>CM053622.1:271474616-271496011 GCA_028646595.1 Phalanger gymnotis | reverse complement strand
CAGGTGGGGCCTGTCCCACCTGACCTCCAGGCTATCTCTGGGTGGGATCTGACCTCCAGGTGGGGTCTGTTCTTACAGATAAGAAGAAGGTAAACATGGGGCATCAGGATGTCTGGACCCCCCAGGAACTGATATCGTCTGGACCCCAGGAACTGATAATATCTGGACCCCAGGAACTGATAGGAACGGAATGTTGACTATGCATTAATTGCCTCTTCGTTTCTGTACCCTAATTACTTCTTTGTTTCTGCACCCTATAAATTCTGCCTTAAACCTAGAATCGAGGTCTCCATCATTAGGATGGATTCCCTGGATGTATCCAGTAATAAAGATTGCCAACTCCTGTAGTCCTTGGACTCTTTCCATTCACAAGTAAACGGACTCTAACAAAGCAAATGAGAGTCTCCAGTAAATTTTTAAAAAATAGACATATTAGAAAAAATACCAACGCTAGGTGTTATGTTCAAGGAAGTCATTTGCTTAGGAATAAAATATGAATAGCAAAAGAGATCTTCAAAAATGTCGCTAAGTAAGAATTTTTAATTAAATTCAGACATAATCCAGAATCGCCTCAGTTCCATCACATAGGCTATTTTGGGAAACTGTCATGAGCCTGATAGTTTTAATCTTAATGCTATCCAATTTCATTTGAAACTTTATGCCTTTTCAGAAAGTATTACTACTCAATCTTTTTTGGAGGGAAAGTACCCTTTCAGAAAACATTGTTATACATTAAGTTCCATTGCTCCCTAGTCATTTTAACACATCCTAAGTAGCCAACACACCTCTTTCTCTTGTCTGACATTTGAAGCCTTCCACAACCTGGCTCGGACCTCCTTCATGAACTCTAGGATCCAGACACATTCACCTTCTTCTATTCACTCCCTCCTTACATTCACCTCTTAGAATTTCTAGGTTCTCCAAACTTATTGAAGTTCACTTCTTACCTGAGGCTTTACTTAAATCTTCTTCCTATCTGCGATCCTGCTAGTATCTCTCCATCCCAAATTATTTTGTGAACATTCTGCATATATTTTATACAATTTACACCTAGATATATCTATATCTATCTATCTACTTGTTTGGTAATTTGTTAATTAATTTGATGGGAGAAGTGTAAAGCAAAATAACTTTACATATGGAAGACAGACTCTTGGTATACCTTCAGCATAGTACAAAAGCAAGAAGGCTGGTTCTGGTGTCAAAGTACAAAGGTTCAAATTCCAATCTTCTGCTTACCATCTATGTGACTCTGAGCAGGGCACTTAACCTTCCTAGATATCCATTTTCTAACCTATGAAAATGAGAGTGGTGAATTAGATGGTCTCTGAAATCCCCTCCATCTCTAGATATGTGATCCGATGATACCACATTAGATGGGAAAAAAGAATGCATGCAGTCATTGCTTAATGAATTGGGGACTGATTTTTGAATTAATGAATTCTCCATGTCCATTTCCTTTCCTTCCTACATCTTTGGATTTTGCTGATCAGTACTAGAACAAGAAAGTATATTGGTCAAGGGAATTGAAGTGATAGAGAAAGGGTTTATGTGTTATTAGCGACTTATGTGATTATCTTCTATTATAGTAGTAATACATTATAAAAGATTCAAAATTCTCCAAAAAAGGTTTAAGAGAAGTCACAAAAATTTATGACATTTAAATTCCTGTAAAAATACATCTTAATGCAGGGTCTCTGATTTTGCAAAAAAGCATAACTAGGGGGCAGTTTGCTTAATATCCTATGTAGAATTGCATGTTGGGAAATATTTTAACAGCTTCTTTTCTCCCACTAAGGGGCAAGTAACTTAACTATGATGGGAGTCAACTGATTGGTTGAGTCAAGATTAAAATTCAGGGCCTCCAACTCAAAAATCAAGGCTCAGTGTATGATGACTGATATTGATAGACAGCCCTTCTAAGCAATGCAAGGACTTAAAACAGTTCCAAAAGACTCATGAAAGTAAATGCCATTTGCATCCATAGAAAGAACTATGGAGTTGGAATGCAGAGCAAAGCAGACGATATTCTTTTTTGTTTTGTTTTGTTTTTCTTTCTCATGGTTTCTGCCATTCATTGTAATTCTTCTATGCAACATGACTAATGTGAAAATGTGTTTAATAGGAATATATATGTAGAGCCTATAGCAGATTTCACACTGCCTTGGGGTGGGAGGTGGAAAAATTTAAAACTTATGGAAGTGAATCTTGAAAACTGAAAATAAATAAAAACAAACCAGAAGAAATAAAAAAAGTAATCAGCATAAAAATGTCCAAGTAAGAGATGGAGGATGCATGACTAGATAACAGTTTATGTGAAAAAAAATCTGGGTGTTTTAGTCCGCTGCTACATTAATATGAGTGAACAGTGTAATATGAGAACTGAAAAAGCAAATACTCTCATCATGAAATTTATAGTCAGAAGGGAACTTTGAAATCATTTAGTCTGACCTCTTATTTTAAAGAAATGAAACTAAAGCCCAGAGAGTTGAATTGATTTGCCCAAGGTCACAGAGAAAGAAATCAGCAGAAACAGTGAGGAATAGTTCCCAGATCAAAAAATATTGTAGTTCTGTACTCCATCCTGGACAGAGCATATCTGGAGTATTTGTGTCCAGTTAAGCAAAGCTTAAGAAAAGTAATGATGACAAAGACTATATGCAAAGGATGATGATATGAATAGTGAGAAGCCTTTACCATGCCTTATTGGGATCAGCTGAAGGAAACAGAGATCTGTAGTCTAGAGAAAGGAAAACTTAAAGGGAGAATCATACGTGCTTTCAACTATTTAAAGGTTAATATGAGCTTATGCTTCTTTTGTTTGGCCCCAGAAAGCCATACTCAAGAATGACAAATGAATGCTATAGGGAGGTGGATTTTGTTCTCTTATAAAGAATAAGAAGCAGTTAGGTAGCTCAGGAGATAGACAGCTGTGCCTGGAGTCTGGAAGACCTGAATTCAAATATGGCCTCAGACACTTATTATCTGTGTGACCTTGGGCAAGTCATTTAACCTCTCTTTGCCTTAATCCACTGGAGAAGGAAGTGGCAAACCACTTCAGTATCTTTGCCAAGAAAACTCCATGGACAGCATTGGCATGCTATGGTCCATGAGGTCACAAAGAGGTGGACATAACTGAACAATTAATGAACAGCATAAAGAAAAGCTTTCTTAATGATTAGAGTATCCAAAAACAAAACAAAACAAAAACAATTGGAGGTAGAAAATACCATATTACTGCAAGTCTTCCATTGGAAACTGGAGTATCCCTTTTACACTGTGTATTCAAGGGTATTTTGGGGGTGGGGTGAAGAGATTTGGATTAAACTAGATGACACTGAGTTCTCTTCTAATTCTAAGATTCTTCAGTGCTGTTATGTGATTCTTTAACAATCACAGTTATCACAGGACTATCTTTTTTCCCTTTTCTATGTTTTCTAATTGATTATTATCCCAATATATTGGAGCATTACAGATAATGGCTTGAGTTGAAGCCATTATTACAATAAGTAGTCATTATAATAAGAAGCCAGTATGACAATAGTAATTAAAGAAAACTTAATATGCATGAGTAAAAATAATGTATTTTGACTTGGATAAAATTTCCTCTGTCTACCAAATGTCATGATATGATAAAATGATAATGAAAACAGCTCTAAGGAAATAGAAAACACTACTTCCCCAAAGAAAGGGGGAAATATGCAAATGTATGATACCTCAACTCTAATTCCACTTCATTGATCAGTAGTAGATTGGATACTGGACTGGAAATTGGGGGAGACTGGCCTTCGAGATCTGTTTCTGATACCAATTTTCTGTGTAACCTTTGACCAATCACTTGCTCAATCACTTACCCTTTACTTGGATTAAGTTTCCTTAGCTATAAAATTAACAACTCATAGAATGTGATAATTTTTTAAGTAAACTCACATAGGCTAACATTTGACTCACTGGATGAGTTGTATCATATCAAATCTAATCTCTTCTTTCTGGTTTGCAGGACATTACATGATCCATTTGATGATCTAATTTATAATTCATCAGAAGAGCTTGGTGACTCTTTTCTCTACCTTTCTTTCCATTTTATGTTCAAACTGAGGAGAAAGAGATTAAGTGATTTTTATCAAGTAAACTCAGTAAACCAAGTACTTGGTTTATAATTACTGATGTCTTGATTCTCTGATCTCTAAGTCATGTATTTTGACTGTAAGGAATTGCTTCTTTAAGAATTATCCTGGGCCAACACCACTGATTTCACTTATTGAACTCAAGGAAACAACTTTATCTCTGCTTTTGCTTTGATAGTTTTATATGCATAGTTTTCATAAACAAAATGTAAGTGACACAGATAGAGTTTTAAAGTGCCAATATTGGTCTTTATCTACTCAGGAAAAAGAAATATAGATTTTCTTTTAGTAAACCCTTGAAAAGACATCAGGGGCTGAGATGTCATAGAATTTAGAAATGGCATAAATGTGTAGGCTTCCCTAAAGAAAGGGGGAGACTTGTAAATGTATGGTATCCCATTAATATGTTTACAAAACATAATGGCTTTCTTTAAGTGTTACTAGACTATTAGCAATTGACTAGGTTGGTACTGGTGATTACTGTTAAAATATAAGTCTGACCACTCGTATACCTATGGTTCTCTCTTTTGAAAAAAGGGAGAGTTTTAAAATGAATACTGGCTGAATTAAATGTGTACATAAGAGGGTCTCATACCTGAGCTCTCTTCCTGAGTGGTATAAACAATGGCTTAGTATCACATACCTGACTGGTATGGTCTAAATTATTTCTTTGATTCTTCAGAGATCTATGATTTAATCAGAATGAGTACTCTGTCCACTGACAAACACTCCAACTGCTCCACACATCATCCAGTTATTTCCCCGAGTTACTATAGTAGAAATATTGATTTCATTATGGTCAAGTAAAGGATGAACCTCACAGTTTACCTTAGGCTGGTTCTCAGATGAAAGGCATACAATATGTCACTAGGCCACATACATAGTCATTTCATCAGGCAGACCCTGATCAAGGTTAGGCTCCATAGAAAGGTAATTCATTAAGGTAACAATTTGATAGAAATGTCAAATTACTAATCATTGAAAATAATATAATATCACATGGTTCACCCATGATAGGGTCTATTTCCATATGATGCAGACATGTGTTTTTCATTGAGTTGGATAAAGAAGGATTTAAAAGTATGGATTGCAGTGTATGTGTATAAAAAGAGTGAAATGAAAGATTTTTCTTTGCATGTCATGAAATGTGTATTCCCTACACCTGAGAAGACCCATTCACTCCTAAAATCTGTTTTAGGCCTTAGTTCATGCTCCATTCATGGCAAAATTCCTCTTCCTGGCTTAGCCGCTGGTCCTCCCTTACTCCCAACTATTTCCTCAATACATCTAAGGTGTAATCCAAAAATGGACACCATTGTTGAACTATAACTCTAGTAACAGAACTCTTATCCATGTACAGTATGCACACTACACTGTGGTATAATAGAGCACCAGTTATCGCCTGGGTTTAAATGAACCTACCACTTATCTGGAACATCTCAGTAACTTCTCTGAGGCCTGATGTTTTAATCTATCAATGAGAATAACATTTTACTGTATACCTCATAGGACAGCAGTGAATTCTGTATCCATAAAAATTGTATAAATATGTTACTATTTTTATTATTCTTCCACATCAATAAACATTTAAGGAAGAGGCTTCTATGTGCTTATGATATGTTTTTGACTCTACATGCTGAATATGCAGGCTAATATTTTATATAAATTATTCACCTGATCTTACATTCTAACTTCTAGAAAGTAGTTGTGTTTTCCTCTTATCTCTAGCCTAAACTTGCACTTTACAACTTCTTATTACTTTATTTGGAGAGAGCTAGAGTGCTGGGACTAGAGACAGGAAGAACTTAGTTCATCACTGGCTTTAGACACTTACTAGCTATGTGTCCTTAAATTAGTCACTTGAATGCTAATTTCCTTACTTTCCACAACTGAAAATGAGATTAATAATAGCACTTGCCCCCTGCCCCCATCATCATGAGGTTCAAATGAGATGTTTATAAGTGCTTAGTACTGTGTCTGGCACACAGTAGGTACTTAATGAGTCTATCTATCTGTATTGTTGTGATAAAGAAAATTAGTTTTAAGTGTAGGATAGGAATTATAGGAAACTTAGCCTCTTAGACATCAGAAACTTGAAACCTTTTTATCTCATTTGCTTCTAAATGTTACCAAATTATAATATTGCTTTGGGATTTAAACCAAGAGATATGTTGTGGTTATATAGTCATTAAAAATACCTATAGAGTTGAACATGGATTTCCTTTTCATACAGAAAAATTCAAAGAAACACATAAACTTTGCTGGAAGCCACTTTAGAATATACCTATCTTAAGATGGCATTTTCTTAGTAGATTGAGATATCTTACAAAATATATGAAAATGAGATGTCTTACAAAATACATGGGATTTCTAAGCATTCCAGGAAAAAAAAAGACATTGAAAAAGAAACTACGTTTTAAAGTTGACTTAAAAATGAAAGTTTTCTCACTGAAACTGAGGGTTTTCTTTCCATCTGAGCTGTGAGCGATTCCTTAGGATTCACCCAAATGTCTGGCTACTTCTGTCAATCAATCAATCACCAATCCTTCCACAATTATATTTAATCACTCAATATGTGCCAGACACTGTTCAACTTTCAACACATAGAAAAAAGGAAAAAGAAAACCTGAAATGCCCCTTTCAAAGAGGTTATTTCCTGTTGAGGAAATAACATGTATACATGTAATTAGATACAAAATGTACACAAAATTGAAGGTAATTTCTCTGGGGAGGCATCAAAAGCTGCAGAAGATCAGAAAAAGAAGAAAGTTGTTCTTGAAACAAGTTTTGATGGAGGTTGGGGAAACTAAAAGGCAGTGATGAAATGCAACTCCAATTTGCTAAAATATGCAGTCTAGGTTTCTAATGTGTTTAGCTAGAGAAGAAAATCATAATAATGGATAGAATATCATGGTTCTCATTCTCAAGCCTTTTGATTATCCACTAGCTCCATGCAATTGTAAACCCAGTCCCAAAGTCATTGGTATTGGACTGTCTCATTAGTGGTGTCTAAAGAGCAGATCAGAGTCGACCAGAGAAGGTGATAGGAGAGTTCTTAGCTTCTTCTAGAGATGATCTTTAAGTTACTCTCAAATTTCTTTCAGTCTCATGGGACTTTAGGCATTTCTGGCTTGCAACTTCAAAACAGGGAATGGATGAGGCCAATTCCACTTCAGGTTGCTGAAGGAAAAGACTCTGGGAAGATATGAAAGGAACTGATATTCTCTATCATGAACCTATATTCATTCTCTATTGTCTTGTGTATATTCTCCCATCAATGTAGTTTTTCTGATTTCTGTTTTGCCATCAGTTTGTATAAATGGTTTTTCTTTGCTAATTATTATATTGTCATTGTGGAACTGGTATTTAGTGGGAAAGGAGCCAAGCCTTGGATATAAAGTTTTGGGTCATCCTTCTTCCCCAATATTGAAGTGAACAGAAGTTAGCTTGAATCTTCAAATTACATCCCCTCGCCTAAGAATATTAAAGGAGCATATAGGTATAATTCTAATCCAGTACCTTCTCCCTCTCTTTGAGGAGAGCAGAGTGGCCTCGGGCCTCAAAGACCTGCTACCCTCCCTGCTAGGAAATAAAGACCCCCTTGGAGAAGAGGCTAGAGATGTCTACTGTGCCTCCTTTTGAGCCACAAAACGATACTCCATGCTACATATAGGACACCACACTTGCAATATATGGGGCCTTGCTACATGATACAATGGCATCAAAACCATTTTTGAGGAAAAATCTCACAGGAGATTGAGAAGCATATATGTCTCTTGGGAGGGGAAGTAAGGCGCAAGTGAAATCAATTTAATGGTGAGTATTTACGAAATTAATTTAACTTTCAAGGGTCAATATTGGCCATTGGCGAAGTATGAAGAAAAAAAAATCTTTGTGTAAATTCTCTATTTACTATTACTAAAAGACGTAGTTCTTTTCTCCTTGGGTACCAGTTATACTTGAAACATTTTTGAGTCAGTTTAAAGCAAACATGAAACATGAAAAAAAATAGACGTCAGAAATTCCCAAAAGCATGTTTATATAATATTCAAATATCCTGTGACTTCTCTTAAGAGATCTGTTTGGAGGGCAACAATAATTACAGGGGGAGCATGGAACATTGAATAGAAAGCCGGATTTAAAGTTATGAATATCTGTATTTAAATCATGCCACTGATACAAACTGGTTATTTGATCCGGGGCAAGTCACTGAACTCCAATGCCCCCAGCCATTTCTAAAACTATAAGTTGTAGAACAATTGTTAATGAACAATGCTAGGAAGTTTTCTAACCTGAACTTCCCTTAACCAATGAAATCCCAGGTATAGATAAAAATTAATAATGATAATGGTGATGATGAATCATACACAATGCACATTTATGTCACGCTTTAAGGTTAAGAAAAAAAAGTATTCTGATAACAAGTTTGTGACATGGGGAGGGACAAAAATATTACAGTATCACCACACTGCTGGAAAGAACCTTGAAAGTCATTCCCCAAATCAATACCTCTTCATGTAGCAAGTGCTTTAAAATGTTTTATTGAATTGAAACTAAGCATAAAAGAGGACAAATGATATAATCCATAGTTATTCCAGTAGAAATTTGTCAAGACCCAGACTTAGAACCCATGCTTTTTGATTCCAAGTCCAGTGCTTACTGGGGAACATAGAAATAGATTTGGAAGGTATATCAGAGGCCATCTAGTCCAATTCTTTCATTTTAGAGATGGGAAAATTGAGTCCCAGGAAAGTTAAGTGACTTGTCCAAGGTCACACAGATAATATCAGAAGCGTATGTGAATTTAGGTTCTCTGAATCCAGAGCCAGTAATCTTTCTTCACATCTATGTAAGGTATCTGCAACCCTCAATTAAAAGAACAAATCTTTCATCTCATGCCTTGGAGGGGGAGGGGATTGGAAGTATATTTATCTGTGGCCCTTATTGTCAAACCATAGATAACCTCACCTGAAGGTGGTTTCTAATGTATTAGCACTATAAGCTTATATTTTCAATCTTGAACTAATTATGAATTCAGACACAGAATGTACTGTAGCAGAGCTATTCAGACCATTAGTTGATTTTAATTAAATGAAAGTCTTCCAGTGATTAAGGGCTAATTAATTTTTAACCCAAACCATAAATTAAAAGAGGGTTGCTCATTAACAACGAAGTCATATGTTATGTTATTATACAGGCATTGGTATTTGATGTGTATTCTGGTCCTAAAGGAATAGGAAAGGCAGTGTAGCCCTGAGGGATACCTTGATAGAGGTGGACTGTTTATGGTACAAAGCTTTCCCTTTTTATTTGTTTGTTCTTCTGTTAGCCAGCTTTTCCTTTTTGGAAAGAAAAGCCCTAAAGGCACATTACACAAAAATAAGCAAGTCTCTATCCCCTCTGTGTATCTATTAGCTGGACTACCTTACTTTAAAATATTCTCTCTCCAATACAGGTGTCAAGCTGAAATTCCTGCTCCTACTTAGATGAGCATATAAGGGATTTAGGGAACTAATTGACTGAGTTACATTAAACCATATTGGCTACTCTTAAGAGTCAACATTGTGTTCCATCTCCAAAGAAATGGTGGAGTTACTATACAGCAGTCCTTTAGAAGGTTCATCACTAAAAGGTATTCATTTCCATTAGAATGCAGTGTCAGCTGATGAACTGGCAGAGAAGGTATTTTTAAAGTGATAGAGTACTCAGACATATAGTAGTAGTAGTGAGAATTGAGGGAGGAAAAGAGTGCTTAAAAAATTCACATTTGTGTTGGCTAAAAAATGATGATTCTCCAGTTCAATCACTTTGCCTTGGTGATTTGGCTGTCATGGCAATCCATATCAATTATTAAATGGATTCCCACACTTAAAATTGGATCTATAAAGGCAACCAAAATAAATAATCTCCATGTGAATAGTTCATCATTTCTGCTATCTTCAATATCTGAATGAACCAATTGTTCAGTTCTCTGCTTAATAGTTTGGGGTTCCATCAATATAATACACCAGAAAGTGAATCTGACTATTAATCTGAGTTCATACAATTCACCTTGTCCTAAGCAATTCATTTGTTTTCAAATATACCCCATGAAGCATTTCGCTTCCATCTGACTTGGTCAGGTCCTGCTTTTGTCTTTTTCATTGTTACCAAGGTCCTAACCCCCAAGCTCCATTCCCAATAACTGGGCTCATGTGATATTTTCCTATGTTATGTCTCTATATCCTACATAATATCCAAAGAATGTATTTTTGCCTTCATAATATGGCCCCTGACATTAGGTACAGATACTTGCTACCAAACACTCCTATTTGACCAACAATTAGACCTCTATTGGTGGAAGCCTTCTACTATACAATGTTTTGATGTTATAAACTTTAACAGAGTCAAAAGCTTTGAAAAATCATAAAATTAAGATAGATTAAGGAAAAGTAAAGGCTATGGAACTATGTCTCCCAATTAACTTTGAAAAAATATATATAGCATATACATGTTTGGGCTTCTATCTCTATATTCCCCTTCTTTCTCTGTCCCTCTCTACCTTCCCTTTTTTTTTTATCTTTTTTAACTTAATACAAACAAGCTAAATTCTTCTATCCATTTTCATACTAGCAATTAATATGGCAGAAAAGCCTGAAATTCTCTTACTTCTGACATCTCCTCCCCACCCACCCTTACCCTGCACTCATTCCTGCTCAGGGGGCACTTTTTTTGTAAATAGATTAGACTGAACTATATAGAAAACCAAAGTGAAATAATAATTTCCCTGTAGTCTTATAGGGATAGGAGAAGGAGGCTTCCTTGACTTCATTGTGACTTCATTGGTATGTAGAATTTAGGATAAAGAAACTTCCTTAGTTAAGGGAAGTGACTTACTGACCATTTATAGTCTCAGAGAGTTGTCTGAGGCAACGAAATGTCAAGTGACAGGGTTGCAAAACCAATGTATGTCAGAGATAGGACATGACTTAAATCTTCCAGATGCAAAGGATGGCATTCTAAATATTTTTTATGCTGCTTCTCAAGGCCATTTAAATTTCTTCCAAGTAAAAGTATACAATCTTCCAAATTAAGAGGACAGCTGATGAAATTAATACCTTAAATCATACTTATCTCATAATGATATTTTCTGGTTAAAGATTTTTTTTTAAAAAAATCTTAAATTAGCTATGATCAAATTCTAGAATTAGAAGAAGCTATACACATCATCTTGTTAAACCTCTAAGACATGAGGATGTTAATTGACCAGGCTCTAGTTGTACATGAAGAAAAAAAAGAATTAGAAGAATCTCTAAGAAAGAATTAGAAGATCTCTAAACTCCTAGATAACTATGTTAATTAGCTATTTCATATGTGTAGACATAACCAATAAACATATTATTTAAGGAAATAGAATGGATTACATAAAACTATACTGTCATTTAAGATGTATTTTCATTTAATTATAAAATTTTTAAACATGAGTTAGTGTTGTCCAAGTAACAAGTTGCAAACTCAAAGAAATGGCCTTCTCTGAAGAAATGATAGACTTCTTTCATTATCTTTTGTGTCTTTTTCAATGCAGTAAGCAAAGGAGATATACAATTTGCTATTCAGGTCTTCACTATTTACATGTATTTTACACAAACTAGATACTTTATTGTTCTATTTTTCTTACACTGGTAGCATGTACAAAGTAATCTGAAAATTTTCCCAAACATATTTTCTCTTTAAGACATAATTTAACTCCAGACTCCTTGTAATGGTTTTGTAATAGGAAATACTTAATTCTTTGGACACTTTGCCCCAGAGAAATATGCCCCCAAGTTTAAAAATATTGATCTTATATAGAGAATTGGTGGGATTGCATGTTGCAACTGAGATATATAAAAGGCATACCATGCAACAAGTATTCTTTTGAGAAAAACAAATCCCCATAAGTTGTGGTGTTTTGAAAGCCTTGTGACGCAGATTCCTTAGATCAGGCCTTTCCACCCTAAGAAGAGGAGAACAGATAGAGATGATAGTGGCTAATGAATACCCAAGAGTACAACTTCTGATTCCAAAGGAGTTCTACCAAACCCTGTGGGTAACTTTATCCTAGCTTTTTGTGATTGATTTATTCAAAAGTTGCTGAGATTTTCTTCATCTGTAATGTTGTCTTTGCAAAAGTCTCAAGTGCTTTTTGGAAACATCAATATAAAACTACTCTGCCCCTAAAATTTATAGGATAATTTATAGTTGTACTATTATAACCTGGATAAAGTTGGCATTCTGGGAGCAGTTATGTGTAATGTCTCATTTATCCAGGCCAAACAAATATAGGAACCCAGTTTTTGGCAATGAGGTGGAAAAACAAAACAAAAGAAAAATGCATTTTCTTGTAGCCTTTATGAATGAATGAATATATTTGTGTGTTTTCTTAAATATTAAAAATTATAGTTAGATCAACCAAGTGTGAGGTTTTGTATGTGACCCTTGAAACTTTAAACACAGCACAATAAATATAATTAGATAAAGCATTTATTCAGCACTTTCTATTTGTCAGGCACTGTACTAAGTGGTAGAGATACATATGCAAGAAATATATGTTTGCCGCTATACTTTTTGTTCAGTCAGTATTTATTTATTTTTGACATTCACTAAAAAAGGGTTCCAAATTGTATCTTTCCCTTCAGCCCTTCTTCCCCTACCTAGAAGGCAAGTAATATGACATCAAATATACATGTAAGGTCATGAAAAAACATATTTCCATATTAGCCATGTTGAAAAAAAAAGGCTGCTGATGTGGAATCTGAGCTATGAGTGAAGTGAGTATGGCTTCAACCCCATTGGAAATGCTGTTAGCAGGCAGAGCCCCAATAGCCAGGAGACTAAGTTCAAAAGCAAAGGCATCCTGGGGTGAGCAAAGCTTCTAGCAGGGAGGTAGGGCAGTCTGGAGAGTGAGTCAAGCTGAGATGAAGGGGTAACTGCAATAGGCACGTTCTGATTCATCAGATTTAAAAAGCCCCAGTGCCCTATTAGACATATATCCACATAGTATATATGCATATAACCAAGGCTAAAGGAATATTTGCCTTTAGTACTTGGGAAACTTTTTCATTAAGTACTATAGTCAATTTTTTTAAACTATAATCAGAAGCCAAATCTTATAGCTATCTAGGGGAAAAGGGCCAACATAATTATACTTAAAGTCTTGCAGCATAAGCAAAGGATCATAGAGTCATTGAGTCATATACTTATAGCTAGAAGGGACCTTAGATATTTCTTTGAAGTCAGCTGGAATCCAGGGAGCTCCTATACCACTCAGAGCAAACCAAGCACATGGCCAAACCGCAATTGGTTGACTACTCAGTGAAGAACAGACACAACACACCTTACGAAGGTGAGTATGGGTGCAGATAGAATCCATGAACACTCGATGAAGCCACAGTCCCCAGACCACTGAGGTATAACTCAGAAATATAATGCTTTTATTCCAACTGGAATCTTTTCCTATAGTCAAAGAACTCTTGTACAGCCCACCTCTCAGATTCCCCACTTCCAGTAATGAATTTCCTCAAGAGTATACCATTCCTTGTCTCCACTGCATGTTTTCCTCCTATGCACCTAAACCCTACCCACCCAATGACACATTCCAGTTCTCCCTGCCTGCCCAGTGGACCTTTCTTTCATAATCAACCAACTGTCCTTCATTTTGTACCTCTTTTTGTGCTCTGTCCATGTTCTGATACCAACAGAAACTTAAATCCCCCTTGCCCTTGTCACACAGCTAGTAAGTGTCTGAGATCACATTGGAATTCAGATCATCCTGAATCCAGCCCCAGCCCTCCATCCATTCTCTCAATATTCTTTCAAGTGCTTGTTGTACTTTTTCCATATTCTTAAACACTGGTCCTGCAGTGGCAGTTGGAATACCTGATGTTCCATAATGCCGTTTCTAGACTTTCCCTCCACCATAATCACTCAGTGACTACTTCTCCTTTAAATTCACTTTAATCCAATTTATCATACATTCCAAACTCTGCGATCTGTATTTATTGACTTTCAAGTTATTCTCTCTCTTTTCTCAAGGAGTTCTGTACCTGGCTCACAATCTTCTTCTGTTACTCCCAACTCCTAACCATACAGTGCTGGAGAAATTCTATATAAATGCTATTGTTCCCTCAAACACCCCAACCTGCCAGTTACTCAAACTATTCAAAACACATAACAGACCATTCTCCTGCACCTTAGCTTCACAAAGAAACAACATTGATTCTGCCATCGCCTCAAAGTCTTCTTCCATAATCAAGATCCCTGAAATTCCTCTATTAGAGGTATTACATACATACTTCTATCACTAATTCTTTCCCTATGCTTTATTCCTCCTGAACTTATTCTCCATCTTCATCGTGACCTCCGAATTCCTCTAACCTCCACTACTTTTTCAACATCAATGCCTCGATTCTTCCTTCACATTTTTTTACTTCTTAAATTTTAGTTAACACATTCAATATTGTACCATCTTCTCCTCTCAAATAACTTGCTCTCATGTTCCTTTTGCTGCACATACCTTGCCAAGCTAGACTGCATCCACAATTTGGCTCCTCTTCTACTCTTAACCAGGTCCTTCTAATGGAGATAGAGTTAAAGAAACAATGTTGTTGATTAGATACAATTCAAATGTATGTTATCAAATATTTCCTCAGTCCTTATGGCAGATAGGTAATTTTTTATGCCTCCCAAATTGATCCTTTGTTTCTCTCTCCACACACCAGACATTGCAAGCTTTGTGTTCTCTTTAAACCTCCCATGGCACTCCTCTACCTTCCCTCACAGCTGAAAACTTTTCATACTTTCCTGAGAAGACAAAGGCTACTTGTCATGAGTTCCCTTTTCACTCTGTCTTCATTGCACAACCCCTTGATATTAACCCACAAATCCAATATCCTTTGTTTCAGTCTGAGAAGAGATGGATTAAAATCTCTCTGTTCTTCAGTGTCTCCCTTTCTACCTCTTATGTCCCCGCTGCCTACAAACATGACCAAGATTGCTGGATTCTATCATCTCCCAAAGCTATGATCTCTGTTTACTTGCTTACTCAGCCATACTCCTAGTAAAAAAGTGATCTATACTTATTGCCTCCGTTTCCTTTTCTCTTATTCATTTATCAATTCTTTGCAATTCAACTTTCAACCCTATCACTCAATTGAAACTCCTTTCTCCAAAGTTACTAATGTCTTAATTTATACATTAGAAGCAACTAGGTGGCACAGTGGATAGAATACTGAGCCTCAGGACTCAGGAAGACATCAATTCAAATCTGGCCTCAGACCCTTACTAGCTGTGTGGCCGTGGGCAAGTCACTTAACCCTGTTTGCCTCAGTTTCCTCATCTGTAATGTGAGCTGGAGAAGGAAATGGCAAGCCACTCCAGTATCTTTGCCAAGAAAATCCAAAATAGGGTCATGGAGAGTTGGACATGATTGAAATGACTCAACAACAACTAAATTAGAAAAATAAGAGTATTACCTCCCTGGGTTGTTGTGAGGATCGAATAAGATAATATTAGTGAACTGCTTAGCACAGTGCCTGGCACATAGTAGGCACCAAATAAATAGATATTCCCTTCCTCCTGTTCTCTTAAATCTAGTGGCTTTTTCTCAATCCAGATCTTCCTGCCAAATTTTCCCTCTTAGCAACCCTGTCCTGGACACTCTGATCACTTTTGGATGTCATGATTTGGCTATTCTCTTTGTTCTCCTACTGATGTGGTCCCTTTTCATTTTTGAGGCTATTTCACTATGTACATGAAATTATACTGGGGTGACACCAAGATTCTGTCCTGTACCTTTGTTTCCTCCCCTCTGTATTCTTTCATGAGGTCCTCTTTAACTTGCATGATGTTAGAGACACAGCTCTAATGCTAGCCCTCCACATATGAGATCAAAGATCTATTTAAGTATATTCTCTGTGAATTTATTATTACCTTTTACTATTTCTCAGTTTGAATAAGATTACACTATCATATATTTTACATGGAATATGTTCCATGAGTTTGAGACACTAGGATTCAATGTACTATGACAGAGTTATAGGAAGCCTTCTCTGTACAACACTTTAAAAATCCTGGTACAGACTCATCACCTTGCACCTGGACCATTGCAAGAGACAGCTGGTTGGTCTCCCTGCCTTATTTCTCCCCACTACTGTTCATCGTCCACTAAGCCAGGCCTGCACAACATACAGCCCGCAGGCCACTTGCATCCCGCCAAAGGATTTCAGGCAGCCTACAAAAAATGTAGAGGATGTTAAAAGAGATGTAACAAGTGCTTTGCCCATGCCCCAATTAACCCACCTTCCACTGGTCACTATTGTGCTCATCATATAACTTGGTGGATGGGTTGCTACTATATATGCTCTCCTACTTGTCATATGACTTGTATTAACCAACCATTGTCAGTTCTGTCTTTGAGAGGAACAAGAATCGTATCTTTTTGCTGTGTTTTCAGTTGTTGCTAAATGTAAACAGTAGGAAAAACTGAAAAATAAATTCTGATTTCATGATAAAAATCTTAATAAGTATAATTAATTGATATTAACTAAAAATTTCCCTTTTTAATATGGTTTATTTGCAAAACAGGTTAATCATTAATTATACCTTTATTTGGAAAGTGAGCCACCTATCTTTCAAGAAGTTTGGCCTATTTTAATTTGGGGCCCTACCTGCTGCCAAGTTGTTCAGGTCTGCACTAAGATGTCGAATTCATCTTTCTAAAACACATATCACTAACCAACCCATCCCTATTCAATAAAATCTATGACTCCATCTTATCTCCAGGATCAAATAGATATTCCATTGCAGTATGGGTAATGAACTAGATGTGTTCAAACAAAAAGTTTTGACTCTACTTTTTTTTAAATGGCAAAAATACAAAATGTACATATTGTATGCTCTCATTTTTTCCCACTATATCATGAAAGTACTACTCTTTTTTAAAAGCAAACAATTATTACTCATTTCCCTAACACAGAACTTTACATCTTTGCTTGAACATATGTCATTGTTATTACTGCAGTTATTTGTGCATTTGTCTCCCTGGACTCTAAATTCCTTGATGTCAGGGACAATGTCTTACCATATTTTCTTCTAAATAAATATTTGAATAAAAGAGAAAATAAAATAAATGAATGGATGTATAAATTAGAAAGAACTCATAAAGGTCAATTTTTAAAGACAATTAAAATTATTTTTTGAATAAAATAATATTTTATTATTGCAACTTTTATCATACTTATATATAAGATCAGATAAATATATATATATATATATATGATTTTACAGTTTAAATGATGGCTTAATTTTTGAAAATTTTATTGACATTTCAAAAACAATTTTCATTTATTCATTTAATTTTGAAATAGAAGAGAACTAAGAAATTATCTAGGAGAAAATTGCCTTTTACAGATTATTTTGGTTATTAAAGAGTAAATAAATCTGGATTTTTGAGTATTTTTTCTTTCCATTGATTTTATTTGAATAAATATTAGTTTCCTAAGAAGAGAACATCAATGGACAATAGTGTGTGTGTGTGTGTACACATATGTTTGTATCTTTGTTACTGTTTTATGTTGGATTCCCAACCTAGTTTATACTTAAAGGGTCCATTACCATTTACTATCATATTCAGTATATTCTTTTCTTCTATTTATATTTTGAAATGTCAGTTGTGCCTTTTTAAAAAATGCTTCAACATCAGAGCCTACACTTCTATTAATTTCTTGATCTCTGGAAAAATGCCCTGTAGGAAAAAAAGTGGCATTTTCCAGGTTTGGGTAAATTCAAATTACATTTCATGATCTGACCTGATATTTTTTCACTGATTTCTCTGAAAATGAAAGATTTTTTTAAAATTTATTTTTAAGCAACATACTGCCATCCTGTGCATAAAAAATACTTTGCTGGAGTTATAATTTTTTTTCCTTAGGAAAGATTTGAAGAAAGCACAACGTAAAATTTTGTTGTACATCAAATTAAGAACTATATTGCCCAAAGGAAATTTGCTTCTCCTCAAATATTCTATGATTGAAAGATATATTAGGTAATGCCAATCTGTTTGTTTTTTTCTTGATCAAATCCAAAATCCACACATGAAATATAACCTTCTTATGCTTTAACCCAGTCTAATGATATTGCATCAGATTAATAGGCTAGATTCTAAAGTTTATATTCTTATGTTTTCTTATGATGGTGAGAAAGCTGAAGCCTATGAAGGAAAATTAAAAAGTGATGTAGTGATGAAAGGGGAGAAAAGAGGAATTAAAGAGAGGGACAAAAAAAGGAATAAAGAGATAAAGAGGGTGAAACAAAAATAGCTGCAAGATGAGAGAAAAAGTTGGGGAGAGGGAGAAAAGAAGAGAAAAAAGATCTAAAAGGAAATAAGGAAGACAAATGAAGGAAGGAGAGGACAAAGAAAAGAAAAGAAAAATGTGAGAAACACATCATCAGTTGAGCCTGGCTATATCATTCTCTTAATTATTTGAAAGAATTGTTTGTTTCTGGACAATATATATATATTTTTTTCCTTTTAAAACAGAAGATTGAAATACCACTTTAAACTTTTCTCCAGGTATATTATTGGTCTTTTATAAAAGCAACCTAAACAGGATTCATGATTTATGATTTCCTTCTCCGCCAGGAGAACATTTTGGCTATACTTACTCCTTCAGGGGAATCGAGGAGGACTATTTATTCTAACAAAGCTAAAAGTTATGGCTTGTGGACAACTAAAGGTTTTTTTCTAACCTTTGTTTCTGTTCCCATCTACATCCTCTCCATATGCTCCTCATCAACAAGTGGTGTTTATATGTAAAACTTTGATTTCTGCAAAGGATTCTAAAATACACTATAGCAAATACTAGAGTACCTATACAAATCTTTTTATTGTCTTCCTCTATTAGCATGTACATTTCTTGAGAATAGGGATTGTCTTGTTTATATGTATTTCTTTCCTCAGCACTTAGCATAGTGCTTAGCTATAGTAAACACTTATACAAATGGTTTTCCATTCATTCATTCATACTGGTTGAGAACAGAGCAGTCACAGTTTACTCTCTATAGTGCTAATCAGGCAAGTAAAAGTACATCCTTGCATATGTATGCAAAGGAAGAAATTAAAAGACCTGTCTTGACTTAGTCTCTGTGCTAAAAATATATTGGTAGTTTATCTGTTTATCTGTTTACTGTTTACAGTTTATCTGTTACTATAGGAAAATCAGCAAAAAAAGAATCAACATTTTAGGGAAAACCAACTTTTTTAGTGATATTTGTCTCTGACTTGACCATGACAAAAGTAAAGATACTTAGGTGTTTAGTTACCACCTTAATATATAATTTAGGGCAAAGTAAAACTTAACAACCATATAATCATTTCCACTCTGGAAAATAGAGCCTGGTTACTTAGTCATTTCATTCCTCGTTTGACAATAATCATTCTCAATTTAAAGTAAAATATTAGAGAGTCAGAGCCAAGATGGAAGACTACAGTCTTAAAAGAAGCTAAACTCTCCTAATATTCCCCTCCAGATGACTTCATAATAAAACTCAAATAGAAATCTGAAGTGGCAGAGTCAACAAAAGTTTGGGGTGAGAATTTTTTCCAGCCCGAGACAATTTAGGCGTCCAGTAAACTAAATTATGACACCAGAGCACAAGTTAGTATGGAATTCATTTCATTGCATGGCAGCTACAACAGAGGCAGCTACAATAGAAGTGACAGGAGCTTCAGGAGATCTCAGTCCAGGAACAGCAAGGGGGTCAGACTCAGATCAGAAAGATATTACAGGGGACACTTTGCTTGCACTGGGTGAAGGACCCTGTTGTATTGCCTGTACGTAGTCCCTGATTGAAGTTCCAGAGCAAAAAGGAGCACTAGCACATAGGGCCACAGGGGAAGAGGGTCCCTGGTCCCATTTCCAGGGCAGAGAGGAACAGTTGTGGTTGCCTACAAGGGCACAAAGCCCCTGTTTTCTATTCCAAGACAGAGGAACACTAATGTTTGTAGCTACAGGAGAGCATGGGACCTGGTCACAATTTGAATGCCAAGAGGAGTGCTATTACTTGCACTTGCAGTATTTTCAGGAGAGCAAGGTGCCTTTCTAGGGAAAGACCAGATCACAGGCCAGGAGAGCAGTGATTACACCTCTCCTTGGATCAACGTTGAAGCACCAAAAACTTACAGACCCGCAGAACCAGTACAAAAAACCTGAAGGTTGGACATTGCCTCCTCAACCCTAGGAGCAGAGCCCAGCTGGAAAAATGAAAAAAAAAAAAAAACAGCAACAACAACAAAATAACATGACAATCAACAACTACTATCATAATAGGGAAGATTAAGACACAAACTCAAAACAAAACATCAATATCAAAATAGATACAAATAAAGATGCAAAGTAAAATGTGACGTAGGTAAAAGACCAACAAAAACTGTTGGGAGAGATAAAACATGATTTTAAAAGTCAAATAAGGGAGGTAATAAAAACAGGGAAAAGAAACAAGAGTAATGAAATTAAATTATGAAAAAGGAGTCAACAGCTTAGTAAAAGTGGCAGAAAAATGCAGAAAATAACACAAGAAACAGAATTGATCTAATGTGAAAAAGCACAAAAATTGACTTATGAGAACTCCTTAAAAAGCAGAAAAAGAGTTTCAAAAATTCACTGCAGAAAATAATTCATTAAAAATCAGAATTGGGCAACAGAAAGATGACTTCCAAGGAAAACTCCCTTAATGTCCTAACAGAGGACAACATTTTCCAATTGATAAATGGTCAAAGGGTATGAAGAGGCAGTTTCAGAATTAGAAATCAAAGCTATCTGTAGTCATAAAAATATGCTCAAAATAACTATTGATTAGAGAAATGCAAATTAAAACAACTCTGAGATGCCATCCCCTAACCCCCACCAACACTCCAAATTGGCTGACATGACAGAAAAGGAAAATGACAAATGATGTAGTGGATGTAGAAAAATTGGGTCATGGGGGCAGCTAGATGGTGCAGTGAGTAGAGCACTGGCCCTGGAGTCAGGAGGACCTGAGTTCAAATCTGACCTCAGATACGTGATACACTTACTAGCTGTGTGACCTTGGTTGGGTTAAGTCATTTAACCCCAATTGTCCTGCCTCTTCCCCTCAAAAACAAAAACAAAAAAAAAGAAAAGAAAAATTGGGTCATGAACGCGTTGTTGGTATAATTGTAAACTGGTCCAACCATTCTTGAGAACAATTCAGAACCATGCCAAAAAGGTT
>CM053622.1:271439997-271474116 GCA_028646595.1 Phalanger gymnotis | reverse complement strand
TATCCCTGTGGTAGTACAAGGGATACGAAGAAGAACAATGACATGATCTCCTTCCTTAAGGACACTACAATTTTGTAGGGCATGTGTGACAAGTACAAAAATAGAGTTCAAATGAGAAAATAGAATTGGAGATGTGAAACAAAAAGGCAGAAAGGATAAAGGATGGAGAGATCTCCTAAACCTTATTATTTTAACTATTTTGATCTTGTCTTTTCCAAGTTTCTAAGGTACCTAAACCTTCTATTCATCCTCTCCCTCTTTGGACCTTCAATCTCTCTATCTATTCTATTCCATTTGTTTCCAAATAAACAGAGATCACTTCTGCTTTAAATAATTAAAATTTAAACCATTAAATAAACACTTTTGCTTGACTCTGATATGTTTTCTAGTTATTACTCAATCTTCTCCCTTCATTTTTCTGAAAATCTCCTTCCAGAGACCAGATGACTCCCTGTTAGTCAAGTTAAAGAAGGTACTCCATTCTAATGCGGGTCAAACTAGATGATCACTCAAGTCCCCTGCAACTTTTAAAATCTACGATTCTGTGAATTAGTGGTCTATACTCATTGTCCCCATTTCTTAACCAACTTTTCTTTCCCAGTCACCTAAAATTTAACTCCTGTCTTCATAAATCAATTCTAACACTTCCCTCAAAGTTTATCATTTTCCTAGTTCTTGTCAGTTCTAGTGGTGTTTTAAAGTTTTGGCCATCTCTTAAAATATTCCCCTCCTCAACTTCTTAGACACTTTAAATAGGTTCTCATTCTACTTCTCTAATTACTCCTTTCATATTTCTTCTTCTTTTCACTCTCTAATTTTGGATATCCCTAAGGTTTATTTCTCAGTTATATACTCTTTAAGTCATATACTTAATCTTTCAGAAAACTGATATGTTCCTGGTTTCAAATTCTATTTCTGTATGGATGATTTCCAAGTATCCATTTCAACTGTATCTTGTCAGTCAAGATTCAGTCACATATTTTCACTTGTCTAGAGGATTATTCTACTACATAATATCATGGGATAGAATAGAAAAGGACCTTAGACACCAGCTATTCTGAGGCCCAAAGATGTTAAATGACTTGCACAATGTCATAGGTGGTAAGTGGCAGAGCATGGTGTGACCCCATATTCCTTTCATTCTGGATCTTTATCTCTCTTTCCCAACAATGCCCTGTTTAAAACACACATACACACACAGTTGTGTAACTGTCCAAAACTCAATTTTATTTTCCATTAAATAACCTCCCACTGTCATAGTTGCTATTATTCCAATTATCTCTGACTAAATGCCCTTCTTCATCTACTTCCTTCCCAATATCTCTTAGAATTGGACTATCTTCTGCATTCCTATAGTTACAATCCTCAAATAAGACCTCATATAATCTTAGAATTAGGTAGTCTACCAGATTACAGCATCGTTCAACTTCAAACAGATTAACTGGGACATGTCACATCTTTTAAGAATTCATGACAATGTCCTTTGGAAGGATGTTCACCTACCATATTAATTACAAGTTCCTCTGATTGATACTCAATGTCCTTTCTTCATTACCAACCTCATTTTATTTCCTTTTTCTTTCAATATAAATCCTTCCCTTGAATGAGACTCAAAAGTCACCTATGTATGTGCCCCCAATGAAATCAAATATGTAGGCAATATAGCTTGTTTTGCATGATGAGTAAAAATCTGGATTCTTCTTTTAAGCCATAATAGTTGACATGTCAAAAACTTTAATATTAAGTCAGGTTAATTTGCTATGAATTGTTAGCACTCATTTTCTGTCAGTGAGGTGTACATATACTAGCCCTTGAGAGAAAAAGAGACAGAGGCAGAGACAGACACAGAGAGAAGGGAGAAAGATGCTGCCCTACTTTTTATAAGCTATTTTTAGACCCTAGAATTCAGTACAATGTAATACCAAGCTTCGCTTGTTAATGTGTCCACAATAATGGCAGCCAGATGAGGCCCTTACAAAACAGTTTGTGAGTTTAAGGCTTGTTTTACACTTATATAAGCCCTGGCATATCACACTTGTCAGGAAAACTTCATAACCTAACAATAACCTTTTGCTATCCTTTATGGAGTGCTGTCCAGACAAATTGTCATGTCATTCAGCTGAACAAGATTGATGACACAGCAAACTGCCAATGTGCGACTTAGGAGAATATACCCACTCAATGAACTTTGAGCCACTCTGAATCATTTCACTTCACTGGGGTGGCATGAGTCCCTCAAGGATTTTGATTTACAGGCTAGGGAATGCAAAAAACCAAAGAATGTCTACAAAATGGAGCAATAAACTTTCTCCTCCAAATATAGTTTATGTCACTATTTGGTGAGAAATTTCTGTGGTCTTAAAAATAGAGGAGAAAAAGATGAGAAAAGGTTGGCACAACAACACGCATCATGCCAATAAAATGTACTTCTGTGCCTTTGGGGCACTGATTCTCTTGCCCTTTCAAAAAAAGGTGCTTACATAGAGAAGATGTGCTTATTTTAAAAAATCTTCCACATTTAAAAAATACTGTTTTGGAATAGCTGCAATTTAAATGTTTTGAGAGTGTATCATGGATACTCTATTGGGCAGTTCTCTCATGATTGCTTTATAATGGAGTTTTATTTACCTCTAGTAAGCAAGTATGTTTCTTTCATTATACTCAATTCAGTTTTAAATGGGGGGTTGACTATTGCAATTATGTAAAATAATACGCTGGGAAAGTTGAAGCTTCATTCTTTCTCATAAAAATTATGTCAATGTGCGGCAGCAAACAACAATATTTCCTATGTACAGGGACCCACCTCCTTCAGGAACACAAAATTCAAAGCCTTCACCTTTCAGGAACTGTCATATATACAAAGCTGAGTTAATTCATGGGGTTTAGGATGCTTTCTCTCAGATTCCCTGAACTCCTTTAGATAAATAAAACGAATGAATGAACAAGCCATTCAGATATTATACACATGTAGCTTTGGTCTTTCTATGAAATTTGGTCGAGTTAAACCTATTCTTTTACATCTGAGATGTCTCTTCCTTTTATCCTGTAAGGCATCCGTGATCTTTGAAGGATGTATCACAAGAAACTAATTTCTGTTTGTTTGTACACTCTTGTCTGTATAAACTCTTCCCCATTAGATTATACACCTTGTCTCTCTAGAAGCTTAGCACAGTGCCTGGCATATATTTAGTCTTAGTAGATGCTTGTTTACTTATGTTGGCTATATAAGAATAGAGACCCTGTTAGAATAAAAAAAAATAAATCTTTGTTGTAGTTTCACATAATTTTTCCATCAATATGTTAGAAAACTGTTGTGACCTAGACCTTGATCTTGCTGAATCATATGTTAGTTAAATAGTCAAAACAATCTTCTTAAGCTTCTTTAAAATTTCCCCATGACCCTTATTGACTTTGTTCTTAAATAATTACTTACATATATATTTTTTCATTATAAAGTAAGGCCAGGCTCTTTGGCCATTTATTATTCCTCCAGAGGACTTTGAACTTCTCAGAAATAGTAAAGTTGAAAGCTCATATGCAATCTTTTCCATTTAATAGTCAAAGCTCCCTGGAATTAAGTGTGAACTCATATAATTTAGTGGGAGTGTAAGACTTTTCATTAAGATTCCTGATTAGGACAAGAGCACTAATAGAGCTTTAAAGGTTATACAAATATAGCCCTAGAATAAAATGAATGAAATACCAAAACACATTTAAATGCTCTAAAGGATCTGGTTAGAGGCAAAAGTCAGAAAAAACAAGCTTAGTTTGACACTGAAGTCAAGTAATGCCACTTAATTAATCCCTTGCAGAAATAATAAATGGATACCTTTGAATCAGTTACTAAAAAATGGAATCCCTTCGTAATACTAACACAGAAATTTGATTTCCTATTTTGAAAATGAAACAAAACAGAATTGTTATTGTGAAACTCAATAAATGCTATGGATTAAAAATTATATCTAAATAAATGAGTTAAGATAGTACTAGAGAAAGTGTTATTCATAATTAAACATGAACGAACAATTACATGAACTTTTCCTTTGGATTTTGTATTATCCTCTGAATAGCTTAGTGAATTTGGGTTACCTGACTCACAGTTTGCTTTTTCTACTCTATAATTTATTCAAAGTTCACAATTTGAGATAAGACCAATCCATATAATAACTGAATATTATTTAGTCTTTATTACTATTATTAGTCTTTGTTATTATTTATTAGTAATTATTATTAAAAGTATATAGTATGTACACATATATGCATATATATGTATGTATGTATGTATGTATCCACACTCACACATACACATATTTTTTTTCTTTGGCATTTTTTGGCATAATGTAGTTATCTGTAATGGAAATTTAACACTTTTCCAAACAGTATTTATGGATAGAGACTCATCACAAGCCATGCTGAAACATTTGGTATGTCAACTTTTGATGCCAGCACATACACTAAGAAGTATAATGGGCAGAGAACTGAGAGCTTCAGTCACTCTATTCTCACCATGTATACAAACTTCATTGATTCTTGGAAACAAGTTCCCACCATTCAAGCAGACAAGGCCATTTTTTTCCCACATTTTTTCTTAAGTCACAGAACCCCAGGGCTCAATTGAGATAGAGAATATATTTAATATTGTTTGATAGAAAAGATAAAAATTGATAATTATCCTTGGCGGATGTCTTGGTGAGTCAATTTTGGCAGAGTAGCAATGTCCTCTGATAAGTCTTCCAGGAATTCAGTATTTATACAAATTACCACCTGAGACTTTATCCTTGTCACTGTGGAACCAACTGGGTTGGTATCACTTTTTTTAAGACATCATTCTGGCCACAACCTTCCACCATAATTTATACTTGGCATATAGGGTATGTCTTACGTGAAAGTTATATTTAATTTTTTCAAAATACACTACATAAATTTTAATTCTCAAAAAATACTACATTATAGGTGATGGCTTGCTCATGTTTTGTGTTTAACGCATGGCTGTAGAAGTGAATTTAATTTCTACTCTACTATACCTCTGGGTTTGAAAATAATCTACATAAAGACAAGAAGCATAGAATCAAAGTTATATAAGTAACAGGTTAGTTAAAGAAAGTTAATTAGGAAAGTAAGCATAAAGTCAAATCTTGAACAAAATGAGATAGAGACAGTAAGAGAAGTACATGTTAAGTGAGGATTTTGAACAGTGAGAGTTAAAAAAATAATGTGAATGGAATGGTAAGGACACTATTGATTCTACTCAAGTGGAAGATGTTGGTTGAAAAGAAATAGTAAGATTGGAAAGGCCAGCAAGGTTATTTGAAAAGGGCCTAGAATACAGTGCATGTAAGATATTGAAGGATAGGAACTGTATTCCTAGGAATTTGCAAAGTGACTTACATGTAGTATACACTTGATAAAATTTGTCAAATTAAATTGAAATGAAAAAAATGTCAGACCGAGAAGTTTAGACTGTCCATAAAAAAAGAATTATCATTTCTTTTTCAGCAGTAAAGTGATGTCATGAAGAAAACCTTTGAAGATGGATATATTAATAGTTGTATACACAAGAAAGTGGAGCAGGCTCAGAAAGGAGGAAGAACTATCAAAGAGAAAACTGGGTTTGAGAGGTCTTGGGCAATATTATTTTTGAGAGAATCAACATTTCTGAATAATTTCATATGCCCTTTAGTAGATTCCTTGTCAAATCAATGACATAAAATATCATCCCTTTCATTTAGTAGCTCATTCAACTGAGTTGCAGTCATGTTTTAATATAATTCAAATTTATGCTGAATAAAAAGTTTAAAAATTGTAATTTTCTGAATTTCCTATCATGATATATATTTAAGGATTTGGATAATTTAACCTTTGTTTATTTTTTAAAAATGCATGAGGATAGAAATGAATTTTTGAGATTATATAATATTCCAATACTATGATCAAGAGCTGAATTGCTTTATTTTCTCACCAACAGCCAACAATATGGAACAGTGTTATTTACTTGGCATCTTAAGAAGTCCATTATAACCCATATATTTAGGGATATAGTTTAGCACTGCAGGATAGGTTTTCTGCATACCAGTGGAAGATGGATCCTCATCTCTATTCCAACAACGCACTCCACAACAGGGAGTAATGTTCTGTCTCATGTGAGTCACCTTCCTCGCTTTATCATGTTCTTTCCTTAGACAGTCATTATTATATTTTTTGTCTCTCTATAATGTCTTGTCTACTGCACTAGTAATACACTATCATATGAAAAGCAATGATGGCTATGTCTTTCCCTTTTATACTCATGCTACCTGGGTACCTGGTTACCTGCTGGGGTATGTGCTACCTGCCACTTAGGACACAAAGGGACAGTCAGAGCACTTCTTGCAACTTGCTTGCTGACAAGCATATCTTTTGCCCTATATTCCAATTTTCTATACCAGCATATTTGTATTCTACTCCAAAAGAAAAGATGTGATTTGGGGGCAGAGGGTGCTTCCACATTGATATTACACTATGACTTTTATTTTTATCTCTAGAGATATGAATTCTCTTATTTTATAATCAAAACATTGAATGATTATCTACATTAAATCTGCTTTTGCTGGTGCTAGTGTTTGTCAGTTTGGGAGCAGGATAATAATGACAGAGATATGAAGGAGAGGAATAGGATGAAATGAGGATGAAGAAGGAGGAAGAAGAGGGGTTTTTACTCATGTTATAAAAATCCACAATACTGTTAACCACTATTAATAATAAAGCTTAAAAATTAAAAAAAATCTTGTGGGATGGGATCTCCAGCATTCGCACAATACCATTTGCTTAATAAATGATTCTCCTTAGGTTTTTTGAAGTTCACTAAAAAACTGCTTCTCACTCAACTGTTTTGCATCTTAACCTCAATTTGTTTAACATTTCAATAAATATTTATTTTTATTTTATAAATTCCTCAGTATCTTTGTTCCTCTTTTCTGAATCCTTTTCAATTTTTATCACAGCCCCATTAGATCAAGCAATCACAACTGAAATGAATTCAATACTTGAGTTTTGCTAGCATTATATCCAATGAGAGGATTAATGATCTCATGATTCCTACAATTTCTACCAATCACAAGATGCTAATTAATTCATATATGGAAAAATATCAGTGCCCCTCACCAAGAAAAATATCAATGGCCTACTGTTGAAACCTTAAATTTAGGAATACTGGCTGTGCCATTCTAGATGGATAGCACTGACACCATGTTGTAAAACTTTTCAGGTAGAAAACATCATAATTTCTCATTTCAAACTGGTTCTTGTATCAGGAAAGTCAAGATTGTTGCACAAGCTTCAGGGAGAGGGGATGTTTTATCTTTCACTGTCTTAATTTATAGCTATTTTATAACTTCCAAAGAGCTTCCCCAGAGCTGACAAGTGGCCAAGTCTTCATCATTAGGTCACAAGTAGCTTAACTCCAAAAGAAGCTTTCCTGCCAATGAAATACTTTATCCTGCTTTTATCAGAAAAGTAGTTTACTGTTGCTGTGAAATGTGAAATCTTTAGCAAATTACCTGCTGTTGGTTTTCTGTTCATATTAGTGCAGTTCCCACAAGAAACAGTGAGGCATTTCAACTCCTTCAATATTTTCCATTAATATCATGGGCATATTGAACATACTGCTATCAGTGTTATTTCTTTTGATCTTTAGTGAAGCTTTCAAATACATGCTTCTTCCAAGACTGCCTTCTAGTTATTCCAGTCAATAAATTACTAGAGCATATTAGGAGTTGTTAGGGAAAAGTAAAATAGTAAAGGGTTATAAAGCAGGAATTGTGTAAAAAGAATCAAGGCATTACAATGATAAATCCCAAGGAGAATGCTGAGGGATAGCTCGTTGGACTTATTGTGAGTGAAGGACAGTATCATGCTATTTTATACAATAAATTTGGGTAATGTATATAGAACATTAGCCAGGTTATAGGACTCTGGTGTGAGATACTGTGAAATGATTTTCCCTGAAACTTTTTATTTTTAAAATAAGCTTAAATACTCATTTGGTTGAGGTAGTATAGAGAAATGTCATCCCTAAAGGTATGGAAGAATACAAACAAGTTGACCTCTTAGAATCCCTCTCAACCCTGTGAATCTATGGCATAAATCGTACTCTGAAAAGTGGAATAAAAATAAATTACCATTGATGGCTTTACATTACTTTTACAAATGATACTTTTGAAAATTTATATATGAAATGGCTTTGGGGTAACATTTCAAACAGCACTATTTGAAAGACTCTTCTAGGACTTTTTTGGTAATAAATTGAATTAAATAACTATTTCTTCAGCTTCTTTGGTAAATCCGGATTTTCCTTTTATTGAGTTTGCTGAAAATTTGAGAATATATCTTGAGTGAGAAAAAAACAAAACTTTTCTTTCAAATGAGGCTGGATTATCATGAATTTACACATACAGATGAATCTCAGAATTGCTTACTTGAGAGAAACTAGTAAACCAGGAGGACTTTTTATTTCTGTTTTATTATATGACTTTTTTGCATGATGAGGTACCTAAATTTTTGTCTTCCCAAGAACTTACTTGACTGAAATACTGTGAGGGCATTGTAATAGTAAGGTGATTTTCAAGCAAGATGCTGCATCAGTGCAAAATACTCTAGAATTATTACAGCAGGAGGCATGAGAAAGTATTTGGGAATGTTGCAGGAGGTGATTAACATAGGGCCCACCTGCCTTTACCAGGGAGATTGCAACTCTGCGTGAATTTGCTCAGTGCAAAATAAGCTTTCCATCACAGTGATTGAGAGTCTATTTTGTTTTGTTTTGAATTTGAGAATGACATAAAATTCCATTTCCCATATTGATTACAAAGACTTTGGAATCTCTACTTTGCTGACTCAAGAAAAAGTCTGGAAAGTGCTACATTTGAGCTAAAGGTTGAAATGTATGGGTTTTACAATTTTCGACTGATTAATAAAAATGTGAAATGACACAAAATAGGATGGGTTTGGTCTTTGAACTGAATCTGGCATCCCAGTTTTCCCAGTATTCTACACAGAGTCAGAAGATATGATTAAATGACAGATTCTTATTGAACAATGACTAATAACATTAATCATAAGAGTTCTTATAACTCTGATAAATATTAAGATGTTAAAAATATTAATGTGTTTTCCCTTAGTATATTTACAATTTTGTAAGTATTCAAGAAAACATTCCCTGAAGTTAAAAAGAGAGATTACGTATTTAACTATACCTAGATCTAAAAATCTTACATAATTTTAATCAAGAGAGCTTATACAATGAAAATATAATTACTGGAAAATTTTGCAGACAAATTCAATGAGATTTGCCTTTGTTCTAAATATCTGAAAAGTAAATAGAGATATTGGCATAAAATTCCGCACTTGGAAAATGCACATACTAAAATGAAACTATCAAGGACTACCGCAAATACATACATACATACATACATATATCTATATCTATCTATATATATATACATACACATACATTTGTGTGTATGGATATATGCATATTCATATAATGTGTATATATGCATGTACATATACATGCACACACACACATACATGTCTTAATAACCTCCAAGTTTGATTTTTAAAAATACAAAATAATGTTATCATATACTTAGAAGATTATCTCTCAGTCATCTAGTCAAACTGCTACCAGAAACAACAACATTCAAAACCAATCCAATAAACTTTTATTAAGAGGCTATTATGTTCTAGCCTTTGATCTAAAGGTGCTTAGAGTCTAAAGGGGAAGACAACACCCCAAAGGATGTAGGAGAGCAGGGGTGGGTGAACTGGATACCAGGATACCATATTTTGGGAGTATCATTTTACAGAGTTGAAACCAGGAAGAGCAGCAAATACAAAGTGGAATGAGTTTAGAGTTCAGTTCCTGTCCTCTATAAAGGAAGGTACTGGGAGGAGTTGGATACTCTGCCCTTCAGCACTATCATCAAAAGGGAAAGGAGGCTGAGGGATGTGGTGTCAATCAAGGTTTGAGTTAGCAGTAAAGTAATGAGTTTAGAGGTGATGAGATTAATCTGGGAAGGGAATCTTGTTTGTAGAGTTGCAATCAGTCAGAGCAGTAAATACAAAGTAGAGTAAGAAATTATTCCTAAGAAAGTTATTCAGCCTCCATTTGAAAACCTCCCAGTGACAATCAATCCACTTTGCTTATTCTGAGCTTAATTAACTATCTTCATATGCCTTCTCCCCTTCATTCTTATTTTTGCTATGTCAAGCTAATCCCTGTTCTATATAGTACTGGTCTGGAGATAAGAAGTACCCTATGTGAAGCAGTCTTCAAACTGAGATCAGATGGTCTTTTGTCATAGATGTTGTGTGGGGGATCTACGTTTGAGTATGAATTGAACTACATCATCATTAAGGTGCTTTCCAACACTTAAGAGTCTACAAATTCTGGAATATTTTGAGACAGAATTTATTAACTCTTTCTTCAGATCTTTACTTCTGCAGGTTTAAATTCCCCCAAATCCTACAAATGATCTCCTTATAACATTATTTTGAGCTGTTCCATCTTTCTGACTCTTCCTCTGATCAACAATTTTCAGTGTCTTTTTGTTTGGTTGGTTTTTTTGACATGGTAGCGCTTAAAATGTAACCCACTGTTCTGGATATGTTCTTACTACATCTACAAAGGATCATTTATTATCTTTTTATCTGCCTTCACCTGCACTTCAGTGCCTAATACCGTGCTTTTCACATTGTGGTTGCTAATTTTAATCAATCAATAAGTATTTACCAAGAGCCTAATAGGAATATGGGACTGTGCCGGATACAGAGCATACAAGTACACAGAATGAAACAATTCCTCCTTGCAAGAAACTTACATCCTCATAGGGAAGAAGGAGCATATTTAAGCACATGCACAATAAAAATAAAAAGAATACATATAAACTTGTTAAATAAAACTAAAATTATATTCACATAGAAGACAGCAGTTGAATCAACTATTGTGAACCTATTTAAATTTAGCTGTTGTTTATGTTGCTTCATTTTGGTCTCCCCTAAACATTTTTAAAAGCCTAGCAAGTTAATTTTGTGGCACTCAGAAAATATATTTCTATGTTAAAAAATGTGAAATCATACACTAAACAGCCTTGACTTCTGACTTGTTAAATACATTTATCATTCTCTCTCTCTCTCTCTCTCTCTCTCTCTCTCTCTCTCTCTCTCTCTTTCTCTCTCTCTCTCTATATATATGATACGTATGTGTATATATATATATATAAATATATACAAATATATAAAATATATATACAAATATATATATATGCTTTGAGAAATACTTAAGAATTATGACAATATAAGAATGATAACTAAATTTTATCTCTCTTCCTCTTCCTCCCTCTCTCTGTCTTTCTGTCTATCTATCTATCTATCTATCTATCTATCTATCTATCTATCTATCTATCTATCTATCTTTCCCCTCAAAATTTCAACTGATGAGCTGGTCCCTATACAGTACAAGTCATTTATGTTCGTACCAGTAAAATTAAGAGATTAATTTTTCTTCAACATGGTGACCTTTTGTTGCTCAGGAACAAAAAACAACAAAATTATTATGAACCCTTTTTAATAAATCACTGCAATATGGAAAGTACAGGGATTCAAAGGGAAAAAAAACAAACACTAAGGAATCCTATTAAAATTTAACTGCCATAATATTTCACCATGCCTTCAATGTATTACCAATTAACCTTGGACATGGTCTCTGATCTATTGCAACCAAGATACAAAAACTAAAAACAATACATAAACAAAACGAGGTAAATGTCCTTAGTCACTATCGTAACTAGAGAATTGTGACACTGATTTTGTAGCTCTAATAAATCTTAAGATGGCTTAGCAGAAAAAAAGAAATCTGAAACCTCTAGAAGAGATGCTTCTAATGGTTATAGTTGAGTCACACCTGAAAAGCTACATTTTCGTTATGAATAAATGCACCATGCACTGCACTTTGTCTGACACAAGCATCAAGGTATCTATTACAGTGGGAAAAACGGCCTTTGGTCTAGTAAAATTCAAATTTTGTATTAAAATATGTGTATGGAAGATGGGAGAGGGGGCAGTCAAGATGGCAGAGAAAAAGCAGGGACTCACCTGAGCTCTTCCAAATTCCCTCCAAATAACTTCAAATAACATCTCAAACAAATGAATAAATTCTAGAATGGCAGGAACACCTCCCCCTGCCAAAAATGGAGTGAAACAATTTTCCACCAAAAGGCAACTTAGAAGGATGACAGGAAAGGTCTGTCACAAGGGAGTAAGAGTGGAATACTGTCCAGTCCAGGCTAGGCCAGCACAGGCTGGGCCCCAGAAAAGCAGCATGAGGTCTTGGGAGTGACTGTATCAGAAGCTGCTGCTTCCAGTGCTCTCATCTCACAGATTGTAAGGGGGTTGGACAACTGATTAGAAGGAGATTAAAGCAGTCCTTTTGTTGGCAAAGGCTGTAGAACTCTGTTGCTATGCTTGCCTATGCAACAGAGCTCTGCCTATGCGTGGCTCTGGTCACAGTCCCAAGGTGAGGAGGAGCATTAGCACATCAGAGTATGTAGCCCCAGGTGAATGCAGACTTTGGTAATAGTTCCAGGGCAGAAGAGTGCTTGTGGTCACTCACAGAGAAGAGCACAGTCCAGGAGAGTGTTAAACCCACCTCTCTTTATATCAGAGCTGCAAAACATAGCAGTTTGGGACCAAAATTAAAATAGGCTAAACTTCTTCAAGCTGTAAATAAATTTTAAGCAGTTCACTTTCCAAGTAAAAGTATAATTAATGATTAAACTGTTTTGCAAATAAACCATATTTTTTTAAAAAAAGGGAAATTTCAATTAATATCAATTAATTACACTTATTACTTAAGATTTTTATTTGATAAATAAAATATAGTAATAAATTACATGATATGTAATTGTTCTTCTCAGATCAAGACAGACTGGCGACATGTGACAGACAGGTCACATGACAAACAGGAGCGAAGGTACAGTGGCAACCCACTCACCAGCTTACATGATGGGCACAATAGTGACTATTGGAAAGCAGGTTAAGCCAGGCACAATCAAAGCACTTGTTAGATCTCCCTTTCTTTTACATCCTCTACATTTTTCACAGACCACCCAAAATCCTTTTGCAGGCTGCAGGTATCCCACAGGCTATATGTTATGTGGACCTGACTTACCTCCTCCAAAGAACTGAAAACTTACAAATCCCCCAGAACTAGCTATGAATACAGTTGCACACACACAGACACAGCCACACACAAACAAAAAAAAAATTAAAACACTGGATCTTGGGAAAGTGTCCCTCCACCTCAGGAATAGAGCCCAACTTTAACATCAAATTAAAAGTCAAAAATTAAGGTGGAAAGAGAGAAAAACAAAACAAAAACCTGACCATAGAAAATTACTATGGTGATAGGGAACAACAAAACACAATCTTAGGAGTCAAGTCAAAACTACTATTTCCAAAGCCTGAAAGAAAAAAATATAAATTGGTCTCAGACGATATAAAAAATATTCCTAGAAGAGATCAAAAAAGATTTTCTAAAAATTGGGAAAGGAAATAATAGTGGTGCAAAAAAATTGAAAAAAAGCATCAACAGCTTGTTAAAGGAGGGATAAAATCTCTGAAGAAAATACTGCCTTAAAAAAACACACAGAGGAGAATAGGCCTAATTGTAAAAGAGGCACAAAAATCCAACAGAAGAAGAATTTCTTAAAAAGCAGAATTGGGCACATGGAAAAAAAAATGTACAAAAATTGGATGAAGGAAAGAATTTCTTAAAAAGTAGAATTGGCCAAATAGAAAAGAAGTAAAAAATTTACTGAAGAAAATAAGTCCTTAAAAATTAGGATTGGGTAAGTGGAAGCTAACAAATCAAACAGACATCAAAAAACAAAACAAAATCAAAATAATTAAAAAAGAAGGAAATGTGAAATATTTCATCAGAAAAACAACTGATTTTGGAAAGACTGACAAGAGATAATTTAAGAACTTTTGGAGTACACAAAAGACATGATCAAAAAAAGATCCTAAACATTACATTTCAAGAAATTATCAAGACATTCTGTCTTGGTATTCTAGAACCAGAAAATAAAATAGACATTGAAAGAATTCACCAACTGCCTCCTACAAGACCCTAAAATAAAAACTCCCAGGAATATTATAGCCAGAATCCAGACATCCTAGGTTAAGCAGAAAATACTGCAAGCAGCCAAAAAGAAACAATTCAAATATTATAGAGCCACAGTCAGGGTAACACAAGATTTAGCACTTTCTACATTAAAGAATCAGAGGGCTTAGAATATGATATTCTGGAGGGCAAAAGAGCTAGGATTACAATCAAGAATCATCTACCCAGCAAAACTGAGTATAATCCTTCATGGGGAAAAATAGATATTCAATAAAAACTGATATTCAATTTCAAGCATTCCTGATGAAAAGACCAGAAGTGAATAGAAATTTGATTTTCTAATATAAGACAAGAGAAGTTAAAAAAGGCAAACAGGAAAAGGAAATCATAATGATTTAGTAAGGTAAAACTGTTTATATTCGTACATAGGAAGATGATACTTGTAACTCCTAAAAACTTTCTCATCATTAGGGTAGTTAGAAGGAATATACATAGACAAAGGACATAAGTGTGAATTGAATATGATGAAATCTAAAAAAAAATTAAGGGGTGAGAGAGAAGAATGCACTAGAAGAAGAGAAAGCAAGAGGTAGAGTAGGTTAAATTATCTCACATTAAAGAGGCACAAAAAGCTCTTACAATGAAGATAATGTGGGGGAAGTGTGTACGTGTGTGTGTGGGGTTGCTCTTGAACATTACTCTCATCATAATTGGCTCAAAGTGGGGAAAAATATACACACCTGTATCTGTAATATAAGTGTCACAATATTAATGGTGACCATGAATATGCCTGTATAATTCTATATCACAGAATATGAGACTCTCCATATAGAAGGCAGAACATTTATTCAAACACCAGAGGATCAAATCCCAAAACCAATGACTCCAAATTGACACAGCAGCAATTGTATCCCAAACCAGTAAGTCCTCTTCATTATAACAGCAAGGAAATTGAAACACTATCACAGCAGATTGCCAAGGTATCCTGTAACCTTCCCTTCTGCTAGTACCTTCCCACAAACACTCACAAATGCTAGTTGTCTGTTTGCCTGGGTCATCTCTTCCTGCAGTCCTGAGAGCTTAACAGCTACCCCCACAGTATGTATGTACCCATTTTAAGGACCAAGGGCTTCACATCTCTCCTGACCTAATTAGCAAAAGGGTATGTAGTAGGAAGGCCGAATTTATAATCTCAAATATAATCATGTATATGTTTGAATGGTTCAAAATCGCAAGGTATGAGAGATTCTCTAAGTAGAACGCAATAAAACATTTATTTAGGCTCCACAGAAACAGATTCATGAACCAGCCTCCCCATTTCAACACTTTGATCACAAGCTTCCAGGCCCAATAAGTCCGCCTCACAAGAGTAACCAGGTGGCCACATAAAAACAAGATAGTATTTAGCCAAATCATATTTACTGGCCTCAAGTCCTTGCTCGCACTCCTGGGTCTACACAGGGGTCAGCTCTACTTTCGGGTTGGCTCTACTTCCACAGCTCCTGCTTCAGCTTCTGCTTTCTCTTCAGCTTTGGCTGTAGCTGTCTCTGCTGCCGTCACCACTGCTTCCGCCACACTCTCCAAGCTGTATTCCAGCTAGCTGACTGCTTCCTCTCTCCTTCAGCTCTTAACTCCTGTCACCAACAACTTCTCCAACTGCCTCCCCACTACTTCTCCAACTGCCTCCAACTGCCTCTAACTGCCTCTTAGCTCTGCTTCAATTGTTCCACAAGCTCCTCCCACCACAGGCTTCTATTGGCTCCAGTGCTAGCCACTCCCCACAGGGTCCTGAGAGGCTCACATCCACATAGGTTCCACACCCAACAGGGCTCTGGGCCTGGGGCTTAACACTTAGCAAGGCTCATGGAAATACACTGCATTACTCAAAGAAAACAAAGACCATTTTGCTTGTCAACACAAGGTGAAAGCCTTCCTAAAAACAAGCCTCCCCTAATCAAGCTTCCCTTAACTAGTTCCACCTGAGGCCTATTAATGGGTGGCAATCTTTGATCACATTAATACCACAACACACAATTGGTTATAGAAATCTATCCTACACTATAGGAAAGTAAGAGGGGAAGGGAGTAAGAGAAAGGGTGTGTGGCTAATAGAATGGAGGACAGATTGGAAGAGATCTTGTCAGAAGCAAAACACTTTTGAGGATGGACAGGATGAAAAGAGACAGAGAAAGAGGAAACAGGATAGAAGGAAATACACTATTAGTTATCATAATTGTGAAAAAAATTACAGTGTTTCTCTGATAACCTCATTTCTCAAATATATAAAGAACTGAGTCAAATTTATATATACATATATACACACATATGTCTGTATGTGTGTATATATACATGTGTATGTGTGTGTGTATGCCATTCCTCAATTGATAAATTATCAAACGATATGAACAGGGAGTTTCATGTGAAGGAGCCAAAGCTGTATAGAGTCATATAAAAATGATCTAAATCACTAGTGAGTAGAGAAATGCAAAGTAAAACAACTCTGAGGTAACCATCACACATCTATCAGACTGTTAACATGACAAAACAAAAAAAAAAATTACTAATGTTGGAAGGGAAGTGGGAAAACTGACACACTATTGCTGGTGGTGTGAACTGATTCAGACATTCTAGAGAGTAATTTGGAATTATGCCCAAAGGCCTATAAAAACATGCATACCATTTGACCCAACAAGACTGCTACTAGGTTTTATGTCAAAGAGAAAAAAATCAAAAGAGGAAAAGGATCTATCCATAGAGGTGGTGGCAAAAAATTGGCAATTGAGATGATGTCCATTAATTGGGAATGGCTGAACAGGTTTTAGTATATGATTGTGATGGAACACTATTATGCTATAAGAAATGATGAAGCTATTCATAGCAATACAATGATCCAAGACAATCCCAAAAGACTCATGATGAGACATGCTATCCACCTGCAGAGAAAGAACTGATACTATCTGAATACAGACTGAAACAGGCTATTTCTCTCTCTCTCTCTCTCTTCCTCTCCCTCTCCCTTTCATTTTCTTTCTTTCTTTTTTTTAATTCAAGTCCACTTGTACAAATGACTAATATGCAAATATTTTACATGATTGCACATGTATAAACTATGTTGGACTGCATACTATCTTAGGGAGGGGGAAGAGAAGGGATAGAATTTGGAACTAAAAACTTTTTTTAAAACAGCTTTAAAATTTTTTAACATGTAATTGGGGAAAAATAAAATGTTATATAAAAATAAAATTTAATACTCAGGGTATGAGTTATTTATTTTGTTAGTTTTCTAAACTTAAGAAACAGATGGAGAAAGAATAATTCAGATTAAACATAAAAGTTTCTTGCAAAAAAATGACGAGCAGAATGCTCTCAAAAAAGCCATCAAAAACTTACATGAACTAATGCAAAGTGAAATGAGTAGAACCAGGAGAATGTTGTAGACAGTTAACAGTGTATTGTATGATGATATACTGTGACTGACTTAGCTATTCTCAGCAATACAATTCAGAAGTACTTATGATGAAAAATGCTATCCATCTGCAGAGAAAGAATTGATAGAGAGTCTGAAGACTAACTGAACCATATTTTTTAAAGTTTATTTTTCTTGGGGTTTTGTCTGTGTTTTCTTTCACAGAATAACTAATAAAGAAATATTTTTCATGATTATGCTCATGTAATCTGTATCAAATCATTTGTCTTCTCAGTGAGGGAGTATGGGGTGGAGGGAGAGAGAAAGTTTGGAACTCCTAGTTTGAAAAAAAAAGAATATTGAACAGTTTTTCCATATAATTAGAGCAAAGTAAATATCAAATAAATATATTTGTAAAACATAAAACTTGCTTCTCTAATAAGTCTTAATATAATTCTGGATAGCATCGGGTGAGGTGAGTTTGTCAACTTCACTTTATCAATAGATAAACAGGACTGACTACCGACTACTGTCATTCTATGATGAGTAATGATCAACCTGACAAAAACTGGTGATTAGTCCCTTCAAATATTTTGATTAGCAGTCTGTACTATATTCTAGAATTGCCATTTGCTTTAAGACATTCTACAAATCAAACAGAAGCAATCGGATACTTTTGTCAAGAAATGCAAATGTTAGGTCAAAGATGTAGCAGGAGAGTTTAGGAATAATAGTAGGTGTCCTTATGGTCATTTGAGAGTAAGTGGACCAAAATTAACAAGTTATCCCCCTGTAATGTTCTGGCAAATCAATATTAATATATTAGTCAATATTATATTGTTATATGCATGCAACCTTTATCCTATAGATTGAAAAGATAATGGGCTTGGCAAGCTATGTTAGTAGAGAAATATGTATTACCCTCTTTTACTAATACTTTCATAATCAGCACCCAGTCATACATAGCTTTAGGGTTAAAGTGATTTTCCCATAAAAGTCATCATTTATGGGCAGATAACTTAAGTCGATAGCATTTGAATGGTTTGGATTCTTTAGACGATTTAGTGATTGAACTTTTATCTCCATTCCCAGTTCAAGATTTATATAGATTCCATATGACCAATTAAATCATATTTAGGAAATGAATTAGAAAAGTCAACTAACTTTTAAACAAATCTTGGATATAAAACATGTTCTAGAATGAGTAGAAAGAGATGGCTGAGAATATGAATGGTGCATATTGCTCTTCTGGACTTATAGATCACTCCAGGAGTCCAAAATATTGAACAAAGACATTAGAGCTACATTGATGACATAGAAAATCATATAGACAGGTTCAAAAATTATATGTCATTTGAATGATACTTGTAAACTTGGAAAAGCCATATCCATAAAGAGGTTAGGGAAATTCTTGCTTCTGAAATTGCACCAGCTTTTTTGTCAGTGTATCTGCAGTATGTTCTATAGGACACATTATTTTTAAGTCAACAAGATTTGGTCCCTTGTACTTAGATTTGGTCATTAAATACAGCTCTCACGCTATAAGCAAAAGAATAAGAAACAGTAGTTATGCTTATCATGACACACTAAAAGAGATTCAGAAATCAACAACTAGAATATTCTTCTTGGAAGAAATTGAAGAGTTGTAGGGAGAATTGACGCTCTTCCTTTTTAGACTTAGCACACCATAAGTCTGTCTCTCTTGAACAGGGTGAATAACATCAGAATTCATGCTATAGCTCAAGAAGTTGACCTTGGAAGTTTCTAGTTTTCTTTTTCAGTTGGCTGCCTCATATGCCCAAAAGACAGATGACTTTCTGAAATGTTTCTGAGTTTATCAAGTGTTGATCCCATGACTAGTAAAATGATGTCTAGGTGTCAATCCTAGGAAATGGTGTGTCCATGAGGCACCATAAAATGTTAGGATAAAGAAAGAGTCTTAACTGAAGGTATTTAATTTAAAATATCCAGTTAGCATTTACATGGTGCAATAGCAAGATCACTGGGGTTTGAAATTAGGAGTGATCTCACTCTGTGTTTTGACTCTGACATTTGCTAGCTCCATGACTCTGGGAAAATCATTTCAGTTCTCTGAATCTTAATTTCCTCATCTATAAAATGGAGATAATGATGTTTATGGTTCCTATCTCATAGGGTTATTAGGAGGCATACACTTTGTAAGCCATAAAATACTACATAAGTCATTTGTCATTATTAATTCAACAATTGTTGAATTTATGAGTGATCTTTTATTTGGACATCTACAATCAGTTATCAATATCTTTAGACCTGGTCAAAAATTTCAAAGCATTCTTATTACGCTCCCCTGCTACTCTTACTGTGTTAGAGAAAGGAACTGATAAAGTACACGAAGTTGCTAAAATTGTGAAAACTCTTGGAAATCATCCCACAAAAACCATAAGGCTTAGCACTGTAGTTCATAGGACACTGGGCTTAGATGAAGAAAGGCTTGAGTTGAAATCTCCTTTATACTTCTAGTTGAGTGACTTTGGACAAGGCACTTGAACTCACTCTGCTTTGATTTCCTCATCTGTAAAATGAAGGAGTTAGACTTGATGGCTCCTAAGATTCTTTCCAGTTCTAAATCTATCATCCTATGATTTTATGTCCATCCAGACAAATTTACTATAAGCCTTACCTTTTGAAATCATTAATGACATTCTCTAAAAATGGAAGGAAACAACTGGAACAACCCTAGAGTTCCTTTATTTGGTGGTAAAGAATTGATTGAATTTTAAAATTACCCATTGTGTACTATAAATAATGCTCAATGGAGAATTAGAAGATTATACACAGGCCCTGTTATCAAAAATATTAGTTTTGTGGTTGAAAAACCCAATATTAACATCTCTGGGATTAGTATTGCTGTGAGGTAGACTTTTCTAAGGATTGTCAAACTGGAGTCTTCAAAGGCCCTCCCACTGAAAGCAAACTGTAGTCTGAAGCAAGCTTTGCCTCAGTGCATCTGTTCCAGTTTCTGAATGGTTTCTGTTGAGATGAAGGGTTCTGATTTTTTTCCCCTGATCCTTGAAATCTGCTACTTTCTGGGCGGGGGAGGGGGGACAGGATTAGATCCATTGTGTTTATCCTCCAAAAAGGAGGTTACAGAGAAAATAGAATCATTAAATAACGACTTCCTAAATATAAGAAAGAAAAAAAATACCCGTGGATAAACAAATAAAACAAAAAAAAATTGGAAAAAATAAAACTACTTGCAACTTTTCCTTTAACTTGTAGCCTTTTGCTTCAGACAATAAATTATCATCTCAAGATATGTTGTTTTGCCAGGGGCAGTGTTTTATTGCTACTGCCAAAGAGGAGGATAGTAGAGGGAGATCTATTTACAAGAAATCTATGTCATCAAAACTCTGTGTCCACTGTGAGCCTCCCTGGAAATATAAACAGATCTTAATTCCCTTGATACAACACCCTCATGTATGGGGAAATCATGTTTTGTAAAAAGATTTTCTATCTAAACCCATGGGATTCTCCACTCTCTAGTGAAATGTTGTTTCCTTACAGGCAGAGAAACAACCCAGAGGAATAGGTTTACAATTGAATATTGAATCTCTGGATTATATTTTATCCCTGATCAGTCCTAGGCAAAATTATGAAGTAGGTGACATCCATACTCATCAACCTCAGGCTCCTTTTCTGTCTCCTTTATTCTTTCTGAATGAGACAGCTTCTACCCTCCAGATACTTAGTAGCCTTTAATCATCCTCTATCCCCACAAAAAAGCTTGCTTTCAAGTAAAAACCTTCAGGATTAGTCATGCATTGTAGATTTAGTGCTAGAGGAGACCTCAGAGATCATCTAGTTCAAACTCTTCATTTAATAAGGAAATTAATTTAATTGATAAGGAAACTGAGGCCAACTAAGGTTAAATGACTTGCCCAAAGTCACCTGGTTGTAAAGGGAGTAAAGCTAAAAATTAATAGCAAGTCTTCTGGTTAGGAATCCAACACTCTTTCCACTAAGCCACTTTGGTTCTGTCATTTAGCTCTTACTATGAATGTTTCATGCATCTTTTCTTTAAGATATATTTGTACTTTTAGCCTTATCTTAATAATGGAATGAAGAAATGAAAACCTTTGTCCCCTATTAAGAAACTCCAGCTAATAGCAAGATGAGAGTCCTTTTAAGAAGCCTGAGGATCTTCTTATTATCACTAGCTGGACATATTAGTCTTTTTCCTACTTTAAAACTGCTTTAATGAAATACATGAAACTCATAAACCCTGGTATTCTTACAGTGGTCATTGTTTTGTGGCTCCAAAAACAAATATGTTGACAAGGAGAGCAAGTGAGTAAGGTGAGGACTCTTATGAGAAAAGCAGCAGATAGGCTAGCAGTGTTGGAATTGTTGTCTTTTTCTGGTACCTCCCCCTCCAGAATACCCCACCAATTAGTATACAGTAAGTGGGTATGTAAAGTTAATTAGGTAAGTATATAAGTAACCAGTATAAGGTAATGATAAATAGGAAGTAGGACTCAAGAGTATAAACAGGAACATAGAATTCTCTTGCCAAATCTGTCTCCTAAATTAATTTAAGGCCACAATCAGAGACTATGTGCTAAATTAGGAGAAGCCAGATAGGCCCCAATAAACCATCCATGGTTGTCTGCAAGCTGTGAGCTCTGCATATGAGAAATAAAAACACAGGAACATTATGCTAAAAATGCTGAAGTTAGCACTGATAATTTTGAGATGATGTTGATATTCTGATGAGCTAAGCCTAGAGTGGTATGGATAAGAATTAGGCTGCCCCATCAAACCTTAAGAATAGAACCCTTAAATTGTCTATTGAGTACTTCTTTCCCTGCCACCAACTCTGATTCCAATTAAGTGATCCCAATTAAGTAAGGGATTCTAGTTAAGTAAGTGATTTCCATGCCCTCTGCCTCCCTCTCTCACACTGTTCTCTGCTTGCTGTCTGCCTTTGTACCCTCTGTGCCTTATTAAAGTGTGCTTGGTACGTCACTTCCTGCCTACTGCCAGCATGATCTTTCCTTGCAAGTTATCCAAAGAACCAGATTTGTTTGCCTTCACTCAATCAGGAGCCCCTTTCATGGTCGTCGTCTTCTTTAAGGCCTAAACCAGATAACTAGTCTAGGATTTTAATTTGTCAGCAGCCAAATCAATCTTACAGTGTGATGATCCTGGTAGCATTGGGAACCCACTGATAGAAAGCAATAGCTAAAAAAGGAGTATGTCTCTCCCTCCCCCTTCAGCAACCTCCCTCCCCCAACCAAGGACTTCTCCATTGTTGGGCTTAATAGAATATTAGCGTAGACATTTACAAAAAATGAAAATAACACAGTTATGTAACCCTTTAAGATTTACAAAGCATTTTCTTAACAATCCAGTGAGACAGGAGTAGATATTATAATTCTAATTTAAAAGAAGAGAAGACTGTGACTAAGAGAATTTAAATGACTTGCCCAAGCTCATATATGTTAATGGTAGAATCGGTATTCAAACCAAGGTCATCCAACTATACTTTGATAGGAATTTCGTTTCTTTAGCTTTGGTGACTTTTTTTCAATCTAGCTAACGAACTGTGGGAGATATATACCATATTTCCCCATGTATAAGATGCACTCTTTTTCGAAAAATTTGGGGTCTAAAAACTGGGTATGTCTTATGCAGTGGTTGTAGATTTTATTACTTGCATTTCCCACTTTTTTGCATTTGTTTTTGAGCTCATTGTAGATTTTTTTTACTTTATTTCTTGCTTTTTTGCCCTCGTTGTCTTTGCACTCATTGTTTAGCATTTGTTACCGGTATATTAGGTTATGTTTTGCCACCTTCTGCCTGGAAATGGTTCAGAAAAGATTTTCGTACAGTACTAAATTCAAGTTCAAAGTGATCCAGTTGGCAAAAGTGAATGGAAATCGTGCTGCTGAATGTAAGTTTGGGCCTCCTCCAACTAAGAAAACAATCTGAGGCTGGCTAAGGGAAGAAGAAACCCTACTGAAAACACCACAGCAGAAGAAGGCCATGAGAGGCAAGTCAGCAAAATGGGCTGATTTAGAGAGGGAATTGAAGATATGGATTGAAGAGCATAGGGCAATTGAAATTCCCGTGTCCACAAAGATGGTTCAGCATGAGGCAAGAAGAATTGCTGATGAAAAAGAAGTTACTCATTTCAAAGGAGGACACAATTGCTGCTTCAGGTTCATGAAACAAAATGGACTAAGGATATGTACACTCACTAGACTTGCCCAAAAGATGCCTGAAAGCTATGAACAAATGAATAAAACTTGAGTTCAATAACTTTATGTGATACAATTTTTTTCAAAATTTGGGCCCAAAAATTAAGGTACGTCTTAAACATGAGGACACACGGTACTTAATTTTTTGCTATTCTTAATGGTTTGACTACTCTGCCAGAAACTTTTCTATGTTTGTTTACTTAGTGGCTATCTAACTGAAGAAAATAAAACAATAACATTTTTTCTGATATTATAACCATGCAGCTTGTGTCTATACATTGCTTCATATTGTTATTTTAATAAAGAGATGGTACTTCTTTAGTTTTAGAAAAAAAAATTATGCGACTATAAGCATGTGTTTTATCTTTGAAACAACTGGTCTTAACATGTTAAACTACTGATGACTACTGCCACTTTGGGACTCCAAACAGAATTGCTGGTATAAAATATCAACGAAATAACCGTGGATGTCACATAAAATTAATCTATTTTTATAAGAACCAATGTTACATGATAGCCAATCTTATTTTAACTATTTTCTTACCCGAGAAGTAGCAGATCTATGAATACAGATTAAAGTTCTTTAAAACAAGTTTATTTTCAAAATCATCTCTAAATACTAATTATCAAGATAAGCAAATAAAACCTGATATATTGAACTAAGATATTTTTAGGAAAGGTATGCGTGTGTCTCTGTCTCTAGAATACATACACGCACATATATGTATATACATATACACACATATATGTATATGTCTATGTACTACATTATCTTTGAAATGTTAGAGTTGACCATTAGAAATCTGCATCTCATCTGTACTTCGCATCTACTCCAACAAGTAGAACTGTGCTCTACAAAGAGAATGAGTTTCATAAACAATTGCTAAATTTAATTGCATTGAATTATAATTATGATACAATGGATAAAGTTCTGGACATGGCATCAGGAAGAACTGAATTCAAATTTGGCCTATGTGATCCCTTCCTCATGTGTAAAATGGGATATATTAACAGCACGTATACCTCCAAGGGTTGTTGTATTAAATGGGATTATATTTTAAGTAAAGCACTTCACAAACTTAAAGCAATACATGTATAAGTGCTATTAGTGATAAAAATAAAAAAAATCACTATTATTTATTTTAACTAATAAGTAAAAATTATCCATTATGGAATTAATTAGAAATAAAAAATGCAGTTGAACTCTGTCCTTTTCGTAGGTTCAACTTAACTGAGATTAATAAAATGATTAAATTCCCAGTTTGGGGCTTAAATTGTCTACATAATCTTTGACATATTGTTATACGTTTGACACAATATTTATTTGTAGGAGTAGTAGATAATTTCTGCCTTTTCCCTTGTTTATTCTTTCAATAACTATTTTATGGCATTCATCCTTCACCTTTAAGAAAGCAAAGCAAGAAGCTGGAGCTGACTTTATTTTCCTAAAATCTTGAAAATCCACATCACCCACTCAACATTAGGTTTACACTCAATGAGATTACAGTATCAAATTCCCCTACCCCTCTCTTAAGAAATTGATAACATTTTATTTTGTTATATGTAATAAGATTTAAAATCTGAGAGTCATCAGTGTCCTTATAGGTAGTTAGTAGAAATGACTGCTTACCTCCCCTGCTACTGATTAGAGACAATACTTATGGGTTGGCATTAGCAATAGTGTCTAGAATGTGATTTATTCTACCTTTAATATTACATTTGTGAAGCTATTGTGTATCCTAGAGGTCATTCTAATGGTGATCATAGGCATTTGATGCTAAATTCTACAATGATATTTTGCTAGATAATGAGAGAGAGGAAGAGATACAGACAGACAGAGAAGAGAGAGAGAGAGACAGAGAGGAGACGGAGAGAGAGAAAGAGAGAAAGAGAGAGAGAAAGAGAGAAAGAGAGAGAGAAAGAGAGAGAGAGAGAGAGAGAGAGAGAGAGAGAAAGAGAGAGAGAAAGAGAGAGAGAGAGAGAAGCCTAATTGAAAATTAGGCAAAGGGCTCAATGGAGCAAAGAACAACCGGTAGGTTCACAAATAATTGATAATTGTAAAAGCATTTATTTCTAATGTAAATAAAATCTTATTCTGATTATTTGAGAAAAAGATCTGCATGTTTTAGCTGATCTTTAATTCTTACAGTATAAATATATAAAATTCACTTTAAAATTTCAAATCCATTTTCATTTAGTTCAGTGCACAATTAATTTCACTTAAACCACACTGTTTTATATTATATGCATGCTGGTTATGCTAGGCTGTTTGTGTACACACATATACATGTATACACAGACACACATAACCTGCCTCTAGGCTGCAAACTTGATAAGGTGTGAAATAATATTTGTAGGAGGTTTTCTTTCTAAGTTCTAGAGGATGGCACTGTAAATATTATTTCAAGCATCATTTGAAATACTGCCTCAAGATGGATAGCCCACCATGAACATCATCTTTCAAAAGGCTGCGTTTTGTTTGTTTTGTTTTTTTTTTGAAATCTATGTGATAAACTGGCTTTATTGACTCAGGTTATAGCATCATAAACTCATTGGCAACTTGATCCTCCATTGCCTATGGGAGTTATAAAACATTAGGTGCTGGGGGCTGCTGTGAAAACTACTTTAATATACTAGTATTTTTTAAATAGCTGCTTATTTTGTAGCAATTTGCTATATTTTAAAACAAAAATATAATGGCATACTTTCTAGAACTATGTAAGACATGAAAAATTACTTCACCTTTTTCTCCCATTTATTGATCTGGATGATCAGTGGGTTGTGCTATGTTCCCTTTCAAATTTGTGTCTATGTTCCCTTTCAAATCTAAAATCCTATCTATCTGTAAGGACTTGTAAGAAACCATTTTCTTTTTACTTCAGTGTTTATTATGGGACAGGTGCTGCAGTTCAATCAAACTAGATGCATCTGAATACTAGCATGCTGACATTTCTATGGGAAAATTTGTGGCCAAAGAACTGCCACCAGACCTACAACAGGTATATAGACCTAGGATGACAAAATATGCCAAGTTTTGACTGGAAAATTCTGTAAACAAGCCTAAAACTGTGGCCCTATAGCCATCTGGCACCTAAAGCGTTCCAAAATAACTCTTTCTTAACTTACAAAACATCAATAGCCTGTTATTTCATCAGTGGAAAAATTTGCTGTACCAAGACAGAACCCAGCTCTTCTGTAACTTAAGGTTATAGAGACTTGTCTGAGGCTTAGAGCGGGTGAGTGACTTGGTCACGGTCATACACTCATGCATATGATTTGCACCCAAGCCTTCTTGATGCAAAGCCCAGAATTCTAGCCACTGGACCATGCTGCCTATTCTCATACCCATAACACAGGATGATTACAAATTGTTAGTTTTTTCACAGATTTTATTGGAAACAGCTCAGGCTTATCTCCTTCCTTCTGGCCACCAGTACTACTGAAAAAAAATAACCAAGAAATAAAACAAAGAAAAAAATAAATTTCACACATCTGTGTCTTTGGCATTTGTACATATATAGTAGATGCTCAGTAAGTTTTTGGTAAAGTGAATTCAAATCTGTGAAATAAAATTCATAGAATCATAGCACCACAGATTTGGAGTTGAAAAGCACGTTGGAAGCTATTGAGTTCAACCATCCAATTTTGCAAAGGAAGAAACTGGTACTCAGAATGGTTGCCAAGGGTCACACAACCAATAAGTATCTGATTTGGGATGTATGCCCTGAACTAGATGTTCAGCTGTCTATCCGCCATGCAATGATGCATCATAATAATTTATATAACACAATAGTATTTGTCAAACATTTTACATTTGTTATCTGAACTGATCTTCACAGCAACCCAGAAAGGTAAATGTTCTTATTATCCACATTTTATACATGAGGAAGTTAAGGAGGTTAAACTCCCTGCCCAAAATCAAACATTAATTGACGTAAGACCAATTCAAGTCTTCTTTTAATCTAAGTCCAACATTACATCCACTGTGTCATCTATCTGCCTCATTTGAATCTCAGTGCTCGAAGATTGCTTCTAATGTCATCTAATTGGTTCAATGCCATCTATGCCAACTTGTATATGAAAAGGATTTCCTCTAAAATATCCCTATCTACTGGGCAACCAGACCTGGTTTAGAGAACTCACAGGGATTGCATACCCATTGCCTTCTGAGGTGTCTTATTTCAGTCTTTTACATATCTAATTATTAACAAGTTTTCTTCATATGAAATGGAAACCCCTATATAATTTCCATTCACCATTCCTATTCAGGCTCCCTGGGATTAAAAAGAAAAAAATGGATATCTTTAACACATTAGAGCGCTTCAAATACTTGAAGAAGGGTGCCTGTATGTCTTTCCTCCAATTGCATTTTATCTTCTATAGACTAAAAATAGCCCTTTTTAACAGTTCTTATTATGGTGTGGTTTTGTAGTCACAGTTATCTCACTTTGATTGTTCTTGAATTTGAAAATATTCATCCTAAAATGTAGATTTTAGCATTGAATGGAATGTCATATTCCAAGTATACTATGACCAAGAAAGGAAGAAAAGGAATATTGTGCTGTTTGCCACAGATAATTGAGCTTAGTAGAAAGGGTGCTGAATTTGAAGTTAAAGGACTGGTATCCTAATTTTTGCTTTGCCACTTAACTAGCAACATGACTTGAGGCTATTCATTTAACCTCTTCAGTTCTCAGTTTTCCCCCTCTATAAATGTCAGGATTTGGATTAGATGACAACTTAAATTCCTTTCATCTTTAAATCAAATAATTTTAAACTTTCTCATCTTTAATCTTTGATACTGTCCATAATCCTTCCCCTTGATTCTCTGTTCCTTCCAGGTTTGTTTGTTTGTTTATTTATTTATTCATTCTGACATTGCTCCCTCTTCTGCTTATCTGTTTGACCTTTCCTTGGTCTACTTTTCTGGATGTTCATCAGATTTATTTGTCTCTCTATATCCTCTGTCCTGAGTTCCATTATCATATCTCCAACTGTTTATTAGGCATCTCAAACATAACCAATACTGAGCTCATTATCTTTCTCCAAACTGAACCTCCTTCCTAACTTTCCTATTGCTGTCAAGTCATCATGTTCCTGGTTACCAGAGTCACAATATAGCTACCATCCTTGACTTTCCACTCTCTTACCCTCTGTTTTCAGTCTGTAGTCCAGTCTTGTGAATTCCATCTTTGTAACATCTCTCAAATATATCCCCTTCTCTTCTTTGATACTGCCACCATCCTGATCAACACAAACACCACTTTAGACTTGGAATAATGCACCAACCTTCTTTTAGATTATCTTACTCAATAAACTCCAAAGGCTCCCTGTTACTGCCAGATTCAAATAAAAAAAGTTTGGCTAAAACAAACAAACAAAACCTTTCCTCTGTTCAGCTGTTAAGGCCCTTCATAACTTAGTCACTTCCTCCTTCCCTTTTGTCATTTAGGAGTTATATATAAAAGATGACCATAGTGTAATATGATTTTTTTTTAAAAAATCACTCTGAAAGCATATGTTTCACTTTTGTATTGTCCTCATAAAACTAGTCACTTTGGCTACTATTGCTCTGAACAGTTTTTAGAATGGCCTTCACAATTTGTGGCATATTCATTGGGTATTTCTCATGGGAATGTCTTCAATCTTCGAAAGTGGATTGGAATTTTGACATAGAAAAAAGTTATTCAGAGTTCAATTTGGTGAATAAGATGAGTGATAATGTGGAAAAATGCAATTTCAAGAGTAAAAGATGAGATATGGCTATGAGGGATCATGACTGGTTTTCTTGGGTACTTCTGAAGGAAACTCCAAAAAATACGAACGGAAAAAAAGTTTCACACAATGGGAACAACATTCACATATGTGTGTAGAATACTTGTACCTTTGAGAAGTGTGATTCAGGGTTGCCTAAAATAAGGTATGCCTATTTAAAAATAAATAGCTGTTTGGATAAACAAGTTACAAAGTAAATAAACTCATGTTGTAGGAGCAACATGTTCTAAGGTCCTTTCCACATAGGCAAGGGTAAGGTTTGTTTGTTTGTTTTTAAATTTTAAGGAAATGAAACTGTCCTGAAGGCTTGATTTTTCAGGAGTACTAAGGACAGAATTGTTGGTATAGCTTTCTGGTTACCTAATTACAGAAGCCCAGTACACGGAAAATCAGGGACACCTCAAGCTTGACACACTTCTAACTTGGGAAGCCACTATAGCAAATATCAAACCAATCTCCTTTTATTAACAGTCATATGTTCAACAGTTGTCACATTTTCTTCCAGTTCCAATCCAGAAATCCTAGATGGCCCTGAGCTTTGACTTGCTCCAGAGGATTCCTAATCCTAGGTAGTCTGGGAGGAATTAACCTAGAAGCATTTATCAAAGAGGAAAAAAAAAAGTTTTCCTACATGACTCATAATAATATACTATTGTAAGTAGATGTAAGTAACTAGATAAATAAATTTGTTTACAAAATACTTAAAATACTCATCTTTGAAGGTCAGTGATAGCAAATGTTTACTGATCATTTGATTAGTAAAATAGTATTACATTTGTCATAACAATTTATGGTCACAAAGATTATTTTATTTTCTGTTATATTCTCATTTTTTTTTCTGATAATAGAGTAAAAAATAAATGAAGCCAGGAAAGTCAGTAGTCAGAGCGGAGGAGAGAGAGCGTTCCAGGCATAGAGGGCAGCCAGAGAAAACACTAAGAGTCAAGAGATCTCAAAGTGTCTTGTTCTTAGAACAGGCATAAACAAAGCATGCCTGGATCAAAGAGTATGTGTTGGGGAATAAGGTGTAAGAAGATTGCAATTGTAGGAGGGACTTTGGTTATGAAAGACTTTGAACAAACAGAGCATTTATATTTGCTCTTGGAGGCAATTGGAAGTCATTAGAGTTTATTGAGTAGAGGGACGACATAGTTGGACCTGAACTTTAGGAAAATCACTTTGGTAGTTGAATGGGAGGTAATGTTGAGTGAAGACAGACGTGTAGCAGGTAGACCCACCAGCAGGCTATTACAGGAATCAAGATGTGAGGTAATGAGATCCTGTACTGGACTAATTGCAGTGTTAGAAGAAAGAAGGGGGCATATTTGAAACATGTGAACTCAATAGACCTTTGCAACAACATTGATATGGGTGGGAAGAGTGAGAGATAGTGAGGAACCCAGTATGCCTATTAGGTTGGGAGAACTGAGGGACTAGGAGAATGGTGTTGCCCTTTAAAGTATTAGTGAAAGAGTGGGGAGAGGGTTTAGGAGGAAAGATAATGAGTCTAATTTTTTCTGATAATTACACTGAGACCCAAAGGGCTTAAGAACTTGTTTTAAATCCACAAAACTAATTTGTGGAGGATCTGGCATTCAGGTCTTCTTACTTCCATTTTAGTGCTATTTTTTTTTGCTACATTGTGTTTCCTTTTTTCCTTTATGCTTCTGTGGCTGTTGGATAATTTTTGGGAAGAGGGAAAGCACAACTCCACACTCTACACCACACTACCCCCAAGGGTAAGAAAAGATTTCCTCCAATAATGTCAGTGGTATGGAAGTGATTCTCTGGCAAGACCTACCAAGTTAAGAAAACTTACAACATGAGCCTAATAAATAGCTATATGTTGAGTGTCAAAGGACAAGATGAAGTATCTTCATAGTGGTTCATCACTATGTGGACCTCAGGGTTATAAAAATGCTGGAAGACTTTGGAAGACCTACTGAGGTATAAAATAGTTGTGCAGAGTGGTGGTTAGATTGTTCAGTGGATAGACTGCTGGTCTGGAATCACGAAGACCTGAGTTCAAATCTGACTTCAAACACTTTTTAGCTGTGTGAGCCCGAGCAAGTCATTTGATCTCTGTCTGCTTCAGTTTCCTCATCTTTAAAATGGGGGTAGTGATAGCTCCTTCCTCCCTGGAGGTTTTGAAGATCAAATGAGACATTTGCAAAAAGCAGTTAGTATACGGCCTGGCACATAACAGGCCCTATATAAATGCTTATTCCCTTACCCTTCTTTTTTCTTCCCTGATCTCTACTCCTACCCTTTTCCATAGTGTATAAACCAATAAAATCATATATCCTTAAAAACTAAAAGTTTGATTTTGTATCATCCCTTGTAACATAATGCCATACATTTGGAAGGATGATGTCTCATGAGATAAGAAATTATTCTGGGCTTGTACCTAATTTTTGCCACTCTCCTTATAGTTTAGGTTTTGATATTGAAACAAAATGAGACTCTCAGGTCATTCAATATTTAATCAAAATAGATTTACTTAGTGACAATAAGAGAACGATAGTCTATAAGGGTATGTATTGAAGACACCTAGAGTTGATTGAGCTGAATGAAACTCTCTTGCCTGAGTTACCCATTGAAACCCACCCAGCCAATTGGAGCGCCCCTGATGGCACACCTTGTGACTGCCTGGTCATATAGAAATAATGAGGAAATGATGCCAGCAATCTGTTACTTCAGTTTCCTAACCCAACTAAGTCTCAAAACCTTTTTAAGAAAAATCAGGAGGCAGATACAAGATGGCAGAGAGAAGCCAGAAAATTGTCTAAGCTCTCCCCAGTTTCCCTTGGAAACAATATTAAATCAAACCTCTAAACAGATTCTGGAGTGACAGAACCCAGAAAAAGATGGAGTGAAACAATGTTTCTGCTTAAGGCAACTTAGAAGGACTTCAGGAAAAGTGTCTCACTTGGGTAAAAGGGGAGTACAGCCCAGTGCAAATGGTGGCCAGGCTACCCAGTGGGAGGCTCTTAGCCAGAGCACAGATCAGGAACTAAGGTTCCTCAGTCCTGCCTCAGCAGGCTACTGGTGCTGCAGGACAGATGTGAGGCCTCCAACCCCAGCACAGAAGGCAAACTGCCAGCCCAGGAACCCTGGCACACAAGCAAAATGAGGCTGGGACACCACAATCCATTTGGTAAGCCCTGAGGGCCCCAATGAAAAAGCCAGAGATAATTTAAGAATTACTTGACTATCTGAAAGCCATGGTGAAAAAACAAAAGAGCCTGGACAGCATCTTTCAAAAAAGTATCAAGGAAAACTGCCCTGATTTCCAAGAAACAGAAGGTAAAAAGTAATTGAAAGACTTCCTAAGAAAAAGTCTCTAGGGCTAGAGATTTATAAGTGAATTCTACCAACCATTTGAAGAACAATTAATCACAATATTATATAAACTATCTGGAAAAGTAGGCAAAGGAGTCCTATAAAATTCCTTTTATGACATAAACATGGTGCTGATACCTAAATAAGGAAGAGCCAAAAGAGAAAGAAAATTATAGACCAATTTCCCTAATGAATATTGATGCCAAAATTTTTAAGTAAAATATTAACACAGAGATTACAACAACTTATCATGAGAATAATACACTATGACCAGGTAGGATTCATACCAGGAATGCAGGGCTGGTTCAATATTAGGAAAACTACCAGCAAAAATGACTATATTAATAACAAAATAAACAGAAATGAAACGATTATCTCTACAGATGCAGAAAAAGCTTTTGACAAAATATAGCCTGCATTTTTATTTACAAAAACTAGAGAGCAAAGGAATAGTTTTCCTTAAAATGATATAATCTATCATTTAGACAATATCTGTCTAACATCGTTAGACAGCATTATCTAAAACCATCAGCAAGTATTACATGTAATGCGGATAAGACAGAAGCATTACCAATAAGATTGGGGTAAAACAAAGATGCCTTTTAACACCATTATTATTCAATATTGTACTATAAATGTTAGTTTTAGCAATAAGAGAAGAAAAAATATTGAAGGAATTAGAACAGGCAATGAGGAAATAAAACCATCATTCCTTGCAGATGATAGGATGGTATACTTAGAAAATCCTAGAGAATCAACTAAAAAAGTCCTATTTAAACAATTAACAACTTTTGCAGGGGTGGGAGGGGCATGGAGCCAAGATGGCAGCTGGAAAGCCGGGACTTGCTTAAGCTCCCCACCAGATCCCTCCAAACACCTATAAAAATGGCTCTGAACAAATCCTAGAGCTGCAGAACCCACAAAACAGCAAAGGGAAGCAGGGCTCCAGCCTAGGACAGCCTGGATGGTCTCTGGGAAGGGTCTCTCACACCAAGCTGGGAGCGGAGCAGAGCAGAGCCCAGCGTGGGCCACCTCAGGACCAACCAGACCAGGAGCTGGGCAGAACAGGGGTAGCACCCTGAATCAGTGAGCTGTGGCAGTTACCAGACTTCTCAACTCACAAGCAACAAAGACAATGGAGAAGGTTAGTGGAAAAAGCTGCTGAGACAGAGTGAAAGGAGTTTGAGGTTGGCTACCACC
>CM053622.1:271427913-271439897 GCA_028646595.1 Phalanger gymnotis | reverse complement strand
GGCCATGGAAGAGCTCAAAAAGGATTTGGAAAAGCAAGTAAGAGAAGTAGAGGAAAAATTGGGAAGAGAAATCAGAGTCGTGAGAGAAGACCATGAAAAACAAGTCAATGACTTGCTAAAGGAGACCCAAAAAATACTGAAGAAAATAGCACCTTAAAAATAGACTAACTCAAATAGCAAAAGAGATCCAAAAGGCCAATGAGTAGAAGCATGCCTTGAAAGGAAGAATTAGCCAAATGGAAAAGGAGGTCCAACAGACCACTGAAGAAAATACCACCTTAAAAATTAGATTGGAGCAAGTGGAAGCTAGTGACTTTATGAGAAATCAAAATAGTATAAAACAGAACCAAAGGAATGAAAAAATGGAAGACAAAATGAAATATCTTATTGGAAAAACCACTGACCTGGAAAATAGATCCAGGAGACAAAATTTAAAAATGATTGGACTATGTGAAAGCCATAATCAAAAAAAGATTCTAGATATCATCTTTCAAGAAATTATCAAGGAGAACTGCCCTGATATTCTAGAGCCACAGGGCAAAATAGAAATTGAAAGTATCCATAGATCACCTCCTCAAATAGATCCCAAAAAGAAATCTCCCAAGGAATATTGTTGCCAAATTCCAGAGCTCCCACATCAAAGAGAAAATACTGCAAGCAGCCAGAAAGAAACAGTTTGAGTATTGTGCTTCTACATGAAGGGATCGAAGGGTTTGGAATATGATATTCTGGAGGTCAATGGAGCTAGGATTAAAACCAAGAATCACCTACCCAGCAAAACTGAGTATCATGCTCCAAGGAAAAATAGGGATTTTCAATAAAATAGAGGACTTCCAAGCTTTCTCAGTGAAAAGACCAGAGTTGAATAGAAAATTTCACTTTCAAACACAAGAATCAAGAGAAGCATGAAAAGGTAAACAAGAAAGAGAAATCATAAGGGACTTACCAAAGTTGAACTGTTTACATTCCTACATAAGATGAGGTGTATAATTCATGAGGCCTCAGTATTAGAGTAGCTGAAGAGAATATATATATATATATATATATATATATATATATATATATATATATATATACACACACACACATTTTATATGTATAGACAGAGGGTACAGGGTAAGTTGAATATGAAGGGATGATATCTAAAAAATAAAATCAAATTAAGGGATGAGAGAGGAATATGTTGAGAGAGGGAGAAAGGTTGAGATAGAATGGGGTAAATTATCTCATGTAAAAGTGGCAAGAAAAAGCAGTTCATTGGAAGGGAAGAGGGGGCAGGTTAGGGGGAATGACTGAATCTTGCTCTCATTGGATTTGACCTAAGGAGGAAATAACATACACACTCAATAGGGTATCTCATCCCACAGGAAAGAAGGAGGAAGGTGATAAAAAAGAGGAGATGATAGAAGGGAGGGCAGATGGGGGAGGAGGTAATCAAAAGTCAACACTGGAAAAAGGATAGGGTCAAGGGAGGAAACTGAATAAAGGGGGACAGGATAGGAGGGAGCAAAATATAGTTAGTCTTTCACAACATGAGTATTGTGGAAGGGTTTTACATAATGATACATGTGGCCTATGTTGAATTGCTTGCCTTCTTAGGGAAGGTGGATAGGGAGGGAAGAGGGGAGAGAATTTGGAACTCAAAGTTTTAAAAGCAGGTGTTCAAAAAAAGTTGTTTTAGCATGCAACTGGGAAATAAGATATACAGGCAACGGGGCATAGAAATCTATCTTGTCCTACAAGAAAGTAAGAAAAATGGGATGGAAGGGAGTGGGGTGACAGAAGGGAGGGCTGACTGGGGAATGGGGCAATCAGAATATATGCCATCTTGGAGTGGGGGGAGGGTAGAAATGGGGAGAAAATTTGTAATTCAAACTTATGGAAATCAACACTGAAAACTAAAAATATTAAATAAATAACAATAATAATAAAACAAACAACTTTGGCAAAGTCACAGGATATAAAATAAGCCCACGTAAATCATCAGCATTTCTATATATTACCAAAAAAGCCCAGCCCAAATGGAGATAATATAAAATATTTTGGACTCATCCTGATGAGACAAACCCAGGAACTATATGAACACAATTGCAAAATACTTTTCATACGAAATCAGATTTAAACAGTGGGGAAAATTTCACTTGCTCATGGGTAGGCTGAGATAATATAATAAAAATGAAAATTCTACTTAATTTACTTAGTCAGTGTCATACCAATCAAACTACCAAAAATATGTTATAGAGCTAGAAAGAATAACAAAATTCATCTGGAAGAACAAAAACAGTCAAGAATATCAAAGGAATTAGTGAAAAAAATGCAAAGGAAGTTGGCCTAGCCTGACCAGATCTAAAACTACATTATAAAGCAGCAATTATCATAACAACTTGGTACAGGCTAAGAAATAGAGGGCTAGATCAGTGGAATAGGTTAGGTACATAAGACACAGTAGTAAATGACTATAGTAATATACTTTTTGATAAACCCAAAGACTAACTTCTGGGATAAGAACTCACTACCTGACAAAATCTGTTGGAAAACTGGAAAATAGTATGTCAGAAATTAGGCATATATTAACACAGGCCACATGTGGCCTTCTAGGTCTTTGGGGTATGGCTTTTTGACTGAGTCCAAGTTTTATAGAATAAATCATTTTATTAAGGGATTTGTTCTGTGAAGTTTGGATTCAGTCAAATGGCTTCATGTGTCTTTGAGGCTGCAAATTCCTCAATACTGGACCAACATCTCACATCCTAGATAAGGTCTAAATGGGTACATGATTTAGATGTAAAGGGTGATACCATAAGCAAATTAAGAGAGCAAGGAGTAGTTTACCTGTCAGATCTATGGAGAAGAGAAGAATTTATGACCAAACAGAAGATAAAGAACATTATGAAATGCAAAAGGGACCTTTTGATTATGTTAAATAGAAAGTTTTTGCACAAAGAAAACCAATACCACAAAGATTAGAAGGAAGGTAGAAAGCTAGGTAATAATTTTTACAGCCAGGGTTTCTCATAAAGGCCTCGTTTTTTCAAATAGAGAACTGAGTCAAATTTATAAGGAGACAAGTCATTTCCTATTTGATAAATGTTCAAAATATATGAACAGACAGTTTTCAGATAAACTAAAGCTAATTATAGTCATATAAATATTCTAAATCACTATTGATTAGAGAATTGCAAATCAAAACAACTCTGAGTTATCACCTCACACCTATCAGATTGGCTAGTAGGACATAAAAGGAAAATGATAAATATTGGAGAAGATGCGGGAAAATCAGGACACTAATGCATTGTTGGTGGAGTTGTGAACTGATCCAACCATTCTGGAGAGCAATTTGAAACTAAGCCCAAAAGGCACACCCTTGGATCCAGTAATACTACTACTAAGTCTGTATCCCAGAGAGATCATAGAAAATGGAAAAATATTTATAGCAGCAGTTTTGGTAGTGGCAAAGAACTGGAAACTGAGGGGATGCCCATCAAGAGAGAACAGCTGAACAAGTTGTGGTATATGAATGTAGTGGAATGCTATTGTGCTATAAGAAATGATGAGAAGGTATATTTCCAGAAAACCTGGAAAGACTTATATGAACTGATGCTGAGTAAAGTGAGCAGAATCAGGACAACATTGTACACAGTAACAGCAACATTGTGTGATGATCAGTTATGATAGATTTAGCTCTTCTTAGCAATATTATAATCTAAGACAATTCCAACATGATGAAAAATGCTATCCATATCCAGAAAAAGAGCTATGGAGTCTGAATGTAGATTGAAGCATACCATTTTCACTTGAGTTTCTGATTTTTGTTTTTTTTTTCTTCCTCGTGGCTTTTCCCTTTTGTTCTGATTTTTCTATCACAACATGACTAAAATGGAAATGTTTAACATGACTGTACATGTATGACCTATATCAAATTGCTTTTTTTCCCTTGGGAAAAACAACAGGAATTTCATTTCACTACAAATCTTACAATAATAAATGTTGAAAACTTTCTTTACATGTAGCTGGAAGAAAAATAAAATACTATTAAGTGGAAAAAAGAAAAAAAGAAGAAGAAGAAAAAAAAGTCAGCCTAACTTGCAAGTGGTTAGAATATCAATCCTAAAGAGAAATATTCTACATGCCTCTGGAATAGTTGATCTCATGATGAATTTGGGCATCTAAAGTGCTGAATAGGCAAAGATCAGGAAAGCTGAGCCACACAGGTCCAGTGGGAACTAACCTAGAAAGTATTCATGAAAGTTCATGCCAAAAAACAGTAAGAAATAGCAAGAAGCTAGGAAATATGTCACAAATTATTATCAAAAGGAGAAAAAGAAAACAAGACAAAAAATACTCAGATGTTCAGTAATGTTCAAAATTTGTCATTTGGCCCAGACAAACTAGCATCACATAATTACCAAAGTCGGTATTTGAAAGAGGAGGTGTTTCAGTTATATTCCCATTGCTTATTATGCTATTTTTAGGGTAACCCATCTGTCCAGTGCAGATGTCTGGTGGTGGTCTTGGGAATGAGGCATTTTGTATCATGTTTTCCAGTGAGAATATACTGATATAATAGAAGAGATTCCCATGGAAAAAGTGGCAATTTTTGTAACTGGGACAAAGCTACATAGAACATTTAGTTCACTCATTATTTAACTACTTTTCCACCTTTACTCTAGGAATAAGTTAAGTGAAAAGAAGCTTGATCCAACACTAAACTCTTCGACCTTTTTTTCAGTTGCTTATAATACAGGAAAATATATGCTGAACTTGGAATCAGGGAATCTGGTTTCTAATAATAATAGCACCTGCCTTTTTAGGGTTATTGTGAGGAACAAATGAAATAATATTTGTAAAGTCCTTAGCACAGTGCCTCCTATATAAATGTTAAATATTATTATTAGTATTAATTATTATCCTCCCTGACTCTCTTATTTAATGCCTATGTGACTTTTTGTAAGTCTCAACCTCTCTAAGCCTCAGTTCCTAATTTGTAAAATGAGAGGTTTGGGTTCGATGATTTCAAAAGTACTTTCCAGTTATAAATTCTGGTGTAACAACTTTGTTCTCCTGTCCCCTAGTCATACTATATCTCATGTCTATATCTGAATAGAATTTTCAATGGATCTGTTGGAGATCCAGCAAAAACTGAGTAAATGAAACATTTAGGTTTTGAGCCATGGATTTTAATCTTTGTTAGTCTACTTCTTACAAAGTTATTATTATTAGTGAAATGATCTCAATCAAATGCCAACCACCTAGGCCTGATACTCTCAAATTATGTAAGGAATAGAGAAATGTTCAGCCATAAAACAATAGAGTTAACTCAAAGGAGCAACATATTTTTCGCTGACATTGACATGGTACTTGCAATAAGAAGCCACAGTGATGTGTTTCCAGTAAATGAAGCTCTTGAGTAGAGCCAGGCACAAATTTAAGTAGAAGAATCTTACTCTTTTGGGGTTCTGCATATTCATTCATTCATTCATTTGTTTATTTTTATTTATTTATTTTTATGGCAGAGGAGGGAAGGGGAGGAGAAACATTAAAAAAACACATATATTTTGAACCAGAAACTCTTTGTCATTACAATAATAAAGACCATGTTATCAGTTTCCAGATGCTGCCCAGTTTTATTTTAATCATTGATTTTTTTTTACTTTAATTTTTAGAAACAAAATTTGATTTTTTATCCAATGCATTTAAATGTTGACTACTCTGTTTTGTGAAACTAATGCAAATGACTAGAGATTATGGTGTTCTGGGTCTGCTAGAGTAGTCTCCTACTTTTATTATTTTATCAATACAGTTTTTCACCTAGATAAGCATTCCATTTAATTATAACTAATAGGCATGGTGGGAGTTTGCCTCATTATTTCTATCAATAGATAATTCTTCAAAATAGTCTTGCAATTCCAATGTCACTAAAATTCAATCATGTAATATAATTGCATAGAAAGGAATAATTATACTTGAACTTATTTGAAATAAATTATTTTCTACCAACAAACAAGGAATGCCTAGAAAAATGAAAGAAGACATTTTTGTTTTGACAGTCTCTGAAAAAGGGACTCAACCACAAAACCTGCAAAACATGCTAGTTCCTAAAAATACTTGTCAATCTCTCCCAAGAGTGTTGGACTTTTATATTAGAAAATTTGCTAGATCAAAGCTTTTCTGAATTATTTAATGACTGATTCCATATTAAAGTTAATCAAATATCATGATTTATTTCTGCCATCATCATATTTATAATCATTTATAATACAACATTGAAATAGTATGACTGAAGAAATTGGCACTAAATGCAACAGGTAAGACAGAATAAAACAAATAGAATTATAAGGTAGGGTAGAAGCACAAATGTTTTTAAGATAAGCTTTTTTTTATCTTTCACAGTTATTTTTATACTATCCTAAGGAAAATAAATGAACTTATTCTGGAGTTGAAAGAGAAAAGCCACAGGAAAGAGAAGAAAAAGTAACAGCATTCCTGTTAATGCCTCTGTAATCCTGCTTCATTATCTTAAGCAAATAAATTTCAGAAAAGATTGCCTTATTAAAAAAGAATTAGGAAACTGAATGTCATTTGTGCAGGAAAGGCTTCCCTTAAATTACAGTTTTGCAAATCAATAGATGAAGTATACTACATTAAAATATAATTTTATTTTGGTAATCTTTAATAAGTTTTAAATAGGGATAAATGCTATACTGATTTCAAGATAGACTATGTGTCTGGCTCTTTCACTTATGTCTAACTTATTCACCATTTACATTTTAAACATTAAAAGATAAACTGTGTTCAAATTCAATTGTAGGTATTTTTTTAATCTGAAAAGAACTGTATGCATGCAGACATATATACATATATATTTTAATGGGAAGTTATATAAGTTATTCTGTGCAAATGTGACATAGTAACTCCCTACGAGCATCTTGCAAATTAAAAATTCACTCATTGGATTCTCTAGAACATGCTAAAGTGTCTCTGTTTACAATTTTTTAGGAACTACACTAAAAGCTTTTTAAAAAATATATGCATGTGTTAGTAAATAAATTGTCACCAAGTTGAAATATTGAAATGTCTACTTCAAATACAATAATTTTACTCAAGCACAGTAAGTTGCATGTTAGTATGAAATGGTGATGTTTTTGTTTAATGCTCAAAATAATAGTGTTTAGTAATTCATGGCTCCTGGATTAAGTTATCCACATCCTAATCTAAAGTGTAACAAAGGTAGGGAATTCCAGGTTTAAGTCAAAACTCAGCCCTTCCCAGATGTTCCTAGTTTAGCATCTCAGGCCAACTCCAGATCCTCATTTCAAGATGGTTAATATTCAAAACTCCATCTACAACCTTAAATTGAATCCTTGGCTAGATACATTAATGAAACTGAGCTTTCTTAGCATGAATCTGTTTTGTAATATATATATATATGTATATGTGACACACACATATATATATATGTATATGTGACAAGGCTAAAGATGAGGGAAAGAAGATAATGACATAGGCAACGGATGTCATTGGGGGATTCTTATTCCAGAATGTGTTTAACTAGACGGCCTTGGAATTAACTCCTAGCTCTGAAATTCTGTGTGTGTGCATGTGTGGTGTGTGTGTGTGTGTGTGTGTGTGTGTGTGTGTTGTGGAATGAGGATGCAGGTAGAACATACGAAGCCTGATAATCAGTTAGAGAACAGAAAGGAAGAAGCAAGGAATGACAAGAAGCTTAATATCTACATGACATTTTGGATGACAGCTGAAATCAGCTAATATTTGCCTTGGGGCTCTGGAAAAAAAATCTTCTAATTGTGGATTCAATAAACCTGAGCAGTCACACAAAGCCTGTTGTATTTCAAGGAAAGGAACAGCAGAGAAAAAAAGGCAAGAAAGCCAACTAAAGAGAAAGGCTTGCTTGGAGTTCCCAGTGACAGTGACTGCAGCATAGCAAATAGGCAGTTTCTCATGTCAGTTAGGAGACTCAGCAGCAAGATCAACAGAATTTTGATGATCTGAATTCATGCAAAGATGGTATCATTTCAGAGAGAGACTTTCCTAGCAATAGATAGCTAAATAGCTTGATAGATGTAACATTTATTAAGTGCTTACTACTTGTCAAGGTGGCACAGTGGATAAAGTACTGGGCTTGGAATTAGGAAGACATCTTCATGAGTTCAAGTCTGGCCTCAGACACTAGCTGTTTGACCCTGGGCATGTCACTTAACTATATTTCCCTCAGTTTCTCATCTGTAAAATAAGCTGGAGAAGGAAATGGTAAACCATTCAAGTATATTTGCCAAGAAAACCCCAAATGTGGTCACAAAAAGTCAGAGACAACTGAAATGACCAAACAACATTTGTCAGGAATGATACTAAATGCTGGGATGCAAGAAAAGAGAAGATGATCCCTACTCTCAAGGAGTTGACATTCTGATGAGGGAAAATAAAACATTAAGATTACCCTAAAAGTAAGAGAGGAGGGGCAACATAGCTATCTGGCAGTAGGAGTGTAGATAGTTGTCAAAACTAAAGCATTTTCATTCTGCTTATAGTTTCTTTATTTTTTCTGTGACCCTGTTTATATTGCAGCTCATGCTCTTGCTTGCAACCTTCCTTTCTGCTGAAACAGTTCCCCACTGAAAATTTACACCCAGAAGCAGACACCAGTGAGCTGAAAGGGAAGTAAGGAGCCTGGCTGGGCTCAAAATATGATGATCCCAGTCAGGAACTCAACAATATCTTCTGAAAGTGTGCTTCCCCAGCCCCACCTCCCATCTCTGTCATTGTCAAGTAACAACTACATATTAACAAGGCTTTATTCATTCTTTCTGTTAGAGGTGAAAGTAAAAGGACTGGAAAAATGTTTCTCTATCCTCTATCTTATCAGAGACAATGGGTTATTCCTTGAAATAACTAAGGAAGTATTTCAAATAGTTTGGGGTTTTTTGATCATGGACAATAGCAGTAGAATCAAAATGGGTTCATACAGATCAGGTTATGGCACACTAACATCAATTTTCTTATCTCATGGGGTCACTAGAATGGTAGGTCAGATGACAGCTAGAGAAGTTGTATGCCTGGATTTTAGCAAGGCATATGACAAAGTCTTGATATCCCAGGAGATAGAATAAGAAATGTCGCCTAAATGCTAGAACAGCCTAGAGGATTCAGAACTGATAGAACAAATAAGTGGGCTCAAAGAGTAATTACAACCTTGAAGAAGGCCTCTAGTGAGGGACCCAGAGATCTCTTCTTGTTCAAGTTCTAGTGAACATGTTTTTTTTGTTTGTTTGTTTTATTTTTAATCAGTATCTTAGACAAAGGCATATACGCAATAATAGATAGAATAACCACCATGTTGAAAGCTAGGATAAGACCTTGGTAAGCTAAATAAGTAAGCCAAATTTCAGAAAATTAAAGCTAATGCTTACAATGTAAAGTACTTTTACAGAGCCTGTATTTGAAATTATTATAGCTTGGTAGAACCTATTAGAGTTTGTAACCCATTGACATAACCTTGAAGGTTACTTGTTAACTATATCTTCACAACTTCCTTGCAAGGTACATGCTATAATTATCTCCACTTTACAGATGAGGAAACTGACACAGAGAAGCCAAATGACTTGCCCAATGTCATACACCTAAATAAAATATCTGAGGCTGTTTTTAAACTTAAATCCTTCTGACTTCAAGTCTAGAGCTCTATCCATGGTGCCACCTACATACGTTATGCACAATATCAAGACCCCTTAGAGAAGTACAATCCTATACTAGCTCCTAGTACCAATTCTCAAAATAGATTGGCTTTCTATTTATCTAGCAGTTTATGTGGTGAAAAATACGATAAAATAGATTTCAATATTGTACCTTCAAGTAAAATAAGATGTTATTTCTATAAAGATTTCTTTTCCAGACTGTGTCTTTAAAAACTGGGCTATAACTCTAACTTAGGAAAGGTCCTAATTAAAAGACCTAAATTACAATCATAAACCAGAAGAACGCTTGGGGGAACATCTAGTCCAGCCTCCTGAATCTAGATAAGTCTATACTTAAAACTTCTAAGGTCACTTTTACTTTTTAAAGTTTTATTAATGAAGAATTTCCATAAATTTATTCATTGTTTGTTTTTTTCCAGTTAGTAAGTTCAGAACCTGAACACTCAGATAAGAAAAGCAATAATTTAGAATCAGGAGACATGTTTCAGTCTAGACTTTGTCACTAACTGCCTTTATGTCCTCGGGCAAGTCACTTAGTATCTCTAGGGTATATTGATCTCTAAAATGATCTTGAATTAGATATATTTGGTCCCTTCAAAATGAAATAGTCTATGATGCTGATATGACCATTGGGAAAAAACTGGATGGGCCTGTCTAGTAACACATAGACAGTGTTGTTACACCATATAGAACCTGTTAAAACATCAACAAACCTAGAAAGAAAACTATTAACTTTGACTCTCAAGTAACATTAAGAGAAACAAAATATTTATTGGAAAGCATTTAAGGATGTGGGAATTTCTTTTCATTGAAGGTGAATGACATTTTATAGACTAGCAGGAGATTTAGTCAGCTTATCTTGCTTATCACAAGTCCAAGTTGAGTTAATATTCCAGTTGTTTTTAAACAATTCCTACTCTGCTTTTGTATTAGCACAGGGTGGATCAATTTATTTGAAATAGATATACTGATTTGGCAACTGGGAGATATTCTCATATGTGCCATGACCATAGCTAAACTATGCAACATTTTTGACTTACTCAAAATAGTTTTATGATGGCTGTATCTAATCTGTATCTATGCCTGCATGAACATTTACATCTGCAGGTATATCTACATTTGTAGATACAGTCCCTATTATTTTATATTGCTAACAAATGCATCATATTTAGATCGAAAAAGACTTAATAAAGTGGAGCCAGTTTGTTAATTCTTTTGAGTCACTTGCAGAGGTTTGAAGAAAGCAAATGTGACTTGGGAAAGATTAAGTGAAACAAAATTAGTTTAACTCACAAGGGTCCATCAAATTTGTTTCCTCTTGCCTTTTTTTTTTAATATAGCTCACCTACGGCTTTGGCTGTTTTTTTAATTAAAGCATGTTTTTGTTGCAAACCATGAGAGCCCACAAGGTTTGTTACTGTTTTTATCTGTACAGTCGATATTAACAACTCTCACAGGAAGCATTTAGAAATATCTCTGTTTGAAAGAGAAGATGAGGAGGATGTGGGAGTAATGCAGGTGCAAGATAGCAGATGAAAATTAGTACCCATGAGCTTGCAATCAGCATCTAAGAATAAAAGGCTTTAGAACGCTTGAAAAGGTAGAGTTTTCTCTTCTTTCCACAGGAGGTTAATATTGCATTCCTGTACTTAAGTACACATCTCAGCACTTCTCTACTTATGGAGGAAAATACTAATGAATTTTTTAGTACTCAGAGTATCTTAAAATTTTTAATTAATAGAATAGACCTGGATTTTCACCTTCCTTATCTTCATGATGTTTCTTAAAATGGAACTAGCTTAAACATTCATGATCTTTCAAGAGAGATGAAAATTCAAGTAGCAAGTGTTTATAATGTAATAAAAATAACTAGCCTTTATCTAGTACTTTAAGCTTGCAGCATATATTGAGTGTGTTACATCATGCCATCCTCACAACACCTCTGACAGATAGGTTCTTTTACTATCTACATTTTACAGATGAGGAAACTGATGCTGAGAGAAGTTAAGTGAACTGTCAAGGGTCACACCTAATAAATGTCTGAGGAAGGATTTGAACTTATGTCTTTCTGACTCTAATAATCAGTGCTCTACTATGCCATCTAGCTATCTCACAATACTGACAATTTTATATGAAATATGTACATACATTTATGTATACATATATGTATATATGTGGATATACATATGTGTTGTATGTATGTACATGTGTATGTGTGTATATATGTATGTATATGTACATACACATACATACATGCATACATATATATATATA
>CM053622.1:271367413-271427413 GCA_028646595.1 Phalanger gymnotis | reverse complement strand
AAGTGGAAGCTGAAAGATCTTGCGTGATCCTGACTGTAGTTCCACGAGATTTGAATAGTTTCTTTTTGGCTGCTTGCAGTATTTTCTCCTTGATTTTGTAATTCGGAAATTTGGCTATAATATTTCTTGGAGTTTTCAGTTTGGGATTTCTTTCAGGGGGTGATCAGTGAATTCTTTCAATGACTATTTTGCCCTCCGGTTCTAGGACCTCTGGGCAGTTGTCTTTGATAATTTCTTTCAGGATACTATCAAGGCTCTTTTTTTCATCGTGGATTTCCAGTAGACCAATAACTCTTAAATTGTCTCTCCTGGATCTATTTTCCAGGTCAGTTGTTTTTGCCATCAGATATTTCACATTTTTCTCTATTTTTTCATTCTTTACATTTTGTTTTATTACTTCTTGATGCCTCATAGAGTCATTAGCTTTCACTTGCTCAACTCTAATTTTTAATGAGTTACTGTATTCATTTTGCTTTTGAGTCTCCTTTTCCAATTGGTTGATTTTACCTCTCAGGGTGTCATTTTCTCTATTTAGATTCTGAATCTCCATAGCCATTTCACCAATCTTATTCTTTTGGGACTTGATTTCGTCAGTGGATATTTTTTCCATTTTTTTCCCATTTTTTCCATTTTTTCTTTTACCTCCCTAATTTTGGTTTTTAAAATCCTCCTTTAGCTCTTCCAGTAATGCTTTTTGGACTGGAGACCAGTTCACATTACCTTTTGAGGTATCAGATGTGGATATAGTGTCACTGTTATCCTCTTCCAAATTGGTATTTTGATCCTGCCTGTCTCTATAAAAAGAATCAATGGTCCTTGGTTTTTTTGTGTTCTTCATGTTGGTAGCCTTTTGCTGGCTTTACAATAAATTTCTGCTTTTGGGGCTCAGGGCTCACTGTCCCAGCTTTCTTATTCTGGGGATTGTGAGTCTTGTTGTTGGCTTTGTGAATTATAGCCTTCAGTTTCCTGAGGTGTGGGGAAGGGGGTCTCGCTTCCTGAAATCTCCTCTTCCGCTGGGTTTGTTCTCCAGTACTATTGCTCTTCAGCAATAGTCTCAGCTCTTTGTTATTAGAGCTGGGTGTCTGGCACTTCCCCCGAGCAAGAGTATATCTGGGCTCCTGGTGTTGACCGCTGCTGGCTCTGCCCCTCTGGGACTCAGGTACTCCCATTACTTGGCCACTGAAGCCTCACTTCTGTCCCCTCTATTCTAGCATTTTAATTTTTTTTTTCTTTTTTCCCCTGGGGAATTCCCTGGGTGGAGAGGGGAGGGATTAGAGCTGTTTACCTGGCCATTTTGTCTCTCGGAAGTTCAAGAAGCGTCCTTTGGGCTGCAAGCCTCCAGAGTTGGTATCTCACGGTCTCGTAGCTTCCGCAGAGTGTCGTCCTGTATTGGGAGGCCTGGGGATCTCCTCTGGTTTCAAGGGCCCGGCTTTCTCCCAGCCAGTCTCCCATGTGTGTTTCCCGGCCAGTCGCTTCCGCTTTGGTCCCGTCTGGAGCAGCTCTGCAAGCCGAGTGCTTTCCTAGCCCACAGATTCTTTCCTTTGGCCTTTCAGACTCTCCTGGCTGGGAAATTTGCCCCACTCAGACCTCTCACGATTTCTAACTCTCTCAAATCTGCTCAAATTCACTTTTTTATAGGAATCCCACAGAACTTGTGAGAGAGCTCCCGTGCTGTTTTCATGCGGCCATCTTGGTGCCACCCCCTTAGGCTCTCTGTGTATATGCTTTTGAAAGGAGAAAAGCCTCTTTTCTTTAGCTTAACATGCTATTTCTCAAGAGGTTTTGATGAGGACTTGGAAAAGAATACATCAGTGCTATACATAGGATAATAGATTCTTCTTAGAAAAGATATCCAGCAAATTTCCTATGTCATTATTGTGTCAATGCTCAGCTACTCAAGAAAAATGAAAACGTCTTTCACCTTAACATGGAGAAGCAAAATAAAAAGTGCTAATTTAACAAAATGTAGGGTAATTGTCAAATTCTAGAATCTAGTTGACTTTGATATCTGTAGAACCTCTCTAAGAATGCTTAATACTGTATTATCATTTGAATGCCTGTATTTGGAATGTGCCTTACCAAAAGAAAAAAAATCTCCAAGACAAATTTTTCTGTACTGTAAATGTTACTTCTCTTGGGACTCTTCTGTGAAAGATGTCAGGTAGTATCACATACAAAGGATAAATCAAATGCAAAAATTAATACATTAAAAGAAAAACCCCAGCACATTTTATATATATATATATACACACACACATATATATGTATGTATGTTTGTGTATGTATATATATACATATATTTATATATGTCAGTGATTACTGAACCATTTTTGTGACTACAGAAGGAACAGAAATCTTTAATTTGTTCAAAACATGAGATAACCATAAGAGTTACATTTATACTATATATATATTTCAATGTGGGCAATGCATGAGAACAACCTGTGCAATTTTTCCATTTAGTTTAGTCATTTTTCTGTCATATCTGACAATTTGTGACCTCATTTGGAGTTTTCTTGGCAAGGATACTGGAGTGGTTTGCCATTTCTTTCTCCAGCTTATTTCATAGATGAGAAAACTGAGGTAAGCAGAATTAAGTGACTTGCCCAGGGTCACACAGCTAGTAAGTGTCTAAGGCCATATTTGACCTCAGATCTTCCTAACTCTAGGCCCAGCCCCGTATTCCCTGAGCTACTTAGCTGCTCCTCGCAGTCTTTCAACAATTTTTTTTAATATTGTGATCTGTTAGGGGGTGGTGGTAAGAAGCACTTTTTCTCAGGTTCATGATAATTAAAAAAACATCATAAACTACCTCTAAACATTTTTCCTATGTTTGAAATGTCAGAAACAAGAAGATGTTAATGTACAGATATAAGTGATTCAAAATTGAATATGTTACCAAATTCGTGAAGGAGAAAACTGACACGTCTTCATTTTTAAACATACATTTATTGAAAGGAGGATAGATGGAGAATGTCTGGGTGAGTAACTATGCCTCAGGGACTCAACTAGGAATAATGAGTGGGGAAAAATTCTGTTCAAGTGTCAATAGTTAATATGGCATATGTATTGAGTTCATAATTTGATCAGACATACTGGGTAGAATACCATTACAGGAGATAGTCCTTCCCTTAAGGTTTTTCCAAAGCAGTAAGGGATGCCGGGCAAATACAAACATATGGTTTTGAATGCAAATAGCATACATACATATAAATCACAGGCATAGTTGAAGGAATGTTGGAGGTAGAGTCAAGAAAACTTTGGTTCAAATTCTACCTCTAATATTCACTACCTTTGTGAAGCTTTTATTTATGTACTAAGTAACCTACAAACTCATGGCAATGTAGGAAATTATCACTACATTTTAAAACTGGTGAAATGATCTAGAAATTAGATGCTTACTGACTTGCTGGTTTCTGTTTTTTTAAGAGCAAGCCACAAAATATAATTCAGTTGCCACTTAAGGTCTTCTGCTTCCTTCTCACTGTTTTCAATATTTTATCAGCCATGCCTCAAGCAACTCCCTAGTGTGATCATCCAGTCCAAAAAAAAAAAAAAGAAAAAAGATTAACATTTACTTGCTCTAGTGGAGAGAATTCCCATACCAGGAGTTCCCTATTTCGATGAAATCACTGACCCTTAGCTTATTCCTAAACCATTTGTAGTCAAACATATGCACGTATGTATGTATATGCATGTCTGTGCATATATATACATATGTATATGTATATATATGTATACATATACATATGTCAATGCTAAAGATGTAAAGGGTTAGAAATGGTGAAGAGTCATAAGAGTAGGAAACTGAATCAGCTGACCTTAGATCTACTAGAGCTCCAGAAGTAAAGTTTTTTGAAATATGGGTAAAGGAATGTGATGCATATGTTTGTGTTGATCTCTAAGGGTGTTTAAACTCAGACGATGAACAAGTACTCCTGATAGCTAGTGTTCAGCAGTGAAATATTTAGTTGAAAACCAAGAAAAAGTACACTCCATAGGATGAAGAATTTCACATAATTATTCTGCCTTTTTCTTGCTAAATCACCATTGTTATCCATCTCTTTCACTCCTTAAACACTTTTTGAAGTCAAACCTTCATTTTTTCAGTATTCAGTTTCATCCATGTTCCATATAATTCTTTATCATTGTGTAGGGTTTTTAAAAATTATTATTCTTATTTTCATAGCTACAAGATGTTATAGTAGAATTTACGTGTCTAGAAAACAATATGAACATAATTAAAATAAAATAGCCTTGAATTTTACTTTAGCTTGGCCATGGTACATTGTTGATTGAAACTGAATTTGCAATTCACAATAAACAACATTTTCCTTTCTTTTTTGTTTTAAACTTAAATACTAAAACTAAAATATAAAAAGCATTATAAACTTTAAAACTTAAACACAAAACTAGAAAAGAAAAAAAATCATTGCCATGTGCAAAGTAGAATGTAGGAGAGGATTCATAATGTACAGCAATAGATTTCCATTTCAAAGAAGCCTATATAATAAATACTAAGAATTTTGTTCAGAGTTTTCCATCTTTTCATTGCTTCCTTGTAAGATTTGTTTCATTCTTTGCTGTGCACTTTTTACACATGCATGTATACATACACACACACGTACATGCAAACATATACACACCTGTATATTACACACATACACAATATACATGCATATATAACACACATGCACATCCACATATACATATGCATATACGCAAATGTAAGTTATCTTTTGTTTTTTGCTGTGCACTTTATACTTTGTCCTTTTTCTCCCTTCCTCCCCTCTCTACCAAGAAGGCTACAATTGAGCAGATAGATAGATAGACAGAGAGATCTATAGATAGACATAGATATACACATATGTGCATAAATACACACATATTTAATATATTCATACACACATACATACCTATGTGTTAAACACATATACAATTCACATATGCACACATACATAAATACACATATATACATGCACAAACATATATATCTATAATCATAGTCATATATAGACCCATACATTCATATGCATTTACACTTATTTGTCCTTTGTTTCTCTCAGGGTGGATAACATCTTTCTTCATAAGTCTTTCCATATTTTTCTAAGTCCACCAACTCATCATTTCGTACACCATAGCAATATTCCAAACTTATACTATCTAGTTATTTTAAATATTATAAAACAATATTGATTAATATGGTTAACATACAGTAGTTTCCCTATTTTTCCTTTTTTTTATTAAACATATTTTAGCTTTAAATTTGTCTGAGATAACAGTAACTACCCCTGATTTTTTCCACCTAATAAATTGTACTCCTGATTTTTATTTCAGGTTTGTGTGTATCTCTTATTTCCTATTCCTCTGGACTCCTCTACTTTTACCTTCTACCTATCCCTCCTATTACTTAACCTATCCCCTCCAAAGATCCCTCCCTTATTTTCTTCCCCATTACCCTTTCCCCTTACCCTCTTGTTTCTATCTGAATTTAGAAGACTTTTACAGTCTTCCAAATATATATGTTATTTCCTCTTTATCTCATTCCTGTTACCTATCTCATATCCTGTTACATCTCTTCTTTCTTTATAAATTTAGGAGACTTGTATTCCCTTCTAAATGTATATATTGTTCTGTCTTTAACCAAGATCTGATGTGAGTTGGGTTCCATCTAAAAATCCCTTCCTTATCCTCTCCCTGCCTCCCTATCTCATTATGCTTTTATTTCTTCTTGGATTTAGAAGATCTATATTCTAGATATATAGGTACTGTTCCCTCTTTAATCTATTTCTAATGAGAGTAGGATTCCTGAACTACCAACTCTTCTCCCCTAATCCTCTGTGTCAGTTCTAATTCTTGTAACTCATTTGCATATGATAATTGCTTGTTTTTACCTCTTCCTAAATGGTTTTATCTTTTAGAATCACATCACACTCAGGTCTACCTCAATCTTTCTTTTGAACTACTCAATTACTAATAACAATCTTAGACATGCATTTTACATTTCCTTATATAAAAAGTAGTCAGTCTTTATTGAGACCCTTATTAGTCTTAGATGTGTACCTTATAATCCTCTTCGATCTTGTACATCGAATTTTCTATCAAGTTCAGGTATTTTTGCAGTAAAATCCCGAAAGTCTGACAATTCATTAAATATCCACTTTTTTCCATTAAGGATTATGCTTAGCTTTGTTGTATAAGATATTTTTGGCCACAACCCCAGTTCTTTTGCTCTTCAATAGATAGTGTTCCAAGACCTGTGGTGGTTAGTGTAGTTGCTACTAGGTCTTGTGTGATTCTAATTTTGACTCTGCCATATTTGAATTTTTTTTCTCGATGCTCATAATATTTTCTCCTTAAGCTGGGGGGCGGGGATTTTGGAATTTAACTATGGTATTCCTGGAGATTTTCCTCATAGGATGTCTTTCAAGTGATGATAGGTAGATTTTCTTTTCTATTTATATTTTCCCCTCTTGATCCAACACTACAGGATAATTTAATTATTTGTTTTGTTATTTTATTGAGATTCTTTTTGATCATAGCTTTCAGATACTATGATTATTCTTATGTTTTCTCTTCTTGATCTGTTCCCTATATCAATTGTTTTTCTTATGAGATGGCTCACTTTCTCTTCTATATTTTTCATTCTTTATATTTTGTTTTATTATTTCTTGTCTCTTATATCTTCACTCACTTCCCTTTGCCCAATTCTAATTTTCAAGGAGTCATTTTCTGCCTTAAGATTCTGAATCTCCTTTTTCCAGTTGGTTAATGTTCTTTTCGTGATCTTGGTTTGTTTGCTTTTTTTCCTCTTGGATTGTTCTTATTTTTTAAAAAAAGTTTTTCCTTGATCTCTTTCATTTTACTCTTAAAGTATTTTAAAAATTCTTCTATAAATTCTTTTTGGGCAAGTGACCATTTGACATTACTCTTTGGAGTAGGAGAGGCTTTTTTTGCTTCAATATCCCCCCTGAAGACAAGCCCAAGGCTTCTCTATTTCCATAGTGACTTTCTGTAATTGTATTCTTTCTCCTTTGTTCTTTTTTTAATTTGTAGCAACTTATTATTGTAATCATCTCTAGTCCTGGCATATAGGGAATAGTGCCTCCGGCCTCAGGTCCCCCTTTAGCTCTCCTCTCTGGCCTGGAACTGAAACTGAGAACTCCACCCTCCTGTAAGTATCCATAGACAGTGCCATTCCCATCCCACTGCTTCTGCACTCACCAAGCACATGCTGGTTCCTTCTCACCCAGAGCCACATCTCCACAGCACAGCTGGGTCTATGCCCCTTAACAGTAGAGGTTCCCTCAATCCTCCCCTTGCTAAGATGCGTGACTCTGTATGTTGTCCTGGAGATGAAAATTCCTGTACCTGGGGCAAGGCTACCTCCCAACCCAGCTAGCTCACCACTTGCTGTTTCAGCAGAACTAGTCTAGAGGTGTTTACACTTGGTCCTGGGGATTTTCTTTGGATATTCTCAGGTTGTCTCAGGAGGACTACTCTTTCGCCCCTACTCTTGTTTATTTTTACTGCTCTACATTCACCCTGAGGGGCTATTTTGTCTTGTTTGTAGAGGCATGTAGAGGGCCTGGAATTTTCTGACATACTCCACCATCTTTCCAGAATCCTCTCCCAAAAAAAACCAACCTTTTTCACACAATCTGATGTCCAGTTACAATTCTCTAATCTTTGATTTTTTTCAATTTAACTTCTGTATGACCTATTACATTCTCCTTTTAAATTTCAGTTAATTAGATACACTTATTGTTCTAGCATGTCAAGTCTCAGTGGTCATGGCAATCCTGAATGTCATACAAAATGAATTAACTATCCTTCCAAATTTTGGGTCATTTGCAAAAGTGATAAACAGCTCAACTACAAAATTATGAAGTTTGCTTTCTAGCCCCACCTTGTATTTTTGTCCTTTACATTCATCTCTCATCTCTCCATTTCCATTCAGATAATCTGATAAACTTGTTCATATCAAAGCTTAATAAATAAAAGGGGCTCAAGTCAAGGGATCTGAGTTAAAATATTAATTCTGACATATCCTAGCAATGTAATTATGAATACATCAAATAAACTCTGAGCACTGAGGGTTACGTGAATGTACACATGTATGTATACATTATGTATATATGTGTGGATGGATGGATAGATATACATATGTATATACACATACATACATATGAATTTTTTTCCTTCATTGGGTAGTTTTTTTTAAATAGTTCTTCAGTGCATTTGTGATCTATGAGAGTAAGGTTTGCTGTGATTTTTTAAAAAAATTGTCAATCCTTTTCATTTTACCTAAAATAATACCTGGATGGTAACTATAAATTGTGCCCATTTTTAAAAGGCCAACCCTGCTTATAAGTCATATATTTCTGTCAATATTGTATTTGGATTAATTGTGGATAATTATGATCGGTGGAATAGTAATAAAGCTAAATACTGAATTCTAGGGACTCTCTAGTGCTCTCTGAGAAATATCTACATGTCTCTCTTTCTATCTACCTATAATTTGTTTTTCAGACATAAATATGAAATCAGCTAAAGAAAGCAAAGCTTTGTCTATGGTCACCAAACTAATACCCACTGTGGCCTAGCAACAAGTGACATTTATTTGTCTTCCTTTATCATACTCTAACTTCCCAAATCCTCTTCCCCTGACTCTACTGTGGTTTCAGGGGCCAAAGAAGGATATTAATCAGTTCTGGTTGGAGGGAGGACTGGGCATCACTTTCCATAGATAATGTTACAGATGTTGGATACTATGCACTCATCACATGTCAACATCTGTAGGGCACCAAGTAAGTTAGTATAAATATTTCTGGCCTCAGCAGCCTACCAATTTCCCCTTCTTGGCTGGATGCCTCTTAGGTGAGTAACAGTGGACATGCAAGGAGAACTCATAGGTATAGGACTGCACCTTGACTATTTTCAGTGGCATATTCTGCCTGAGATATGTCCTATGAAGAGCTAAGCCTGCACTCTACTCCTAGAGAGACATACTTTAATCTACTGCTAAAACATTTCATATATGTGTGTGTATGAACATGTATATATGTGTATGTATGTGCATAATACACATATATATGTATATATACATATATGTGTATATATACGTGTATGTATATATACACATATATGTATATATTAGAGGTTTTGCTTGATTCTAGTTGATGAAGAGCTGAGTCAAGGAGGATTGGCTTCTGAGCAGGAAGAATCAGTGAATTTTAAAATTAAAGACACTTCCTACTCTTGTTTTCTTCTTCCTTTATTCTGAACTTATGGTGTGGGACTCTTACAGCTATTCATTCTTGGAACTTCCTGAGAAAGTGGAAGGGAATTTTTCTCCCCTCTGAATGCATTACTTTCCTTAGGTGAACCTGAGACTGGATCTCTCAGCCCTAGTCCTCTGCTGTGTTTCTTTCTCTGAGTATAGGTGATGTACAGCAATCCTGAGTTTGGTACTTTCTATCTTTGGTGGACACCTTATGAGTTTAGAAGTCAGAACTTCTAGGTCTGGGTGATGGTTGCCCAGTAGAAAGTCACCTCTGAAAATAACCTCTTAAAGGAAACTATGACAACCATCAGAAACATGAGCCAAAGTTGTGGCCTATCTTGACAGAAGATATGGAAGTGAAATGTGTAAATCAGCAGTAAAGAGGAAAGGCCAAGGTGAAATCCCTGCTCAGCAGTTCCATAAAGATTTTCATGAATTAATGTTTAAAGTATCAATCTCCTGAGAGAATATAATAGGAATTATAGGTTAATGTATCATGTGTTATGTATTTGCCAATGCCTGATTATGAGTCTTTTATGTTCTATTTCTTTTTGTAGCTGAATAAATAGCTACAAAATTACATACCTGATCTGCTTTACTCATTGAGTATCAGTCCAGATACAATTCTGTTAGTCCCTTTTGGGGAGACCCTAGATATGAGTCAGATCTAACAGCCATTAAAAAGATACATACATACATATAAACACACATATGCAAATACATGTGTATATATATGTATGCATATACATGTGTGGATATGTATGTATATGTGTATATGAATGTCTCTAGGGTAGGAATAACTCGGTGTGAGATGAGCCTGAATACCCTCTCTAAACCAGGTTCTCCTAAGGTCAACAAGGGCCCATTTGTGGAAGAGAAATCCTTAATGCCATGACTACAAGTTTTTTACAGATAAATAAGTTATTTATGTCAAGTCAAATTACTTAAGTCAAGAAGTTATTTATGCCACTGTTGAGAAAAAAAAGAATTAAGACCTATAATCCACATTGGGGGAGTTAGAATTAAAGTATTCTTTTAAAAAGTATCTTCTTAAAAGATCCTATCTTTAGAGATATAAGGGCATTTTGCAGATTTATTTTGGATATCATGAAAAGCTCTTGTTTCAACATGAGACATGAAACATTTTTTGCAACCTCAAAAATTCTACACCCACTATAGAGCATGCACACTTAGCAAGTCTCATTTAAATAAAAAATATGCCATATGGGCATTTTAATGTGAAACTATTCTGGAATTAATCACAGAATTGGAAAACTGCAAAGCATGAAAATGTATTTTTGTTCAGGAGATCCTTCTTTGAGTGAAACTGAATGGCAATTTTTACCTTCCAAATAAAATATGTAGATATAGAATATAAATCATCTAGTTCTTGTTGTAACATACTTAATCTGTGGGTCTCTTTACCTTTACATTCTTGCTGTCCTCCAATCCATGTGGGAGATTTCTCTCTGGCTTTGTATTGATTTTAAAATTTTATTTTAATAATTATTTATAACTTTTAATATCACTTTCATTTCCAAATACATAGCTCCTCCCTTCACTACTCAATGGGCAATCCCTTTTCACAATGAATGAACATGTTTTGTGTGTGTGTGTGTGTGTGTGTGTGTGTGTGTGTGTGTGAGAGAGAGAGAGAGAGAGAGACAGAGACAGAGAGAGAGAGACAGAGACAGAGACAAAGAGACAGAGAGAGACAGAGACAGAGAGAGACAGAGATAGGGACAGAGAGATGGATGGAGTCAGAGACACAGAGAGATAGAGATAGAGACAGAGAGAATAGCATTTCAGGAAAACCAACCAGCACTCCAACTGGATCTGCAAATATATACAATTATTTTATTTCCATAGGTCCCCATCTCTGAAAATCAGGGAGGGAGATATTTTTTTTCCTCAGTTCTTATCCAGGGCTACACTTTTTGATCATTATACAGGATTCATCTTAATGTTTTTTTTTTCCGTATGCATTAATGAGGTTGTGTATATTGTTTTCCAGTTATGCTCACTTTACTCTACATCAATTCATATAAATTTTCCCATACCGCACTGAATTTTTACCTTCATCATTTCTTGTGCTTTCTTGCCCTAAAATTTATTTATTTATTCAACAAAGGACATATACTTTCTTTACCATACAAAAAATGGTGCAGGCTATTTTGAGTAATTTGCTGATTATAGGATTTTTTTCTGGTATCTTTTAAATTGCTTGAGGTATATGGATAGCAGTGGAATTTCTTTGTCTAAGGGTAAATTTTATTAGCTTTCTTAATAAAATTTTCTCCTGTTTTTTTTCAGTATGTAGCCCTCTCTATCATCCCCATTGTCTCAGTAACCTCCAATCTATCTATATGGTGCTTCCTGCTTCCTATAACCATATCCATGTCTCCCCCATCAAAAACAAACACCAAAAAACAAAACAAACACACACAATAAAAACCACTTTACTTCCGTTGGCTATATCTACCTTCACCATTCCATGGGCAAACTCCTTGAGAAGCCTTTCTATGATTTGTTGCTCCACTTCTTATCCTCCTTCTCTTTTCTTTCATATATAGTCTAATTTGAGACCTTTTCATTTAACTTAAACTGTTCTCTTCAAAGCTATTAACAATCTCATAATTATGAAAATTAATGGCTTTTTCTCAATGTTCGTCCTTCTTGACTTCTTTGAAGACTTTGACTTTGTCAATCACTTTTCTCTTCTTCACATTCTCTTCTGTCTAGGTCTTTGTGATACTTTCCTCTATTGGTTCTCCTCATGCCTCTCTGACCACTCTTTCTCCATCTCTTTTGCTAGCTCATCTTATAGGTTGTACTTACTCAATATTCATATTCTACCAAGGCTTTGTCCTTGGCCCTTCTCTGTTCTTCTATACTATTTTGCTTGTTGATCTCAACGCCCAGGGATTCAATTAATACCTCTATACAAATGACTCTCACTACAGATTTAACATCTCTCTTGAATTCCACCTATTACACATTTTGAAATGGACATCTGGTAGACATGTCAAATTCAATATGTCTAAAACCATCCCCTAAACTCTCCTTTCTTCCTAAGTTCTCTATTGCTGTTGAGGTTTCCACCTTTTTCCAAGTAACCTAGAACCTTAACCAAGTTAACCAAGTAACCAAATCCTGTAGAGTGTAACTTTATAATATCTCTCATATGACCTCCTCTATCCTCTGACATTGCCACTATCCTGGCACAGGCACTCATTTCCTAATGCCAGGAGTACTGCATTATTAGCCTTCTGTCTGGTTTCTCTGCCTCCAATCTCTCCTCTCTCCATTCCACCTTCCCCCCAGCAATCAAAGTGTTCTTCCAGAAGTTCAGGCCTGACCACGTCAGTCCACCTCTCCTTACTCCTAATAGTCCTGTGGCTATCAGTGACCCCCAGGAACAACTATAAAATATTGTTTGGGTTTTAATGCCCTTCATAACTTCTCCTGTTATTCCTTTAAGTCTTCTTGTACATTCTTCCCCTCCATGTACTCTATAACCTAAGGACACTGGCCTCCTTGTTTTTCTTCACAAAAGATACTCCATCTCCTGACTCTGTCTTCCTCTCCCTATGCCTCAAATTGTCTTTCATTTCATCTCTGCCATCCAGATTTCCTACTTCCTTCAAGTTTCAGATGAAAATCCCACACTTTACCAGAACTTCTTTTTCTTAACCCTTAAAGTTCCTGCCTTCTCCTAATATTATCTCTAATTAGTCATGCCTATATCTTGTTTGTACATTGTTATTTGCACGTTTTCTATAACGTTAAACTGTGGGTTCCTCAAGAACATGGGCAATTTTATATTTCTTTGTCTTTCTCCTGCTTAGCAGGTTGCCTGCCATATAGTAGTAGGCACTTAATCAATGAATATTTACTTAACTTGATTTATTTTCCAGAAAGATAAATCTCCTCCAATAGTAAATTAATATGTTTTTTTCTACAACTCCTCCTCCAACATTTACTGTTACTCTCTATTATTATCTTTGCCATTTTGGGTGGTGTGGTGTGTAGTGAAATTTCAAAACTGTTTTGATTTTCAGTCTCTTACTGTTAGCAATTTAGAGCATTGTCATATGTGGCTGTCAATAATTTGTGATTCTTATTTTGAGAACTATTTGCTTATAACTCTGTGGTTCATTCCAGATATAGGTCTATGTTCCTAATGCTTATCATTTGAGAAATGGTCCTTGGGTTTAGATATGTGTGTTAGTTCCCTGCACAACTTGGAAAAACTAAACTCTTAATAAATATGTTTGATAAAATGATTTTTCATAGTTGATATTTTCTATTCTTATTCTACATTTTAAAATTGCTTATTTTAAACTTAGAAACACATACAAAATAAGAAAAAAACATTTTAAACTTAAATACTGCAACAAATACAAAATAAGAAAAAAAACCGATTGTCATTGTACACAGCAGTACATAAGAGAGGATTCAAAAGATAAAGCAACAAATTTCCATTTCAAGAAAGCCTGTATAATAAATATTACACATGATACTCAGAGCTGTCTATCTTTTCTTTGCTTCCTTGTAGGTTTTCTTTTGTTCTCTGCTGTGAACTTTTTACTTTGTTTTTTTCCCTTTTTCCCTCCCTCGACTGAGAAAAGGGCTACAATTAAGCATAGATATAGACAGATATATAGATACATCTATATATGTATACACACATATATACACATGCATACAATACATACCTACATATGTACATACATACACATACATATATAAATATCTATAATCATACACATATATACCCTTATGCATTCATATGCAGCTATTTAAGACTATACTATACTTGTTTGTCCTATGTTTCTGTTTCAACAATTTGTCTAGCAGCTGCTGTGGGGGTGAAAAACCAACACAAGCCCAACAACAAGAACACTGCCAGCATAGGTTCTTTTGATCTGCTTTACTAAGGAAAGCAACATTAAGGGGTTAACAAGCACTTTAATCCAACATACAAATATCACTCACTTAGTTCAGGGGAAAAAGTCAGCACCCTGAACTTGAGAAAAAATACAAGCAAATTACAAACACACCAAATACAATTCATAGTTACCAAGAAAACCAAGTCCGGACATCCAGGCAAGCTGGAAGGCTCTTAACTACAGCTGCCCGGAGTCTCCACATCAGTGAGCCACCAAGAGTGAGAGCCCCAAAAAAGAGAAAGCCAACCCCTGGTTTTATATCTTTTTTGTATAAGAGAATTACTCTTTTCACCTTTTCCTAGATGGTTTAATTTTTATCATCACATACTCAGCTCTACCCCAATCTTTCTTTTGAACCACTCAATTACTAATAATAATCTTAGACATATAATTTACATTTCAACATATAAAAAAGTCTGTCCTTATTTAATTCCTTGTAATTAGTTTTTGATGTTTACCTCATATTTCTCTTGGATCTCATATGTCAAATTTTCTATCGATTTCAGGACTTTTTGTAACAAAGTCTTGAAATTCTGGCAATTCACTGAATGTCCGCTTTTCTGTTTATTCAGGATTATGTTTAGCTTTGCTGGGGATGATATTGTTGGCCACAACCCCAGTTCTTTTGTTCTTTGATACAGAGCATTTTAAGAACTGCAGTCTTAGTGAAGCCACTGATAGGTCTTCTGTAATTCTAATTGTGGCTCTGTCATATTTGAATTTTTTTTCTTGTTGATTGTAATATTTTCTCCTTGAGCTGACGGTTTCAAGATGTAACTGGTATTTCTGTAGGTTTTCCTCATAGGCACACTTTCAGGTGGTGATGGGCAGATAGTTTCTATTTCTACTTTCCCCCCTTATTCTAATGTTACAGGACAATTTTATTTCATTATTTCACATATTGTGTGTTTTTTTTTCTTTTTCTAAATTTATTTATTTATTTTCAGTTTCCAACATTCATTTTCATATGCTTTTGAGTTTTAAATTTCCTTCCCCTCCAGCTTTCTCCTCTCTCCTCCCCAAGATGGCATGCAATCTGATACAGGCTCTACATATACATTCATATTAAATGTATTTCACATTAGTCATGTTGTAAAGAATTAGAACTAATGGGATGAACCACAAGAAAGAAGAAATAAAACAATGACAACAAAAAGAGATCAAATAGTATGCTTTGATCTGCATTCAGACTCTATAGTCCTTTTCGGATGTGGATAGCATTTTCCATCACGAATCTTTTGGAATTGTCTTAGATTCTTTCATAGCTGAGAAGAGCAAAGTACATGAAAGTTAGTCATCACATAATGTGGCTGTTACTGTGTACAATGTTCTCCTGGTTCTGCTCACTTCACTCAGCATCAGTTCATGTAAGTCTTTCTAGGCTTTTTCTTCAGAAATCCACCTACTCATCATTTCTCATAGCACAATAGTTTTCTATTGCATTCATATACCACAACATTTTCAGCCATTCCCCAATTGATGGGCATTTCCCCAATTTCCAATTTTTTGCCAACATAAAAAGAACTGCTAAAAACACTTTTGTACATGAGGGTCCTTTTCCCATTTTATGATCACTTTGGGATACAACCCTAGAAGTAATATTGCTAGGTCAATGGGTATGCACAGATTTATCACCTTTTGGGCATAATTCCAAATTGCTCTCCAGAATGGCTGGATCAGTTCACAACTCCACCAACAATGCATTAGTGTTCCAATTTCCCACATTTTCTCCAACATTTATCATTTTCCTCTTTTGTCATGTTAGCCAATCTGATAGGTGTGATATGGAACCTCAGAGTTGTTTTGATTTGCATTTTTCTAATCAATAGTGATTTAGAGCATTTTTTAAAATATAGCAATAGATAGCTTTAACTTCTTCATCTGAAAACTGCCTGTTCAAATGCTTTGACAACTTATCAATTGGGGAGTGTATTTCATGTACTATTTCATGAAGATCCTTTTTTTTTAATCATAGCTTTCAGGTTGTTCAATTATTCTTATGCTTTCTTTTCTTGATCTGTTCTCTAGATCAGTTGTTTTTCCTATGAGATATTTAACTTTCACTTCTCTTATTTCATTCTTTATATTTCACTTTGTTATTTCTTAATCTCATAACTTTTATGGCTTCCCCTCACCCAATTCTAATTTTCAAGCAGCCATTTTCTTCTGGAAGATTCTGGATCTCCTTTTCTAGTTGATTGATTTTTCATGACCTTCTTGTTTTTATTGGATTGTTCTTACTTTTTTGTTAATTTTTTCCTCAATCTCTCTCATTTGATTTTTAAAGTCTTTTTTGATTTCTTCTATGGATTCTTTTGGGTGCAGGTGATCATTTAATGTTACTCTTTGGGATAGGAGAGGCTTTTTTTTCCCTTCAATTTCCTCCTCTGAAGATGAACCCTAGTCTTTTCTATTCCTATAGTAACTTTTTATAGTTGGGTTCTTTTTTCTTTGTTCATTCATTCATTCATTCCTTTATAGCAGCTCACTTATCATAATCACCTCTAGTCCTGGGGTATGGAGGATGGTGTCTCTGGCCTCAGATTCCCCTTCGGTTCTCTCCTCTGGCCTGGAACTGAAACCAAGAACTCTGCCCTCCTGTAAATGCCCAGAACCAGCGGTATCCCTGCTCCACGCCTTCTGCACTCACCAAGTGTGGGCCAGTTCCTTCTCACCAGCACAGCTGCATCTGGTGTCCCTTATTGACAGTTTCCCCCAATCATCCCCTGCTCAGATGTCCAACTCTTCACACTGTCTGGGAGGAAAAAATTCCTGTGCTTGGGGCTTAGGTTACCTCCCAATCCAGCTACCTCCAGGGCTTAATGCTTGCTCTTTCAGAGGAACTAGTCTCAAGGTGTTTACATTCCACAGGGACCAAACTTTGGCTCTTCTCACATTTTCCCAGGAGGACCACTGTTCTGTTCCAACTCTTGTTTATTTGTACCATTCTAATTCTCCCTAAGGTGCTATTTTGTCTTATTTGTGGAGGAATTCTGGAGAATTTGGAATTTTCTGATCTACTTTGCCATCTTCCCAGAAACCTCTCTTCTTTTTCTGCCTGAATTATTTTTGTTGGTGTAAAAGATTTCAAAATTTATGTAATTTAAGTGATCAGTTTAATAATTTTTGACCTCATTTATACCTTCTTTAGTATTTCTTCTCCTAGCCATATTTTTGAAAGGTACATGATCTCATTCTCATTTAATCTTATATGGTATTATCTTTGACATTCAGATTACATATATATTTTGAATTTGCTAAATGTGGTAATTTTTTTTGTTAATGGCTATTTTTGACAAACTGCTATGAAATTTTCACAGCAATTTTCAAATAAGGAATTATCTCCCAAGGAATTTATATTTCATGTTTGTTAAACAATTGATTATTAAGTTCCTCTGTTTATTTAAGTTAGCATTTTAAACTTTTTTTATAATTTCTGTTTTATTGAATAATTTGAGATTTAGAAGCTTTATTCCCCTACTTTTTTCTTTTAAAAATATTGTTTTCCTTGAGATTTTTATATTTTATGTTCTTTAAAGTCAAATCAACGAACATTTATTAAGCATCTACAATGTGCTAGGGCCTGGAGTCAGAAAGAATCATCTTCCTGAGTTCAAATGTGGCCTCACACTTACTAGCTGTGTGAACCTGGACAAGTCACTTAACTGTGTTTGCCACAGTTTCCTCATCTATAAAATGATCTGGAAAAAGAAAATGGCAAACCACTCCATAATCTGTGCCAAGAAAACCCAAAACAAGGTCACAAATAAGCTGGACACAACTGAACAAAACACTAGGTACTAGCGAATCTGCTAAGGACTAAGTATACAAAGAATCCTCCTCCCTCCCCTCCAAAATGTTATTGCTTTCAAGGATACCACAATTTGATCGGGCCGAAAACTAATCTATTCCAAAGATTTTGTATGGTTCTTTAAAGTACATTTTTTTTGGTAATCTGATTACTGTTCTAATAAATTGGCTAATAAATTTATTATAGAATATAAGCTTCTTGAGGGCAGAAACTTTTTCACTTTTTTTCCTTTTTATCTCCAGCATCAAGGTCTTAGAACATAAGAGGTACTTAATTAATGGATTTTGATTGATTTAGGAAATATCATCCTATTTATTATATTGTTATAGTACATCTGTAAGTAATAACTATGTCTCTACTTAATTATGTAAGGAATATTTTGTGATTTGTATCTGTTTATCTGCAAAAACCTTAATTGTTCCCTAGAATATTGATTGTCAGATAATTTGTTAATTTTGTGGTCATTTTATATTGGACTTTCTATTATTTTCTTAATTTTATTGCTATATCAAAATGCTTTTGATTTTTGTGGTTGTATTTTATATCCTGTTTGTTTATGGAAGCTATACATTAATTTAGTTTCTTCACTGATTCTCTTATGTTTTGTAGCTAAATCATCACATCTCAGTAAGGCTTGTTTGTCTTTGCTGCTTTTGCTTACACCTTTAATTTTACTTGTCTTATTGCTATCACTAGAATTCATACAATCATGTCAAATAACAAGACACATGTGATGCTTCAATACATCAATATTTCTGTGTATATGTGCATGACATAATCAACATAGAGCATATCACAGCCTATGTAACCAGTCTTATCCTGTATAAATCTTATCCATGTCCTTTCATAAATTTTATGAAACAGTTAAAAATGTGTTGAGGGACTCAAAATAGGTTTCTCGATATTACACATATGCTAATGGGTAAATACCCATTTGCTATCCCTTCCCTCACTTTCATTCCATAACTAGACCACCTAGTTACTTATTACAAATCTCTTTGATTACCAGTCACTACTTCCCTACCACCACCACAGGTAATACACTATAGTTTATGTAGGCCTAGGCAAATTTCTGCATTTGAAGGGCTAAAGATTTTGACTGTTCAGAGATTGTGGTATTCCATGAATCATAACTACAACATTATTAGAAAAATATTTTAAAATATGTTTTTATTTATTTCATTAATTCTCAATTACATTTAAAAATTTTACATTCTTTTTTTTTAATTTTGAGTTCCAAATTCTCTTTGTCCTCCTGTCATCCCTTGAGAAGGATAACAATATGATATGATTACACATATGAAGTCATGCAAAAACATTTTCATATTAGCTGTGTTGCAAAACACACATCCACACAAGAATAATAAAGTGAGAAAGAATGCTTCAATTTGCACTCAGAGTTCATCTGTTCTCACTCTGGAGGTGGATAACACTTTTTTCTCCTGGATCCATTGGAATTATCTTGTCTTGTTCAGAGTAGCTAAATCTTTCAGAGTTGATTATCACTACAATATTGCTGACACTGTCTACAATGGTCTCCTATGTTCACTTCATTTTTTATCAGTTCATGTGACACTTCCCAGGTTTTATTAAAACCATCCTTCTCATCATTTCTTATAGTATAATAGCATTCCATCACAATCATATACCATAACTTCTTCAGCTATTCTCATAATTGATGGGTATCCTCACAATTTCCAATTCTTTACCTCCACAAAAAGAGCTTGTTATGGTAATTGGTAACTTTTTTTTTTTTACTGTTTTTGGAATGCTAAAGTAATCAAGTACCTTTGATGAGCTTTGCCTTTCAAATGAAATGGCAAGCAAAGTGGACTTTCTGTTGTGTTTGTTTTGGAGTGAGTCTCAGCACTAAGGAATCTATAATTTGAATCAGGAGTCTTTGATGACCTGCTTACATCAAAGGAAGGCTTTCCTTAGAAAAGCAGTTCAAAGGACCTGTGCTAGCAGCTCTCCTGTGTGCTGGTGTTATTGGCCTTACATAGGCACAGTAATAGCAAGTAACATTTTTGTTACAAAGCTGCCATAACTATTTTTGAACAAATAGCTTCTCTTTCCTTTTCTTTGATCTCCTTGGGACACAGGCCTAGTAGTGGTATCACTGGATCAAAGGATTTGCATAGTTCTACAGCTTAATGGACATAGTTCCAAATTGTTCTCCATAATTGTAAATCAAATCCCCAACTCCACCAACATTGCATTTGTGTCCCTATTTTTCCATATCCCCTCCAGCATTTATCATTTTCCTTTTCTGCCATGGTAGCCAATCTGATACATGTGAGGTAGTATGTCAGAGTTGTTTTAATTTGAATTTATCTCATTAATAGTGAGTTAGAGTATTTTTTTTTTCATGTAACTATCTATAGGTTGGCTTTCTTCTGAAAACTTCCTGTTTATGCCCCTTAATAATTTATCAGTTGCGGAATATCTCTTATTTTTATAAATTTGGCCCAGTTTCCTATATATTTGAGAAATAAGGGCTTTATTAGAGAAACTTCCTTAAAGATTCCCCCCTCCCCAGTGTCTTTCTTTCCTTCTAATTTTGGCTGCATTAGTTTTAGTTTTGCAAGAACTTTTCAATTTCTTGCAATTAACATTTTCTGTTTGACCTCCTGTGATTCTCTCTATCTTTTGTTTGGTCATAGACTTTTCCCTTATCCAGATATGACAGGTAGATTTTTTCCACGCTATCCTAATTTATTTATTATATCACCCTATATGTCTAAATCATTCACCCATTTTTACCATATATTGGTACAAAGCATGAGGTATTGATCTATGGCTAGTTTTTTGATGAACTGCTTTCTTCTTTTCAAAGAAATTTTTGCCAAGTGATGAGTTTGTGTCACCAAAGTTTGGATCACTGAATTTACCAAACACTGGATTAATATGGCCTTTTACCACTGTGTATCACATACCTAATCGATTCCATTGATTCACCATTTTATTTCTTATCTAGTACCAGATTGTTTTCAGGATTACTATTTTATAATACATTTTGAAATCTTGCACTGCTAGGCTGTCTTTCTTCACTTTTTTTCATTGATTCCCTTGACACTTTTGGCTTTTGGCTCCTTAGATTAATTTTGTTATTTTTCTAGCTCTATAAGATAATGGTTTGTTAGTTTGATTGGTATGACACTGAATAAGTAAGTTAACATAGGTAGGATTGTCATTTTTATTGTACTGATTGGCCTAGTCAGAGGCAAATAACATTTCTTCAATTGCAGATCCGTCTTTTTTGTATTGTGAAAATTTTGTTCATTTGTTTTTGGTAATTATTTTCATATACTTCCTGGGTTTATCTTGGTAGGTGGACTCCCAATTATTTTATATCATCTAAGATTATTTTAATGAAATTTCTCTTTCTATCTCTTCTTGCTAGGTTTTGCTGGGAATATACAGTAATGCAAATGATTAATATATGTTTATTTTAAATCCTGTAACTTTACTGAAGTTAATAGTTTTAACTAGTTTTTAATTGATTCTCTAGGGTTCTTTAAATATATCACCTGCAAAAAGTGATAGTTTTGCTTTCTCATTGCCTGTTTTTATTCCTTCAATTTCTTTTTCTTGTATTATTGCTATATCTAGTGTTTCTAAAACAATATTGAATAACAGTGGTGAAAATGGACAATCTTGCTTCACCTCTGATCTTATTCAGAAGGCTTCTAGTTTATCTGCATTACAGATAGTGTTTACTCTTCAGTTTAGATAGATACTGTGTGTAATTTTGAAATTGGCTCCATTTATGCCTATACTTTCTAGTGTTTTTAATATGAATGAGTTTTGTATTTTGTCAAAAGGTTTTCTGTATCAATATAGTCATATGATTTCTATTGTTCTTCTTATTTATATGATCAATTATGCTTAAAGTTTTCCTAATCATGAACAGGCCCTAAATTACTGGAATAAATCTTACTTATGTATAGTATATAATGTTTGAGATATATTGCTGTAATCTCCTTCCTAGTATTTTATTTATTTTTTCCATTAAGATTCATTAGGGGAATTCATCTTCAATTTTATTTCTCTGTTTCTGCTCTCCCTGGTTTAGATATCAATATCATCTTTGTGTTATAAAAAGAATGTGGTAGAACTCAATTATCTTTTTTCTTTTTTTATTAATTTTTTTTTATTTTTAGTTTACAACACTCAATTCTACATAATTTTGAGTTCCAGATTTTCTTCCCTCCTCCTCCCCCTCCTTCCCCAAGACAGGTTGGAATCCCATATAACTTCCACGTATAACTTTGCATTGAATTAATTTACACACTAGTCAAGTCATGGAGAAGAATTGAGATCAATGAAATGAATCATGAGAAAGAAGAAACAGGACCAAAAAACAAACAAACAAACCCAAAAACAAAAATAAAAGAGATAAAAAGAAAAAAAATGGGGGTAAAAAGGCTAGCATGAAGTGTGCCTCAATCTGCATTCATACTTCATAGTTCTTTCTCTGGATGTAGATAGCATTCTCCATCATGAGTCCTTTGGAGTTGTCTTTGTACCCTCTGTTGCTGAGAAGAGCGAAGTCTGTCAGAGTTGGTCCACACAGAATCCATATGTCTTTGGTTGTGTATAATGTTCTCCTGGCTCAGCTCCGCTCATTCAGAATTATGTCGTGTAGGTTTTTCCAGGTTGTTATGAAGTCCATATCATCCCCATTTCTTATAGCACAATAGTATTTTCAAATAGTTTATTTACTATTGAAATTAATTGTTCCTTTAAGTGTTTAGAAGAATTCACTTGTAAATTCATCTAGTCCTATGGATTTTTAATAGGAATCTCACTCATTGCTTGTTCATTTATTTTTCTGAGATAAAATTATTCAAATATTATATTTTCTCTTAATCTGGGCAATTTATGTTTTCATAAATATTTATCCATTTCAAACAGATTGTCCATTTTACTGGCATATAATTGACCAAAATTGCTTTAATTTCATCTCCACATGTGGTTCATTCACCCTTTCTGTTTTGATATTGATAATTTCATTATCCTCTTCACTTCTAAATCAATTTAACCAATGATTTGTATATTTTTCCATAAAACTAACTACTAGTTTGGTTTATTATTAGTTCAATGAATTTTATTTATTTTAAATATTATCTCGCCTTTATTTTTCCAGATTTTCCATCTTAGTGTTTAATGTGGGATTTTTAATTTGTTATTTTCCTAGTTTTTATTTTTTTTAGTTGCATACTGAATTAACTGAGTGGCTCTTTCTCTCTATTATTGATGTGTACATTTAGAGATACAAATTTTCACTAAGTATACTTTGATCACATTTCATAAATTTTAGTATGCTTATTGTTGTCATTCCTTTTAATGAAATTATTGATTGTTTATGCTTTGTTCTTTGACCTTATCTTTTTTTAGGATTAGATTTAATTTTCAATTAAATTTTTAATCTATGCTTCCATGTCCCTTTATCAAACATAATTCTTACTGAATCATGATCTGAAAAGGGAGCTTTAATATTTCTGATTTTCTTCATTTGTTAATGAGGTTTATTTCATTTTTGAAATACATTATGTTTATGAGAATTTTATGCCTGATATACTGTCACTTTCTTGTGAAGGCATCATGTATAGCTGGGAAAAAGAGCTACTCCTACTCCATTCGATTTTCTCCAGAAGTCTATCTTATCTAACTTTCCTAAAATTCTTAAACTCCTTAACTTTTTAAAAAATCATTTTATCAGTAGATTTAACTAGTTCTGAGAACAGAAGCTGAAGTTCCCCCAATAGTTTATATTTATTTTCCATTTCTTCCTATAATTTATTTCATTTTTTTTGGAGGAGGAAAGGCAGGGCAATTGGTGTTAAGTGACTTGCCCAAGGTCACACAGGTAGTGAGTGGTCAAGTGTCTGAGGCTGGATTTGAACTCAGGTCCTCCTGACTCCAGGGCAAGTGCTCTACTCTGTGCCACCTAGCTGTCCCTATTTCATTTTTCTTTTCAGAATTTGTATGCTTTGTCATTTGGTGAAAATATGTTTAGTAATTACTTCATTGTCTAAGGTGCCTTCTAGCAAGTAGTGGTTTGCTTGTTTATCTCTTTTAGTTACATCTATTATTACTTTTGCTTTCTCTGAGATCATGATTGCTAATTTTGCCTGTTTCACTTTATTGGAAGTATAATTGATTCTGTTCCAATCACTTATTTAAACTCTGTGTATTTCTCTGTTTGAAGTGTTTCTTGTAAACAATTATTGCTAGATTATGGTCTCAGATCCATTCTACTATCTGCTGAATTCATCCCATTCACATTCATAGTAATTATTTAGAACTGTGTATTTCCCTTCATATTTTTTTCTTCTGTTTATTCTCTTTCTCTGTCCCTGTCTGTCTGTCTCTCTCTCTCTCACCACTTTGAACCAATTTAGATGAGAGTGAGGTTCAAGCACCATCCAACTCCATGCTATTTCCCCCATCCATTGTAAAAGTTCTTCTTTGAATACTTTTTTATGTGAGATAATTTTCCTTATTCTCCCTTCCCCCTTCTCCCAGCATATCCCTCTTTCTTGCTCATTTATTTTTATTAAAGTTCATTTCAATTAAGCTGAATTATTCCCATGCCCTCTGTGTTTTTACAATCCTTCTAATTCTCCTAATAATGATAAAGTCCTTAGGAGTTATGTGTGATTTTTTTTGTCAGATACCAATATAAACATTTTAATCTTATTGACTCCCTTATGAATTCTCTTTACCTTTTTATGCTTCTCTTGAGTCTTGTATTTCAAAGTCAATTTTTCTATTTAGCTCTGGTCTTTTCATCTTGAGTGCTTGAAAGTCTTCTATTTCATTAAATATCCATTTTCCCTGTGAACTATCATATTCCATTTTTCTGCATATGTTTTGCTTATAATCCTAGCTCTTTTGCCTTCTACAATATCATACTCCAGGCCCTCTGCTTCTTTAATGTGGTAGCTGCTAAATCTTGTGTGATCTTGACTGTGGTGGCACAATATTTGGATGGTTTCTTTCTGGATCCTTATGACACTTTCTCCTTGGCCTTGGAGCTCAAGGACTTGGCTATAATATTGCTGGAAATTTTCATTTTTAGATCTCTTTCAGGTGGTGACTGAATTCTTTCAGTTTATGGTCCTAGGATATCACTGTGGTGTTTTCTTCATAATTTCTCGACATATGATGTCTAGGCTCTTTGATCATGGCTTTCAGGTAGTCTAATAATTCTTAAATTATTTACTCCTCAATTTATTTTCATGTTAGTTGCTTTTCTGATGAAATACTTCACATTTTCTTCCAGTTTTTTCATTCTTTTGAATTTATCATATCTTAATGTCCCATAGAGTCATTTGTTTCCACTGGCCAAATTCTAATATTTAAGGAATTATTTTCTTAGGTTTTTGTAATTCTTTTCCCATTTGGCCAATCTGCTCTTTAAGGTGTTATTTTCATCACTGAAGTATTGTATCTCTTTTAACATTTGACCAATTCTGTTTTTAAGGTGTTATTTTCTTCACTTTTCTTATCTTTAAACATGCTGTTAATTGAGTTTTTTCTTCATAATTGTCTTTCCTTGCTTTCATTTATGTACCCATTTTCCACTCTACCAGTCTTATATAATTTTGAAAAAAAATTAATCTCTTTCAAGGATTCTTTTTGGCTCTGTGTCCAATTCATATTTTTCTCCTTTGAGGCTTTGCTTGTAGCTGTTTTGACACCGTTGTCTTCTTCCGAGTTTCTGTCTTAATAATCTCTGTCACCAGAGTAGATTTTTATTGTCACATTCCTTTTTTTTTTAATCTGCTCGATTTTCAAGCCTTTTTTTTTTTGAACTCTGAACATTAAGTTAAAATTGTGCTCGGTTCCTGAAATATAAATTAAGGTGGGATACTGTTTTAAAATGATTAATTGTCTTTGATTGAGCCTTAATAGGTGCAAAGCCCCAGGCCCAAACACCTATCTGCTAGGTGCTTAAGCATATGTGGGAGTGAAGCCTTCAGGGTCCTAAGGGGAGTTGCTAAGACCAGAGCCAATATTAAGAGTCTAAGTTCTGGTCACTCAGATGATGTTTGATGACATCTAAAGAGGGCATAAAAAGCGAGAACACAGCAATTTGTGAGGGCTCTTACTCTTGGATGAGTGTTGAAGTGGAGACTCTGGGCAGCTGTAGTTAAGAGCCCTCCAGCTTGTAAACCCAGATGTTCAGACTTTGTTAAACTCTGGTAACTATGCATTGAGAGTTGAATCACACAAGGTCTGTCTGTTGATGTTTATAATTTGTATTTGCTCTGAAGTTTAGGGTGCTGGCTTTTTCCCCCAAACTAAGTGAATGATATTTGTATGTTGAATTGAAATAAGATAGTTAACCCCCTTAACGCTACTTTTCTTAGTAAAGCAGATCAAAAGAACCTGTGCCGGCAGCTCTTGTTGCTGGGCTTGTGTTGTTTTTTTTCACCCCCACAGCAGCTGCTAGTCAAATTGTTGCAACAGTTCCCAAGATGGGTACAGGACATGGGGCTGTCCCAAGAATAAGGTTTTTTTTTTAACATTACTTTGTTTTTAGAGCTAGTTGTGGCAGTTGGAGGTTTGGGAAGGTTTAAGTGTTTCCAAGGTAGTGTGATCTGGGGAGTGGTGTGGTCAGAGTTCTCCTATTCTCTGCTCTGGTCCTTACCAAGGAAGGGCCCCTGGCCCCTTGTAACCAAAAGTCATATTGCTCCTCAGGACTACTGCTCCTTCCTTCATCACCAAAAGTACTCCTTTCTGTGCTTGAACTGTGATCTAGATATGAGTATAGTCAATGGAGCTGCCAGTGTCCATTCCTGTGTTCAGTGCTGGCATAGAGGTCCCCTTTAATCTCTTTCTGACCACTTGCCAGGTCCCCTTAGCATTTCTAGCTTGGGATCTCCTAAAGCTGCTTCTGCTGCTGTCACCACCATCTAGTCCCAGCAGTGGTGTTGCTTCCATGTCATCCTCTACCCCCACCTAATAGATTTATCCTTCTAATCTTTTAAGTTGTTTTGGGCTGGAACACTATCTCACCCTGGTTCTGTAGTTACAGAATTACATTTGAGATGTTATTTTAAATTTGTTTGTAAAAGAATATTGGGAGAGAATGGGTGTGCTGCTTCATCTACTCTACCATCTTGGGTTTCCCCCCAGAAACCAAGAATATTATTAATAAGAAAAATGGGTCTCTTTCAGGGGTATGCTTAAGGTCATTAAAAGGAGTGTACACTTTATCAAGTGAAATCTACCTCTTGTCTGATCTTCTGGGCCCATTCACTTTTCCTTTGCAGTCCCTGTTAAATATACGTGGACTATATCTATACATATACATATACAACTATATATCACAGAGAAAACAGTAGGCCTTCTTTATCTACTTTTTTTTTCTTTTGGGGATAGTTAGGTCATGTTCTATTTAGCGATTTTTTGAATTTCACCTACAAGTATCTGTTATGCTCCAGGACTTGATGGAATTATGTCAGTACTATAAAGAAGAAGCACCTAGAAGATGTCACCATCTACAGAGCATGCATAATACATTTGAACTCTGTGCATGACAGTTGCAATGACTTCAATGTCTGAGTGAATGAATAAAGCACTTATTGAGTACTTGAAATGGGCAAATCACTCTGTTAAGTACTGGGGATAAAAATGGAATAGTAAGACTGTACCTGCTCTCCAGGAGCTCACATTCAAATGGGGGAGACAGCACATATGGAAGTCATATGGAAAAGTCTCATATTCCTTAAAGTATGGCTGCCAAGGAGATATTAATGAATTGTCCTTAATATTATTTTCACTGACAAAATGATGCCAGTCTGCAATGTTTAATCATTTGACAATGTCAAGGACTTTTGTGGCAAGAACTTTCTTTTCTCTATATTCAATAGCTGTGACTGTAGCACCTGCAGGAGCAGTTGCCAGGCTACAACTCCATGGGTGTTACTTCCCAAGATTATGGAGTATAATCACCCTGTTTTATGCCTTATTTGATAATAATAATGAGAATTGTCATCAGACATAGAGTTGATTCTTTTTATATTTAAGGTACCTTGTCACAAATTGTGTTGTACATGACTGCTTTCTCCATTACTCACAATGAGTTATATTAAACAAGCGAGTGCTATATCTTTCTTTAGACCAGATTTCCCTCTAGGAGTTATATTGAGTTCATGAATACATTCTGTTTATTAGGGTATAGTCTGTCCACATTTATTCTTTATATTACTTGTATTTGCATTATTTTCACCCCTCTATTCATTTTCAAGCTGACATTTTTATCCCAGATGATAAGCTTCTCTTGTTCTGAAAATGTTCATTTATAGAATAGGCCCAACTAAATATTCTTGTGTTGCTTCAACATTTAATATTTGTTGACTACTTTTGTTGTTCTACACTCATTTGGGGGCTAATAATCCTCCTGTTGTTCTACCAGATGGCTACAGAAATTCTCCATCACATCCCTTGATTAAAAAACCCAGAAATGAATTATACTTCACACAAGTTGAAAAGTCAAGCCAAATTAAGCACCGAATGTATACTAAAATCAAAGCACCCCAGATGCATCTATTCTAAAATGATGTTTTTGTGTGTATAATATGTCCTCATATGCAATAAGCCAACTACAATTTTAGTTAAGTAATTAAGAAGTAATACAAATTTTATAAAACAAAACAAAACAGAGGCATGAGGTGGAGAATATAGAAATTAGACCAGGAATCCAAAGACCTTCCTTAGTTAGAACCTTGGTGATTTCATTTATCATTTGTGTAACCTTGGACTAACTCTCTAAGCCTCAGTTACCTTATCTGTAATATAAGAAAAATAATACTTGCTCTGCCTTCTTAATAAGACTGTGAGGATCAAAGAGTATGAAAAATGTGAAAATATTTTTAGGTGCCAATGTACCTTAAACTTCATTAGTGCTGTATAAGTATAAACATTCATTAATAGAATTATTAATAAGAAGAAATATATGATTTATTTAATAAACTATAAAACTTTTCCACTTAAGTGCTTACTATATGCCACATACTGTGTAAAGCACTGAGGACAGACAAAATTAAAAATGACACAGTCCCTGTCCTCAAGGTGCTCACACTCTGAGTAGAAGAAGAACCTCATTCAATCAACAAGCATTTAAATACCTACTATATGTCAGCGATGTGCTAAATGCTAGGAATACAAATCCAAAAGGACACCAGTCCTTGAATTCAAAGAACTTACATTCTACTGTGCATTTATACCAAAGTCAAAATGTGACGAAGACAAAGGAGTGATTCAGATACATTTTTTGGAAAGAGAGATCATCTTCAATGCATAAGGATCAGAGAGGACTACATAAACAGGAAGGTGCTCGAACTGAGCCTTGAAAGAAGAGGACATCATGTGGCCATTTCATGATTGGGACAAAGGGGTAGTATGCACAAATTCATAGATATGCATTATATATCCTACCCACTTCAGAGAGTTTCTCTTCATGGAATCTAAAATATCCTGGTGTCTTCCAATTTTGGCTGCAATGGAGCTTCTTTTGACAGTGTTATAATGGTCTGCTGGCATTTCTCCTTGGTACAAATCAATATGGAATGTACACCATCAGCAGATTTAGGATACTTTCAGCACCTACAGGGGTCATTCATTGTCAGTGCACAGTCCACCTTGATGCTGACAAGATTCTACTTATGATGGGCTTTTCGAGAAAGTCTGATCTTGTCAGTCTATCACACTCCCACCTCTTAATCAGCAATATGTCATCACATGAGGGTGTACTCATTAGAAGCATTATTATTAGTGTTACTTACTGAGCACACTTAAATAGCTGTATTGATCTTTAAAGAAAATCTAGGAGAATTAAGGAATACTGTAGTATTTGAAATGATTTTTAAATTTTTTTGAATGAATCATTTGGTTTTTTTCTAGAAATCCAATACAATAATATACCTAAAAACACCCTAATTGAAATTAATTGTAGATCTTGATATAAGCGAGCTCTCTCTCTCTCTCTCTCTCTCTCTCTCTCTCTCTATATATATATATATATATATATACATATATATATATACATGCATATATACATGTATATATAATGTATATGTGTGTTTATTATATATATACAATGAAAATGGGCATATGATAAAGATATAATCTGATAATTTAGAAATAGCAAAAATAAGATATCAATGTTGCCATTTGTTACCTATTTTACCTTTCAAATTCTTGTATTCACATACATATACATATGTCTACAAATGCATATCCATATAAAAGCATGCATATGCACGTATAAGTATATGTGTATTAAATATGTGCATATATGCATTATATACATATACATGCATTATATACATATATTATATATATATATATGCACAGAGGTATATCTGTCTCTGTATATGTATATACATGTATACATTTCATGAGTACAGTTTAAGAACATTCCCCTGTGTGTGACTTTCCCTTTTAATAAGAAAAAACAGAAGAAGATTGTTCATTCTATGATGGGAATATCTTAATGTTTACATTTTTGCTGCATTCTCAGAAGAAATTCTTTTATATTCAAGCAGCAACCCCTAACTGTTAGAATTCACAGAGAGAAGTAGCAGTTTCTATCCAAGAAGCAGCAGCAAAAGGTTATATACGGATTGTAAGGTATATGACTGAAAATTTAATATAAAATGGAATCTTTCAACATGATGCTGAGAAAATATTCAACAGATTATCTTTACCAGTCTATACATGTGCAAATATTTTTTAATCAGATGCATTATTTCATTGGTGTAGGGAACTCGTAGCGATGAAATTCTCAACCATATAAATCAGCAACTCTCCTGTAACTTGTATCCTCAGAGAGTTATCTTAGAACACTGAGACATGAATTGTCCAGAGTCCCAGAACCAATTTATTCTAAAGGTGACCTTGAATTCAAATCTTTCCAATTTTATCATTCCTTCCTCTACACACTTTGCTATGTTATTTCTCCTTTATCAATAAAGCTTTCTATTTTGCTTAAAAATGTTTTACTTGGAATACATAATTTGTAATCCTTTAGAATCCCTTGGTATTTCTTTAAGTCTTTATCCTTTCTCATTTCTCTGCTATTAAGTATTGCTATGGACTACTGACTATATTCTCCTTCTGAAAACACTCTCTCCTTTCTGACACATTTTCTCCCAGTTATCTTCCTATGTGTCTGAATATGCTTCAGTCTCCTTTGCTGGCTCTTCATTCATATCATGTCCCCAGCCATGGATTCTCCTCAATGTTCTGAATGCAGTTTTCTCTTCTCTCTCTCAATATACTCTTTTGGTTACCTTATCAGTTCCAATCCTTTGATGATCATCCATAAGTAAATGAGTAGTTGACTATCCTAAAATTTTCAATTTCTCTTCTAATATCATTCAGCTAAAACTCCTCCCCCCTCTCCTCCTCTCCCTCTCTCCCTCCACTCTCCTCTCTCCCCTCTTCCCCGTTACTACATTCACACATGTAGTCGATAAATATTCATTAAGATCTTTTTACATTTCAGGCACAGTGCTATATTCTAAAGATACAAATACAAATAAAAAGAAAGACAATCCTTTCCTTTAAGGAGTTTACAATCTAAAAGGGAAGGACTACACACAGAATAAAGCTGAAAAAATAATGATGGTGTGGGAAAAGGGAACACGAGTTAAAAAAAACAACCACCACAGTGTAACTGGTGGGAAATAGGAGAATTCTGCTGGGCCTCATCCCCTGGAGCCCATGGTTCTGCCCTCTAGTAACAGAGTCCAATCAGGGGATCAAAGAAGACTGTGAAGTTGTGAGTATCAGGGCTAAATAGTCTTAGGGGATATGGGAATTTCCCAAAGATGAATTATGACCCTGAACAAACTATATAAACTTTGTCTCAGCTTCATCAACTTCATGTAAGGGATAATAATATCAACTCCATCCCTGGGTTGTTGTGAGAAATAAATGAGATAACATCATGCACATACACATACATATATATTAATATATCCTTTTTTGATATACATATAGAGGCACTGATAGAGAGTGAGATACTGTATAATAATGTATATAACATGTAGTTATGCATTTTACACATACATGTGCATATATGCATAACTAAAGTAATGATGTATATTGTGATTACTTGGTAAATAGAGTTAGTATAAGAAAAAGAAAAAAATAGCCTGCCCATACTTTCTAGCTCAGACTACTATACACTGGACTATAAGGGTCAGTACAAGCTCCTTTAAAACTATCAGATTCAGAGCTGCCACTTGTTCATGTAACTGCATGAATAGTTTTGTCATTGTCACCCGGGAATTATCCTTAGCATCCAATTGCAAGACATCACCATCAGAACTAAATTTTTTGAAGACAAGGCACAAACATTAAATAAATACTCTCTGCAACTCAGAGCTACTGAGCAGAAGATGGATGGTCCACAGCAGGATCCCTAAGCTGCTACTATGTCCTGAGATTGAGTGGGGTGACCATAAGTACAGAAAAACAAAAGCATGCTCTGAGGATATTCTCAAACCTAACCTTGAGCAATATAGCATAGCTGTCAAATTTGGCGAAGCAAGAGAAGCCACAGTGATCATGGAAAGAGTCAATCCTGGCAACCTTCAGTACTCTATAATTGCAGCAGTAAATCATAGAGTAAAGCTTCAATTCATCAGAACCTGGCCTGGTGGCTGTCATTAGACAAAGTAAAAGGGGAAAGGGAGCTGTTTTGTGAGAAAATGTGACTTATCTCACATGAGCAATGAGATGAGTTGCTAATTACAATGAATTCTTGGAACCACAGAATAATAGCTATTAGAAATAGGAAGATTCTTAGAGGTAAGCTAGTCCAGACCCTTCATTTTACGAGGAGAGAAAACTGAGACTTAGATACAGGTCACTATACAGAAAGGAAGGAAAGAAAGAAGAGAGGAAAGAAGAAAGAAGAGGAAGGGAAATAAGGGAGGGAGGAAAGGAGGAAGAAAGAAAGAGAAGAAACAAGTATTTATTATGTGCCTAACACGTGCCAAGCACTGTGCTAAGCCTTCTACAAATATAATTTCATTTGATCCTAACAACTCTGGGACATAGATGCCATTATTATTCTACCTTTATAATTCAGGAAATTGAGGGAGGCAGAGGTTAAATGATTTACCACATAGCTAGTAAGCATCTAAGACTAGATTTGAGTTCAAGTCTTATTGTCTCTATGCACAGCACTCTATTCTTTGTACCAAGAGCTGCCACAATCACAGAACTAGTCAGTGGCAAGTAAAGACTTGATTTTAAGTCTTCAGAATCTATGCACTGTTCTCACCATCTCATGATGCATAAATATGAATGCATTGTAAAATAAATCCTAAGTAACCCAAGGGTTCAAATACATCAAGGGATGTGTGTGTGTATGCATGTGTGTGTGTGTGCATGCACGCATGTGTGTGTTTCAATGCAAACCCAGTAATACAAATGGAATTACTTTTCACATTTACTGTTGTTCTGGAATGATTACATTCCTTTTCATGGAAGCAGTCTCTTAACCTAGTGATATGTGAAAGAAAAAGAATTTGTAACGAGGGTAAGTATATCACTGATAATTTTAATTGTAACAAATGGAGATTTTGCAAGTGAAAATTAATTCTTAAACTGAACTAATTCTTGATATTTACATGTAAGACATGCTTTTATTTCTCAGGAAAAATGTATGCATGTATTTCTTTATATAGATTGCCCCAGAAGTCTTAGTGCAGAGTTAGGCTTTAATAATTTCAGCTTTATAAATGCTACAAAAACAATATTTGAAAGCATAATTATTTAAGATTATATGTTGATTACTAAAATTAAACATAACCACAGTCTTATGTTATACATTGTTCTAGCTTATTTTCAAACTTAGTAAAAACCTTTATCAATTGTTATTTAGTGCCTGAAAGGATTGCATTTGTAATCTTAGCCTTACAATCATTCAAAGGATAAGGTTTTAGGTAAGTATAAGAGTTATGATGTTATTCTAGAAGAACAAGTGTAATATAGATCAAGTCACTAACATGTCCAAAGAAGAGGACCTTTTCTACCATTCCAATGATCTAAAAAAGTATCATTCTAAAATCATCACACACAATGACAAGGTGCACTGTCTTATTAAAGTCATCCTTTATAGACTACTGTTCAAAATCCACAAAACTAAGCATATAATCTTATAATAATATATGCCAGACATATATTATTATGTTAAACATAAAAATGTTAAACATCAAAGTTTCAAACAGTTCTTACTTTTTTTAGTATTCATACTTCTATTATTAAAGCATAAAACTTCACTAAGATTTTAGGAACACTTTATGTATGGAACATATTTTAGGAATCCATAAGAATATACACTCTGAATACACATATTTATATTTATATGGACATTAATAGCTTCATTGTCTATTTTAGGATCAGCAATAAAGCTATTCTATATAATTAAAGGAGATAAGATATAGAAAAAAAGAAGACTGTAATTAGAGCAAGGAGATCTGAGTTTGAGACCTAGCTCTGACTCACGTTAGTTGAATGACCATGAAAAAGTTATTTTCTTCCTTTGAGATTCAGTTTCCTTATCTGCAAAAATTGATTGATTTTTTAACTTTATTAACTATACATGTAAAATTTAACTTACCATTCATGAATAAAATACAAGATAAATGGGAGTTGTTATCAACCAAAGGTTAAATCACTGAAACTCCAAAATAGTTGTTTTAATTTTTTTGATGGTAACAGTTTTAAAATATACTATATATGCTGCCCTACCTTCTTAAGAAGACATAGAATAAAATAAAATCTTTTAAAAATGACTGCATATTACTATTATGATCAAATATATTTTCGTCTAGGTATAGATGGCATGCTATATTAAGCTAACTCCATAATCATTCTGGAACAGACCCCCAGAACTTAAATTTTTTTTCCATGCTACCCCACTTTCATGTTATACATATTGTATCTCTCTTGCTCTATCTGCCCATCTATTGCCTGTGAGAAGCAAGACTTTAGCTACAGGAAGGGAAAACAATAAAGTCATAAATAATTCATAGGCCACAAAGGGAAAAGTCTAGTCAACAAGCATCTATCAAACACCTGCATCTTCTGGGCACTGTGCTAAGTACTTGTCAGGGGAAGGGGAGGGAAGATGGTAAGCATAATGGAGATAGTTTCTCTCTGTTTGTGGAGAGCACTTGCAAGCTCATCTGCTCCACTATCAGAAAACTAGCTGTAAACAAAAGTAATCAGAGATCTCTGCCAATGACAGGATAGCCAAGATTAAGGAAAATATCAGCTTTTAGAAGTTTCATGTTATACTGGATTTCAAGTTTTATGCCCTATGATGTAAGAAGTCCATAGTACCAAGTTCTTGAATTCTGTTGTATCATCTATGAAGAGTTTATCATCTATGGCAGGAAGAGAAGTTGTGGGCAAATCAAACAAATGGAGATTATGTCTTCCCCATGGACTCCTAAGCTGAGAATAGCTTATTGCCTGCATTTTTGGAGGATTTAGGAAAGCAATGAGCACATGATTGCTCTTGAGATAATTATATACATACATATATATATATATACATATATATATATACATATATATGTGTATATATATATATATATATATATATATATATATAGTGTGTGTGTGTGTGTAATTGCTTTTAATTTTCCTGTACTAAGAATAATAACTAAATGTACCTGTCTGTTTCTCACTATGCTAAAGTTATTGGTTTAGCAGAGAACAATACTGGCACCTTTTTTGCAGGATTTTTTTTGAGGAAAATATCTTGAAACACTTAAAGCACTGCATTCTATAAAATACAGCAAATTCAGGGAAGAGGAAGAGTTTGCCTGGAATAGGCAAATCTAATTCGGATTGGGTAAATCCAAAAATATACAGCATCATGAAAAGGCACTCTACTGCCCTACAGAAAGCCATCAAGCTGAAGGCTCCACTTCAAGGATTAAAGACAGTTTGACAAATGTTTAGCTTATCTGTCCATCAGGGTAGAGGTTCATAACTATGAGGCAGAGCATGTGAAGCACAGATTGAGAGCCTTTGTGTCAAACAAGACCAGGGTAGTGGTTCACAGTGCCATCTGGTGTTAAATTATGTACTCATGTAATATTTTAGAAGTAGCTTTACAACTTCAGAAAGGAGCTACTGTATTGCTATGTAAAATATTAGTACCAAATATGAAGCAGCCTTCTTGCTCTCAGTAACATCATCACTGTCTTTATAAGTACTCTGACTTTTTGGTTATCACTCTAAGCATCATTACTTCTAGATCAGTAAGCATGTTAACTTACTAGTCATCTTCAAACTACTTTTAGACTCATTTGTATTATTTTTTCCCCTTTGGAAAGGAGAGAGAGTCACAGTTTGAGCCTCTTGCTGGGCAATTTAGCTTAGTACAGCAAAAAAACCAGTGACAGCAAGAGATCTGCTTCCAGCTCTAATGTCATTAACTAGTTTTTATGCAAATTTATTGTTAGGCAAAATAACTTATAGGGGGGTCATTAGTACCATAGGAATAATTATATAAATGAATTATTGTTTTGATGATGCTTAACAGAGGTTAGTTTTTGTTCTTGGAGTTTTTTCTTGTTGGGTTTTTTTGTATATTTTTTAGTTTATGCTCCATCATAATCATAAAGCTCTGCATCTATAAAGTACTTAATAGATAAAAAAATGTTTTGGCTTAAGTGATCTTGATAGGGAAGACCTAATATACACATCATACACACATATATGGATATATATGGATACATACAGATATATATATATGTATATATGTGTGTGTGTATATAAGAGATCTATGTCCCAACTATGTGTATAAGTATATATGTGTGTGTATATCCCTACATTATATCTAAATATCTCTATCTACACCTATCTATCCTGTTATTGAGGTCATAAAATAACTAAAATATTCTCCCCTCCACTCAAGAGTATTTGGAATTTGATGGCCATTCTGAGGGTGATATAACCTCTGATAAGAGAATACGGTTAGAACTCTTCTTAAAAGCTTGGCCTATATCAAGTTCAGAATACAGTCAGGAGAATTTCCCTTTAACCTCTCACTGCCTCAATTTTCTCACCTGTAAAATGAAGAGACTACTATTAGTTAGCACTACCCATTCAATGGGGTTGTTGTGAGTAAATTGCCTTGCCAGTCTTACTGCATTATAAATGTACAAGTTTTTAAATGATAGTTGAGATAAATAAGGATCCATAGTTAACCTAGTATAAGGAAAAAAGAATGGACCTAGCATTTTATTAAACTCCTACTACATGTCAGGCACCATGCTATGATCATTTTACAAATACTATCTCATTTGAACCTTCCAACAACCCAATGATATAGGTGCTATTATTATTTTGATTTACCCAATGTCAGACAGCTAATAATTATCTGAGCCCAAATGTGAAATCAGGTCTTTCCTATTCACTTATATCCACTGCACCACCCACATGCCTAAGAAAGAATCAGCATTAGCTAACATTAACTAAGGTTTTGGAACTTTGAAAGTTACTTAGGTAATTAGGAATAATGCTTTAAAATGATTAGAAAGTACATATCCCTTATTAAAGACACCTCACTTGTAAACCTATACCCCAAGGAGGAGAACTGGGGGGAAAAGGGGTGTGTGTGAGGGTGTGCGTGTGTGTAGCAGAGAATTGGAAACAAATTAGGTTCTAAAGATTATACAAACTGTGATCCATGAATGTAATGGAATATTATCATATTTTAAGATATCTGGCATAGCGTATCCCTCTGACTCCAGAAGTCATGGGTTCAAGTTCCACCTCTGACAAAGTAGCTAAATGATACTTTATATGATGAGTTCCCCACATTGATAACAACACTTGTTTCACCCAAAAATAATTCAAAAAGAAGGAAAGAATGATTCAGAGTCATAAGAATATCTACATGAACTACACATGTATAATAATTAGGATTTCATTCTTCCATGTTTTTCTTTCTTTTATCTTACTGTCATCATCCTGAAACTTTGTTTTGAAAAAAAGAGTAAGGACCATTCTGGATATATTTTGGATATATCTAAGTCTTCCTGCACATCTAAACATAGAGGGAGTTTGTTAAATGAGGTGTGGAGGGTGAACAATGAAATGACTGAAGAAACAAAGGTTCAACTTTTGAGCATTTTGATTTATTAAGTAATGTATGCCAATTGCCTAAAAAACTGGAACCAGTCACTTTCCTCAGCTTTGACATTGGACCCTGAATACAGGGAGAGAGAGATTTTTATACATTAAAAACAATCAAATAATACCAAATGATTAAAGGGAAACAACACAACATGAGGTAATCTGACTTCCAATTGGAAGAAAGATTAGAGACTTTCCAAGTCGGGATAGGGAGAGCGAATGGGTACAATTCCCTAAATTAAAAAAAAAAAGTATCCCACTCCCCATGTCTGGGAACAAACAAAAAAAAACTTGAAAACAATAACTGATAAATCAGGATGGGTCTAGTTTTCAGATTTAAGCATATGAGAATTTAACATGTATAGTTTTGAGAAAACTCCTTCTATCAATCTTTGAATGTGACTGGGTTTCTGGTTGGCATAACCAAGTCCTTGGTTAATGGTCTCTAAATAGCAGGTAAAGGTAGTCCAGCTTCCCTGCCTCTCAGGGCTAGGATGAATGATGCAAAGAAGAATTTTCTCCTAAGTCCCACAAATGAATAAAGTTTTCTCACAAGACAGAGGTTGGATTAGACACTGGACTCATAATTGAATAGGAAAAAAGGAAGAAATGAGCTGGATCCCGAATCGAGTCACAAGATAGAGTCAATGTGGTTCACTCAGTTGCTTAAATTCCCTCAGTTTTCTCTGGCATATTTTGGCTTCTGAATTTTTAAAAAAAGTTCTTTATAAGGTCTGCCAGCATTTGTTGTTGCTGTTATTGTTCTTGTGCAACTTTACAACTTTGGATAGGTGACAGACAATCAACAGTGTGTACTTAAAGTTGCATTATTGCAAAATGGATAACTTGTCCATATATTTCCCATATATTTACTCATAGACTACTATTGTGTGTGTGTGTGTGTGTGTGTGTGTGTGTGTGTGTGGTAGTGGTAGCGGTGGGGAATGCAGAATGCTACTGTTGGTCCTATATTGAAAAAACATTGTGTTCTATTGTTACGTGCTTTTAAAAAAATTTAGCTACTTGATGAAAATCTGCTTATGACATAATTTACCTCAAATCTATTTCATGTTTCAAATTTGTTTTCCAATTTAAAAAAGGAGTTTGAAAAATTATGGCCAAGTTTTGCCCTAGAGAAGGGTTGAGAAAATGAACCTCTCTCCCTGGAAAGTTCTGAAATGTGCTCACTGAAAATTCCTTATTTATATACCATTACTACTACCTTTATGATTTCCCATATCCAATATCCAATTGGATTTTGTGTATTGTCATAAAAAAGCTGATGTGGAATTGGATGACCCAACTTCAGTTTCTGACTCCATGATTTATCAATACTTCCTAGGTGTATAACTTGGGGAAAGTCCCTTAACCTCTTTGAATCTCATGTCCTTGGTCAATGTGATAGGAATTAAGGGTATTGTCTTTTCTATCTACCTAACAAAGTATTATAAAATGTATAATCAAATATTACATGTTTAACTATATGTGCGTGTGTATGAATTTACAAACAAATTGCTATGCAAATATAAGGCATTAAACCAACAATTAAACATGTGCATAATATTTCACAAATTATGTGGAGACAGGTAAACAGCAAGAGGAGGAATGTGTCCCTAGTAATTAGATAAACTTGATGCTGTCTTCTCCCTCTAGGTTAACAAGAGCTTTGTCAGAAATCAGAGTTAAGTTAAAACTAATTTCATTTTTTTTGTATTTTATCATGCACAAATATTTGTATACCTGATATCACTCCCATCTACCAATGTTTATGGCCATTTTTTGTCTTGTCCATTTCAGACTTAAGGTAGTGGAATTTCACTCATACACTGAATGGCCTATTCTGATATCATAACATGTGTCAAACTAAGATATCCCATTCACAGTTGGTTAAAGAGGTATAAAGAACTATATACCAATCTAGTAGGTAGCCCTTTGAGATATACAAAGAATGTTCTCCATAAACTTGATGGAATGATAGAGTAGCTGTCTGAAGGATCAGTCATAGCCATAACAGCCTTGAAGAAACAAGTTAGCCAAGTCTGCACGTAAAACATATAACCTAAGGATTCATCTCTGATATCCCTGAAGAGTACCAGCTTTGGAGGAAGAATTCAGTTCCTGAGAAAGAATTGCTCTTTACTTTTTCCCTTGCTCCTCTTTCAGAATGAAAGGGTGGGGTGGGGATATTTCTCTTATTTAGACCCTGTTCCTCTTGTCCTTGCCACTTTAGCTTCAGCAATGGCTTATTGCAGTAGTGCCACTTGCCTACTAAAATAAATCACCCCCAGAAGAAAGCATGTTCAGAAAATGTAGATTCAAAGAGGTTAAAGGACTTTCCCCAAGTTACACACCTAGGAAACTGAGTTGACTGAAGTTGAAGTTCAGAGAACAGTTACCCAGACAACACAGAGGGGTGAAATGCTGGGTGGAAAAATAGCACCCAGGCTAGATGTATGAAGACACAATGAGAAGAGCAAGGCTCAGGAGGACCTCATAGAGCCAGAGGTGAACTGCCTTGGCTGTATGTGCTCTGACTCCTGTTCTCTTTTATTGTACATCAGAGAGTATATTTAATCGAGGATAATCATCCAGCACAATGCAATCTATGAGAATAAGATGATAGAAAATAGTCTGGATGAAATGTTATATAGGTTTCATTGTAGTCAGTTCTATTCTTTTGTGAAGATATATAGTCAATGTCAATTAAGGAATATTTGCCCCTGTTTGGTTATGCCATCACTATTATTGTGCCTTAGCTTTGATGAATAGTTTTCCATTATGGTTTTGGTCCTGCCCTTTGATTCTACGAAGGTAGTGAACTCTCAATCAGAAAACTCCCTCCAGTAACAGAGATCAAATCATGTGACTCATAGTATTATAGTAGCCTGGCACACACATGATGTGCTGAGCACATGATCTTTCTGATTCTGATGACAGTACACTGGCTCCTTCAATTACCCCATGTCACATGAGATCTTTCTTGTTTCCTCCAGTTGCAAGTGCTTCCCCAAGAATGACTGGCACATAAATGTTTAATCCCACTTCATGTAATTATTTTTATTCCTTTTGAAAATACATGTTTACATGTCATTTCCACCAATAAAATGTAAGTTCCTTGAAATCAAGAACTGTTTCATTTTTGTCTCTGTATTCTCAGGATCTATCATAGTGTTTAGATCGTATCAATCCCCTAAATAATTGGTCAACAGGCATTTATTTAAAACCTACTATGTGACAAGAAACTTGCTAGGCTCTGGAACACGAAGGAAAAATGAGATGGTCCTTGTCCTTCAGGATCTTGTAGTCTAGACAGGGAAGAGAACATGTCAAGTCTGTTTGTAGGAGGTAATAATAATAGCCATAATTCATATAGCACCTACTGTGCACCAGGACTCGTGCTAAGTACTTTCCAAATATTATCTCAGTTGATTCTCATAGCAATCCTGTGAGGTAACTGCTATCATTATTCCCATTTTATAGCTGAGGGAATTGAGGTAAAGAGAAGTTAAGCCATTTGCTCCATGTCACACTACTGGTAAACTGTATGAGGCTGGGCATGAGCCCTCATCTTTCTAATTCCTGGCCTAGTTCTCTATCCATTATACCACTTGGCTTAAGTCATACTTGAATTGAGTCATAGAAACTGGGGATTCTAAGAGTTTAAGGTTAGGAGAGAGTGCATTTCAAAGCACAGCAGATGGTCTGTGAATAGGAAACAAAGTGGGAAAATTGACTGTTAAGTATGAAGAATGGAAAAAAGGCCAGCTAGGTTATACTATAACACAAATAGAGGTGACCAATACAGACTAAACCTGGAAAGACAGACTGGGCTGTAAAAGGCTTTAAATGGCAAATATAAGACTTCATGTTTGATTGTAGAGACAATAGGCCTGGAGTAGAATAGAACTGGCATTCATTGAGCATTGAAATGACATAGAATTTTGCTTTAGGAAAATTATTTCAGTAGCTATGTGGATGATGGATCAGAGTGAGAAGAGACTCAAGTAAGAGAACTTAAGAGGCTGATTTAACATTCTGATGGGAAGTGATAAGGGTCTGAAGTAGCATGATATGAGTAGAGTAAAGCTGGTTGTTGATTGGTTATTAATTCACTTTTATTTCCATGGAAATCATGACTTCTTTGTGGCCTGGCTAGCAAATGATGCTGATTTCTGGCTGTCTTTTTTTTTCAGTTCCTAAAATTACTCACAAAATCTTAGAGATTTTACCACTAAGACTCATTGATCATGAAGCTTCTACTGTAGTTTAATCCTTCACGAGTTAAAGGAAAACACGAAAATGAAAAGAGTACTTTCTGGAGAGAGCATTCTTTGCATTTAGTTTCAATTAAAAAACATAAATCATTATGTTATATTTGTGAATATAATACAAATTCTCATGCCCCTCCTCACTGCTGTATTTCTAGGTATCCCCACTATCTTACAAAGTGCTTGCCGGAGTAAGCACTTAAATGATTGTTGACTGACTGAAGCACCAAATGTAGATGCCATTTTCAAGGAATCCAGTTTAGTTGTAGATGAGGATTTGTGGGAGGTATGACAATGATATAGGATCACAGTCGGTGGAAATGGTTGGATCTAGTGAGGGTGTTTTTTGTTTGTTTTTTAAACAACGGAGGAGACTTTGATATGTTTTTAAGCAAGAGAGAAGGAACCAAAATATATGGAGGAAATGAAGATTTAAGAAATCTGATAATAGAGGGGCAATAGCAAAAGATGTGTTGGGATGAGATTAAGGATATATGTAAAAGGGTTCACTTTAGTAAGGAAGACTACATCTTTACCAAAAATAGGAATGAAGGAAGGTATACTAGAAGATGATGTCAGAAATATATGAGATGAGCAGAACCAGAAGTGAAGGAGCTCATGAGAAATGGCCTCATTTGTTTTTTCCATAATGAAGTATGAAATGAGATCGTCAGCTGAGAAGGTGGGAGGGGGTGGTGCCAGAAGATTAAGGAGAGAAGGTAAGATTTTGAACAGTAGTGAGTGGAATGGAGAATTATTTGGGATAGAGAGTCAATTAGGGAGAAGTGAAGGAATTGTCTTGCTGCTTTGAGGATGCAGTTAAAATTGGATATTATATGTTATCCATATCCAGAGAAAGAATTCAAAGGAAGAAGGAATCCAGAGTCTGAATGCAGATCGAAGCATACTATTTTCACTCATTTTTTTCATTTTTTTTCTTTCTTGTCATTTTTCCCTTTTGCTCTGATTCTTCTTTCACAACTTGACAAATATGGAAATAACTGTGATATTCTGTCATATTTTTCTCATTTCCCTATGCAGACTGAGGATCTGTTTCTCAAATCTGTCTTTCATATTACTTCTCTTTTTGTACTTTTGGTCTTTAGCATACTCTAATGATAAAACCATATATGTATGCTTCTCCCTTCATTGTTCTTCACCTGAGTGATGCATCACATTTTCCTGCTCTGGTTCTTAGATTTTCTACTTCTCCCATTTTACCTATAGTGTTTCTTAAGGTATGACCTTCTAAAACCATATTCTAGTCATGAATTATCCTATGAAGTCTCAGCGATACATTATGTGGTCAAAGTCTATTCCTTGTGTTTGGTCCTCTAATTTCTCTCAATTATTGCTTAAATCTGGGGCATCTGTGTATAGAGATTTGAGGCTGTTTTTTAAAGGGTCTTTTTTTTTTGAATTCCCTCCTTGGAGCTTCTGAGTTTTTTACTTTCTCTTCTTCCTCCATTTAATAGCTGATATGGGTGTGGGGGCAGGGAATAGATATAGGAAATCCTTTCCTGATCATTCCTTTCAGCGTAAAATTATCTTGATTAGATTGCTATGTCACTCAAGTATTATATTCTTATCAGACTTGTTTTTCCCTAGATGAACTCAATCTCTGACTTGGAATCTGTCATCATTATATTTAATCCATTGTTCAGAAGTAAATTTCCCATTCTAAGATACCACATTTTTAGCCAGCTTTTTTTAACCTCCTAAAACAAATTTTCTCTTTTGCATTTCTTGCCTTCAATGGGCAATAATGAAGAAAATAAAAGATACTGAGGATTTAAGTTTCTTGACCAAGGCTCTGCAATTTTTGGCAACACATTTTAGGTTTCTTCAGACAATAATATTAGTGTCATATATTTATCAGAATTGAGTAGCCGTCATCCATTTTAACAGCTCATGGAAGTATCTCTGTTATATCTTGTATTCATGTTCCAGGATAACAAAATACCCTTCTATTGTTGTTATAAGGTCATGAACTAACTGCCTTATTCTGGCTGAGCAGGAAATCACTAACTAAAACTAGGTTGTGCAGAAAGTAGAGTATTTGATCTGAAGTCAGAAAGATCTGAGGTCAAATATGGCTTCACAAAATTACTAAGTGTATGATGCTGTATGTCACTTAAGCTATGTTTACCTCGGTACCCTCAACTGTAAAAATGGGGATAACAACACCATCTACCTTTCAGAGTTATTGGAAAGATCAAATGAAATAATATTTGGAAAGCACTTACACAGGGCCTGGCATATTAGGTGCCATGTAAATGTTACCTGGCTATTATTACTTTTAATGCTTGATTAAAAAAAATCAACTTCACAATTACAAGCTGAAAATGCATGACAACAGAAGTTCATTTAAAAAAGACATATTTTTAAGTACTATATGAATATGAGTGAACAATGCTAAATGGCAGCCTTGAAAACTAAAATGAACTTAGTCTGCACTAAAAGAGTAATTGGTGGTTCTGTTGCATTCTACCCTGGTTAGACTTCATCTGTAGCATTATTCTCACTGCTAGGAACCACAATTTAGGGATTATATTCATTAGTGGGAAGTCACACAGGAAAGAGGCTGGACAGGATGGTGAAGTTCATGGTTGAGGATTGAGCTGAAGATACCGATGACTTTCAGCCTAGAGAAGAAACGATTTAGCATGAATAAGATATAGCTGTTTTCAGGTTGTTTGAAAGGCTACCACCTGGGGGTAGAAACAGTATCAGTGGCTAGAAGTTGCAAAAAGGCAAACTGATGGCAGTTAAAATATCTTATCAAACACTGAAATTCTGTGAAATTTTGAAAATGGCCATATATGCTAGTGATATAATATTTGGAAGGTGTAATACGATAATGCTAATGATTCGAAAGATTCTTTTTCTTTTGGTGTTATGTAAGAGTGTTGTTTTTGTAAACAAAGCTCTCTTAACATTAGCTTTCTAAATCCTGCAAAATTTGCTATTTGTTTTTAAAGGGAGTATTACAGTCTTTTTACCGGAAAAATACTGAAAAGCTGGGGAGAAGAAAAGGAGATTCTGTCTTGGGAGATGTCATTTTCAGCATCAAGGGACAAGATCAACAGGTAGGAATTTAAACATAAGCAAGTTGAAGTTTATTATATTCAGATCAAGAACACATCTGCTGTTTTAATGCAAGCTGATTGAATTCTATTTATCCTTGGAGTACTATTTTGTTATTTGGAAATATAATGTCACTGAGATAGGTTAAATAAGAGATTAGCATTGAACAAACTTTAATGTGAAGGATACTTCTGTTAAAGGGGGAAAATATAACTAAGTTTAAACAGGGAATTGAGACAAACAGATAATTTCCCTAGTCTCAAAAATTGCTGTCTTTGAAATTTCTTTATTGTCAGGGTGATATTGTTTTTTTTTTTTTGTTCACAATGTAAAACACCAAAAATAAAGTGACCAGCTTGGAGTTTTAGGGTACTTGAGTTTTTGGGTTTAAGGATTAACTTTGCCTCTCACGAATTACAATGAATGATTAGTATGCAGTTGTTTAACCTTTATAACCTACTGGGTCAATCCCGCTTCCCAATAAAAATAGAAACTTTGTTAAAACAGGATAAGGAAATAGCTCCACAATATGGTCTAATTCAATGCCTCTCAAACAGCTCTTATGTAAGTGAAATTCCCTTGGAAATTAATTTTAAAGTAATGGAAGTTCAAAGCATTTACCTAATAAATACAAGATGGTTATGGATAGAGATATTGTTGGAGGCTATCATCACACTGGGCTAGTTAACTCAGGAGGGGAATGAGGCTCTAAGGGCATGGTCACAGACATCTTTGCCAAGGCTAGTTAACTTTCAAAAAGACAGAAACCGGTCCAAGGCTTTTGACTGCAGGCTGCCAAATTGACCACATTCCAAATTCTCAGAACTGGGGGTTGTTTTTCCTAAGAAGGGCCAGTACAGAAAATGGAGGGTTGATTTTTTTTTTTTGGCTGCATCAGTGATTTCATGGGTATAGGTAACTTCCAGTAAAGAAACTCCCTCCATTACTGCAACTTCTCTGCTACTTACTGTCATATTTTTATGGAGCAACTGAGAAGTTAAACCACTTGCTTAGGATCACAAGCAGGTAGAAGTCAGATGCAGAAATTGAACCCAATTCTTACTGAATCTGAGCCCAGCATTACGTTATGCTGCCTATCTAAATCGGTCATCGCTTAGAAAAGAAAATGTCCTATAGATGCCAGGTAAGGAAATTTACTTTCATATTCCAGTATTAGCACATCCAGAACCCTTTTTATTGATGTTTAATTTTTGAAACAATATAGGCATGTTTTGTTTAAGACCTGGATCTGTATCACAGTACTTAAAAGGTTTTATCTGTGAGAGATCAATTGTAAAGGTACCTAAGATAAGAAGAATTCGTTTTTTAAAATTTGACTATTTGCTACACCAAATTCCTTAGGCTTTAACACATAAGCAGACTATAGTAAGGAAAACAGTTTTCTGGAAATAAAGAGGAGAAAAATCACTAAGTTCTATGGATATGCTAGCTATGTTCACCATAAGTAACTTGAATATCTACTGCTATTGACTCCATGAGCACATTCAGACCAGAAGTATTATATACCTCTCCCTAAGTAATTTTATACCCTTCTAATTTCTCCACTAGCTTTAATGTTCTACCAACAACTAATAAAGATGAACAGAAATGAAACTAATTGGATATTTTCCTATTTAGGAAATTCTTAAGCTACTATTTTAAAAGAGTTAAGGTTTATCATAGAGACATTAAAGGCACACATAATCCAAATGGCTTTAATTATTTTTACTTTAAAAAGTAATGCTTTGTAAGAGCTATTGTAAAGGCAGTTTCCTGCCTTTGGATATTCAACAATCATAATCATAACTCGGTAGTGTTTCAAGCTTCCCTAAATACTTTTTCCTTACAATACCCCTTTTAGGTATATGGATCAAGTACTACTATCCCTATTTAGTGTATAGTGGAAAGATGTCTGAGAAGCTAAGGGAGTGGCCAAAGCTAATAATCTGAGGCAGAATTTGAAAACGGGTCTCTTGATTGAAGGAATATCTAGTTCAGTGAGTATATCTATACTTTAGACTGAACAATATCTCTGTGGTCTCATTGGTATTTCTAATTCCCTCAAATGTACAGGTCACAATTCATTTATAGCTTCTTTTTATGTTGTTTTCCACTCATATCTAACTCTTCATGGGCAACACAGCCCTGCCTTCCTCTCCTCCTTTCTTTCCTCCTCCTTTCCTTCTTTCTGTCCTTCCTTTTCTTTCTTTTTCTCTCTCTATCCACTAGTTAACTTACAGGTGCTCTGCCAAAATAAATGCAAATTTTGATGGCTGAAATATTTTTTTTCTCTGGAGGATCACACCTTAAACCCAAATCAATATGCCTCTCATTGATTCTCCAACAATAGGTCTTAGGCCAAGCTCCACTTTCTCATTGGTTCAAAGTGAACATAAATAGCAATCATTTCTCTTTTGGCCAGAAACTCTGAAGGTCTTCCCCTCCCTGATCAATTTTTTTTTTGAGTAGGCAAAGAAGCCATTCTCTGCCAAATTTCTTACCTAGCCTTAATCACTGAATGGACATTTCCTTTGTCAAACTGACACCTGCTGAAGACCTTAGCTTAAAAAAGCCAAGTTCTCCCATTGCATTCAGGCCACATCCAGTCATCCTGATCTATGTCTCGCCACTAGACCCAGATGGATCTGGAGAAGAAAATGAGCCTGATGACTTTGCACAGCCCTCCCCTCACTTAAATCCAATTCACTTGCATGCCATGACATCACCTCCCTGATGTTATGGTCCTTTTTGACAATGAAGGCTAAAACAACTTTTTTATATGCAAATCTAGGCCACATTAATCCAGTCATCTTTTTTTTTTTCGTTGAGGGGAAGGCAGGGCAATTGGGGTTAAGTGACTTGCCCAAGGTCACACAGCTAGTAAGTGTGTCAAGTGTCTGAGGCCGGAATTGAACTCAGGTCCTTCTGACTCCAGGGCTGGTACTTTAATTCCATCCATCTTCTTTTGGCTTTCTATCCAAGATGTTGAGGCCCAACTCTAGATCTCTTTGAATAATGTATACACTAATAATAGGACACCAGCTGTTCATCTGGCATCCTTTAATTTGGACACAGGATTGACCCTTATGTATTTCCAATCCTATGTAGCAAACTTGAAGAAAGTCTGGCACACATCATCTGTGTTCTTTTTCTATCAATCAAATTCTAACAAAGCATCAACAGCATTTCTAGCATGTCAAATAAAAATGAAGAAATGAGTTGCTTTACCCTTTTAATTACTTGGAAAGTTCTTGGTGTTTCTTTTTCACAAATACTGCCAGCTTTTGGATTTGGCTATATCATTTTTATCATATTATAAAACATAGATTTTCTAAGTACATGCCTTTGAGAGTTTTTACCATAAGACAATATTGTACTTTGTCAAATGGCCTTTTTAATATCTTTATTGATATTATCATATCATATGGGACGTTTTTCTTTTTTAATCAGTTCCTCAATTATTAAATTGTATTAAATTAATATGTACTAGGCACTGTGCTAGCTACTGAAGATACAAGAACAAATTTCATACACTAATGGAACTCACTTTGTAGTGAAGGAGAAAAGAAATATACAATACACATATACATATATGTGCATACAAAAACAAATATAAAGCCAATAATACAAATATATACAAAGTAATTAAATAGAAGGCACTTTGGGATGGAAAGCTCTATCGACTGAGGAGATAAAGACTATATGCAGAATATGGTACTTAAGCTATATCTTATGGTAAGCAAAGGACTATATGAAGGAGAAGTAAGTAAGGATAGACTAGACTTCAGGCTTGTGAGACATTCAGTACAAAAACACTGATAAGGGAGACAGCATGTAGTATGTGAAGGACAGAGAAAGTCTGAAGTGGATCAATCACAGAGTATGGGCAGGGGAAAATATACAATTATCAATGTGATTATTGGTGTTAATAGTGATGTTTACTTTTAATTTTCCTTAACATTCTCATGTAAATTCAATTTGGAAATGGTGACTATACTTTTGGATATATTTGCTGTAGTCTCTTTTCTAGAATTTTGTTGTTAATTTTGTATCGATATTCATCCATTTTATTAATTTTCTATATTTTTGGTGGAGAAACATCATTACTTTTATCTCAAAACATCACTTAAGACCCTAAATGAGGCACTAACACCACTAGATGGCAAGGTATTATATTTGCAAAACAGTGATGGAAACAATAATTTTAATTGCTATACTTTCAACCCTCCAAAGAGAGTGATATATCATCCTATGACCAGAAATATCCAATATCCCATTAAGAGCCAGTATTCTCCAAACTGATAATTATCAGTAAGGACAGCTAAACACATTCTGGAGAAAGTATATTCCTTTAATATAATTAACAATGAATGAGCCTTCATTGAATGCCTATTATGTGCCAGTCACTGTGATAGCTACTGGGGAAACAAGTACAAAGAAGTAAAGAATCTTTCCTTACATTTCATTTGGGAAGACAACAAGCACATGCATACGGCATACACACACACACACACACACACACACACACACACACACACACACACACATATATATATATAATCAATAAACACGAATATATTCATAGTAGTTAAAAACTGGCAAGAGATGAGGTAAGTAGAAGATAATGGGAAAATAAGGTCACATCAAATTGGTCTCAGTCTTCTCAGTAAAGTAAGAGGCTAGTTGTAAGGGGGTTGGGGAAGGGGAATAGAAATTATAAGAGGTCTTCATAGCAAAAGAAAGTCTGGATAATTTCTGTGGAAAGTAAAATAGGAAATTAGTTGTGTTGGGTGTATGTGTGAAAGAACGATTATGCTGCACTGAGAGCTCAGATCAGGTTGTATATTGTGAATTTATAATGTATCCAATCAGCAGTTGTAAGATTTCCACCAGCCAAATTCAGTAAATCATGCATAGGAATGGCATATGGTGAAAGGAATTCAAGACTGAGAATTTAACGAGAAATGAGTGGTGAAAGGGCAAGAGACAAGGCATTTGAGAGTGGAGGATATCATATATTTGAAATCAGTAACTTGGATTCAGATCGGAGAGTTAGGGATATGAAGTCAGAGCAAGAGCAATGGTCAAGGAATGTATTGACTATGTGTGGCTGAAGTACAAGTGGATATTGAGATTAAGGGATAATGAAAAACTTTGATATCAGGAAATTCGAGGGAATATTATGTGGATATTAAGATATCTTAGGAAAAGATGTTTTGTGCATGTGAAATTATCTTAGCATAAGGGCAGGAGTTGGGGAGGAGAGGAAGATAATAAGCCAGATGTTGAACTCTTTGGGAAAGGAGGGAGAATGACCTTTGCTGCATTAGTAAGCTACAGTTACTGTAATTTGGATTTAGTCAAAAATTTTGATTGATTGGAGAAGGAAGAAAAACACAGAGAGGTAAGGAGATTCTGGAAGTGATAATAGTGAGCAAACAATATTCTGATTCCCCCTTGAGACTAGTGTATTTGTGAATGGCAAAGGAGGTAGGCTTCAGTGAGAGAAATCATAGCCAATACTAGGCAAGAAAGCTCGGGATGTCATTAAATCTCCATAATTTTGACATCACATAGGTATCTGCATTACATTCAATAAAGGATCTTAATGTTATGGAATTTATAAGATATTATTTCCTTGTAAACATTTCCCACATGGCTGTATTCCTTTGCACTTCTCCATAACATCCTCAGGAACTTCATCACCTTGTAAGACAGAATCACCTTTGGTACTCATACCTCATCAATACCCTGATTACCCTCTGCCCTTCTGATTAGAGAGCAGAGCAAATACCTCCTCCCAAAGCCTTGATTGAAGGAGGGGGTCTAGGCCAGGCATCTCTTCATTTTCCACCTGTTCACACTATTTTGGCCATCTTCATCATGCTTCGCCTCTGCTTGGGTACACCTCACCTTCTTTTCAATTCTCTTTTTTGTTTTCTCTCCCCAATAGTCCTTAAAGGCAGAGATCATCTTTTTATTAATATTTAAATTCCCCAGCACATAGTAGGCACTTAATAAATGTTTATTGACTGACAGACAAGTGATCTAATGCTACATATTGGACAAAGCAATTGTCTGAGCTGATGAATACCATTAAAATGTTTCCTTATATTAAGAAGGTTATTTCAATGTCCTACCAGATGATGAAACAAAATAAGTTCTTGCTGATGTTGTCCAAATAAATTCTTTTAAATGAAAAATCTTTAATAATACAAATGTTCTTCAGGCTCTGTCTGTATAGGAGCTAATTTCTATAATTACTTTCCAGCCAAACTAGAACTACTTAATATATCCGTGTGTTTAGCTCTGTATTCCCCTTCTTTTGGGCATTCATAGAGGTTATCTATCATGCCTGTCATGCCCTCCCTCTTCACCTCTGCCTATTAGTAACCTTTTTTTTTTCTTTTAAAGCCCAGTTCAGGTAGCCCTTTTATTATGAATTCTTGACTCATTTCCTCTATTGAACATTATTTCTTCTTCCTCAAATTTTCAGATAATATCTTGTCTGTCTCTTTCCTTTACTCCTTTCACATTCCACCTTATGTTATACTTAACTCTATAGATCCAATTTCCTCCCTGAAAGTGATAGACTACTTAAGGCTGAAGACTGTCTTCTTTCCTCTATCTCTAGTGCCTGGCACACTCTATCCATTTATCAGATGCTGAAGCAATACTTGTGGAATTGAATTTAACGAGGATACCATGTTAGCACTTATATGTATAGTATGGATGGTATAATAAAGATAAGATAGAGATTCTGAATATTGGACAAGCTGTGTAAAACTTGACTTTGGTTTTGCTCATATTTCAGTTTGTGATTCCAGTGCTATATAGTTGGGGGCTTGGGAATGAAAGCTTCCCTTATGGAGATCAGAGCTAGAGAATTGGAAGAAGGTGATCAGGGTTATTGTCAAGGTAAGGGACAGGAGAGAGTGAAAAAATGGACCTCAGTTAGGGTCTGTTACCAGGAATAACACAAAAACAAATGAAATTAGAATTTAAATAATCGATTTTGATTTTTCATTAAACTTGTAAAAAATATCCATCCATGTGAGGGAGGATGGTACATTCAGGATTAGTAATGTGGAGACCCTAGTTCTAGTGCAAGTTCAACCAAAAACTAATAATATCATCTTGTACAATGCTCTTCAACTTTCTGGAGGTCAAGTTTTCTCACCTGAAAATAAGGGGATTCAACTAAATGATCTATAATTTCCTTTTTATCTCAATAACTTGTAATGAACTATATTGATCTATTATAGGTAGCTAGGTGGCAAAATAAAGGCTAGAACCTGAAAGTTAGGAAGACCTGAGCTCAAATACAGACTAAAATATTTACTAGCTGAGTGACCCACGGAACGTCTTTAACCTTTATTTGCATCAGTTTCTTCATCTATAAAATGGAGATAATAGCAATACCTCCCTCACCAGGGTTATTGTGAGGATCTAATAATGTCTATACATAAAACTCATTCTCAGCCACATAGTGCTGTGTATGATAAGTATGCATACGCTTATCGGTATTATCACCATTATTGTACTTTACCAACAGCAAAACTTTTATTTTTTAGAAACTTCATATGTGCAGAGGGTTTGCTATAGCCTGCTTTTTTGAAAAAAAAAATAACTCTGGAAGCCCTCAAAATCTACAAAGAATCTCCTCTTCCCTTTCAAAAGCTCTTTGAATTATGACCTCGGAGCTCAGGAAGCTTCATTCTCTATACAGTTGGGTGTAAGAAAAAGTAGCCAATTCTGAAAGGAGCCAGGAGCCAGATTGTTTTCCCCATACTGTCTGTCTCTCCTCTGTCATTACCAAAAAACCTCAGCTGTCCTTAGAACATTTTTAGGAAGAAAAAAAAACAAGGAGGAAAGGTATTTTGAGGAGGGTAGAGCATGGGGAGGGAAAGAAAAAAGAGACAGTGATAGAGGTAGAATAGATTATGCGAAACTGCCTATTGCAATTCCTGAACATAAATGAGGTAGCTAAAATGTAGTTCAAGTAACACTGGAATTAGATTCTACTCTAGAGTTTAGACTATTTTTTTGGGGGGGGGGGAACTTTTGACTAGTCACTTAAATTATCCAGTCAGAGCTAAGTTGAGGTATTTCCCAGGGGATCTTTTGCTGGAGGAACATGTGCCACTTAATTTATATTAAAAATACCCATATAGTATTAGAAAAAATCCATATAATACGATTAAAAAACAACATTCTGGCATTAAAATACATAGATTTATAAAAGGAATAAGAACAGAGTTTATCTTGCTCTGCTCCTCTTCATGTCACACAAGAAGCTACTTACTTCCCTATTACTAGTGCCTACTCTGTCTCTGTATTTCAGTTTCCTCAGGCAACTCTCTAAGTGTCAGCTTCAGAGCCTACATAGGTAGAGAGAATTACAATCAAAATATAATCTTATACACAAGAAATGTTTAATAAATATGTGTTGGATGAGAGGATTGAATTAGAAGATTTCTAAATTCTCTTCCAGATCTCGGCTTCTATCAAAACATAATAATGGTGTAAGATAAAATCAATATAATCATGGTTGGAAGGATCATAGATTTAGAGGTAGAAAGCATTTGAGATTTATCCAGTTCACTACCCCTCATTTTATACATGAAATGTGAGATGTACAGAAATGAAATGACTTGTCTTGGCTAGGTCAGGGGCATGCTAGTAAATATTTGACAGCCTGTTCTCGAAAAAGGTACACTTTTACATTTTGCATTATAAAATTTTCTTCACCTCTTTCTTGACAAAATGATCAACAAAGCAGTAAATCAAGTCCTGATTTGGAGCATCTTCCATTTTCCAAGATGTCAATGCCTACACTGAAAATTTAACATTTGGCTCTTAGGCTGGCAAGAGGCGGTTCCAGGAAACCTCTGGCCCAGGGTCACAGCATACCAAGTGGGAGAGACAGGATTTAAATCCAGGTCTTTGCACCCCATAGCTATTGTTCTTTCTCCAGTATTTCAAAATAGTGCTATCTGAACCCCTCAGTTTTAGGACTCTTGTTTTCTTAAAACTGATATTACTTATTCACAAACGTTGAGTTTTTGTCAAATAGAACGCAGGTATCTTAAGTACAGGGGCTATTATTGTTGTTTTTTGTTGTTGTGTTTTGCATTATGGCATAATGGATACACAAAAAAGTCTCACCTCCGACACATATTGTCAGTGTGTCTTTGGGGAAGTCACTAAACCTGTCAGGGTCCCTATCAGCTCTCTAAGACTATACCATTATCCCTTCTACATTGTGACTTTCCCCATTGAGGTTTTACGGGTTGGCATAAGAAATTAAATGGGAATCATGGGGAAATTTTATAAAAGCTGCAGATGACACACAAAGGCCAGCAGACAATACAGAAAAAAAGTTAGTAACTCAGAAATACATAATATATATATGTACGTATACATATACATATATACATATATATATTTAGTATTGCATAATATCAATCCAAATTTTACAGTAAGGTACTATAAACATGTATGAATGAAAAAAGGGAAAAAATCAGACATTCTCTGGTACAAAGGAAGAGGCAAAACATTTTATGTGGATTTTCCAGATTGCAGGGGCACAGAGTCCCTCACCCACATGATATGGAAGGGATAGGTTTCAGAGAATGTTTGTACCTGCATTGTCAAAAGGAATTTCCTTATCAGGAGATCTCTATATCACTGAAATAACAGTTCCAGTCCTATCTCTATGGTTATTTGTTTGCTTCAAACATCATATGTACTTAATAAACATTTATTGAATTGGGTGAGGTCCTAGTGTAACTATATTACAGAAGTTTGTCATAAAAATAGAAATTAAAGTGGTTCTTCAGACAGTTTTTCTAGTCACTTTCTAATACAACTTGGCATAAGAGACATAAGAGGGTTTCATTTTTGCAAGGCAACCTTACTTTACTTCTGATTTAATTCAATTGGAAGCAAAAATAACAATAAATTGCTGCTCTAAGAAGAAGAAAACACTTAAAGCATAAACATCCTCCAAGGGAAAAAATCCTTAGAGGTTTAAAAATATCCTATATAGGCTGATGCTCATGTCTCCATCAATGAATAGAAATAAATCATTAAAAGTCATAGTAATTGAAGTTCTTTCTCTGTCTGTAACATGAGGATAGCTTCACTGTATGTCCTTCACAAAGGACAAGGAAATCAGAATACAAGCAATGTTAGTGCGATAAGTACCCTAAATTAAGTGTTCATTAAATTAAAAATAATAATGATAATAACCAAAGGATGTTAGGAGCTTTGGGGAAAGTACATTGAAAATGGTACTTTCAAGCAATAAAAATGTTATGGCTCCATTCATCTAAGAAGCACTGCATCTGGAATGTCCAATAAACAAGGATTCTTTTTAGAGGTTAATTTCATATAAAAAAGAAGGACCTGATCTCAACTCCAATCAAAAGCTCTTTTATAGTGTTGTTGTTTAAAATAAGAAGACAGAAGGAACAAAATTTATGATTTCTGCCATTGAAAACTTGCACCTAGCATTATGATCCCGTCATTTACTTAACTACTGTTAATGCAATTTGTGCTAAGATATTCAAAAGAGAATAGATTAATCTCTCACTTCTTAACATTTATTTAAAAGATCTACTGATATGGTATTCTGAGGCAATTTACTGTTTGTCAAGTGCCTTCCTGATTTTCCTAAATAGATAATGGGCAACATGGTATAATTTAGCAATTCTCAAACATTTTTTCACTTTAATAAACTATAGTAGAAGATCATAGGCTGTACTCAATGGATTCTAGACCAGTTAACATTTCAGTCGTGAGACCAATATGACCTATCTCTGAGTGATCTTGGACTCAGTTGAAAGCACATGTTTTTTGTTTTGTTTTGTTTTGTCTTCAAGGCACCACATAGGTTTACTGCATGAGCTTGTCTATATCTACAACACAGTTCTGTTTTTTATATGTACCGGTCTGCCATTACACTATTTTTGTTTGAGGATAACTAATGTTCTACAGAGCATTTCAAAAGAGAATGGCATCAGAACATAAAACTCAGTCTTGAGTCTTGGCTCCATCATTCCCTAACTTTATGGCCATAGGCAAATTATTAAATATTTCTGAGTTTTAGTTTTCTTATATAGCTAGGTCCTGATTAGTGCAAAAGATGAATCATCTAAAGTGGTCATATTCTATGAATTGACACTGTATACTTCTATTGGGCTGTATCCAATTACTATATTTTGCATAATTCTAACTTGGAATACTGTGAATTCAAATACATGTGGTCGCTTCAGTTAATTCATCATTCATATAAACAGTAACTACCTATATGCAAAATAAAGATAATAGCTTTAGACTTCCCAACATAGATATTTTGTTTTGCTATAGGGCTTTTAAATCATAAAGTACCTTGTAAATTGTTATTTTTATTATAGCTATTTTTAAATTGACTAATAATTTTATGCTGCCTACCTCATCACAGAGTTAGGATCAGGGAAAAATGTAAAGTTCTGTATTAATGTGATTTGTTAGAATAATTACCATCATCATTAATAAAAAGTTTCAAAACATTACCTATGCTATTTCTAATGTTCTTTAAATGACACCAAAGGAAGTCAAATGGAGGATTAATAGCTATCAAAGACTTTAGAGATAAAGAGACCTTGGAGACTATATAGTTGAAACTCCTCATTTAACAGATGAGAAAATTGAGACCCAAATAGGTTAATTGACTTGTTCAGAGTTACATAAGTAGTGAATTAGAGATCCAGTAATGAAATTTGGGTTTCCTGACTTAAAAACTATTTATAAAAAATTGAGTGGTATCTGTAAGGTATAACTTTGATAGACTTAGCTCTTCTCATCAATACAAGGTTCAAAGACAGTTCCAAAAGACTCACGATGGAAAAAAGCTATGCATATCCAGAGAAAGAATTATGGATGCAGATTGCATGAATGCAGATTGAGGCAAACTATATGCTCTCTCTTGTTTTTTCCCCCTTTTTTTTGGTTTTGTTTCTTCTTTCTCATGATTCATTCCATTGGTTATAATCCTTCTTTACAACTTGACTATTATGTAAATAAGTTTAATGCAAAAATATATGTAGAACTTATTTTGGATTACATGTCATTTTGGAGGGGAGGGAAGAGGAAAGGGAGGGAAAGAAAATTTGGAAGTCAAAAACTTGTGGAACTGAGTATTGTCAATATAAAAAATAAATTAAAAAAGAACATAATAGACACATCCAAAATGAGAGTTTTCAATATCAGCATTCTGTTAATAAACCCGTCATGCTCTGTGTGAAAATAAATAAATAAATAGAATCGACCCACCCCCACGAAAAATTGAGTGAATGTCTACAATGGTGAGTAGGAAGATTGTAGGATTTGGAGGCAGAGTAGTCAGTCATTCATAAAACAAGTGTTAATTGTCCACTATATGCTAGGCACTGGGATAAGTGTTTGGAATACAGAGAAAAACAAATGACTGTCTCTGCTCTCAAGCAGCTCACAGTCTAGTGGAGGAGACAACATGCAATGAACTATATAAAAACAAGATATAAACAGGATAAATTGGAGATAACCAACAGAAGGAAGACACATCAGGGATACAGAAAAAAGATTTCTTGCAGAATAATCAGAGGGACCTTATGATCCTGGCCCAATTACCTGCACAACTAAGCTAAAGTTACATAAACTCTCTGGGACTCAGTTTCCTTATCTGTATTGAACTAGATGACCTTTAAGTTCCTTCAGACTCTGAATCTAAGATCCAATCATGAAATATTTTTATGGCAAATAATAATGTTCATATTGCCAACTGTAGCAAAATGAATCACAATCCATGAGTGGTTGTATTCTGTGGCATAATGATGACCCTGGGTTCTTCAGTGTCTTAACATTTACAATAGCGCTTTCTTTATAATCCCATGAATTACGTAGGTAGTGAAATTATCCCCAATTCACAAAGTGGAAAACCAAGTACTTTCATGAACCTGCCTGAAGTATGCATTTGTAGGTGAATAAAGAAGGACAACAAATGCTTGTTGACTTGACTGTGTACATACATCAGAGACAATCTGTACTATAATGAAACATTCAAATGGGTCATCAATAGTTATCAAGTAGATGTCCATTTTGTCCCTAAACTCTAGGCTCAGCTAAAAATGATTATCTAAAACAAAGAAAAATAAACCCACTTAATTTTCATTATATACTTTAAATCATATTCATTTATTCTTTTAACCCTAAAATATAATCTATTTCAACCTGTGAAAAGAATGTTGAATTAGGTGTTTGACTGGATAGTTAGCACTTTGCAACTTTTTGTAACCGTAGCACTTTGAACTTTGTAAAACACTTAAACCTTTCATTTTATCCTCACAACAACATTGGGAAATGGAAGCAATTATCCCTATTATACAGATGAGCAAACTGGAGTAGAGGTTACAAGACTTATCCAAGGTTACACGGTTAATAAATGTCTGAGGCTGGATTTGAACTCAGGTCTTACTCTAGGTCTAGTACTCTATCCTCTATTCCACCTGTTTCATATCTACATTTTTTAATCCGGTGCCTGGGATAATGTTTGATATATAACAAGTACTCATTTGTTAAATTAAATGTCTTTATTTTTACAGAAAAGCCATCAAACTCATAACTGATTTATCCATGTCATAAAGCAAATTAGCATCAAAGTCAGAATTTCACTCAATGCATTTACAACTTACTGAAAACTTGGAGTCTGTCTAATCGACAGGATAGGGCACTGTGGGATGGTTGACAGATTTACTCACTTGCTTCCTCTGCTAGTTAAAACCATCACAACAACAAAACACTAGGTAGAGGTGGGAGTATACATTTTAGGTTTCAAGGAAGGATGTGTATCATTGATTATTGAGTTCATTTTACCTTTCATCCTTTGCAATCTGACTTCCAATTTCATCACTCAACTGCAAACCTATCTTAGTCCTCATCCTTCTTGATCTTTTCTGCATCACTGTTGACCATACTCCTTGCCTTTTCATTCTACTTTAATGGTTCACCATCTATACTATTCTCCCTAACTATGAATGTTCCCCAAGGTTTGGTCCTGAACATTTTTCTCTTTGATCTCTCAGCCATCTCATCAACTTCCATGGATTGAATTAGTTCCTCTATAAAGATGATTCAAAGAGTTTTCTTTCCAGTCCTAACGTCATTCTTGAGCTGATCCAGTCTTGTGTCACCAAGTTTGTACTGGACATTTCATACTGGATATCCCAGAGAAACCTTAAATTCAACATGTCCAAAATAGAACTCATTATCTTTCACCACAAATCTACCCCTCTCCAAAACTTCTCTATTCGTACTGAATATGTTATCTTTCTTCTAGTCTCTCAGGTTTAACATCTTAGTGTTAATCTGTTAATTTCAAATCCT
>CM053622.1:271350481-271366913 GCA_028646595.1 Phalanger gymnotis | reverse complement strand
AAAAAAAATTATTGCAAAGACCTCTTGATTGGTTTCTGTGCCTCAAATGTCTTGCCACTATAATCTATACCCTGTATTGGTGCATTTTCCACATGCACAGATCTGACTATAACTCTCCTCTATTCCGTAAAATCCAGTAGTACCCTAATGCCTCTGTGCAATAACAATTTGGCTAGCAGAGACTATTGAAGTGTAACACCGAACAAGACCAGCAACAAGAGCTGCCAGCACAGGTTCTGTCGATCTGCTTTACTAAGGAAAGTAACATTAAGGGGTTAACAATCTCACTTTAATCAAACCTACAAAAATAATTAATTTAGTTCAGGAGGAAAAGCCAGCACACTGAACTTCAGAACAAATACAAACAAAAATTACAAACATACACAACATAAACAGACCAAGTCACAATTCAGTTACCAAAGAACCAATGGGTCTGGGTTAGCAAAGCTGGGTGGGGGCAGTTACAGCTTGCTCAGAGTCTCAACACTCCTTCTATGAGCGTGCCCCCAAAAGTCAAACTCCAACCTTGGATTTCATATCCATATCAGGGACCTGGAGCACTTGATTACCTCAGCTGAGAAGCACTCAAACAAAGAACAGTGAAAAATTCCATTTTGCTGGCCATTACATTTGGAAGGCAAGCATCGTTAAAGGCACTTAAGAGAAGAACAGCAAAAAGCACCACCCTGATTACCGTTACACTCTAAAATGAGATAGAAATTATTTTGTTCCAATTTAAATTACTTTACTACCAGGTCCAGATCTCTGCAGGCTCATTGAATGTTAACTTCACTCAAAATCTCACTCTGAAGTCCAGTCCAATTGGCCTTTTCATTATTTCTCTCACACAATACTCCATCTCCTATCTTTTTGAATTTGCGCTGATTATCTACCAATCCCTGGAATGTTCTTTAACACCTTTACCTCATAAAATACCAGTTTTCCTTTAAGGTATAAGTCAACTACCATCTTCTATATAAAGTCTTTCCTTATCACTGAACTACAAGTGTCCTGCCTCTCTTGTATTTAATTACTTTTTATTGTCTTTAACCACGTGTGTGTATTTGTGTGTGTGTGTGTGTGTGTGTGTGTGTAAAATGAATATAAATAGAAAGACAGAAGAAAGATCATTTGATCATGTTTAAAATATGAAGGGCTTGACTTCTAGCATGCTTAAATATGTGGATTAGGTCTAAGTCAAGCTGTTTTTTTACTTTAAAATGTGCTAAGTAAAAACACAGAAACGAAAGTGAGTGAAAGGAAAGATAATCTTATAGAAAAATAGGAAAGAAAAAGTAGTAGTGAGTCTTAAGAAATTAACAAATTAAAAGTATAGTAAAATAGAGGCCTCGATGTAATGAATAAATATTAAGAGGTTAAAATAAATGAGGATAATTTGCTAGGTGAAACAATTATTTATGAAAAAAAACCCAGCTAAATTCTGTAAAAGAGATTAGATTAATTAAAATGATCTCCAGATTTTTAAGAGACTGATAATAATTAAAATATACTGTTAAAGTTGGAGTCTACTCTAAGGGAGGATATTAAAATCTCTTAAATAACAAGAGAAAAATATGAACAAAATTGGATGTTTAAATGGCAGGAAGTGTTAATTAATTGCTATGCTCTCTGAAGAAAGGGAATGCCTGAGATGGAAAAAAAAGCAAGGTTGGAAGAAACAATATTGAAGTAAACAAAAGGTGAGCAAAATTGTAAAAACACTGGAGGTCTCTACAAATCAAACCAAATGACTTTGAAGACAAATCTATGCTTACAATTGAAGATTTATTGAATTTCTATAAAAAGTTAACACTAAGAATTTTTTTAATGTCTAAAAGTATTAGAAATAGATGGTAATATAGAGTACAGTGGATTCCATACTCTACAGACACTTCGAATTTAACTCATGAACTTAAAAGTAGGGAAACATGGATAGATTTTAATTTAAAGACTCTAATAAAAGTTACATTTCAAGTGAAGATCAAGAATTGCAACTAGGATGCCAGGTAAGACAACTGGAAAAATAGATACCACGAAAAGACATAAAGAAGGAAGTTTTATTGTACTTAAATGCACAATGAAATGATTCAGTGATTTTATATGATATAAATTGATTAACTGCCTACAAAATACAAGGCACTATGATATGTACTGAGGATATTTTTTAAAATACAAAAGAAAGTAATAGAAAAAGGCTTTTGTGAAGAGATGCAAAATGAAGAAAGCATACACTCCATTAAAATACTCAATGAATAAAATAATTTAAATGAAGATAATAACAAATTGGTAAAAAAAAAAACTGGGGCCAACATAATGGCTTCTATTTGTCTCAATTTATTGAAGTTAATTTTTTTAAATACATAAACCATAAGTTACAAAAGTGAAAATTGAGGTGCATTATAATTGCAGTTCTTTTTTTAAGGCAGTTTTGCTTAATTATCAATAATAGAGAATATAGTTTGCAGGAGCATTGGGTATTTGTTGTGCTTTTTCTACTGTCTACAAAAAAGCACAAATAACTTTAAAAACAATTTAGACAGTAAAGTGTTGATCTATGGGGCAGTTTATGGTTCTTATTTGTTCATTCACATGCAGTATTTATTAAGATATAATAGAGGAACCAGGTATATATTACTTACCATTAAGAATATTTTGAGGAAAGGGTAATAGAAAAAGATCCCATTCTTTAAAATTAAGAATAATTCTATTCACATATTATACTGCCAAATCATCCCTTAAGTCTTGATAGTTGATAATTTTTGTTGTATTTTTGGTGCCTGGGATTGGATTCTAATTTATTGTGTAAAAGGAATTAGTTATATTCTAGTCAAATGGTTTCAGAAAGAACTGTTCAAAAAAGATAAAAGATTTTTACTTTACTTTTTAAAAGTATCATTTTCCCATAAAATCATGTAAAAATCTACATAGAATTCATAATTCTGAATAGTATAGATTTGTTCCTTAAATTGTTTAGATTTCCAAAATTGTAGTCAAATGTGATAACATCTTTCTTTCTTCTTAAACATTTCTCATTTTATTGAGTCTTTAAATTAATTTTGAGGGCACAGCATGTATCTTCATTCTTTTTATATTCTTTGAATAGAACACTGTCTTGTTTTCTTCCTATTTTCGCTTCCTGGTAAAGCAGATAAAGGCAAATAAAATATGCAAAATGAGTTTACTGATAATTTGAAATGTGCTCAGGCTTTTTCATCCAAAAGTGGTTGGAAGAATTAGGAGAATCCTTTGCCGTGCTACTTAAGTCCATTCTGGGAAAAGAATTAATAATGGAAATGGGCTAAGAAAGTAAAAAGTGAAATGAGATGTTGTAATAAGTAAATACATTGATCTGGCAAGAAATGGCAGTGACAGGGGAAATTCAAGTTAAATATAAATCGGAATAAATTCGTTATATTAAAAATCTGAAGAACTGTATATTATTTAGTCTACAGAAAAAAAGTAACTTGGCAAAGACATTTTCCTAACTTTCTAAATCATAGGAGAGACAAAAGAACCTAGTGGAAAGCTGGTCAGGAAAAACTGGACAAAAATTTAGATTTCACACGCAGTCCCTTTAGGTACTGAGCAAGACACTTAGACTTTAAGCCTTCTAGGAAATTGAGAGTATAATTTGCAGAACATGTGTGGCCTGTATTAATGGAGAGAATTTCCTCCCTTCAGAGTTCCTCATATCAGTGAAGTCACAGGTTGGTCCCCCGTTCCTATTCTTATTCCTATATCTATCATTACTCTTATTCCTCTCCTTCCAATGTTTAATGACTCCTTGATTCAAATGTGTATAAGGATATGGTAGAATCTACCCCACCTCATTTTAGCCTAATACCTTAACTAGGTGAGAACATATCTGAAGTAATTAATCAATCACAAAACCTGAGATGAAATGGGAAAAGTCTTTGAATACCATTTGAAAAAGTGAAATAAGGCCAGACAAGATGTCTGTTCCAATTGTTTATGAGACTTTGTTCTGTTCTTTGTATATAAAAGCATCAAGTTAGTTGGAACGAGAAGTTTTTTGAGAAATTGGAATATGTAGCTTCCTAGCACATACTTGGGAAGGAACCAGCAGGGGAGAGTAAGGGCAAGAAAGGCTGCAGAATTAACCTAGGCTTCAGCCTCGGTTCAATGGCCTTCCTTCCTGGTTTGACCAGAGATGAACCTTCTAGCTTCAAAGGGTACAGATAATGTTGCACTTCTTATTTTCTCATAGGTTTCATAAACATCAGCCCTGGATAAATTGGAAGCATTGTCTGAACATTAAGCAACAATGACAGATCAGACTTGTAGCTTGAAAAGGAGGAGAGGATATGGGAAAATTGGAACATTGTTACATTATGGGAGGAGAGGATGTGGGAAAATGGAACATTGTGAACTGATCCAGCCGTTTTGGAGAACAATTTGGAAATATGCCCAAAGGGCTATAAAAATGTTAATAACCTTTGACCCAGCAATAACACTTCTAGGGTTGTATCCCAAAGAGATCACACAAGTGGGAAAAGGACCCATATTTACAAAAATATTTATAGTGGCTCTTTTTGTAGTAGCAAAGAATTGGAAATTAAGGGGATGCCCATCAATTGGGGAATGGCTGAACAAGTTGTTGTATACGAAGGTAATGGAATACTATTGTGTTATAAGAAATGGAGAGGATATGGACTTCATAATAATCTGGAAAAACCTACACCAGATAAGGCTGAGTGAATGGAGCAGAACCAGGACAACATTATACACAACCACAGATATGTGGATTCTGTGATGACTAACCCTGATAGACTTCACTCTTCTCAGCAATACAAGGTGCCAGGACAACTCCAGGGGACTCATGATGGAGAGAGCTATCTACATCCAGAGAGAGAACTATGGAGTCTGAATGCAGAGTGAGGCACACTGTTTGCTCTCCTTTTTTCCCTTTGTTTTTTTTTCCTCTTTTGTTTTTGTTTTTTCTTTTGTATATTGTTTCTCATGATTCATTCCATTGGTCATAGTTCTTCTTTGCAATTTGACTATTGTGTAAATAGGTTCAATGTGAAGTTATATGTAGAAGACATATTGGATTCCATGCCATCTTGGGGAGCGAGGGGAGGAGCGGGGAGAAGAAAATTTGGAACTCAAAATTGTAGAACCGAATGTTGTAAACTAAAAATAAAAATCTTAATTATTGAAAAGGAGCCCAGAAAAGAGATCACCTCATGCCTAAGGGCAACTTTTTATACATCTCATGAGTGGGATAAAATGAACTTCTACCAACCAGAAGCTGAGTTACCCCTTTGCCACATGTGATCTCTAAGCCTGATCCTACTTTCTTGTGGCTTTTATGTATACTTGTGGGAAAGTGTTTCTTGGACTTTGGGGAACATGTGTTATACTGACTCTTATTAAACCACCATAAGAAATATCCCTTTATAAAATAGACAAACAAACAACTTAAATCTAGCAGATTAAATGGATTCTCCACTGATAATATGGGAGGCAATCAGACTAGTAGGTACTTGAGTGTTAGATGACCTCTCAAGAATACTTCTAGTATCTCTTAGAGGAAGATGTGACAAGTTTAGCTCTGGAAACCTGACTTGTCTGGAGGAGTGGGAGTTTGGATAAGGACCCCAGGAGGTCTTATATACATATATACTTATAACATTTAAAAATTTCTAGCTCTCACAGATTGGCTCAAGTTGGGTCCAGCACAAGCCTGGTTACTATATGTGTAACAACAATGTTACTAGCAGCTGCTGTGGAGGTGTAAGGCCAGTAATACTGGCACATAAGAGGGCTGCTACCACAGATTCTTTGATACGCTTTTCTAAGGAAAGCAACTTTAAGGTGTGAACAATCTCACTTTAATCAAACATACATATATCATTCACTTAGTTCAGGGGAAAAACTCAGCACCCTGAATTTCAGAGCAAATACAGAAATTACAGAGAAAATATCAACAGACAGGCTTCTGTCTGACCACAGCTATACATACATTATTATCAGAGAGAGACACCAACATCTGGGTTTTCAAAGCCAGGAAGCTTCTTAAAAGCTACCCAGAGTCTCCATACCAACACTCTTCCAATGAGTGAGCCCCAAACAAAATGCTAACCTCAGAATATATACACATTTCTTTAGGGTCAGAGCATTTCACATTTCTCGAAGGTTTTACACCTTTCATGACCTAATTAACAAAAAGGGTGTGGACCTTACTAGAAACAAAGGCAAGACTCAATCAAAGGCACATGACTGCCCCAGTGCTGAGAAGCACTCCAAATCAAAAAAAAAAAAGTCCCACTTTGCTTGCCTTTAGAGTATGATACAAATATTCCATAGTCTTTTCAGTAAATTGACCGTTGACAGTACAATGCTTAATCGTTATATGCCACTTGCAACCACACAATCAAGCATTCATGCTTTCCATGAAATACAATGCAGTATATTTGTTGCATGGCTCATTTCTTTGTAATAAACAGTCTTTGTAATGAATATTAGTTGTAACAGGATTTTGTCCATGTAAAGATTTGTCAAAGAAAGTTAATTAGAACACTGTAGACTTGATCTCATTATATTTTGTTTTTTTTTCTATGTGGTCCACCATAAAGGATTTTTAGACCCTGGTGGCACTGTAGTTTCTTCATAAATTAGTTAAAAGCCATCAGTTTTGCTATATTAGGAAAACAAAATGTCAACAAAGTGTTGTTTATAAGTAAAGCAATATACATTTTATAATTAGAAAACAACTCTGTATTTTCAGGAATGCAAATACAGGCTTTCTGTCTTATACATCTGGACCATAGGAGGAGCCCTTGTCAAAATGCTGATCCTGTTAATATTCCTATAAGATGCACTCACTTTATTTGTTAAGAGTGCCTAGTGCAGTGGACACACAGGGGGCTCAGTAAATATTTGAAGATTGATTGATGACAATAGGTAATTAAAGTCAGCTTCCTTAAAAATGCATAAGAAGAATTAATAAGGAAATTCAGTGCATATTTTAAGATAAGACAAAAAAAACAAAGAAAACAGCTTAAAGTATGGAGTGCACAAGTATTTTACATAAATTACCTGAGGATATGAACAGCAGCTGAGGATTATTAGTCTTGTGAGAACAAGGCAAATGTGAATAGCCTGATATTCACAGGAACCCTTGGGCAAAGAAGCATCTTCCCTGCCTAATACCAATCAATCAATCAGTTCAAAATATAACAAATATTTGTAAAAGGCTTATTATTTGTAAGGCACCACATTAAGAGCTGGGGATACAAAGCTTAAAATGAAATAGACCCTGCCTTCAAATAGCTTGTTTTTTTCCCCCTGAGATACATGTACATATGTATGTGTATATCCCTATGTATGTATGCATAATACACATACATGCATGTGTAATACACACACACATATATACATATATATGTAATATACAAAACACATGTAATGTAATATTTTGTGTTAAGGCACAAGCAGAGGATGGGGCAATGGGGGAGGGACCTGAAATCAGTTAAGGCAGAACATAGAAAGACAGTGGTATTTGAACTAAAATTTGAAGGAAATATTGAGGAAAGAAGGGAGTAGATTCCAGGCATGGAGTAAAGTCTGTGCAAAGGCACTGAGACTGGAGATGAAACATTCTGTGTGAGGAAAACCAAACAGGAAGATTTGTTTGGTTTCAGGGAGACTTTGTGAAGGGGAATAACACTTAGCCTGAAAAGGTGGATTGGATCCAGATTGTGAATAACTTTAAATGTCAAGGAAAGAATTTGCATTTGATCTTAAAGGAATCATAACAGTAGATAGAAAGTATGCCTCAAAGCCAAGAAACCTGGGGTTTAAGTTGCATTGCTGAACCAGACTACGTGACCCTAGGCAGGTCACTTAAGCTTTAATATTTCAGGCAAGTTTCTAAGTTGTAGAGAAAGGACTGACTAGTATTGGAAAATGGAATTCTCTTATCTATACCAATGAAATCATAGGCCTAGTCCCTAGCCCTGTCCCTAAGGTAACAAGGAGTCTAGAATCTGTTGAATAGGAACGTGACATAGTCAGAACTTTGCTTTAGGAAAATCATTTTGTCAGATGTGTGGAGAGTGGATTGTAGAGGAAAGAGACTTGAATCAAGGTGACCATATAGGAGGATATTATTATAGTACAGGAAAGACTCGATGTTGGCCCAAACTAAGGTGATAACTGCAATAGTGTAGAGAAGAAGGCAGCTATTGAGAAGACATAACTGACAAAATATGGAAAGGATTAGATAGGTGTTATGAGGAGGAGTGAAGAGTTGAGAGTAACTATGAGATCCACAGACACCTTTCCAAGGCTTTTGTATGTGCTATAGTTCCTTGATATCAGCCTAGAAAATTACTAAACATTACTATTGTGATTTTTTAATATATCTGTGTCCCTCATACTAGCTCATACAGACTGAATTGCCACAAAAAATCCAGGTTTGGATGTTTGGACTTAGTCATGTCCGAAAATCTTGGTACCTCTTGATTGTATTTTAATTACTCTTATACTGATGCTTGAACTTTCTGATTCCTCCTCCTCCTCCTCTACTTCTTCCTTCATCTCTCTCTCTCTCTCGTTCTCTCTCTCTCTCATTCTCTCTCTCTCTCTGCATATATATGTATATATTTATATATATGTACACATAGCTATATAAGTATACATATATATACATATATAAATACACACACATAGAAATTTCAAAGCCAATATGATACTATCGCCTCTCCCCACAATCACCAAAATTAGACTAGCTGTTCCATAGCATTCTGATACATGCTCCCACCTTGGCTTTGCTTAACCTCACATTAGCACCCTATGTATGCATCAGCCTGCCACTCAGATTCAAGATGCTTTACCCTACTGTTCAGGCTATAGTGACGAGGTAACAGTTAGGAGAGCTTGGTTCAAATGTGAAAGAATTCATTTAGACCTTCCCTGTGACCAAGGGGAGCTTTATTGCTACAAAAGCACACTGACCTGAGATTTAGCAAGGAACTAAACAAAAGTCCTGATATGAGAAAAGAACCAAATTGATATAGACAGAAAGCTATACAGCTTGTGGAATGTTGACGTAAATTTTAGGGTTTCTAATGGGGGTTGGATATTTAAGGATGAGGAAGATGGATGACACAAGATAAGGGAACTGGAAAATTTTATGACCCAGGATGGGGGGAAACAAGGAATTTTATGGTCCAGGATAAGGGGGGAAGTTTTACAGTAACTCAAGATAAGGGGAAAGGACACTAGGGCACCTTCAGGTTAGAGAGTAAACTAGGGGCTTCACAAAGACAGCTATTAATTTCGGTTCTTAGGGCACTGTTTGTATCCATATCAATAGCAATTGTTTTCCTGGGTAGTGACAAACATATATACCCATTGCTGTTGATGCATTAATAAATGGATAAAAAGTTTCATTACAGAATCACAAAAGTATGATTAGGCAATAGTCTGGTTTTGGAATGAAGATGCAGGGGATGCTACAGGAAAGGTATTAAAAAAATAGACCGATGGCAACATTCTATAAATCACGCATGATCCTCTACTGTTTAAAATTCATTGTAGCATGAGTCTACTTTTAATGTCCAAACTATTTATTACTGGAAATTAAAGAATTTTATTTTATTGAGATTCCAGGACACTATTCCTTATATACCTAATGCATGGAAATGTCAGCAATTTTGGCAGCACATTTCAGCATGTTAACTGAGGATAGGTATTTGGAAACGCTCTAGAGAAGATCCTTAAAATCTTTAGATAAAGAAAATTAATTACACCCAGAAATCTATGGAAAACAATAATACTCAGGTAAAAAATATTATCTGTTCAAAGTCAATAAAGCAGTGGCTTGAACTGAATTAATAATAAGGGATGTCTATCCAGATCTAACCGGGGGAGTAAAGCATGCTTTTACCTGTGAAAGTATAAGACATTCACAAAAGTCACTGCAAGTTACTTTATATGAAGCTAAGCAAAGAATTTGACCCTTGGTGAATCTCAGAATTTTCTTTAAGTCTCTGTGCTTGGGAACACTGCAGTTGCTAGTTACCGTCATTATCAAATATAGAGGAAAATACATTTTAAGTGGAGATAATTCATGGGGAGTTAAATGCAGTACAAATCCTGATTTAGTAAATTGATTTTTTTAACTAGAAAGGGGGAGCCACATTAAATGAAGGCACAAGTTTAAATACTGAGATGAATCAAAGATCAGGCTTTGTTTGAACTATGTCTTCTTATATTCAATGTTTTATTAATTTTATCTTTAGAATATTCAACATTGAAAGAACAAGATAATTTCTCTTTTATTTAAGCTAGTATAAAAATTTAATATATGTAGCAAAGTCATGCAGGATCCTTAAATTGAAGTTTCAGTTATTTGGTTAAAAATTTATTTTCTTCTATAAATTTCACTACACTTGATTTGCTTTTGTTATCTGAATCTATAACTTTTAACATGAGACAGTAGAGAGAATGTCTTACTACTTAGCACAAGCATTACTTTCATAATTGTACCTTTTTTACTTTCAGATTGGAGAAAACGCAAACATACTATTCATTTGATTCTTATAAACAAAGATATTCTAGATCTGAATGCAATGCTTAGTAGGAAAAATAGTGAAATGGGTACAATTCATCACCTTTGGAACTTACCCTTCTTTTCTGCTTTCTACTCCTTCCTGAACTACTCAGTACAATTAGGTTCAGATTAGTGCAAATAATGAATCCTATGAAATGATGGCAGGTATTTAAATCTGTACTACTTGAAGTTATAATTATGTAAAAGATAGTAATTGGTTCTTTCCAAAGTAAATATACAGTTCTAGAAAAATATGACCACTTTGTCAGACTCACCACTAATCAGGAGCTGGCTGTTGCTGGGGACCTTACGCTCAGAGTCATTTAGTATACACATTTACAATAATTTTCTTGGTTCCTTTATGACCCTTGAGAACATTTTTGTCACTTGAGCTCACAGAATTGGCATTCGGATGGAGAGTTTCACTAAGTTTTCTGATTCCAGGTACTTCAATGCTGGGCAGAAGAGAAAAGTGTTAAAACCCTGCCCATTGCATTTCTCTCTGTGTCTCCATGTACCTTTGAGGGCTACCAACTCTAAATTCTCATTTTTCTCTGTCTCTGTCTCTCTCTCTCTCTCACATCCACACACACAACTTCTTTAGTCTCAAATGATCAAACTTAAAGTTCCTAGACCTTTTTCCACACTTTCCCATAAAAAGACCTGTTCCTATTCCACGTGCATGCAAGGAAGATTGAGATTACAAAGTCCCTATTACTTCACAATATTTACATTGACTTATTTATGTTAATATTTGCTTTTTCCCTCTTACAGCACTTTCTCTGTATTCATGCTTTTTATTTTGATCATTTCTAAAAGTATTCTTTCTTTATCAACATGAACTATCCTATGCCCCATTCCCTAAGGGCTCTGCTCTATGTTACCTCTTAGCCTATTAAGATGGCAAATGAGTTCATACCATGTGGATGAGGTCTGAGGAGTTGCACTACCCTTCATGGTAACATATTTGCATTTTAATAGGGAACTGCTGAAAACCTAATATTTTAACCTAAAGGCATAGTCTAGAATTGGAAGTTCCATATTTTTAACAGTCTAGAGGAAGAAATATTTGAAAGAAAGATGACCTTTTTTTTGCACTTTGCTCTTGTATGTCATAGAAAAGAATTTTCTGTTCTCTTCCTACTACATCCACAGTTTTAGCCTAGGACATTGGCTTTGACTTCATAAAACTATAACATGAAATAGGATTTTTGATTTAATTGAATTTTCCATTGGGCTAGTAAATATTGGGGCCATGACAGAAACCCAAATCTCCTGCTACTAAATTGAGAATCCTTTATCCCATAAGTCACTGTACCAATCTAACTTCTGAATTCTCTATCTTGGGGACTGGGAAAATAACTTACATTTCATGTTATGTATATAACACAGTCCTGATTTTCTTATATCTTGCAAGAGATAAATTCAAATTTGTGAGATTATATGAAATAAAGGTGTTAAAAATAATCAAGTCATCAGATCATTCCTGAAATAATTTTCCTTTTTTCCAAAATAATGAGAAAATTGAGCTTAATGATGCCTGCAATCCTCAATGGCTGTCTGCCTTTCTGCTTCTGGGAGTAATTAAAAATATTGATATTAATATTTTAATCCTAGTTACTCTAAAGGGAATTTATCTCCCCTTATTATCTTGTAAATTCAGAATTCAAGCATTTTGAATCCTTATATTTTATTGAGAAATAATAAATATTAATTTTGTCCAAATCATTATTATGAGAGAGGAGGTTATGTGGTCAGATTTCCTCATGGCTGATACAGCTTTATAATGAGAACTCAGTGTTGAGTATTAAGTGAAAAGAGTCCTGGACTTAGAATTGGGAGACCTGGCTGTTAAATACTGGCTGTTGGGCCATGGGAGAGATGGTATAGTTCAGGGATGGGGAATCTTCAGCCTCAAGGCCACATGTGACCCTCTAGGTCTTTAAGTGCAGCCCTCTGACTGAACCCAAGCTTCACAGAACGAATCTTTTTATTAAAGGGACTGGAAGCCTCAGGTTCCCTACCCCTGGTATAGTTAAAAGAGTCCTGAATTTAAAGACATAGAAGCTAGATGCAAATCTTCCTTCAACAATTTACTATCTATTTAACATCATCAAGATATTTAACCTATCTAGGTTTCAATTTCCTCCTATTTAATGTTAAGGTTTAGGTTTAGATGACTTCCAAGGTCCCCTTTAGGTATAAACCTATATTGCCTATGATCCTACTAGCTTCACTGATCCTCAGTGCTTTTGTCTGTAAAATGGGGATAATAACACTACTCAGGGTTGGTATAGGTAGATGATATGATTATGAGTTATTTTTATATTATTTCATTATTATGTTTATTTTTTGTTGATTTTCTCCTCCCTTCCTACCCCAACCATTTGACTTGGTAGAATAGCTCTTCACCTGCAAAAATTTTCATGAAAAAGTACTGAAACTGAATTATTAATGTTATTGCTATATTTTCCTACCCCCTCTGTAGATGGGGAACTAGAGAAATACATCATCAAATTCTACTTCATGGAATTTAGAACACTACTGAGGTGTAGATTAATTTTTTCCACAGGTTACAAAGTTTTGTGACAGATAACCTTTGTATTTTCATTAAAAAACAGGCCATCACAGAGACTTGATAATAGAGTAGAAAGTCATTGGATTTGTAGCCTGGCTTCATCTTAAATTGTTGAAAAAGCAGTAACTGTTTTTTGTCAGAACATGTAAATATTCCTGGAGCCTAAGGCAATGGGCATGTTTACAAACTGACAAAACAAATGTAAGTTAAGCCCATAAAAATAAAACTCAGTTGAATTCCTGTTTTATTGAAGAGTTCTGAATAATTACTTATGTTAAAGAGTAACATATTTATAACTCTCTTTTTAATACTTGGTAATCAGTACACACTAAATAGCTTCAAAAGAAAAAATGAGATATATTGCAACATGGGATTTTTTCATTAAATTCTATACATCAATAAATCCCAAAACAATTGCTAACTAATGTGGTTTATATATTTCCTACTAGGAAAATCGGACATCATGATGTCCTCTGATCTGTCTGATATCACATACAAATGAGTAGAAAGAGATTTTTATAAAGGTCTGATTACTTATGAGGCTCTTCCTGTGGTGTTAAACCAAGCTTAGCATTTCTAAAATAAAAATTTCATATCAAATCAGCTTTTCTGCCTATCTTTCATATCTTTGCCAGCGGTATCACAAATTTCCCATTTGCCCAGCCCTGTCATTGGAATCATCTTTAACTTCTATTGCACCCCACTCCCTCAACATCCAATAATAAAGTTTTGTTGACAATTTTTTTTCTGGTCAAATGCATTCTTTCCTTTCCTTTTCCAGTCATGGCAATAATCCATGCCATGATTACTCTATGTCTGGATTGCAGTGAGTCATAATTTTAAAGGTGCTTTAAAAATGTGAGCCAATGTTAAGTTATTTTTCAATAACATGCTCATTAGTAAGCAATTCTATACATTATAAGATTAATTTCCATAAAATATTTTCTCAACAGCCCTGCGAGGTATGAGCTATTATTATGATCACCGTATTAAAAGATGAGGAAATTGAGCTTGAGAAAGATTAACTGACTTGACCAGGGTCACCCAGCAAGTAATTATCTGAGGCCAGATAGGAATTCAGGTCACTCTTATTCTGGGTCCAGCACTCTATTCACTGTCCCACCTAGCTATTTGTGTTCCATAAGACCCAGTGTACTGCTTGACCCTAAAAATAATTTCTAATTGAATAGGCATATGAATGATCAGACACACACATACACACTTTTGTCCTTTCTTAGTATATCCCTAAATGATACTTCTTGTTACCATACATGAGAAAATAGCCAAATAGATGAAATTAAATACTGGATTGATTTGACTGAGTATGTTTAATCTAAATTCTGGTTCATTGTGATAGAGCTCTTTGCTTTTAGATCCATTACTAACTCAATATTAGGAAATCCCCAATGCAAATCAAATAGATCACAACATCTTTCCAGAATCCTGGTTCAATTTCATCAAAATTGTGTAGCCCTGGCCCTTCACTAAGTATGTAGGAATGCCCAAGCTATTTATCTATAATGATAAAACAAAATGTGAACCTTTGACTACTTCACATTGGCATACTTGCTTAATAGCACATTGCACTTATTTTGGTTTTAAATACTTACTAGGTCTATTCATTTCTACCTTTTGCTTAAAGACTACAAATTTTCAAGTCAGCCCTGAGGACAAAAGCCATATGGAGCTTATTTCTTAATTTAGGAAGTCAAATGTGACAAGCTTATCTTCCACCTGGTAGTTTTGATATATATCAGTAATTGCAAAGATTCTCTAGTAATATAACCCAGTGTTTTGTATTTTTTTCTGTATTTATTGCATCCACATATCCTAGTGTATTACTTGCTAAACAATGAAATTGGCCCAATATTGTCAATTTTATTTCTGTTTCTCCCCTCCAAGATCAGTTGTATTTTTATTTTTCATTTGGAACTGTGCTTGCAAAGAACGGCATTCATTCAGTTCAAATAAGAGGATCTTAAGTGTAGAAAATGAGGCCACGATGGCTATGTTCCTGGATTCCACTAACAAGACCCTCAACTTCAGTTCATCTTGGTTTCACTTTAATTGTCCTTCAATGTGAAAAAAATTGATGAGGGATAATTGCAATGGGAAATAAAATTATGAATATCAGAGGTTTTAGATTAATAAAAGACTCAAGAGCAAGAGCAGATATTTAACTTTTAGGTGTGTGTTGCCTCATAAGGGCAGGAAAAGCAAAATATCTAAATAGTTTATATGGAAAATGTCCTAGTTTCTGAAGATTTCAATGTTAGGGCTCTTTTCAGGAAGATTAAAACCAAAACGGATTACAGTAATAGAGACCAGATAGAGAAATAATCTCTAGATTCCTAACCTAAGAGGGTTGGAGAAGATTATAAAGCCAGAACTACTCCATTATTTCCCTAATAGATATAAGCCTGACCTAGAGGAAACAGATGGATGTTCATAATGACACAAAGCAGGGTAGAGTGACTTGAACCTTGGAAAAGAGAGCCAAGAATATCTATAATAAAACACTTAGCAAGTGCTATATGTTATGCCTTGTGCGAGTATGGGTAATATAAATACAAGCAAAAAAGTTAATATCTACCATCAAGACACTTAGCATTCTTTTTGAGGAAACAAGACATCAAGGGGAGTTGAAGTGCAAGGAAGGAAGAGTACTCACTGTAAGGCAAGGCTCCTGGCAAGGAGGTGAAGAAGTCTAGACGGGGAGGTGCAGAGCCTAGAGGAAAGTGAGCATGAGCTGTCTACCTCTTGAAATGGGAATGAAAAATGATGTAGTGATCATTCACTTAGGAAAGAAAGATCAGCAGAGAGAGAATGTGGGGTGAGACTAGTTTTACTCAAGTTTAGAAGAAAAGTTAAATATAATTTTGCAAAGTTAAAAATAACTATAGAACTAAGCTTTGTAAATAGGTAAATGTTGTATATAACAATGATCATATCAAGGTACAGTGGGAACAAAGGGTGAGCTGTCACAAAACCTTCACTGATTCTAGCTGTGTTGCTTCATCCCAGTTTCTCCATCTGATGAATAAAGGGGTTGGACATGATGATCTCTAAGGCCTATTGCAAGTTGTTTACAGAGAATTTCTACCCAATATGCTGGGAATTTTTCTCATTCTTATACTATGCTGAAGACACCCATACATCACTCTTACTGTCTATTTGTGGTCTCTTTTCCTTTTCACATACTGACCTATCTCCTTTGTAAAAGTACTGTTGTTTATATGGAAAACTGGGATTGGATAATGATCTAGAAAATT
>CM053622.1:271309492-271349981 GCA_028646595.1 Phalanger gymnotis | reverse complement strand
TTTCACAACATGAGTATTGTGGAAGGGTTATACATAATGATACGCATGTGGGTCATGTTGAATTGCTTGACTTCTTAGGGAGGGTGGTTGGGAAGGGAAGAGGGGAGAGAATTTGGAACTCAAGGTTTTAAAAAAATAGATGTTCAAAAGTAAAAAAAAATTTTTTTTCATGCAACTAGAAAATAAGATGCACAGGCAATGGGGCATAGAGATTTATCTTGCCCTACAAGAAAGTAAGGGAAAGAGGGATGGGAGGGGAATAGGGTGATGGAGGGGAGGGCAGACTGGGGAACAGCGCAACCAGAGTGTATGCCATCTTGGAGTGGGCGGGGTGGAAATGGGGAGAAAATCTGTAATTCAAACACATGTGAAAATCAATGCGGAAAACTAAACATATTAAAATAAATTAAAAAAAATATGGTGATAAAAGGGACAGCAGATTAGGGGAGAGAGTAGTCAGAAAACAAAACACTTTTGAGGAGGGACAGGGTAAAAGGTGAGGGGGAATAGAATAAATGAGAGGGAGATGATGGAGGGAAATACAGTAAGCGATAGTAACTATATATGAAAAAAATTGAAAAAGTTTCTCTGATAAAGGCCTCATTTCTCAAAAATATGGAGAATTGGGTCAAATTCATAAAAATTAGAGCCATTCTCCAATTGATAAATGATCAAAAGATATGATCAGTTTTTAGATGAAGTAATCAAAGCTATCTATAGCCATATGAAAAAATGCTCTAGCTTACTATTGATTGGAAAACTACAAATTAAAACAATTCTGAGGTGCTACCTCACCTATTAGATTGGCTCATAGGATAGAAAAGAAAAAATGATAAGCGGTGGACAGGATGTGGGAAAAAATTAAAATGATGCACTACTGGTGAACTTGTGAACTGATTCAATTCTTCCGTAGAGCAATTTTAAACTATGCCCAAAGGACTATAAAACCATGCATACCCTTTGACCTAGCAATACCACTACTACATCTGTATCCCAAGAGAGAAACAAAGCAAAAATAAAAGGACCTATATGTACAAAAGTATTTAAGGCACTTTTTTTTTCTGGTGACAAAGAATTGGAAATTGAGAGGATGCACATCAATTAGGGAATAGTTGGACAAATTGTGGTATGTGATTATGATGAAATACTATTGTGCTATAAGAAATGATAAGTAGGAACTCTCAGAAAAACCTGTAAAGACTTACATGGGCTGATTCAAAGTGAAATGTACTATGTACAAAGTAACAGCAACACTGTAAGATGATCAGCTGTTAATTACTTATTCTCAGCAACACAGTGATCCAAGACAACTCGGAAGGACTTATGATGAGAAATGCTATCCATCCACAAGGAGAAACTGATGATACCTGAATACAGATTGAAACATACTTTTTTACAACTTTATTTATTTATCTTCAGGGTTTTTTTTTTGTTCTGTTTCCCCCCCACAAAATGACTAACATGGAAATATTTTGTGTGACTATACATGTATAACCAATATTGGAATTGCTTGATTTCTCAATGAAGGGTTGTGGAGGGAGGAAAGGAGAGAATTTGGAACTCAAAGTTTTAAAAATGAATGTTAAAATTGTTTATACATGCAACTGGGGAAAAATAAAATACAAATTTTTTTAAAAGCTTAAGTAGGCTAACTCCCAGATGACCATTTATCACTAGTGACAAAACCATTACACTTTATCATGATAAGACCTGCTAGCCCTTATATGCTTCTGACAAAGCTTTTAAGAAATCTGGAGAGTTTTTGTTTTTCCCCCAGCAGAGGAACAAAGTTTTTACTTTCTTTAATCCATGTGCTTGCAAATACAGTTAACTGGTTCAGATACTTATAGAAAGCTAATGTTCATGTAGTAGAGAAATTATATAATTATTTATATATAATACATAATCTAAAGGGTAAATATTGAAAATATAAGTATCTACCGTATGTTACATCCATTAAGGGCAGTCTATTGGCTTTTGTCTTTCTAGTATGAGGTCCTATAGATAGTGAAAGGGTCAAAAATATTGATTAGTATGCATTCTGACAGTTCCTAGCTAAAAGCAGTTAGTGGAAAGGTGGTAAAATAAATCACCTCAGGAGAATAAACTTCAAGTCCCAAAGAAAAAAAACTATATAGAATTAGAAATCTGGACAGAATGACACCAATCTGAGGTTATAAAAGGCTTATTTGTTTGGGAATACAGGTGAACAGTTTGAAAATGCTCTTGTGTCTTGCTAATAGAGAATTTTCCTTATGCTACATTTGAGAAAATTGGAGATGCCAAATAAATATTGACTTAGAAATATTCAAAATGCACATAAGGAGTATCATGATTTTGGCTGCTAATTCTTCCAAAAAGAAGAAATGTTTTAAGATACCTTTTCATTAAAATGGTACATGAATGAAATATTTTCTCACCAGCATTGTAATTTTATACATATTAATATAATAACAATAATGTCTTATACTTAATAGTTTTTCAAGTGCTTTGGCATAGGTAATCACCTTTGATTCCAAATAATATTAGGAGGTAAGCAGGTTTGGCATTTTTAATCCTTGATTTTAAAGTTAAAATAACTGAGGTTGACAAATTAAGCGGGCTTCCTAATCTGTGGGATCTGACAGCTAATAATTCTTGGAGCCATGGCCACAACAGAGGTCACTGGGTTGCTTCAGTAGTGGTTTGTCCAGTATACTTACATTGCCTTTATTTTAGGTAAAATTAATTGAGATATCAATGAATAATCAATCAACAAGCTCTACTGAGTAGCTATGTTGAGATAAACAACAGGCAAAGTGCTGAGAATATATATAAATATTTTAAAATATGCTAAGTCGTGTCTTCAAGAAGTTTCTTTTCTAATAGGGCAATAGGGAAACCCAACATGTTCACAGCTAAGTATGTATTGAAGTGATAAATACAGAGAAACATAGCTGAAAAGGTAGGTAGACAGGTGATAGAAAGATAAATGACAGATAGACTGAAGGTAGGTAGATAAGTAGATAGGTTAGAGATACATAGATAAATAGATGACAGAATAATGGGGTTGGGGAATAACAAGGAAAATCAGGAAAATCTTCTTAAATGAGGTAGCCCTTGTGGGAAACTCAAAATTTCAAGAGGCAGATTTGAAGAGGAAGGCATCCTAGGCATAGAGGAGCCTGGACAAAAGCAAAGAGATGAGAGATACACTGTTGTATAAAGAGAAGAGCAAGTAGATAGAGTATTGGGCTAGATCTTAGGCTGCTTGTATGGTACTAATGAATAAACATAAGATCGAACCAGATTGTGAAGGACATTAAATACTGAATAAATTTATCATGAAGAGTACATTTTTCTTTTTCTTTATTTTTCCTTATTTTAGGGGGAACGTGGCTAATGCAGAAATGTTTCCCATGATTTCACATATATAATGGTATTGCATTTCTTGCCTTTTCAGTGGGTGGAAGTGGGGCTGGGTGGAAGAAGAGAAGTTGGAACTGAAAATAAAAAAAATATATATTTTTTTAAAATAATACTTAGAAGTCTGTAAACCAGGACAAATTAGTTTAGAATAAACAGGTTTATATAACATTAAGGAAACAAGAGAAATTGAGTCATTGGGTATAGATGGGCTTACCCGGGAAAAGTATGTTTCTTGTTTTTGTTGATTAGTATTCTCTTATATGAAGGTAGGGGCTATTTTTTAAGTTTCTGATGGCTTAATAAAAGTTTATGGAATTAAATGTATCATAACATCAACTGGAAATCACTTAAGTTTGTTTTTTGAGCACTCAGACTTGACCTTCAAGAACATCAATCTGACTTCAGCTTGCAATTATCTAGGAATAAATTGACTATTTACTGTATTATCAGAGCATTCCTGTCACAATGACTCAGATGAGGCCAAAGTGTTAATATTTAAGCTTGTCCTGTCAACAATAGTTAAGTGCACCTAAAGGATACATGCCTGTGTTTAACAATGCACGACTATTTTACAGCTAAAAGGAAAGTAGTCTGAGAATTAAGAAACATTTTGGGTGTCCTCCCATGGATTCATTTCAACATAATTACAATTAACTTTATTTCTATTTGTGTGCATAAGTGACAGACTGCACAGAAGGTATTTGGGCATCATTGTTTCCATATCCTGTTTAATAGACATTGTTTTGAACTGTGCAGAAATGTATTTTAAAACTAAAATTAGATCCCTAAGAAAATGAGCCAAATGTGCTCCTCAGCCAAGAATGTCCATTTTTAAATGGTCATATCTTTGTAATATCTAAGACAAAATGTCATAAAATGTGTGTGTGTGTGTGTGTGTGTGTGTGTGTGTGTATGTATGTATGTATTTCTGGTCTAGTGGAAGAGCAAGGTGATCATTTCTCACATATGCATATTAAACTATATACGACACTGTACCAAGTGATGAACAATTATGGAAACTGAAACATTCAGCAACAAAAAGGTGGTATATTTGATTTCTCAGGCATATTCTCTATTTTTAAAAAAAGTTTAAATGATTGATCCAAATTTAAATTCAAATTTGTATAATAAACGCAATGCACGTAAGGTGGATTTTTGTTATTCTTTTTTAGGTAGTAGTTTCCAAGATCATACCTACTAGATTCCCAGGATCCACCGACATAACAATCTACTAGTTCCCAGGCTCATAACTTGTAAACAATCTCACCATGCTTGCACGTCATATCATAATCTTAAAATAATGTAAACATTTGAGTTAAGCTGATAAACACCCACCACGCGTGTGCTATGCTAAGTCATATGGCTAAAGTTAATGTAAACTTGTGAGGCTATTGCTGACAAACTGCCTTCTTTGTGTGCTTCTCTATAAATCAAGTAAGCACTGGTCAGTAAATGGGAAATGAGTATGCACAAAGGGAATATGCATGTGTGAGTGCCTGATTGGCCCACATCAAGGCTTCGGAGGGGAACACACAAGCTGGATTGCTACGCTCATCTCAATCAGTCCCCATTAAGATTTAGGGGATCCTGTAGGATTTGGAACTCCCATTCTCACCCACTCCTGAGAGAAGAGTAATGAAAGGATGCTATAGGAGCTGTGCTTCCATTATCAGCAACCCTTTGAGTATAGAATAAAGTAAACTTAATTAACCCCTTATCATATCTCCAATGCTGTCCTTTTGGCTTCCCAGATCAAGAGTGAACCTAATAGAGGCTAGAGCCCAAAAGCTTCGTTGTCTCTCCTCTCTCACATGGCATAGTCAGTGTTATCTGTGTCTGCTGTGTTACCTGCTAGAAAAGCTCCAGTTCATACTCTTGTGGCTCCCGCCCAATGTACATACACACTCAATATATGCAGAGAAGCACCATGAAGCCATGGAAAGAGTCTTAAATATGACTATTTAACAAGAGTCTGGGTTAAACAAGACCTGGGTTTAAATTGTCCAGACACATAAAGGAAGGAAAGAACTAAGGAAGAAAGGAAGGAAACATTCATCAAGTGCTTAATATGTTCAAAGAACTGTGTTAAGTGTTTGAGTTACAGATGGAAAAATATGATATTTCCTACTTTCAGTGGTCTTATAACACTACAGTCAGGTGGAAAGGTACTATGGTCTATATTATATGGTGGGGAAGCAGATGGTGATACTTCTTTTATGTCATTACCATTGATAAAATCATATCTGTATCAATTACTGAACATTTTGACAATACAAGACTCTGGAAGCAAGAACTTTATTTTCTCAGTCTTTGGCCATGATCTGTGGGAACAGAGCTACATCTCCACAGAGGCTGCTTCCCAGGATGATGGCTGCAGACATCAGACTGGAAGTATTTCTGTTGCCAAGTCTCTTGGGTTCGTGGTCATGGCTTCTCTCTATTAGGATCTGAGAACAGATGGTAGTGGTAGTTTCACCTGCCTAGCACATACTACCTCCTGTCTCTCCCTCAGAGTGCCTTGCATCTATATAGTTAGGCAGTCTGTGAGGTATAATGGTTGACAAGTGGTGGAGATAGCTTCCCTTTTCTCACAGGAGTTTCTCCCTCAGATGATGGCTGAGGAATAGGCAAGAAGCAGAACCAGTAGTCTAGAGACGGGAGTGCTGTCATTCTGAGAGCTCGTGATCATCTGTCTCTTGATTGTAGTTGGCCAGCAATTGTTTCCTTTATTAATGAAGAAGATCGGCCTTTTATCAATGAGAGCCTAGAATCAGGGGAGGGGTACAATAGTTTCCATGGTTCTTATATTCAAGGTGCTTTTCTGACTGCATCAATCAGGTGGTGTTCAAGGTGATTGTGGTGGCTTGAGTTGCCAGGCATATGCTGCCTCCTGTTTCTCCCATAATGTGCCTTGTCGTTTCAGCTAAGCTGGCTTGTCTATTAGCTGTGTAAGCTGGAACAAGATACTCAACCTCAGCCATCTCCCTAGGACTCTTATACTAAGTTATAGACAGGTTGAAATCTATAGATTAAACAATTTCTCACAGATAAAACCCAAGATCACAATATCATAAATATAGAACTGGAATAGATGGATGAATAGATGGATAGATGGAGGGAGGGAGGGAGAGAGAGGGAGAGGAAGAGGGAGAGAGAGAGAGAGAGAGAGAGAGAGAGAGAGAGAGAGAGAGAGAGAGAGAGAGAGAGAGATTGGATAGAATAATGGGGCAGGGGAACAACTAGGGGAATCAGAAAAGACTTCTTAAAGGAAGCCTTTTTCATTAGCCTTGTGGGAAACTTATTAAAGGTTTCTGTAACCTAACCACTTCATATTAAAGGAAAAGGAATTGAGGACCATAGACATTAAATGACTTGTCCAAGGTCACTCAGTTAATAAGTGACAGAGTTGGCATTTGAATCCAAGTCCTTTGACTCCAAATCGGCACTCTTTTCTCTACCTTTGACTTTCTCACCCACCCACCCTCTCCCAAAGTAAGCAAACAAATTGCAACACTTTTAAATATTACCAAACAAGAAAATTAATTTACCTAAAAAGGAATGAGTTCGTAATTTAAAAAAATACCCGAATCCATATCCAATGGTCCTCTTAAATGGATGTAAGTCCTCTGCAGGAAATAGAAAGAAGATTCCCCTTTTCCCTGCCTCCATATACTCTTCTAGGAAAAGTTAGGATAAATCTCCACACTCCCCATTCTACTGCCCAAATGCAAGGTCATATTTGCTAACACGGATTGCCTTCTTCAGAAATAATCCTGTGTAGTTGCTATGAATGTATCAGAAACCCCACAACTATAGCCACTACCCAGGGCTTTTTTCCAAGATCATAGCATTCCCATGTTGCAAGCACCATTAGAGAAGTGATATAGCTTGGGCTAGGGCAGTGGAATGATGTCCCTTTTCTTCCTTTCCAGATACTATTAGTTATCCCTGAGAGGAAAAACTTCTGTCAAGTGAGAAAAATTTGTCCAGGCAATGAACCAAAATATCTCAAAGAAAATGATTGACTTTTTTTCTTCAAAATGACAAAATTCTGGTTTGATCAAATTTGTAGTGTCATGGATACACTCATACTCATTTGATCCTTCTTGGGAAAATATTCTTGATATTAAAATTAAAGGATCCAGTGTGAAGAAACACGTAGTGCTTATAGAAATACTATTCAATGTCACAAAATCAGTGAGATAGAACACCTTGCCACATACACTGATCAAGGGTGACTGTGAGAATTTTGGCATTACATTAGAGGTAAAATGTTGCACAATTACTTAAATTGTGGTAGCTTAGAAGGATATAATAGCCCCTTTCTTCCTTTCCAGGGGACCATTTCTCTCTCCAAAATAATTAAGCTCCTTGAGTACAAAGTCTATTTCATTTTTGTTTTTATATCCCCTGGGCCTAGTACAATACTCAGCAAACAGTAGTTATTTAATAAATTTCCGTGGATTGATTTTGTTATTGAAATAACTCTCCATGAAATATAATATAGTGAAATATGCACTTCTACTGGAATTAGTTGAGTGCTTCACTTGTAGGATAAACATGTAGCTGGGAGAATCTTGTCCCATAATATAATGGTCATAGAGCTGAAATTGACCTTAAAGATCATCTGATCTATCCAAATCCTTGATATTTTCCATCCAAGGAAATGCAATCAGAAAGAGAAAGCAGGTTATGCAAGATCAGCTAGGCAAGAAACAGTAGAACTAGGAACCCAGTATCCTGGTTCTTCTCACTCTAACTCCTCCAAGTGTCTTTCCATTTTACTATGTTATACTTTAAATTTTCTGAAAATATAACTACATCCATATATGTGTGGAAATGGAAAATCCCTTCAAACATTTAACTTAATATTTATGCAAGCCATGTCCATTCCTCACCCTTTAACATGTTTGAATTATTTTGATTTTCCTTTGGGATCACTGTATGATGATAATGATGAGGGAGCGGGAACACAAGATTATCCTGGCATGAATGAAAGGTTGACTGTCTTTCCCCATTCACTAGGAGTTTTATGGTGCATATGATCTCAACAGGCAGAGGGCCATGAGGCCATAGGGCATGAGATTTGTATACTGGCAATTAAGATTGGCTATTTCTTCCTCTTTTTTCTTCCTGTATTCCTTGAGATTTGGACTTTCTGATCACTATGATGATAATTGGCTGCAATCACTAGCTAACATTGGAGCCAACCATTCTGATCAACAAAAGGATTTCTAGGATGTGTTGATTGCTTTTGGATTAGTGCTTCTGGCTTTCCACAAAGCAGACAAAAGTTCCCCAAATTATGACTATAGTAGTCACATCAGAAGCTGTGACAGCCCAGAACTCCATCCACCAGAATGACATTTTGGAGAGTTTGATCTTGTCACAAAGATTGACACCAGAGCAGTGGTAAGCGGGGAACCCAAGTGCCAAGAATGCTGGCTGTGGTGACTCAAATTGGACTGGTGAGACAAGGAAAGGAGACATTTTCAATGCTCTTAGCCAGTGCTTTCCCTTGCTTTAGTTTCTGATCTTGAGATGGATTCCAGATATAAGTATTCCCTTACTCTACTATTTTACAGGATCTGAAGATATGGGTGATTCAGCAATTTCCTCTACAAACTGCTGAAGGGTAAATGGGATGTACTTTTTGAGATATCCTGAGATGGATGGCTCCAATAAAAATATTTTACCCATTATCTTTCTTTCTTTCCTTTTTTTTGTATATTCAATAAACAATGTAATCGCATTGATGTGTCTAAGTCCTGTGGATATAAGAAGAGTCACAACAAAACAAAGGAGAGTTCAGACATTGGGGTAGGGGGTCTAGATCAGTATGAGCCATAAGTTCTATAATTTTAGAATTTAGTAATATTTAATTTAACTTTATTTCCTAGCCTAATTCTAAACTTGTCAAACACTGTTGCTTAAACTTTGAGGTTTGGACTTGGAGAAGAGAATAGTATAGGAATTGATATATTGAGTGCCGCCTGGTGGCCAGATGGGATACTTCAACCTGTTAAAAAGGTTGATTTTTGTGCCTGAGAAGCAGTTGAGACCACAGGGTTGTTGGCTTAAATACAACTAGGTCTTCTGAGCAACTCAGATTTTGAACTCTCTCACTGTATAATTAATGCAATGACATGTTTCCTGTCTTTAAGTTTAGAGAAGGAAACACTAGAGTCAATTTGGACTTCTTGTAGTGCCACAGGTAATATAGGTATAATGATATTTATTAAATATCTATAATGTGCACACAATAACAGGCTGTTGCTGTAAAGATTTCACCCCACTTCTCAAATATGAATGGTTTTTTTGTCTTGTAAATATTTTATCCAGATGCTTAGTGAATTCTCATTAGTGAATTTCATTCTAGTATTTGATTTCATACAGAGACTAGATCTCATAAATTATCCTATATCTGTCATGTTTTAGAAAAGAAGCCAAATATAATTAAAATGGCCTCATAAAACTACTGTTATGTTTAAATAGGAACTTATTCTATTTCATTGTCTCTCTCTGTCATTCTGAACCCAGGAAAATATTCACTTCTGCCCCTACTAGCATTCTGAAAACAGATGTAAATATACTTTATCTTTGTTTGAGGGGCTTCAATATAAAGGCACATACTTCAACCCAACAAGTATTAACTGAGTATTTATTTATGAATACAGTGGAAGAACAGAGTGGGAGGTATTAAAAATAATTTTGACAGTCACTAGCTTAAAGCAAGCATGTTCTAGAAATATATTCCTGAAAATTTTAGAGAATGATATTTAGAGAACATAATTCCGGACTGAAATATGCAGTATATATAGAAAATATATGCTATCCTAAAACAGGAAAGGGAGATATCAAGGAAAAGCTCTTGGAAGAAATTAAAGTAAAATATTCATAATTACAGAAGACATTTGGGTAAGTGGGCAAGAAGGAGAAGCATCCAGTCAGATGGAATAGCAAATTAGAAGTATAACATGTACAGTGTGAATATTGTTCAAGATACATGTAGACAAATCACGAGATAAAATTGGAGAGGTAAAAAGGGGTCTATAAGAGGCATCTATATGCCATCACAAGGAGTTTTTATTTGATTTTAGGAAGATATTCGAGATATCTGAGTAGATAGCTGATACGACAAATATAACAAATACAGTCTTTTCAAGAGACTGAGCTTATGATTTGTGGCATGCAAGATTAATTACATTAGGGGCATGGAGATGAATCAGTAGATGAAACTGGCAACATAGGCATGCTTATGATGATTTAGAATAAACTGTTAGTCAAAGAAATAGGGAAGACGAAGTCCAATAGACGCTATGAAGGAAGAATCAACAAAATTTGGTGAGAGTACAAAATAGTGAAAGAGGAAGACCGTTATAATCCAATGATTGATTATTCCAAGTTTTCAAATTGGAGGCTTGCGAGAATGGTGTTGTCAGTAGTGTGTGGGAGTAGGGTTAAAATAGTCTATGTTCTCTTTTAAACACATTAAGTCCAATGTTCCAAGAGAATACCAATTCAAAGTTGTCTTAGAAGCACTTAGAAATACTTGACTGCAGAAGCAGGGAGAGATTGGTTGGAATGAGAGGTGATACAGATTGGTCAACCAACACTAAGATAGAAGCCGAAGCCATCAAAATGGCTAAATTTTCTAAGGAATGCAGTGCAGAGCAATAAAAACAGAGAACCATGGATAAAATTTCTTCTATAACAGTTTTTAAAAATTCTTTTAATCCACATATGAGCTGTACCAAATATGGTTACATAAGGAAAGTCAACTGGGAAGGAAATTTTGAAGGTGGGCTAATTGCCAGTATTCAACACTGAAAGGAAAAGAAAATATAAATAAGAAAAAACCCTAAATTCAAAGACGGAAGTTCTAACTCCATCATGAGTCTTATTTCTAGAAAATAATATTCACACTAATTTCTATACGGTAGCATTTACTGAATTATTTTATTTATTGTTGTTGTTACTGTTAGAATTGCAGCCACTGCTCCTTTCCTTTCCTTTCCTTTCCTTTCCTTTCCTTTCCTTTCCTTTCCTTTCCTTTCCTTTCCTTTCCTTTCCTTTCCTTTCCTTTCCTTTCCTTTCCTTTCCTTTCTTTTTTTCTTTTCAGACTAGGTCTCCATGTTTTTCCCAAGCCTGGAGTAGATCAGCCATTTATGGATTCAGTCCCGTTGCTAATTTGCACAGGAGCTTTGATCAGTTTTCAATTCCAGCTGGTTTGCTTCTATTAAGCAACTGGGGGTTTCCCCACTCTCTGGAGTTCATCCTACCGATGTTAGATTTAGGAAGGACATTCAATTAGCTTAGCATACTTTGGCTCAGAGCTTCCAACCTCAATTGATTCAACAGCAGTGGGCCTACCAGCTAGCAAAGATTACACACACACATCACCAAGCCTGGCAATTTACTATATTATATATGGAATTTCTTTGCTCTAGGTCCTCTTCCACTGAATCGAATTGAAGAATACTACATTAGGGGACATGATTTTTGAACATATCCATTAAAGTCTTAGTCCCATGTTCCATCACATGTACTATCCTCAAAAATGATGGTAGCAAAATATATGTTCTGAGAGGTCCTACCAAGCTGGGTAGACTGTAAGTATGGGACTTACAGTACATCAATCTGACAGCTATGGGCCATCCTCATTAACTTTAGATAATCTCATCTTTAGAAGTGATACTAAATGTGAACATCTCAGACTACAAGTGTGCCAGCACCCAAAACCTTCCATATCTTGCTAGGTGCAATATGTTACTTGAGCAAAGACTGGTAAGGGCCGGGTTATATGCCTTCCATCTTCCTCAATATACCAGTTCTATCTGTGCCAGTAGAAGGCAGCTTCTAACTTCTGTTGCCATGCCAATATCCTGACTGGGATGTGGAGAATCTTCAGTGTGAAGAACAATCCTCCCTTGGACTTCAAGCCTCCCATATCCTGCCATGCCTGTCCTTTGAAGGTAGAAGAATGGCACTTTTTTCTACTCTCTAATAAACATTCTTACACGCGGTAATACCCTTTCTATCCCAGCGACTGTTGACTCCTCTATATCATCATCCAAACTCTATTTAACAACCCCTACCACCCAATTTTTCATTCCCATCCCCCTCAACTCACCCACTGAAAAGTTTCAGCCCAATTTTATCCAGACCTTCCAGTGTACCTTCTGGAAGTTTTGTTCCATGGGCAGCAAACTTTATATTATCACAAATCTTTTCCTCTTCTGCTCCTTACATCTATTAATTATTACTGAAACTTGGCTTGCCCCTGAGAAACAGAATCTCCCAGGACACTCTTTATGTTACTGGCTGAACTTTCACTCATTCTCCTCAGCTAACTGGATGAAGCAGGGAAGTTGGAATACTCTTTGCCTGCCCTACCCCATTGCCAATTCTAGATTTTCTTCCTTCCTCTATTATTCCATAACTCTCTTCCTCTGAGGTGCAGGCCAATCATCTCTACCACCCAATCAAAATCTTGGTAGCAGTTGTCTACAGACACAACCCACCCTGTTTCTTTACTCAATGAGTTCGACTCCTGGCTCACAATTTTTCTTTCCTCCCCAATCCTGCCCTCATACTGGGGGACATCAATATACATATTGATTCTTCTTCAAATGCCTTAACCACTCATTACCTCGAGTTATTTACTTCCCGTTAGCTGCTCCTCCACCCAACCTCAACCACCCATAAAAAGGTCGTACGCTTGATTTTGCCATCATCCAGAAATCTACCACCTCATCTTCAAGTATTCAGAAATCCCTTTATCCAATAATAATGTATTGACTTTTTATTTCCTTTTTGCCTTTTCTTACAAAGCTCTACTTTTCATCCACACTGTGACCTCCAATACTTTGGCCCTTCAGTTCTCTTATCAGACAATTTCCCGGCACTATCTACTCTCTTATCTTCCCATCTTAATCCCTTGGCAAACCATTTCAATGCTATACTGTCCTCTGTTCTCCTCTCTTCCATCTCTAGCCCCATTATTGTATTTCTGATTATTCCCAGACAAGCCACAGCCTTGGATCGCTATTACCATTCACACCTTTCCTCCTAAACATATTCCTGAGGAAAGGTGGAGGAAATCATGCAGTTATTCTGATTGAGTCCACTACAAATCTATGTTACATAAACTTAACTGGGCTCTCACATGATGAAGTGGCCTCTTTAACCAAGTCTATCTCCTCTCCCTCTTCAGCTGATCTTGCTCCATCCTTCTCCTCCAGCAGATTGCTTGCCACCTCTGTCATCCTGATTCTTTCACTTATTTTCAGTCTCTCCCTGTCTATTGGCTCTTTGCCTAATGCCTATAAACATTCCCAAGTTTCTTTTATCCTGAAAAAAAAACCCTTCACTTGATCCTTCAACATCCACTAAATACCATCCTATATCACTTCTGCCCTTTGTAGCTAAACTCCTTAAAAAAGCAGTCTACAATAGGTGACTCGACTGTCCCTCCTTGCATTTTCCTCATAACCCCTGATGGTCTGATTTTTGACCTTATCACTCTAACGAGACTGCTTTTTACAAAGTAACTAATCTTCTCTTAGTTGACAAATCCAATGGCTTTTTTTCTCAGTCCTCATTCTTCTTGACCTCACTGCAGCTTTTGCACTATTGATTCCTCCCTTCTTCGATACTCTCTTCTCTCAAAGTTCTCATGATACCCTTCGCCCCTGGTTCTCTTCCTATCTGATCTCTGTTTTTCTATCTCCTTTGCTGGATCCTCTTCCAGATTATATTCCTAACTGTAATTGCCCCTCGGGTTCTGTCCTGGCCCTTCTCTTCTTCCTTTATATTACACTTGATGATCTCATGGGCTGCAATTGACTTAATTACCATCTCTATGCTGACGATTCACAAATTTACTTATAATGACCCAATATCTCTGTTGACCTCCATTTTTACATCTTCATCTGCCTTTCAGGTATATTGAACTGGTTGGCCAAAATATTGATAATAGTTAACATTAATATAGCGCTTACTATGTATCAGGCAGCTAAATGGTATAGTGGATGGAGCACTGGGCTTGAAGTCAGGAACTTTTGGGTTCAAATTTGGCCTCAGACACTTAAAAGCTATATCAGGGCTGTCCAAAATGTGGCCCACAGGATGCTTGTAGCCCTCAGTGTGATTTATGCGGCCTGCCTACAAGCATAGAAATTTATGTAAATGCTTTGGTAAAGGAAGCCAAGCTACCGCAGAGCTCTCACTAAAATGGCAAATCAAAATGTATTGTCTATTGTTTCAATAAAAACCTAAGGCGGGACAGCCCTGAGTTATATGACCCTGGGCAAGTCACTTAACCCCTATTTGCCTCAATTTTTCATCTGCAAATGGGGGCACACTGAAGAAGCAAATGGCAAACCATGCCAATGTCTTTGCCCAGAAAATCACAACACACGAAAGTCCGTGGGGTCATGTAGAGCTGGACATGACTGAACGACTGAAGAACAGCAAATGTGCCAGGTACTGTGCTTTGTGTTTAATAATTATTATCTTATTTGACAATCAAATTACCCTGTGGGGTAGGCGCTTTTATTATCCCAATTTTAAAGATGAGAGTACTAAGGCAAAAAATGAAAAGGTTAAGTGACTTGCCTGGATCACACAACTGGTAAGTGTTTCAGGTTGGATTTGAACTCAGGTCTTCCTGACTTCAGGATCACTGCTCTATCACTTTGCTACCTAGTAGACATCATAAATTCTGTATCTTTAAAACAGAATTTCTTATTTCTCCCCCTAACACCATTCCTCTTCTGCCTTCTCTATTACTGCAAAGGGCAACGCCATCTTCCCAGTCTCTCAGGTTTGCAACCTAGGAGTTCATCCCGGATTCCTCTCATCTGCCTTATCCAATGTGTTGCCAAAGTCTGTTGACTTGGCCTTTGTAACATCTCTCAAATATGATCACTTCTCTCTTCTGATACTGCCACCCTTCTAGTATATCAAATCATCACATCATGCTTGAATTATTGCAATAGGTTTCTGGTAGGTCTCCCTGCCTTAATTCTCTCCCTCTACTGTAATCCATCGTTTGTTCAGAAACTAAAGTGATTTTCTTAAAGTTTCAGGTCTTATCATGGCATGCTCCTACTCAGTGACCTCCAATGGCTTCCTAATGTCTAATGCTGTTTGGCATTCAAAGCTCTTCATAACCTAGTTCCCTCCTACCTTTCTAGTCCTTCTTACACCTTACTCACTGACATATATTCTTCAATCTAGTGACATTGGCCTACTGGCTCTTCCATAAACAAGATACTCTATATTTCTTGGCTGCATTTCTCGACAGCCTTTGAAACCCTTGAGGCCATACCACACAGACCTCTCTAGGCTTGGGGTCTTCCTTACACTACCAAGTACCAGTTTCCCAAGTACACTCACCATCTTTATCTTTGGATCCCCCCAAGGCTTAGCGTCTATAATAGGTGCGGTCATGTTTGTCTTCAATGTCTTAGCTTTATTTACTCTGCAATATCTATGTTAACCAATTTTTAAAGTAATTTCCAAATCTTAAACTCCTTTATATGAGTTATTATTTATTATTTTCTCTGGCTGTCCCCTATGGGGCACTCTCCCTCCTCTGGTCTAACTGTTGACCTTCCTGTCTTTCTTTAAGTTCCAACTAAAATCCCACATTCTACAGGAAGCCTTCCCCAATCCCCCCCTTCATTTCAGTGCCTTTTCCCTGCTAATTATTTTCTCTTTATCCCTTATAAAGCTTGCTTTGTATAAATACATATAGATATGTCTGTGATGTGCATACATCACACATACATGGATATGTACATACATAAAATGTATATATATACATCTGTGTGTGTTTGCATGTTGTCTCTCCAAGTTTATTGTAAGTTCCTTGAGGGCAGGGACTCCATTATGCCTCTTTTTTGTATCCCCAATGCTTAACCCAGTGCCTGGAATGTAGTGAGCACTTAATAAATGTTTAATTACTGATTGAATTCTTATTAAAGTGTGTAGGAATATTGGTATTTGAATAGGTGCAGGAAATACCAATGCTAATGATATCTTTGAATCTTTAATGCACTGAAGACATGAAATTTTGGTGAATCTAAAACACTTCAGAGCATTTGGGAATATATAAAGCAGTAGCCATTAAAATGTCTTTATTTGAAAATCAATTAAGTATATATGGAAAACCAAATACAACACACATCTCTGTTATTTCTGGCCTATAATTTCAACTAAATACTCTGACCTTGCATGGCTTAGAAGTAGCTCACTCAGCAGAGTGGTCTTTCATTGATTGTATTAATACTATTGTATTAATTGTGTTCATGCATTGTATTAATTGTTGTTAGATTATATTAATGGAAGTCTTATACTGAATCCAAGATCTTTCCTTCCCAATTTACTATAGCTACACTATTTAAGTGATACGAGTATTCTTAGTAGCAAGTAGAGCTTAATGAATTGAGGGAAATCAGCCTTTCATAATTATAATAAAACCATCCATCTCATCTCATGAAGTAACACTTTCACATTCATTATATAATTTGATCTTCATAATAACCCTGTGACTTAGATATTTTCCCCTTTTCGTAGATGAGTAAATCGAAGTGTGGTGTAGTTAAGTGATTCGCCCAAGTTCATAAGGCTAATAATAATTGGTGGCTGAGGCAGAATAAAAACCCAGATCTTCTAATCTGAATTCAAATCTGAATCTACTTTACAGTATACCAAGATCATTATATGATAACACTTAAGCTACTAGCTGTGAAACACAGTGCATAGAATGCTAGACATGGAGAAAAGACTTACATTAAAATCTAGCATTGGACACTTATTATATGTATTACCCTGGCCAAGTTGCTTGACTGCTGCCTGCCTCAGTTTCCTCATCTATTAAACAGGGATAATAATAGTACCTACCTGCCAGAGTTATGAGTATAAAATGACATATTTTGAGATATCTCAAATGAGATTTCTAAAATGAGACATTTTGACATTATGAGTATAAAATGAGATATAAAGCACTATGCAGATCTCAAACTCCTTTAAAATATTGTTGTTGTTATTATTGTTATTGTTAATTACATCTCTACTATGGCTTTCAAGAACATGATACTTTTTGAATTTGCAAGATTAATGTCTGATTTTCAAGTCTGCAAACCTTAGAATACTAAGTATGACAAATAAGTCTTCCAAAGACTATAATCTCTGAGTTTCATGTCCTATAAAGTTTATGGATAACTTGAACCATGTTTTCATAAATGCAAGGGAAAATATAAATTTAAATTTTCTATTGGAAAACTATGACTTTTCAGAACTGATGAGTAAATAAAACCCGGTTAAAGGTAAGATTGGTAGTGGAGAAAGAGCCGAACACAGCTACATGGATGACTACATGATCTTGAGCAAATTACCACCTCTTGGAATAGGTTTCCTTATTTTTTAAATGGAGGTGATATCTATTGTACCTATTACATTATACAGGATTATTGTGAGGCTTAAATGAGATGATATATTTAAAGTAAATTATAAAGCATTACATAAAGGTCAGTTGTTTCATATAACAATATACTTTGGTACTTGCCAAACATGCGCGAGGTTCTGTGCTAGGCACTAGGAACACAAAGACTAAAATAAGATAGTCCTTGTCTTCAAGGAGCTTCCATTCTGTAAGGGGAAAGCAACATGTTGAAACAAAAATACAAAACAATTTTATTTGGAGGTCATCTATTTGTTTGTTAGATCTTACTGGCTAATATAAATATGATATTGTAACAAGATCCTTTTCTTTGTCTCCATAGGAAAAAGTTAAACATATTTGCATACCTAAAATGTACAGAGTAGTGTGCTTTTACTATGGCAAATGAATGCTATTTATGTACAGCAATAATTTCAGACCACCAGCTTCTAGCTCATCCCTGAAGCCATTGTCCATAGGGGTAACCTCTGGAGAGGCAGGCCCCTCCAAACCTGTCACATACCAGCACCATCACCAATGCCGACTGTCAAACAACTGCCACCAACAGGCAGGCAAGTCAATTTAGCCAAATAAGCAAGGTTTCCTGAGGGAAATATGAGGCAACATGTTCTGGGCTGACATAATCTCCTTTACTCTCTCAAAAATAAGATAATTACTGACTCACCCAGATTGTAGCCGCGCTCTCAGTCGTGCTCCCAGCCCTGCCCCCCCCCCAGCCATGCTTTGGGAGAAGAGTGATTCCAGAGGCTTCACCTGGCAATGACCTCTGCAGGTGCTGCAGCTATTTCCTTTTCAGTAGCCAACACTACTTATGGCTTAAAAGATGTTTTTGACGTTTATGTCCTTGGCATTGTAGAATGGCTCAACATCAGAAAAGGCTATGATTCTTTCATTACAAATAACACTAAAAAGGATGAGTTGGCTCTTTACCCTAAAGAGTATTGGGCATTTCCATCTTCTTTGTAGCTGAATCATCCTATATGTGCTGCCTCCTCCATTTGAAAAGCATTTTTAGAGTGGGGATTATCTTGGGGTTTCAAATATTTGCCCTCTGCACTGGATATTGTAAGGACTTAATAAATACTTTTTGATCCATTCTTTCCTTTTCATTAATAGTTTTCATATCTTATTGTAATCCCTGTTCCAAAGGCCATTGATGTGAACTCTACCTTTACTGGGGGGCATAAATGCCCTGCTCTTTGGTGCAGGGTTGCTGATAGCAAGTGAGCTCAAATCTTCTTCAGTCTTATTCACAACTGTTCAAGCTCCAGTTCTCTTCAGGACTTCTCAAGTTTTAGGCCTTCTTTGAGCTTTGAACAACTTCAGGTGCTGCTGGCACCAAGTACTGCTTAAGGAAAAGCCTCTAAGAAAACATGAGAGGAGCTGGCACTCTTATTCATGTCCATATTTCTAGCTAGCAACTGAAGAAACTTCAATGAGTTTTGCCTTGGGTAAGATCTAGGACCCTTTCCTTGAGTTACCTCACCCCCAACTGGGAAAAATCCCTCACTCTGTATTATCCTGGGCTGCCCTTATCAGAATTTAGTGGGAGGTGGTGATTGAGGGAATGAAGGAGATTATGTATATATTTCCTTATGTATACCTTCTCTGATTACTTATTTAAACAAATGTATTTCTTTGCTGTTCACTGTGTAGAACTGGTATTCCGTAGGAAAGGGATCAAGCCTTGGTTATACAATTTAGGGTCCTCCTCCCCCCACAATAATAATGACATATTGATAAGAAGTTAGATTGGACCTGATCATATCTGCTAGACTAATAACATTTAAGGGAACAAAGGTATAATACGAGAGTAAATAGATATAATACTAGTCTATCGGCCACTGTATCTGAGGAGATCAGAGTGGCCAAGATTTTGGCTCTAACCTCCTAGTTCCCCTCCTGGCAAGAATAAAGTGTCTCTTAGAGAAGGATGGAGGGAAAAGAGGCTAAAGATGTCTATTCTGCCTCCATTTGAGTCACACAACAACATTCCCATGCTGCTGGCAGGGGCACAGCCCTTATAAGCCATGAGGCCTCATGAAACAGGACTTTCTACCCTATGGATCTTCCCTAACCTATCAAGTTCCAACTACATTTTGTATCTCCTCTAGACTTACCACATTGTTTTACATATAATAGGCACAGCCATACTCATCTTCCATGTCTTGACCTTGCTTATTGTCCTACATACATACTAGCATTAAAAAAGCTGGTTAAAGGCTCTAGCCTTTATCCTTTATGATGTTTCCATAGCTATTTTCCATACCCCCATTTTCTTGAATATTTAGTTTGGAAGTAGAATCAGAAAGACCATAGAACTCCTAGAAGCTGCCATCACCCTTCTCAGATGCAACTTCCACACTACTTTTGATATATTTCTGACTGATGGATGGTGTGAAACGTAAATACTGTGAAACTTCTCATAAATATACATAGTGGTCTACATATGCTAAAATGTATATATCAGTATTGCTTTTAGTAAAACAAACATTGCATAAGTGAGCCAGAGACAATTTTTGATTTTGATTTTCATTATTTCCTCTATGAATTTGAATTACTTCTCCAATTTTTTAGGTAAATTTTCTGAACCTGTATATGTTCATGGAGTATTTACTAGATTATAGATCAGACTCATTTGGGGGTTCTAAACATTGAAATCCTCTTTTCATTCCCTCACATGTATTTTCCAATTCTTGTATATGCTCTTCCCTTTCCTGCTGTATTTCTACATAAAATGTCATTCAGTTTGAAAATTTTTGTGTCTTGATAACTACCTACTCCAGCATAAAAGAGGCATTGGGCCAAATGTGTTCACTTTTTGCTTGTTTTCTGTTTTGTTTTTCATTCAGTTTTTTCTTCTTCAAATGAGGAAGTCCTATTCTTTTTTTTTCTTTTAAAAAACCTACCAGTCTATTTATTTGCTTTATACTTTTTTTTTTAATTTTGGGTTTCAAGTTTTCTCTTTCCCTCCAGTAACTCTCTATCCATCGAGAAACAAGCAATAGCATATTAATTGTACATGTGAAGTCATGAAGAACACTTCTATATTAGCAATGTTGCAAAAAAATTAAAAAGAAAATAATGAAGAACATATGCTTAGATCTGCAATTAGGGTTCATAAGTTCTCTCTCATGAAGTAGATAGCATTTTTTTTTATCATGGGTCTTTGGAATTTTCTTAGATAATTGTGTTAATCTGAGTAACTAACTTTTTCCACAGTTGATCCTTACAATATTGCTATTACTTTGTATAATGTTTTCCTGATTCTGTTTACTTCATTTTGCACTGGTTTATGTCTTTCCAGGTTTTTCTGAAACCATTGCTTCTGTCATTTTTTATATTAAAAGAGTATCCGATCATAGTCATATACCCCAACTTGTTCAGCTGTTCCCTAACTGATGGGCATCCCCACAATTTCCAATTCTTCGCCACCACAAAAAAAGTTGACAAATATTTTTGGACATAAGAGTACTTTTCTCTTTTCTCTGATCTCATTCTGATATGAATCTAGTAGTGGTATTGGTGTGCCAAGAAATATGCACAGTTTTATAGCCCTTTGGGCATAGTCACAAATTTTTCTCCAGAATGGTTGAACCAGTTCACAACTATCCCAACAGTGCATTGGTGTATTTTTCCATATCACCATAAGCATTTATTATTTTCCTTTTCTGTCATGTTATCCACTTTGACAACTATGAGGTCATATCTCAGAGTTGTTTTAATCTGAATTCCTCTAATGAATCATGACAGAGTGTTTTTTCATGTGATAATTGATAGCTTTGATTTCTTATTTTGAAAACTGCCTGTTCATATCATTTGACCATTTATCAACTGGGGAATAAATGGCCCTTATTTTTATAAATTTTGCTCAGTTCACTATCTATTTGAGAAATGAAGGCTTTTTTAGAGAAACTTACTGTAAAAAAATAGCACTGGTAGACAGATCTCTCAGAATGACCTTCCTATTTCAATGAAATCACTGATCCATATCAAAATAAAAAAAACAAACAAAATCTGTGAACTGGTGTATCTTTTTACTTTACATAAATTCTGTGATTTGATAACTATAATAATCTGTGAGGTTCATATTTCGGGTATTGTTGCATTTTCTAAATGAGGAAAACAAGCCTCATAAGGTAAAATAAATTGTCTAGAGTCCTACAGGTAAATGCGAGAGCAAACATTTGAAACCAGATATTTCCAACTCCAAGTGCTATGTGCTAACCATTATGTGTCACTTCCTCTCAGTTTGAAGCATGATTTATGAAACACAGCCTCACCTTCACTTTGTATCAATAGGGTTTTGAACAAGGAGGATTGCTAAACTTACTAAGATAATAATCTTATTTACTTATTTATTACTATTCACATATATACTGCATATATTACAATTTACTGTTGATGTCCACTGACATTATTTTAGGCAGTGGTCTGAACAAATAATTATAATACACAATCACAGAGCATGATTTTTGTATTAATGATGACAAAGTACATTTCTACAAGGTTCTAAAATTAGAAAGGACTTTCACACGTGTTATCTCTTTTTATTAGAAGGTGAGTGATAGAATATTATGCCCACTTTATGGATTAAGGAACTGAAGCATGGAAGGGTTACATGACTTGCCCAAGATAATAGGATTATAGATCATATAAAGTTAGAACTGGAAAAGACCTTACCGATTATCTACTTTAATCCTGTAACATCCCAAATGCTACTCTATCACCTAGAGAGAACAATGGATCTTCCTAGGCACTATGCATTTATTTCCAAAGAGTTTCTCAGCCAGAAGTGCTCATTTATATTCAGTTTAGTGATTCCAATCATTAAAATAAGGGATTGCTAACCAATTGATTGTATCAATGCACAATCAATCTAAATTTGCTCATCAAAGTGATGAAAGTCTTTGGGTGATTAAGAAAGTGGTTAACTCAAATGGATCATGGAGAAAATAAATGTATGGTACATATTGACTACCTACTATGTAACCCAGAATTGGAGATCCAAATAAATACCTAGGAAATAGATTCTAATGGAGTGAAAAAAATATTTGCATATTCAGGGAAATGGGACAAAATTGTATTAAAAATGAATTACTAAATTAATATGAATCACTCCCATACACAAACCTGGGGGAAATCAGTGAGGGAGACAAATAAGCCTTTAAAAAATTATCAGTAGAAATATTGAGTTGTGTTAGTTAGCTGATCCCTGTGTTGATAGATTTGAGGTGATAGGATAATAGGATGCCCAGGTTTGACAATCAGAGAAAAGAAAATAGAGGAGGTTAAATTACCAAATATTTGGTTTTGGAAAGCATTTACTTTTGATTATGCATTTTTGTTAGTTTTTTTCTTTCAACTTTTAATTTTCTTAGCTATATAAATCATAGTTTTCTTATCAAGGAAAATATGATTAAGTACTTAGAATTATTCTATGTAGAGGTAATTTCAAATTTACGTTTTTATTGCTGCCTTTCTAAACCTGATTATTGCAAAAAGCATTCTCCAATTGCCCCTAAAAAAAAAAAACTGTCAATAGTACTTTAGACACCAATCACATTCAAAAAGAATTGTTAAATATCTATTTTCATGGAAATTTTCTTCTTTCTACTTATGTATGTAGAATTTGGCAAACTAATCATAAGAATAACTATACACACACATATGTATGTATTTTGGTTGTTATTGTTCAGTTGCTTCAATCATGTTTGATTTTTCATGACCCCATTTAGGCTTTTCCTGGAAAAGATGGTAAAGTGGTTTGCCATTTTCTCTTCCAGATTATTTTTCAGATGTGGAACTGAGGCAAACAGGGTTAAGTGACTTGCCCAGGATCACATAGCCAGTGTCTGAGGCCATATTTGAACTCATGAAGATGAGACTTACTGATTCCAAGCCCAGGGCTTTATCCACTGTGCCACCACATATATATGCATACTTGTAGATATTTACAATTTATAAGTGTTTATATTATCATAAGCCTGTTAGATAGTACAAGTATTATAATTCTTATTTTAGGATGAGGAAAAGAAGGTTCAGAGAATTTAGGTAACTTAATCACAGTCTCAGTACTAGTAAATGTCAGATCCAGGACTCCAACAATTATTTTCTGACTCTAAGTTCAATATTTTCCCCACTGTATTATGAAGATTTTATTTTCCTACTCAGGTTGACTTTTTGACAAGAGGCAGCTCAACTTAATATTTTTTATCAACCTTCATTAAAGATATAGCCAAAACATCATGGTTCATTGGTACAGTTAGTAAATCAAAGATTTACAGCCACAGAATTTTGAAAATGCTAAATTATTAAGCTATCTTCAAGTGAAGTGATGGAGAGAACGGCTTTTAGAATACTTCCTAACAAAATAATAATGCTAAGGAACCATACGTATGCTTCTCCATTTTATTCCAGTTCCAGTTCATGTCTGTAGGAAACAATGGACATCTTCTATATCCACTTCTGTGGTGAAATTGCCTAGGCTTCACCATCCTGGGAGATAAATGTAGACACCTTTTTTACTGAGCCATTGTTCTTTTTTAACGTGTTCCCAAATCCAGTTCATATTTGGCATAAATGAAATTGCTTTGGCAGATTGCTTGCTGCCTCCCTCTCTTTTCTAGAAATATAGGCCAAGTACTGAATAATGCAGTCAAACAAGCAAGGTATTTAAAGTGTTCGTATTTTCCATCATAATAGAAAATGCTAGAGTTATTTAGCAACAGACCAGGTCACGTTACCTCTACTTCAGGTTACGGTCAACTCTCATGCCTTAAAAATAAGGTATTATGCTTACATCATTTGACATTTTTTAGATTAAAAAGCCAAGTCTGATCATGTATATCATTTTTACATGAGAAAGAATTACTTCTGGATTTCAAAACCAGTTTTAAAGTATGCATATAACATATTCTGAAAAGTAATTGGAGAGTATTTTAAAGAGTGAGCTGGTAAAATGTCTTTGATTTTAACTAAGCCTTTTGCTGTAGCTCCCCACCTCCCAACACTCCAGTTTTCATTTTCTGTCAAATCAGCTTATAAAGGGGGTAGGCAACCATTGAAAATGATTTTATATTCCTTGCTGAAAATATGCTATTTTATTATAGTTTTGCTGAGATCATAAAATTGAATTTTTTTTTAATTATAGAAAGAATAGTGTTTCTTTTCCTGCTGACTCAACGAATAGCTTTAAATGATGAAACTGCAGCTCTCTGAACATTTTTACTGTGAGTTATTCTATTTCATGTCAGAATCATAGAATATTATAATTGAAAATGATCTTTAAAGGTCATCGATCCCAATGCCTATGCCTGATACACTAATTATTTCTACATGAACCTAAGAAATGAACATTTAATTTGTTAATAAGGCCTCCTAATGACAGCTAACTCACCCCCTTTTAAACCAGAAAATTCTATCTTTGGATGTTCAGATTATTAGAAAGGTTTTTTTTTGCTCAAAAAATGTACCTACATCTCCCAAAGAACAGTTGAAAAAATGTAGAGACACAAAACACACACACACACACACACACACACACACACACACATACAATAACCAGGAAAGAGTTTGTTGAAATGACTTTGATGAACTAAATATGCAAATATAAATTAAAGTAAAAAAAGGATTATTTTTAAACTATAGGCTATTGAGTTTGATTGACATAAACATTCTAAAACATTGGTAAAATGATGGATTATCTGCTCTACATACGTATTTCTTTTTCTTTTAGCAGAAAATAAGCTTCTTTTTTTATCTCATATCTTCAATGCCTTGCACTATGCCTTGCTCCTAGTAGCTGCTCAATAAATATGTCAACTTGAAGCAAATTGAATTTTGAGCTCTTAAAATGGAAATCATGATCACTATGACCCAAAATGGGATCATCAGGGAGAAATCACACCAGCCTGGTTACATTTCCTTTTTGTGATATGATTACTAAATGGGTAGATAGGAAAATTTTCTCTATACCATGCCTTTATTCCACTCAGGAACTTAGCACATTCATTTACAACATCTTTGTGGGAATATGCAGAGAGAAATGATAGATCATATTAGAGTTAGATTTAGAATTACTAAAAACAATAAACAGTCCCAAGGAACCCTATATCAACTTCAATGATTAGAAAGGTGAAATTTCTGGTACAGCATTATACCATGGCCCTATCTTACTCAATATCAATCCTTCAATTGAAAGAATTGGGAATATTTATCCCAGAGAATAGATGAAATAAGAAGAACATTATAGCTTATCAACAAGTCCTTAAGGAGATGTCATGCAAAAGAAATATAGAAGGAGAAATCTAATATATGGAAAGATGAAATTTCTTCTGTTTGGATATTTGGTGTTCCCTCAAATAGTCTAGCTTCTCAGTCCTTTGATGTACTCAAATCCTGATGACCTACTCTTACTATTATATCATTATTACATGATATTATAGATATATCATAGATATATATAGATATATCATAAATTATAAATGCTATAGTAATCACATACAAGTGTTCCATTTCCATGTTCGAGAATTTCCAAATTATTTTATCCTATTGTGATCTTTTAATCTTTCCATTTATCTTCCTTATTTCTTCTAACACTACTCCTAGTTCTCATCATGAACTCCAATTCCTCTAGCTCTCAATATTTGCCTAGGTGATCAGTCCTGTGCTGGCTACTTTCTCCTATCCCTTCACTCTCATTTTCTCCAATCCCTTGTTCTCTGATATCGTCACCAGTTGTGCCTTGTTTACTCTGGACCCTGAATTATTTCAACCGTCCATCTCATTCACTCCCATTCACATGTACTAAATGGATTTGGAGAAAATTGCAAAACCATGTTGATTGGATCACTACAATTTTATGTTATCAAATACTCTATCCTTATTTGTCAGTCAGTCTTTTTACTTACTCTCTAACAAATATTTTTTTTTTATGTTCCATAGCAGTTGTTCCAATCCTTCTCAAGCCACCCATTCTACCTTTCTACTACCTTTTCAGCAAAAGGTCTTATTTCATGCTTCACCGGAAAAGGAAAATGAAGGCATTTGTCATGAGCTCCACAATTTTCACTTATCTCACAACCTTATAATATAAGCCCTTACAATCTGCTACTTTGCTCCAATTTTTAATGTGGATGGTCCTCTTTACTACATCCAAAAATCAATATTCACCTTTGATTCTATCTTTTCCCATCTTCTTTAGTAGATGTGGTAAAATAAAAATGGCTATAATACTGAATTAGCTTGTGAATTTATTACTATTCCTATCAAACTATCAAGGTAGGGGACACATTACAGAAATAGAAAATAATAAATTAATTTAGAGGAACAAAAAATTTAGGTTACTAATGGAAAGAATAAAATATAAAATGGAAGGGAAGACCTTAAGCTACATTACAAAGCAACATGATTAAAACTATTTGATGCTAGTTTATAAAATTGAAAAAAGAGCAATTTACACAAGAAAGAAGCAAAAACAAATGAAAGAAATAATCTAGATTCTGATATGACCCAAAGAAGAAATTTCAAAGAAAACAAATCCCTATAAGACCATATTTGCTGGGAAAACTTGGACATGATCTCTTAGAAATTAGTTTTAACAAAATATCTCATACTATAAAAAAAATTAAAAATGAATATCCATCCAAAACATTAAAGGTCATACCTTCAAAAAATTAGAAGAGAATGATATCAAACAACTATCACAGCTGTGTCAAGGGAGTGACTTCTTAACCAAAAAAGGGATACAAATGATTACTAAAGAAAAAAATAGATTATTTCAATGATGTAAAATTTAGAAGCTTTAATACAAATAAAATTAATAAAGCTGGGAAGTGAAAAGAACTAGCTGGCTAGGAAAGATCTTCCTATGAAATATGTTTCAAAAAGTTCTGATAACCAAGATGTATATGGGTCTAATGGAAATACAAAACAAAAAGCTCTTGCCCAATAAAGGAAGTGTAAAATGCCATTAACAATTCTCAAAATAATTGTAAACTAATTACAACAATAAAAATAAATACTTTCAAATTAATGTTAATAAGAATGGGAAATCCAAATAAGTCACTTAATACCCAGCACAATGGCAGAGATGACCAAAGAGTAGAATGATAAATTCCAAGGTACTTCTGGAAAGAAAAGAACATTAATGCTTCATTGGTGGTGCTGTGGATTTATCCAACCATTCTTTAAATTAATTCAGAATTAAGCAAATAAAAAAAACTAAAATATTTATACCCTTTGACCCAGAGATTCAGCTGTTAGGTCTATGCCCTGTAAAAAGATAAAAAATAATATTACCTCTGATTCCTACCCTATTGATTTTACAATGTAATTGATTTTATGCTATCTTGATTTTTATTATTGAGTTATTATCTTCCTGAACTCATCTTGTTCAATTTGTTTTCCCTCTGAGCTAGTTTAAAGATGTGGTTGAACCGGAATGCTGTTATCATTCATGTAGTTAGTCCCTATGACATCTGCTTGCAGTCTGGAAGCCCCAACCAGCTTAACCTGGAGCCATCTCTCCAAAAGAGAAGTCATCTGTCCTTGCCTATCCTTGTGTGATGAAGGGAGGTTTGATCTCTCCCAAGAGGACCACTACCCTGGTAGTTCTGTTCTCATAGCCAAAATTACAAGAGGCAGATGAGTTCCATAAAACAATTAACACTCCTTAATTGTCAGAGAGAAATGTGATTAGCCACACCTGAATGCCAATCCACTTTCCCCAGTGTAGCTGATTGTAATTTTCCCCAACTACTCAGATTCTCTCCTTTCCTGTGTGTCAATAAAGAGCCCTCTTTCTCGTTGGGATTTCTAGGCTTACTGAGGTGGCCTATCTGACCTGCTTTGTTACAGTTTTATGTGTCACTGTTAATTATTGCATTTTTACATTTACTTGCCACAGCCCCAAGGAAAGTTTTATTAATTTATTTTATTTTTTTAAGCTAAATGTGTATCTATATGAACACAAACATAAGCATATATATAGTGTGTATATACATATTATATCTGTATGTATTGATACATATACATATACACATCTATATATTCATTCATTCCTTTATGATACAGAACTTCTTTTTGGTAATTCTAAGAACTAGAAACATAGTAGATATCCTTGGCTGTGATTCAGCTAAATAAATTATGGTACATTAATGCAATAGACTGTTATCGTCCTGAGAGAAACAATAAATATGATGACTATAGAGAAGTATGGGAAAACTTTAATGAATAGATTAAAAGTCAAATAAGTAGTACCAGGAAAAGAAAATGCACAATGATTACAACAATGTACATGGAAAGAACAACATTAAAACAATAAAATGGAATCTTTGAAATTATAACGACTAAGCTTGTCTCTAAACAAGAGACAGGAGAAGACACCTCCGTCCCTTTTTTGCAGAAATGAGGCAAATAGTATTTAGGGATGGAGTACTAAGAATATGGACCACTACAGATGGTCAGACTTTTTATATGTGTTTTGGTTCCTTTGATTGAAAATTCCTGCCCCCTATCTTTTTTGTTCTCTTTCGTGAAGGACAGCTCTCTGGGAAGTGAAAGATGGATACATTTAGAATGTAGGTAATAGAAAAAAAATAAATGTAAGGCCTTGTAATATACAATGGGAATATAAAGATGAAATTAAGCATTAATTAACCTAAATGACCTGAAATTAAACCTGAATGACCTTATATCTAGAAGTGCAGTTAAATTCATATTAGTACAATGTTTAAGGTTTGCAAAGCACTTCTAACATAACATGGTGAATAGGTAAAGAATTCAGGTTATAGAAATTGTGAATGTCCAAATGGTTACAGGTCTAGAATATGAACTAGAGTTTGAATCTAGTTCTCCTAATTACAGTGAGCTTCATAAAACATAAATCAAACTTTGCGTAAGTAACAAAGAGAGTTCCATATAATATGCTCATATATCTTTCTGAATTGGAGGATCAGGAAAGACTTCTCAGAGAAGTTGTTACCTGACTTAGATACTGAATAAAAGAATATTTGCAACTACTCCAGACATGGGTTTGATGTCATCAAACACACAGATAAGAAAGGGCAAGATGAGAATGTACATCAGTGAGTACTACTGTGGATTGATGTATATTAAATGATGAGAAGTACTATTAAAATAAGCCTGGAAGGATATTTTGTGCCAAATCTTGGAAAGCAGTTAACTTCGGTCTAAGTAATTTGTATATTTTTCTGAAGGCAAAAATAATAGATAATCACTGAAGATTTTGAGATTTGGGGTGCCTGAAACAAAGAAGAGTAGTAGATAACTTCAGTGGTAACAAAGTTAAGGTTAAATTAAACAAAAGTAACTGGAACTAAGTGGACCAATTAGAAGCCTAATGTCATAGCTCAAGTGAGATGTTGTGGGGGCCTGATTTAGTTGGAACAGAACAAGGTGGAGATATTGGAAGATAATTCAAAATGTTGAATGTACTTGGCGAAAGATTGAATGACAAATCAGACTTGAAACTCAACAATTACTTTCAAAGTAATATAATAATAAACAAGAAATCTGTTAAAATTGGCTGTGTAATATTTGCTCAAGTGAATAATTTCACTTTTCCATTTAATCAATTGACTTATTAAGCTATACTGCAATTAAAGTAACTTGCTCTTAGTGGAATTGATGGAGGTATATTTTATAGTGAAATTACTCTCACTTTGAAGATGTAAATTTACTTTAAAACAGAAAATGAATCAAGATCTATAGCTACATTTAATTTTGTATGTTAAAAAATTATTCTTTTATTGACTCTGTGCTTGAAAATATACTCTTTTGTAAACCATTTGGGAAAGGGTTACAGGTTAAAGCAATAATTGAATCTCTTTAAATGAATATTGTGTATCATATAACATCATAAATTATTAAAATTATAAACAATCTATCTGAAATTGTCAAATTTAAGATATTTTCTACAGACTTTGCAAATTCATAAATTAGAGACCTATGGAACAGGAAAAAAATATGGAGATAACTTGTTAGCAAATGTGCAATATAAAGGAAGTTGAAAATTTATCCATTTAAAAGTAATGGCAATTGGTGTAATTAAAGTGGGATTTTTTTGCTGTTGATCTTTAATGATTCTGGCCTTTGTTTGGATGGGGCAGATAAAGTGAGATGTTTTTGTATTTCTCAGCACTGAGACAATTGGGACTCATTGATTTGTATCTGATGTGATATTGGGAGTGGGGAACTTCTCCACACCCAGCCTGGGTGAGATCAGGGCCCTTTGGCCCTGAACAGGATATATAAGCTCAAAGATTCATACTCAGAGCTCTGAGCCACAGCAGAAATGGCGCGTGACTCTGGGCCAGCTGTTACAATGAGCTCGCCAGCTGTATACCCAGATGTTGAATTGTATTTAGTCTGTAATTCAGGGTGCTAGTTTTTTTTTCCCCTGAACTAAACAAATTATATTTGTATGCTGGATTAAAATAAGATTGTTAACCCCTTAACGTTGCTTTCATTAAGTAAAGCAGATCAAAATGACTTGTGTTGGCAATTTTCTGGGTGCTGGTTGTTGGTGGATCTTACACCCCCACAGAAGCTGCTAGTTGGATTGTTGAAACGATTGGTCATCAAAGTTGTCTATTTTTATTCATTTTAATAATTAGGAATTATTATACCTATGAGTATTTAAAATGTCCCATCCATTTTGTAATATTCAATTAGTAGATTTTCTAACTGAAATCCTAAAGTCACTGGTGATGATATGGAGGCAGGAAAAAAGGTACACACTGAGATAAGAAACCCCTAAAATCCATTCCTGGGCTTTAATTCATCAAAGCAGATCATGTAATTCAATTTTAATGTTTGTCATACTCACTGATAAAGGAATAAAATAAAACACTGCCAAGAAAACATTTTGTGAACTGCTTAAGTTTAGCTAGGGAGATGAAATACCTTATGTTCGTTCATTTTTTTGTTCATTATTCAGCAATGGTTTATTGAGCGCTCATTATGGGAAGGACATTGTAGAATTATATTTGCCCTCAATGAGTTTATGATTTGTTTTGGAAGAGACAAAAGATAAACAGACAAATTGATAAATGGCCAAATTTTGGATGTCACAAATGGGTTGATGGGGGGAGTAAAAACAATGCCTCATGTTTACTTATTATTTAGTTACAAAAATACTTCTGGGTATGACATCTCTAAGCAAAGTAAGAGAATTGAAAACTGGAGTGACCATGGAAAAACGTCAAATTTAAGCAGGCTCTATAGGGATGAGTAAAATTTGGATCAATTAACCAATTAATCAGCAAGTTTCTCTTAAACAACTATGAGCAAAACAAAGCCCTGGGGATATAAACAGAAAAGCAATTCTATCTCTATTCTCAAGAAGATTCATTTCTACTGAGCAAATACAACATATTCAATGATAAGTAAATTCACGATATGGACAATAATTCATTAAAGGGGAATAGAAGTAACTACCAATGGAATTAGGAGAAGTCATTTGAGTTAAGTGGCACTTATACTGAACCTTGAAGAGAAGGGAAACAAAGGAGTAGGACAACACTGGTTGAGGAAATGGCATGGGATGTGCCTGGCTTTTTTAAGGGATAGTGAGGCTCCAAGTAGGGATGTACCTAAAAATAAATACGGAAAGACAGATTGGGGTGAGAAAGTGGAAGGCCTTGATTTTATTCTATAAGTGATTAAAAAATCCCCTAAAAGTTTTGGGGCAGAATAGAACATAAAGTAATTAGTCTTTAGGGAAGATGAACTGACAGGTGTGTGTATGCATGTATGTGTGTGTGTGTGTGTGTGTGTATGTGTGTGTGTGCATGTGTGTGCTCGTGTGTGTGCGTGCATGAAAGAAAGATAGACAGAGACATAGAGAGAGACGGAAAGAGAGAAACACACACAAAGAAATTCTTTAACGGAGAGACTGAAAGCAGGGAGACTCTATTAGGTAACCTTTATAACAATCCTGATATGGAATAACAAAGGCATAGATAGGGATTGTGGTAAGTAATATTAAATGGAACATCAATAGAGATTGATAAATGATCAGGCACATGAAGCAAGCAAGCAGGAAAAATCAATGGTGAATTCAAGACTTTGAGCTTAGGTAATTGTGAGAGTAATGCCATTTTTGATGTAAAGTCAGTGGGGGAAGCAATATGTGATGAAAGCATCAAATGATTAGTCAAGCAACAAGAATTTATTAAGCACATATTTATGTGCCAGAATGCTGCTAAGCCCTTTACAAATATTGTCTCATTTGATCCTCAAAGCAACCTCTGGAAGTACATGCTCTTTCTTCCTCCATTTTACAATTAAGGAAACAGGCATACAGAGATTAAGTGATTTTTCCAAGATCACAGAGCTAGTAAGTATTTGAGGTCGAATTGAACTTAGGTCTTCTGTACCCACCTTCCATTGGAAGTATTTTTTGGACACTCCCCATCCCCCACTACAAATTCCTTCACTCTGACATTCCCTTCCATGCATACTGTATACATCTTATATATGCTATTATTTTTTTTTGCATGTTAGCTCCCTCAATAGAATTTAAGCTCCTTGAGGGGAGGGACTATATTTTTAACTTTCATTGCATTCTCAGGATTTAATATAGAGCATGAATATAGTAAACATTCACTAAATCCTCTGTCAACTGATTGAACATTGACATCTTTTTTTCCCAGGGTTTTTTCTGAGAAAGGAAAGAATGATATAGCATAACTTAAATGTACTTAAGGACTTAGTAAGTTTTATCCTCCCCCACCTCCTATTCCCCACAAGGATTTTTGTAGAGAGCAGGGAAGAAAGCAATGGATAAAGGATAGTGTGATGTTAGAGGTAGAGATAGGATGATTTTGATGTTAATCTGCTGTAGGGAAAGGATCAAGGGCACACAGGAATAGGGATTGGCTTTGGTGAAGAGAAAGGCTACCTTAACATTAGAGACTAGAATAATGAAAGAGAAACTGAGGTGAAGGGTGTGGTGATATAAATGAGTTTTGAAGAAAAGAACATGAAGCTCACAGCAAATAGACTTTATTTTCTCATTTGCTGGCATAGTAGGCTTGAGGCAAGGAGAAAATGTTTTGAACAACCTCTGCTTAGAATGCGATAGGTAAACCATTTTTTAAAAAATCTCTTGTTGTAGTGAGTTGTATTAAATAACAAAAATTAATAGTAGACTCAATCATCTTAGGTTTTTGTTGTTTTGTTTTGTTTTGAATTTCCTCCAGCTCCATTCAGCACATGTGAGTCTGGGTGTAGGAGGCAGAAGATGAGAATATGCCAAATAGTACATGTGACAAGGTGTGAGAAATAATAAATAGAAGGTAGCACAATATTGAACTGGTAAAGAGTTGAGATTTGGGACAAAAAAGAAAAGAAAGTCAGTGTAGAGATGTCCTGGAAATATACTGAGATGTCCTTCCAAGTTCACATTAATTCACTGACAGTCATTGGGTACCATTATTCAGTAGGCTTTATCTAACTATACTGTGACTCATCTCTCTTTTCTTTATCTTTTGTATATTATATACACTCTAAAATATTTAAGTGTATAAATATAATAGATATCACATATATATCCATCATAATAGATTTTATTAAATATCTATATTGTTTTATGCTCTAAAAATCAAATAACTGATAAAATCAATGATTTTGATAGGACTTTCCTTAGCAAACACATGCTAACCAAACTGCTGTTTAATAATCTGTTCTAAATTTTTGCCTTTTACTCAGATAATGATAATAACTAGCATTTTTATAAGACTTTACCTTTCCTCTTTCTTTCAGAATTGACATTTTAATATCTCTTATCTTGCTGTTTTATCATTTAATATAGCTGCTCAAACATTACTGAGAGTTATTCTGTTATCAGATCCTTAAGTTTGTTCAGTGTCCTGGGATGGACTAATTCAGGTCAAGTCTTTTGAACTGGTTTAAAGATTTTAAGCATTCTTTTACTATCTCCTCTCTGACCTTGGGTGACAATTTCTAGCTGTGTTTGTTTTATTATTTTGTATTAGGTTAATAATTTTTAGAAACACAGACAAACCTGAACATTAGGTTGATCAAATTATAGGGCTTATTGATAATATGAAAAAAATATTTAGTGGACATTCTAGCTATGTCCATATAAAAATGGTATAGAAACTCAACGTCATCCAAGGTCCCCACTTGGCCTGATTAAAGAAGTGAAGCCACATGCACGTGAAGCAGAAACTCTTGTCTATTTGGTTGATTTAGGCAACCAACCACTTTGGGAAAGTCTGCTACTTTGAGTTGGACAAAGGAAACTGAATGTTCCAGTATATGCTAAGTAAAGTCCTGATGCCTATGAATAAGCCAATCACAAGAATATCAGTCAGATTAGGTTAATTACATAGGAATGGATAGAATTTCTTTGGAGTCAGTGGCTGCTCTCCGAGCTATTCATCAGCCATTTAAGTTACCTCTTTATGTCCAATTTCTGTTTCCTTCTCTGGGTAAAAAGAGTATTAATCTAACTGGCCTACAACATGTTTCTCATTTGAAAAAAATAATATTATTTCTTATAGAAAAGAATGTGGCAAAAAGAAATTTTAATTTTATATTTTTCTTTATCATGTGCTGAAATTACATTATGTGCTTTAAGCATTAAAATATTCCTTCTTTGTTTTTTCTGTTCCCTGCTGCCTTCCTACTCTCATCACCCAAAACCTAACCACCCCTTTTAAAGCCACAATGTTACTTGTTTGTTTGCAAGCCTAAACTCATCTCAGACTTTAGCTTTCCTAACAAGGTTTTTATGGGGATGATACTATTTTGTATGCACCCTCAGTTACGTATTTTCCTTCCAGAATTTTAACACATCATTTACAAATATGGGCTAAGTGAAAGGGGAGATGGGTTACACGGCCATCAAGATGAAGGATTAATCATTTTATCCAAACAACTCCACCTCTCCAACCCACCACCTCTCAAAAAATAAAAAAGTATGTACCAAATATAGCCTAACTGAAGCTAAATCCACAGAAGAAAGAAGACAAAACCCTGGGAAAATTTAAAAAATAGCTTTAGAAAATAATAGTAGGGATCTCCAATGCTTAAAATACTCATACCACTCAACAAAGTCCCCTACTTTCATCCCTCCTTCATGAAATCCAATATGCACTTATGACAGGAGTAGAGGCTACACTTAATGTGATCTTGGTGTGTCTTACTGCTGCTGAAACTCTGTTGGAACACTATTATAAGCCACCCCACACTCACCCCATGCAAAGAAAGGGCAAATGATGACTTTGTTCAGCTAAATAAAACAAAACGGGAAGAGGGTGATAGGCATTAAAAATGCGTTGCATTTTTTTTCTGATCATAGAATGAAGATCAAAATATACTCTCTGAAGAAAACAACAAAGTCAAAATCCCTGCACACAAAGCCTCAAAAAAAACAAGAAATGGTCTCAAGGCATAGAAGAGCTCTAAAAGGATTTTAAAAATCAAGTAAGAGAGGTAGAGGAAAAATTGGAAAAGAAATGATACTGATGTAAGAAAGTTATGAGAAAAAGGGTCAATAGCTTGGTAAAAGAGGCACAAAAATATTAAAGAAAATAATATCTTAAAAACAGAATAGGCGAAATGGTAAACGAGACACAAAAATCCAATGAAGAGAAGAACGCTTTCAAAAGGAGAATTGACCAAATGGGGAAAAAAAGATACAGAAAAATTCTCTGAAGAGAAGAACTCCCTAAAATGTAGAATTAGACAAATGGAAAAGGAGGTAGAAAAACTAAGTAAAAAATAATTTCTTAAATTTAGAAAAGGCAAAGAGATAAGAGAAGGGGGGTGATAGAAGGGAGTGCAGATTGGGTGAAGGAGAAATCAGAATTCATACTGTCTTCAGGTTGGGGGAGAAGGGAGAGATGAGGAGAAAATTTTGAACTTCAAATCTGGTGGAGGTGAATGTTGAAAACTAAAAATAAATAAGTTAATCTTTAAAAGTTAGAATTGGGCAAGTGGAAGCTAATGACTTTGTTAGACATCAAAAAACAATCAAAATCAAAAGAATACAAAAAAGTATTTGATCTAGTAATCACACCTGTTAGATTGGCTAATATGACAGAAAAGAAAAATGACAAATGTTGGAGGGGATGTGAGAAAATTAAAAAAAAACAACTAAAGTACTGCTGGTGAAGTTATATGCTGATTCAAACATTCTGGAGATAATTTGCAACTCTTCCCAAAGAGCTATAAAACCATGCATACCCTTTGACCAAGCAATGACATTTTTAGGTCCAAATATCAAAGAGATTAAAGAAAAGGAAAAGGACCTATGTGTACAAAATATTTACAGCAACTCTTTTAGTGGTGGAAAAGAATTGGAAATTGAAGGGATGTCATCAACTGGGAATGGCTAAACGTGTTAATGTAATATGTGGAATACTATTTTGCTTTAAGAAATGATGAGCAGGATGCTCTCAGAAAAAGCTGAGAAGACTTATGTGAATTGATGAAATTTGAAATTAGTAGAACCAGCAGAATGTTGTCCACAGTAACAGCAATATTGTATGATGAATATGAAAACCTATAAATAACTTTGCCATTCTACTGTGAATAACTTTGCCATTCTCAGCTATACTATGATCTGAGACAATTCATCATCTTATGATGAAGGTTTTTTCTATCTCCAGAGGAGGAAATGGTAGAGCCTGAATGCAGACGGAAGATACTTTTTCTTTACTTTCTTTATCTTTCTTGGGTTTATTTTGGCTTATATTTTCTTTCACAGAATGACCTACATGGAAATGTGTTTTGCATGACTATGTATGTATAAGCTATGTGTCTTCTTAATAGTGGGAGTGGGGGAAGGAAGGGAGGAGAGAATTTGGAAAAATAAGAAAGTTAAACTTGTTTTTATATGTAACTAAGGGAAAATATATTATTAAATATTTTTTTAAAAATAATTACAAATATCACCTTCTCATGTAGGGATGTAAACAGTTCATCTCCATTGACTCCCTTAAGTTTTCTTTTCCTTTTGTTTTATCTTTTTTGACTTCTCCTGTATCTTGATATTAGAGATCAAATATTTTGTTTAGTTTTGTTCTCCTTGTGAAAGTTTGAAATCCTTCTATTTCTTGAATGACCATTTTTTTTTTACCTTGAAAGATTATGTTTAATTTTGGCGGGTAGGTGATTCTTGGTTTTAGTCCTAGCTCCTTTGCCTTCTAGAATATCATGTTGCATGACCTCTGATTCTTTAATGTTACAGCTACTAAGTCCTGTGTAATTCATATTTTAGCTGCCTAATATTTGAATTGTGTCTTTCTGTCCACTTACCTTATTTTTTCCCCTTGATCTGATAGCTCTGCAATTTGGCTATTTCTTCTGGAATCTCTTTCCTGAAGTGATTGGTGGATTCTTTCAATGCCTATTTTTGCCCTCAAGTTCCAGGAGATCAGGGCAGTTTTCCTTGATAATTTCTTGAAAGATGCCATCTAGGTCATCTTTTTAATTGTGGCTTTCAGGTAGTTCAATGATTCTGACATTGTCTCTCCTGGATCTATTTTCTAGGTCAGTTGTTTTTTTCTCATGCAGTATTTTACATTTTCTTCTAGTTTTTCATTCTTTTGAATTTTTTTGATTGATTCTTGATGTCTCATATAATCATTAGCTTCCACTTGTCCAATTCTAATTTTTAAGGTGTTGTTTTCCTCAATTAGCTTTTGTACGTACATTTCCATTTGGCTAATTCTGCTCTTTAAGCAGTCGTTTTCTTTTTCCAAGCTGTTGACTCTTCTTCCTAATTCTCTTACATCACTCATTTCTTTTCCCAATTTTTCTTCTACATCTCTTACAATTTTAAGCTCCTTTTTGAGCTCTTCCACGAGTTCATCCTGGGCTTGAGACAACTTCCTCTTTTGCCCACAGATGTTTTAACATTTTTGTCCTTTTCTGAGTTTGTGTCCTGGTATATTAACTTCCTATGGTCATATAGTTTTTTGTTTGTTTGCTCATTTTTTGGACTTTTCCCTATCTCACTAATTTGAGGTCTGTTCCTGGGGTGGAAGGGGCATTGTCCTAGTCTTCTTGGGCTGCAGGACCTGACTTTTTATTGGTGCTGCACTGATGTCGCCCTGAAGCCCATGGGGGACTGGTACACCTAGTGTTCAGCTGGGGGAGATATGGTAGATGTTGCCTGGTTCTGCTGGAGGCTGAAGGTGTCCTGCCGTTTACCTCATGCTCAGTCCAGGTCCTAGTGTTGGTGTCTGGCATGTGCTGAGGTCGGGGGGGGGGGGTGTTTCTGCATTTCCCTAGGGCTATACAGAAGCACTTGGCTGTCTGGAAACTGGTGGTTGCCTGTTTACCTGGGCCAATATTGAAACATGTGGCAGTTCTCAGAGATAGAGTCTGACTGTTCCCCTACTTATACTGAGGCACCTGGGGGGTCCTAGTATTGGTGTCTGCCTGCCCCACAACTCTGTGGCTCAGAACCTCCCACTGATTTGCTGAGGTAGGATTTGCTATTGGCCTACTGAGATGCTTCCTTTCCTGGACTGCATTCCCCCTTTGCCGAAGAAAGACTTTTCTTTTTAATCTTCCATGTTTCTTCTGCTAAAATATCATTTCACCCCGTCTTTTGGCTGGTTCTGCTATTCCAGGATTTTTTTGGGTTCTACTTTATAACTGTTTGGAGGCAAATATAGGAGAGTTACGGCAATTTACTGCTTACACTGCCATCTTGGCTCTTAGAAATTTGAATCTTAAATTGCCTTTAACTAGCCTTAGCTTAGGGAACTCCCAGGTTATAAATACTCTCACTGGAGGAACCCTTATCTGCCCTTCTCCCAACATGTAAAAAGAGACAGTGATGCTGGAGCAGAAGATTGAAGCTGAAGCAAGATGCCAATGCAAAAGATCATATAACAAGCCTGGAAAAAGGGGACTGAAATATAGCTGGGACCACTTTTGTCTACCCAGAGAGTACTTTGGGTGGGAACTGTATTGCAGAACAAAAAGGAGAAAATTTTTACTTTCCAACCTTAGGGGTACGACCATCAGCCATGGGGGAGGAGGAAGCTACAGGGGAATACCAAAAAGATTTGAGATATCAAAGATTTCAAGAAGGAAAAAACAGACTAAGTAAAAGTTCAAAATAAAATCAACAAAGAGGATCATAATATTAGGAGGAAAATCAACATATTCTCAAAACAAATATAAAACTTAACAAATATTATAAAATAGATGAAAATGGAAAAAAATCTCTGATTAAATATGGGATTCTATGGACTCCCAAGAAAGTATGCTATAACAACAAACTACTATAGAGTAATTCAAAAGAAAAATCTATTAAAAAAAGAAAATTTGGGGTACACATAGATTAGAACTCAAAACCCTCAACATGGCAGGGAAAATTATATTAGATAAAAATCATGTAATATTGTGCCATAAGAAATGATGAAAGGGATGGTTTCACAGAAGTGTGGGAAGACTTGTATAAACTAATGCAGAGTGATATGAGGAAAATGAGGAGAACAATTTATACAATAACATTTTACAGACAAATTTAAAGAATTTAAAAATTTTGATAAATGCACTTAACAATAAAAATTCTAGAGGATTAATGATGACTCA
>CM053622.1:271278066-271308992 GCA_028646595.1 Phalanger gymnotis | reverse complement strand
GCCAACTGAGAAACCTCAGGGCTCTGAGGTATGGGAGGAACAAGATGGAGTCTGGAGGAGGGGTCTCGCCGTTGTTGGCAACATGGTGCCGGGTTCTTTTCCAGGTTCACCTGTGCACAGGTGAATCATGGGGAGAGCGTGGGGAAAGAAAGGGGAGGAGAATAGGAGGAGAACAGGAGAAGAATAGGTGGAGAGTAGGCGGGGAGTAGGCGGAGAGTAGGCGGATCAAGGCAGTCCTAGTGCTACGTAATAAAGGCTATAAAATCTGTTCACTGACTTAATTAAACGGAGCTATTCACCACCTTGGCTTCCGTCTCATGCATTGCCCGCGAGATCAGGCCTTTGCTGGACAAAGGCCTGGGAGTATGGGGTAAGAGAATTCCCCAACTCCTCATCTCTGAAATTATCTTGCATTTATTTTGTATACATTTTGTATTTATTTATTTATAGGTCCAAGTTGTTGTTTCCCCTGATAGAATGTAAGCTCCTTGAGGGCAAGGTCTGTTTCATTTTTGTCTTTGAATCACAAGTGGTATAAATGCTAATAAATGCTTGTCTCTTGCTTACATAATTCACCTGTTGGAGGAATGCATAGTATTAGTACTTTTGCTGCTTGTTCAAAGGCCTCAGCCAACACAAAACTTGCCTAGTGAAGTGATATTTTCAGTGATTTTTAGATTAGTACTGGTTAGCTCACCAGCATTAACCTAACCCTTAACAGAACTAAAATGCTGGATATTCACAACAACATTGCTTCATTCATTTATCATTAAATTATATATTATGTTGCAACTACAGGAGTTTTGTACTTAATATAACCATCTTGAGAAGCAAAGTAATATTCATTATTTCTATGACAAAATAAATTCTGAGTTCCAAATTTCCAAACCATTTTGGAACATGACTTAATGGATTCAGGTTAGAATTACCTCCTAATAAAATGATACTTCACATATGTAGAGTTTTTGCAGTTTAATAAGCACTTTCATACAAATTAGCCGTCAATCAAACAATCAACAAAAATTTATTGAGAGCCTACAACATTCCAAGTGTACTTTATTTCATCAACTCCTTAAAATAAATAGGCCCAACATTATCATTCCCATTTTACAGATGAGGAAACTAAAAATAAGACAACTTAAGTCATTCACTGAAATTTACACAAGAGTAACTGACAGTCCTAATATTCCATCTAATTCTCCACTCCTATTAATAGGGTACTTTACCTTTCTTTCAGTCTGAAACCACATATAAGTTATTTCAGATGAATACAGAACTCAAATATAAGTGCCACAGAAGTTAAATAGGAGAGGTTACTGTGGGCTTTGGGGATCAAGGGAAAGGAAAAAAGGAGGTAAAAATGATATTAGCAAGGGCTTAGAAATGGGAATATGTGAGTTATCATGGTGGGAAGGGCAGAGAGTCTACTAATCTAACAGAAGAAGTATTGTGTAGGCCTGTAATTGTAGATAAGGCTGAAAATTTGAATTGGGGCCAGATTGTAACATGGCCTTGAATGTCAAGATTAGAAGTTTGGCAATGGGAAACCACTGGAGGTTTTTGAGCATGAGAGTGACAGAATGAAAATCATGTTTTAGAAAATTGATTTGGCAATGATGTGAAGACAGGATTGCATGAGAGGGAAACTGTAGTCAAGGAGATCATTTAAGAGTGTACTGAAATAGTCCAAGTATGAGTTATCACTTATTATGTATTTATGTACAATGGTCTGTGCTAAGAACTGGGGGTGGGGCTTAGAAATAAAAGGATGATAGGTTCTCTCCCCTCAATATGTTTAAAATATGATGGGGGAGGGGGAAAACATGTCCATTGATAACAAAGATATAAATTTAAATAAGGCAAATTTATCTGAAAAGTATCATGTACATCTTGTGCATCATAGGAGTGAATGATCGTGACCAGTTGATAGGATAAAGAAATACTCCATAGTAGGGATGTTTTAAAGAAGAGAGCACTGAATATTTGCTTTATTCTTTAGCTACAGAACTGTAAATCTGAATAAATTAACTTGAAAATACTGTATTTCCCTAAGAAGTGCTTTCACAACAAGTAAAGTCCAATCTAGACCTGAAATTATTCCATTCTCTGTATATTTTGGGGTACGGTGGAGGAAGAGGATTAGGAAATGTTCCAGCTAGGCTGTCTATATTAATCAAATATGCTAGCTATTTACTCACTGGACTATTGTACTTATACAGCCTGGAGTCACCCATATTGCATGAGTTGGGTCCTTTGGGGAAACTACTACCTTCAATTCAAAGTACATTGTGGGCTCTCACTCCTTAAAACCATAGCTCATTAGCCCCCATCAGTGTCTTTACCTTTAATAATAAGTAAGCAGTGTTTTCAACGCAGTTCAAAAAATTTAACAAAATAGTACATCTAGGGATGCTGTCATACTGCCCCCTGCTGGTCTCAGAGGCCCTTCAGAATTTACTCAGTTGAACACATTGTTTCCACCACCAGATGCCACTCTGGCAAACTTAAGGTCTTTCCTGGATGCTGATCAGTTGAATGGGAAGTTTCTGCTGCCTCCAGCTTTTGACTTGGTTGTAAAACTAGGTTATCTCTTCCTCTTGGAAAATGTGCTGATGAGATTTTTTTTATTTCATATTTAAAACCTATAGCTTTATTCTAGCTCTTTTAGAAAAGGCAGAAACCCTTGCCTGGAGCCACTAAAAAGACTCACTCAGCTTCTGTCTTATTCCTCAGTCTTGGTTAGTGTAGCCTCTTCTTAGTGTGACATTTTTAGCCTTAGTTGTGAGTTCTATAGAACAAAGAATAGGGTCTTAGAGTTACCTCAGGCTAATGAAATCCACTAGGTTTGTTCTTTCTTTATCTGCCTTTTCTTTTCTTTCTTTTTTTTAAACTGATTTCTCTTGCTGGTCCAGGGTCTTGAGTCCTTCTGTCATAGATGTCACCACACTTTTGGGGAAATTTCCACATATTTCCCAATTTTAACCTCCAATACTAGATATATTTTATACAACACTCAGAACCATATTTCCATGATTCCGAGGATGATTTCTTTCTGTGACTACATAGCAGATTTTTAATTTTTTTTAATTGCAAGGAAAAGGATATAAAATGAGATTGATAATGACAATCATGGTTTGAGACATGTCTAAGAATATATGATAGATAGATAGATAGACAGATGGATAGATAGATAGATAGATAGCTATAAATTTAAGTGGAGGGAGAATCCCAGAGAAATTGATGCAGATTATGCTTTTAATTCAGAGGTAATACGGCATTATGGCTAAAGAGATAGTCTTGCAACCATAAAGACCTGTGTTTGAATATCCGCTGTGATACATACAGTAGGTGAATGGTATAGTATGACACTAAGTAAGTCGTTAACATCAGCCCTCCAGTACTTCAAGTGGTAGAGAAGTGCTGACGTATTGGTAAAAGGAACTTTCGTTCCCAAGAATTGCTTTCCAAATGAAATCACAGAACTTGTTCCCATCCCCTCTAAAGTTTCCTGAATGTCAAGGTAATTCAGTCAATAGAGAACAGACATGAATCAGGAAGGTCTAGACTCAAGTTCCACATCTAAAACCTGATGATTGTATGAGGATGGGGTAGTCATTTACCCTATCAGTGCTCAAATCAAGTCAACAAGCATTCATTAATTATTTCCCATTTGTCAGTCATTTTGCTAAGCACAGAGATAAAAAGAAAGATTAACCTGTCCCTTGCTCTCAAAGAGCTCTCATTTTAATGGAGACAATATGTAAATAAATATGTAAAAACAAGATATCACACAAGATAAAATGGAGGAAATCTCAGAGCACTATCATTGAGTGGCAACTCTCTAAGACAGTAAGTTGTAGTAGTGGTTTCATTTTCTCTGTCAGAATGTTTCCTCATCAGGTGTTCACTACAATAAGGAAAATGGAAAACATAGGACAATAAGAAAAGTGATTTTGTGGGGTATGAAAATGAATTTGTAAGTCAAATTTTACAACGCAGGAAAATTATGTACAAGAAAGTAAAGCAAAATGTTCCCAAGACAAACTCGGCTATGAACAAGTACTATATCTGACTGCTCCATAGTGATCCTTTGAAGCCTCAGCAGGAGGTTAGAGAGGAAATCCCAGAGCCATGCTAGAAATAATGTTTTTTATATTTTTACTACATGTCTTACTTTTCCAGTTTTATACATGTTAATCATTATGGAAACAAAAATCTACTTTTTTTTAAAGACCCACCAAAGAAGAAGCTAGGCACACATGCACAAACATGCCTACATGCATGCAGACACAGACACAAACACAGACACACACACACACACACACACACACACACACTTTGTTTTTCTCTCTACGGTACCTACAAACACTATGCTATTAACAAAATATAAATTTCTTTATCATTTAGTTTCTAATTATTCACATACATGATTTCAAACTCTTCCCCTTTCATATACACATTTTCTACCCCTATAGTGAAAAGGTCTGTAACTCTTCAAATTTGTTTTTCTTTTCTTTTTACTAGTTCAGAAAGTTACAAGTTGAATTTTTAAACTCTCCCCTATTTTGATCTATTTTCACATCTGTAAAGCTTCATTAAGTGCAAGCTGTCTTCCATTACCAGACACTCACTATCTTGGGAGCATTGTGGATATGTTATCTATTAAAAGGATCAAGAAGTTAATGCTTTTATTCCCTAAACTAGACTGAGTTTTGTCCTACTTGTTGGGGAAGACAGACAACAGAAAGCCTTGAGAATAAGAATTTCTGGAATAATTCTTTGATAAATACAAAAGAGACCCAGATATGTCAAATAGAATGACATATTTATCCTAACAATGATGGTGTGGAACATTAAAATGTTTCCCTCTTATTTTATCCCCTTCATATAGTTCCCCAATGTGATATCATTGATGAAGGAAACAATTTCAGTTGGAAACTCTCTCCTGTAATGCAGATCCATGACTTACCTGTTACTTATAGTCTTAGAGAGCTCCCTGGGGACAGTGAGAGATGAAATGATTTGCCTATGATAAACCAGCAAGTATAAGTCAGTGGTAGTACTTGAATGAAAGTTTTCTTGGCTATAATGCTGGCTCCCTCTAAAGTAGGCCAGGGTGCCTCTCAAGGCAATGATTTAAGTACTAATTTAGGGATCTTCTTAAAATGTTCAAGAATTGAATTATATTATAGCATGACTGACAGATTTTACATTCTTTAAATAATCTTTTGTAGTGTCTTTCCTAAAGTGGCTGTCAGGAATCCTTCAAATTTTTAAATAGGGTAGTGTAACTAGTAGATGTTCATTCCCTAACCATCAAGTGAACAAATATTTATTTAGCGTGCATGCATGTGTGTGTGTGTGTATGCGCGCGCATGTGTGTGTGTGTGTGAAAGAGAGAGAGAAAGAGAGAGAGAGAGAGAGAGAGAGAGAGAGAGAGAGAGAGAGAGAGGCAGACAGGCAGACAGACAGACAGACAATAGTGATCAATCAAGGCACTGCTAACCAAAATACCTCCTTTCCACAGACACCATTAAGGGGAACATCTTTTGTGTACAAGAGGACTCCATTCCTGCTACTCTGCACACTCAAAATTACTACTGAATAAGCAGTTAAGCCAAAAGCCCAAGAATTAGCAGTGCAACTTGCACCATAACACTGCTTCATCTTAGCCCTCACTTCTGGCCTCATCAACCAGTGGAAATGAAATCTGGCAACAGGCTCTGCAGGTGCTGGAGCCCCCACCAACTCAGCAGCCACAGCTACTAAAGATTCAGAAAGGAGAACTTTCACCACTCAAGCTCTTGGCACTGTCATATGATTCAAGAAATATGGTTTTATAAAATGAAATTACACTAACAAAATGCATTGCTTTCTATTTTGCCATTGCTCCCTAACCAATAATGGGCCTACCCACCTGACGTGCAGCTGAAGCCTCCAAAATATTTTGTCTCCCTCGATAAGAATTTGTGTTTTTTCAGAGGAGGGACTCTTTTGCTTTTTATATTTGTATCTCCAGTGAATAACATAGTACTTTGCATATAGTAAATATTGTTATCCTTATTCTTATTAACAACTATTATCATTATTCATCATCTCTATCAAGCTCCATGGGAGATGCTAACTTTAAGATACAGACTGGTTCCAGTCCTTTCTGATAGTAAATGGGCAATTTCTCAATCAGGATAGTGCTTTATTTATAATTCTGCTTCTTCTCTCTTGTAAGAGATGAGAGAAGAATGACAATTGAGATGAATATAAAAGGACTTAGGATGGTGAAAGAAGAAAAGATGAGAAAGATGAGAAGGTAGTTTGCAAAGCCAGACATGGTTAGTAAGAAAAGACAAGTGGAACAAGTGTATTTTGGGTGCGGCAAATTTGCTTTAGAAAGTTTTAACCAGATGCTTAGAGTGGTTGTGAGCCTGAAAATCTGAACTTTTGTGAACATGAGGGGCAACTGTGCAGTAAACTTGACTCAAGAGTAAGATGTCTACATTTCTGCCACAGTAGAACTGTTATAAGTGTTCCAAAATGCAGGTTAATTTCCCACCTGGAGTAGAAGGTGAAGACTTCTAAAAGACTATAAGAACTCCTCCTCACTCCAAATTGCTAGGGAAGAACAAGGGTTCCTGAAAGTAAAAGACAAGTGAGGCTTCAATAGGAGGAAGGGGGAATAAAGAGAAAATTCTGAAAATATAAGAGGAATTGATTCCAATGATGAGGGAAACTCAAACTTACATGAAGAGACTGATGTGGATGCATAGAGAACTCAATTACAATTGAGTTTTTAAGTTAACTATTTTAAATCGAGATTTAAAAAAAAGAAATGCATAGATTATAGAAGCAAAGCAACGTTAGAGAAGGTTATGACACGGCCTTTAAAAAGTATAAAATTTCTAAAGCTCAACATAAGGGGAGGCTGTTGAATAAACCCAAGAACAACTAGATCAGGGGGAGAGAACTTATTTCTTTTTAGCTACACTGGAAAAAAAGAGAATAAAAGAAGTGATATGAATTTTGCTTGGAGTAAATGGTATGATACTGATAATGAAAAGAGGGCAAAGCTGCTCAAATCTTATTTTGTTTCTATTTTTTTTCTGCAAAGAAGAATGACCTTCACACTGGAAATGGTGGGTTAAAATGACTCTCAGGGAGTTGGTTTCCAAGATTAGTAAGGAGATTGTAGGAGAACACAGAAGTGCCCAAGACACCAAATCCAAATGAACTCTATCTCTGAAATTTGAAAGAATTGGCTAGTGAGACTGTTGAGCATATTTGAAAGATAATGGAAAATGGAAGAACCACAAAATTGGAGAAGAGATGTCCATATTTTTGAAAGAAAGAACATAATCTGTAAATTATACTCCAGTGAAATTAATTTTGATTCTTAGGAATACTCTAGAATGAAACATTAAAGAAATGACTGTTTAATATCTATAAAGGGAGACAGTTTTTTTTTAATAAATAGCCAACATTGTTCCATCTAGAACAGGCCTTACTAGAGTAACCTATTTTTCTTTCTTTCTTTCTTTCTTTCTTTCTTTCTTTCTTTCTTTCTTTCTTTCTTTCTTTCTTTCTTTCTTTCTTCCTTCCATTCTTTCTTTTTCAGTGACATGATTACTAACGTAATGGATAAGGGTAATGCTATGGTTCAAGTATGCTCACATTTTATAAAAACTTTTGATAAAGTATATGAAATATTCTTGTAGAAAAGATAGAAAGATCTGAATGATAATCTGATGGATTTAAATGGCCATATGGATAGACAAACAGATTCAAAGAGTAGCTGTTAATGGCTTATTGTCAATGTTAGAAGATCTATGGTGAATACCCAAAGGATATTTATTTGGCCTTGTGTTGTTTAAATGACTTGAATAAAATCATAGATGGTATCATCAATTTTGGAGATTATAGAAAGCTGTGAGGTAAAACTAAAGAGGAATAATAGGATCTAAAAGATCTTGACAGGCTAGAATATTAGGCTTCATCAAAGATAAGTAAAATTTTATACTGGGTTGCAAAGGATCGGTTTCACAAATTTAAGACAGGGATGGCATGTCTAGACTGAAGTTGTTCTAAAAAGGAAAGAAAGATCCAGGGGGTTTGGTGGATTGTAAACCCAATATAAGTCAGTAATGATGTGGCAGCTGTCAAAAGTTTATAGGAACTTGGGCTGCACTAGGCGCTACACAGTTCCCAGGAAGAGAGAGGAGTTATACCTACTATACTCATCAGATCTCATCCAGAATCTTGCTTTCAAAGATTTAAATAGAAATTTGATAAGCTTGAAAGTATCTAGAAGACAACCTGAATGAAAAAGCCCTTGAATCCATATCATATAAGGATTTGTCGAAGGAGCTACTGTCTGGACTAGGAATGGAAGACTAAGATTGATATAGGGGTTGGAGAGGATAGAAGCTATGTTAATGTAAGGAAGAGCTGTCCTTTGAGAGAGAGATTAAACTTGTTTTATTTGGTTCCTGAGAGCAAATTCAAGAATGGTGGGTGGAAGACACCAAAAGGCCAATTTAGCCTGAATATCTGGGAAAACTTCCTACCAATTAGAGCTCTCCAAAAGTAGAATGGGTTACTATCTTGGAGGTCTTCAATAAGAGATTAGAAGATTATTTCTGCAAATTGATTGCTCTGGATGGCCTCTAGGATCCCTTTCAACACATGAATTTGGTGATTCTCTGTCCCATTATCACTCCACCTTTCTCAATATCCTCTCACTTTCTCTATCTGTACCCAGTCTTCTAAAATCATAGAGCTGACATGATCCTCACCCAGGATTTTAGCTTGGGAGAGAAGAGCCCTCAGAAACATGAGTAAATATTTTCCTGGAGCTATGAGAACTGCTGTGGTCTTCAAATTTAATAAAGTTTTCTCTTGAGTTACTTGAAATTCAAGAGAATACTAGTGCTCATCTGCAATATTGGTAAGATATTTTCAAAACTGCTTAGTTTGCATTGGCTGGAAACTAGCATAAGAAGGCTTATTTATGATACCATAGGCACATGCACTGACTTTTCCTAACCTGGAAAACCAATAAGTTGCCAAAGTAAGTGGAACAAATATCTGGTTCATGCTCTTTGCATTTCAACTGGGATAGACATAAGGTTTCTTTGTTATCTACAGCTATTTTTTTTTGTCTCTAAGTCCTTTTATCTTCCTATAGTCCCTAAAACTTAACCAGTAGGGTATCTCTATATAAGGGAGGGGATAAGAGGTGAGATAAGCCTTCAGTCAAGCTTTCTAATGCAGGCCAAGGAGAGAAAGAGAAAAAAAAGTGTTGAAAAGCTTAACATTTGTTCAATCTTTCAGCAAGCGATGTAATGCTGGGAGTTGAGCAATTTGAATCAACAGTTGTCAAGAAGCCTCCAGAGTTGGATATCCTACATATCAGCTGGGTGTCTCACAAGATGATTTATTAACATTCAGCAGTTACATTAAATCAGCAATAAGCTGTCATTTGTTAGTGGAAATGTCTTCAGTTCTGCAGAATGGCTTTTCTTGTCCTTGCAGAGTAAGCTTTATAAGTAAAACTACCAGTCATGCTAGGACTAGTTCCAAGTTCTATTTTTCCTCCCCACAAAACAATCTGGATACTACATTTCAGCAATACTGTAGAAATAGAAGGCAAAATCCAATGACATCGTTTTGGGTTAAATGAATTCAACTAAGTCAGAACTCTCATATATGTATATGCATATGTGTGTTGTTGAGTCATTTCAGTCGTGTCTGACTCTCTGTGACCCCACTTAGGGTTTTCTTGGCAAAGACACTGGAATGCTTTGCCATTTCCTTCTCTAGCTCATTTTACAGATGAAGAACCAAGACAAGCAGGGCTAAGTGACTTGCCAGCATCACAGAGCTAGTGAATATCTGAGGCTGGATTTGAAATAAGGTTTTCCTGCCTCCAGACCTGGGGCTCTATCCACTGCACTATCTAGCTGCATGAATACATGCATACGTACATATATACATATATACACACCTACACGTACATATATCCACTAACAAATGACAGTTTAGTGCTGATTTCACGCAACTACTGAATGCTGATAAATAAAACATCTTTCGTCATGTAAAGTTCTGGGCTTCTACAATCCTTGCCCAGTTCTGTAGTACAGGTAGACCCCTGAAGACTTCAGGGGATTCATTATTCACATTATCAGGACCTAGTTGTGTCAAATTCCCTTCCCACATACTCTGCAGCCAGCTTCAACTCCATCACGAGTTGCTTTGTCTCAGGAGGAGGAGCCTTCCCCAGATCTGTCATATTTTCAACCCTCTTGACGCAAATCTTTTCTTGCTCCAATTCCACCTCAGCTACCTAGCTCCCTGAGGATGATGACCTGCCTGAACTCACTGTCCAAGCATTAGTACACTACTACCACATCATATATTCATCATCCTAGTGATTCTGTGATTCTGAACAACCTCTGGCTGACATTCTACAAAACCTGTTCCTCATCCCTGACTGCTCACTGCCTAATTCCCTTCCTCTTTAGCCTCCTCTACACCCCCAACCTCCCACTCTAAATGTATTCAACTTTTCCACCATGCTTTCTGGAATGTCTACTTCAGGGCTTCTGTGGGCTGCTTGCAGTGCACCGTGTGATTTTATGTGGCCCACCTGTAGGTTTTAATTTTCACAAGCAAAAAAATAAAATAATAACTTGCATGGAATGTGTATTTGATTTTTTAATTCCATCACTAATAAATAATCTCAGGGTTAATTTTCTTTGATGCTTTTAAGCAGTATTATGGATGGACCATATTGCATTGAATTTTTAATTGATCTGTGTGATGCATCTCGTCTGTATAATGCAGACTAGTCAGTATGTACTTATCTTTGTGCTGTTGTGCTGTCACTTTGTTGTTTTGTGTTTGCTTTTGTGCTTTGCACCTTCACCTGTCCTATTGATGAAGAGCATTCCCTCACTTTCTATTAGTGTACTATATTTTTTATTATGGGTGTGGCCCTTGGATAATTATTTTATTTTAATGTGTACCTAAGATAACCTAAAGTTGGATAGCTCTGGTCTACTTCGTGGGTGACAAGTTTGCATTTATCTCAAACTTTTACCTTCCTTATTCCTTTCTACTTGAATTTACTGAAACTTGGCAGTTTCCAGATAATGTGACATTCCTAGACACCCTTTCTATTAGTGGCTGAATTTTCACTCATGCTCTTCCCTCTCCCTCTTGGAATAGGAGTCAGAATATACCTTGCTACCCACTTACACTTTCAGACTCCATCTACTCCCATAGCTCATATTTACCTCTTCTTTTAGGTTCATTCAATCCATATCTGTCATTCAATCAAGATTCTGGTACCACTTATTTGCCAGCTTCTTCTTACTTCCTTAATCAGTTCAGTGTTTGACCTTGAGTTTGTCTCTCTTTCCCAGTTTCTACTATCATATTAGATGATCTCACCATACATATTGACATGTCTTTAAACTACCCAACTTCCCCTTTCCTAAATTTTCTCATTTCCTATGATCTGTACTTCCTCAGCTCATATCAGATACAGAGATGAGCATTCCCTTGGACATGCCATCACTCATAAGTATTCCATCTCCATGGTCATGAATTATGAAGTTACTTTATCTGATCATGATCTTTTGTTCTTTTCCGTCTTCCTCTATGCTTTATAACCACTAATCAGATTCTTTGTCCTCACTGGCACTTCTAATCTCTCTACCTTGTCTGTTCATTGACAGGCTATTTCTTAATCACTGATTGGCTGTTGCCTCAGTCATACTGAGACCTATTAAAGACCTTAGCTTGAAAAGGCCAAGGTCCTCCACTGTATCCTGGGCCATCTTTAGCTGTCCTGATCTACATCTGGCCACTGGTCTCCAACGGCTATGGAGGAGAAAGTGAATCTGGTGACTTTGCACAGCTCTTCCTCACTTAAATACAATTCATTTTCATATCATGGCATTACCTCCCTGGTATCATGGTTCTCTTTGGGAACAAAGCATAAACAACAATGACACGTTCATTGATTGGTGACATTCTCCTTCCTTTCTCACTTTTTCCCAACTTGGTGAACCTGTTCAGCTGCACACTATCCTATACTCTTGAGACTCTGACCAACTTATTGTATTGCTGATCTTAGCCTGCTAAACTTTTTTAGACTTGAATTACTGTTATTATCTGTTTCCTACACTCCAAGTCATGTGCTACACAAAAATGCTAGAGAAAATCATGAAACTATGCTAAGTCCATTATAAATTTGTTACATAATCTGAACCAGAACCTCACTGTGGCACCACAATCTTCTTACACTTCTCTAATTGATCCATAATCCTTTTATTATGATGGCTTTTCCAGACCTCTATATCCTAACTCAAACATCTCATAGTCTCCCCTCTTCACATCCTCTCAGATGAGCTGCGTCATATTCCCAATAAAAATCAAGGAAATTCCTTTCCTTCTTCTCCTCATCATCTTACTTTCTTTCATTATTCCCTCCTTGATCACCACCTCACATGAAGAAGTAGCCATTCTCCTTGCCAAAGCAAATCCATCTGAATAGATAAGTGATCTCATTCCATCCTGTCTTCTCCTGCATACTGCCCCCTCTATCATTACTACTCTCTCACTAATCTTTAGTCTTTTCCTGTCTACGGCCTTTCTCTCTGTTGCCTATTCATATGCTCCTATCTGCCGCATCCTCAAAAATCCTCACTTGACCCATCCATCCCAATGATTATACTATATCTCTCTACATATTCAATGGCCAAATTCTTTGAGTAAGTCATCTATATCAATGCCTTCCATTCCTCTCTCTTCTTACCTTCCTGTAGTTTGGCTTCTGACCTCATCATTCAACCAAAACTACTCTCTCCAAATTTACCAATGTTCTCTTAATGATGAAATCAAATAGCCTTTCTTTTCTCCAGTCTTCATCCTTCTTGATCTCCCTTCAGACTATGTAGCTGATTACTTTCTCCTCCATGAGGATCTGTTCTCTTTAGGTTTTCTCTGGCTGTTATTCATTCTTAGAATGTACTCTCTCAATCTCCTCTTCCTAAAACCCCTCACTTTATTCAATATTCAGTTCAAGTGCCATTTTATAAATGAGTCCTTCACTGATCATTGAAGTGATTCTCCAGCAGCTAGTGACTAGTACTAAAATTATGCTGTATGGACTTTGGTTTTTAGTAACAACAACAACAATATTTATCTCATACTTTAAGGTTTGCCGAACACTTTACAAATATTATCTCACTTTATCTCATATAAATATATTTAGAGTTACTCCAGGATTTCATTATGGATATCAAAAATATTATTTCCATCCTTTACCTCACCAGAAATGATGAGAGAACTGTGTTGTCTCTCTGGGGCTGAGCAATTTGAATCTGCAAGAAAATTTTATGGATAAAGGATAATGACTCAAACATGGGGTTGTCCTCCCCCTCCAGACTTTGATTTTTCAGTGTTCTATGCAGTGTCATACCTTTTGATATTTAAGAACTGACTCTCTAGGGGAAAATGTAAGAGGTCATGCTTTTAAGTTTAATTGCTATCAATAACATTTATCCATCATTTCTTTAAGTACAATCAGAAACAACAATAAATTAAGCCCTGATTTGTGTATTTGCTGATTTCTGAGTTTAAAGAGCTCACACTGAAAATTTAGTAAATGGCTGTCCTGAATACTTTAGAGCTGATTCCAGCATACCTCAGTTCCATTATTCCCAGTTCAGGACTGAAATTTAGAACTTTAGCTTTATAGTTTACTTTGAAGACACTTATTCAGACTTCAGGAGCCAAGATGGTGGAGTAAGCAGTGAATCACTACAACTCTCCCATACTCACCTCCAAACCACAATAAAATAAATCCCCTAAACTAATCATGGAACAGCAGAACCAGCAAAAAGACAGGGTGAAATAATATTTTAGCCCAAGAAATTTGGATGATTGCCAAGAAAGTTTCATTTTAGTTGGGTAAAAGGGGAGCTCAGCCCAGGAAAGGAAGCATCCCAGCAAGCCAGCAACAAAACCAGTGGAGACCCAGGGCCCAGGTATGGTGGAGCAGACAAATGCCAACACCAGGACCCCACACATGCCTTAGCATAGCCAAGGGAACTGGCAGACTCCAGCTCAGAGAACCACCACATGCTTCTGTGCAGCCTTAGATGGGCAGGCATCCTAAAGCAGCCAGAGCTTCACATGCTTAAGCACTGTCTCAAATAGGCATTCTATAGCAGCTAGACGTCTGTGTCCTTCAGCGTAGCCCTGGGCAAACAGCCTCCAGACGCCTGACCTCACATTTTTCAATGTAGCCAGTGGGGAACACAGACACACCCCACTGGGCCTCAGCATACACCAGGCACCACCACTAGTACCCCAGCTGAGCATCATGTTACTTGCTGTGATAGTAATCAGGGTGGGACTTTTTGCCTTTGTTATTTTCTCTAGGAATTCTTCTCAGCACTAAAGCAGTCAAGTACCTTTAAGTCTTGCCTTTCAAATGTAATGGCAAGCAAAGTATGCTTTTCGTTGTCTTTTGTTTGAGTGCTTCTCAGCACTAAAGCAATCAAGTACCTTGGATGAGTCTTGCCTTCCTTTCAATCAAAAGTCTTTGATTGGATCAAGAGACTTTGATGACCTGCTTAAGCCATAGGAAGGCTTAGGTCACATGGGTTTGAGTCCCATGGTTGTGATGCCTTCTGACTCTGACAAGGGTATATAAGATCTAAGGTTGGCATTTTGTTTTGGGGCTCTCACTCACTGGAAGTGCCCTGTGATTTGACCAGACAAGACTCTGGGTAACCATCACAGAACCCCACCAGCTTTGAAAACCCAGATGTTGGTGCTTTTCTCTCTGGTAAATGTATGTATTGCTATGAACAGATAGAAGACTATCTACTGATTTGTGTTTGTTCTGTTTATATAATGTATGCTTATAACTTCTGTTTGTATTCTCTCTGAAGTTCAGGGTGCTGACTTTTTCCCCTGAACTAAATGAATGATATATGTATGTTTAATTAAAGTGAGAATGTAAACCTCTTAAAGTTGCTTTCCTTAGAAAAGCAGATCAAAGAACCTGTGCTAGCAGTCTTCCTGTGTGTTGGTGTTGTTGATCGTGTTATTGGTCTTTTACCTCCAGAGCAGCTGCAAGCACAGCATTGTTTTTCCACTTGCCAGATACCCACCACCTCTAGAAGTGCTAGCCTGCTGCCACACCACCCCAACAGCACCTCATCAGATAGGAGGATCTCCTGTGTGCTTCAGGGTAACATCAGGGCAGCACCAGGTAAACAGCCAAGGCCTACAGCCTCTACCACAAGAAGCCTGAGATGATGCTCCTTCTACCCTGGGAGAAGAGCTCATTTTTTAAAAAGGAAAAAGGTTTTTAAAAGGCATGAGAGAAAAAGAACAATAACAACAAAAAAAGGATCTGACCATAGAAAGTTATTATGGTGTCAGAGAAGATCAAGACACAAATTCAGACGAGGACAACAATGTCAAAACACCTATGGGCAAAATTTCAAAGAAAAATGGAAAGTGTTCTCAAGCCCAGAAAGATCTCATGAAAGAGCTCAAAAAGGCGCTTAAAAATCCTGAAAGTTAGAAGAAAAATTGGGGAAAAGAATGAGACTGACGGAAGAAAATTATGAAAAAAAGATAACAGCTTGGAAAACTGCTTAAAAAGTATAAATGGCCAAATGGAAAAGGAGATACAAATATCCACTGAATGAAACAACTCCTTAAAGAGTATAATTGGCCAAATGGAAAAGAAAGTACAAAAGCTAATTGAGGAAAACAATAACTTAAAATTTAGAATTAAGCAAGTGGAAGTTAATGACTCTATAAGACATCATGAATCAATCAAACAAATTCAAAAGAATGAAAAAATGGAAGAAAATGTAAAAGAACTCATGGGAAAAACAACTGATCTAGAAAATAGTTCCAGAAGAGACAATATTAAAATCATTGAACAACCTGAAAACCATAATCAAAAGGAGGACCTGGATATCATGTTTTAAAAATTATCAAAGTAAATTACCTGATTTCCTGGAACCAGAGGGCAAAATAGGCATTGAAAGAATGCACCAAACATCTCAGGAAAGTGATCCCAGAATAAAAACCCCAAGGAATATTATAGCCAAATTTCAAAACTATCAGGTCAAGGGGAAAATACTACCAGTGACCAGAAGAAACAATTCAAATATTGGGGAGTCAAAATCAGGATCACATAGGAACTCGCAGCTGCATCATTAAAGGGTAAGAAGTCATGGAACATGATATTCTAGAGGGCAAAGGAGCTAAGGCTACAGCCAAGAATCACTTAGCCACAAAATTAAACATCATACACCAAAGGAAAAAATGGTCATTCAATTAAATAGAAAGATTTCAAGCCTTCACAAGGAGAAGACCACAACTAAACCAGAAATTTGACCTCCCACATCAAAACCCAAGAGAAGCATGACCAACCAGACCCAGCTGAGGAAGATGTAGTGCATGGAGAAAATCTAAGATGTCAGCATCACCCGGGAGCTGCTGTGTGAGTGTGACTTGAGTCTGTCTTATTTCCCTTCTCAGTAATTTACCTTCTACAAGGTACACAGGGCCATTTTCATTATATACCATTCACAACAATGTACAGTTATCCCTTCCACATCATGGGGGTTAGGGGTGTGGCACCCCCATGATCTGGAAAATCTGTGTAAAATTTTTTGGTCCTCCTGTGTACCAGAGAAGAAGTCTGAATTTTTTTTTTCCATTTTTTAAAATGGAGTGTTTATAGTACCTTATTTTAAAATTTGGGTCAAGTATTTAGTCATAGGCTCCGTATTCTCTGCTGGCCTTCTAGTGTCATCTGCTGTTCAAAACTCCCAAAACAATCCCATTTAATTTCTTATGTCGACACATAATTTATTGAAACCAAGATGGGAAAAGTCAAGAAGTAGAATGGGTAACCATAGTGCTTTACAGTTTAAAGACAGCTTTCCTCAAACCACCCTAACATATAGATAGCGTGAATGAGGCACAGTGGTGAAATGACGAGCTCGATGAATTTAGAAAAACATAGAGAGACATGTACAAAATAATGAAGAGTGAAGTGAGCAAAATCAAGATAATACTGTAAACAATAAGTGCAGTGCTGTTTTAAAAACAACTTTGAGCAACCAAGTGATTCTATCGTAAATGCCCAAATTAACCTCAAAGATCCTGTGAAGGAAGATGCCGTTTGAATCCAGAAAGGAATATTGTTGTTATACAGGAAATGACGAGCTGGTTGATCTAGAAAAACATGCAAAGACTTGGATTTCTGAAGGAAGATGCTGTCTCACTTCAAAGAAACAGATGATATGAGAAAATAAGCATAGCATAAGCATATATGTCTATGTTCAAAGATATCTCTGTATATATACATATATATGTATGTATGTGTGTATGTATATCCATGCTTAATTGTAACCTTTAGTTTGGTAACCTTTAGTGTGCAAAGAAAGGAAGGAGAGAGGTGGAAAATAAAGTAAAATATGAACAGTAGAGAGCAAAAGAAAACCAACAAGGAAGCAAAGAAAATCTGAGCAGCTTTGAAAACAACTTGTAGTATTTACTATATAGGTTTTCTTGAAGTGAACATTTATCGTTTTATACTGAATCCTTTCTTATGGTCTGTGTGTACATGGCAATATTTTTTTCTTTTCTAATTTTGTATTTAAGTGTAAAATAAACAAAATTACAAAAAAATAAAGAGACTTACTCAGAAGAAGTCAGCATCATAAAGTCCCTTTCACCAATTCATGAGACTCCAAAAATACTGCTCTTCAGCCAGTGAATCTTTGTGTATCTATTCTTAGCTCCTATCACAAAAACTACTGTCAGTCTATCGAGTGCTCAAGGTAGAACACTGATATCAAGATGGACAGTCCAAAATCCTCTTGACTCTCAAAGTGAATGGGAAGGAAGGGTAACAGACTTGAACCAAAGTTGAGAATTTTCCTGATGCTATAAGTAGTGCCTTCTCAGATTAGCTAAACACCATTGTTAGTAGGACCTTTTGAATGAATCTGGTTCTAACTCTTAATATTTAGCATATCTCATATACTCACATATAATTACCCCTCATAGAATTCAAGTTCCTTGTGGGTAGGGACTACTTTCGTGTGTGTGTTTGTATCCCATTCAAGTTCATTTTCATTAATCGTTCAGGTCAATGCCTATATGCTTTGATTAGTAAAATATTTACAAATGCAGCTCCAGTTTCTAAAGAGTTGGAAGTGAGGAAGAAAGATAAACTCTGAGTCAAACACTGAACTCACTGAGGAAATAAAAAGAGTGTTCTGGAAGTTGGCAAATAACAGGTGCCTGAATCTTGATTATATGATAAAGATGGATTGAATGAACCTAAAAGAAGAGGGGTAAGCATGAGCTATGGTAGATTAAGTCTGAAAGTCTCAATTGCTGAAAACATCTTTATGGGCCAGGGATGGACCACAGCAATATATAGAGTCCTTTGGGGTTGATTTATACTATTATTTGATTGACATTTGGATGGTACTATATCTAAAACTATTATATTATTATTTGCACCTCAGAAGTATTGTGGCATAGATCTCATTTCTAATTTAAAGATTAGAAGACTAATTTATCTTTTTATTGGTTCTTCCCTCCCCCTTCCAGCCCTCACCCTTCACCCTTGCCCAGTGCTTCTCTCCCCTCATTCCCTAGGTAAGAACCACAGGCAAGTCACCATTTAAGGCCTCCCTTCACTAGACTGACAGTCCATTGTACTACTCAGTCACTGAAGGCTTGCAGTGATTTCCTTCCACTTCTCTCTCCAATTGAAACTTGCCTCTTTTGTATTATATTCCCCAGAACTTGTAAAATGTCTAAGCTGACAACTAGATAACTTGCTAATGAAATCCATACTGCCAGCCAAGGGAGGAGGAAGCAGCTGACACATTCTCCCCCTCTTCCTAGAGGAAAACAAAGAACCTACAATTGTTCCCAGGTAACCTACATTTTAACAATACTTCTGGGTGCACTTACCTTCCCACTGATTCTGCCTATTTTGTATACATTAATGATTCTAATGGTGGGATTTGCAGATCAGATAGAAAAAGAGAGGAATAACACCATAGGCTTTAGCTAGGTTTTTTCCTAGACTCCTCAAATCACAGCAGGCTGTCAGCCACTAGAGATGATCCCAGAACAGAGTAAGTGGTTTAACCAATCATGGAAAATGAGAGGAGTAAGGTTGAATTCAGTGACTGTAACTTGTTTTATAGCACAAGTTCAATAATTTATACCTAAGGTAGATGGAAGTAGAGAGCCACTAGAAGATTTAAAGATAGGAAGGATTCCACTGAATACCGAATAGCAGCTATAACATACCTGTAAAGGGGCCTGAATTATTGAATTCCTTTTTCTTGTACTTTTATTGGTTGAACTTAGAAGTACTTGAATTTTAATAGAAAAATCATATTGTTTAGAAAAATTCATCTGTATGTAATTTCTTGAGTTGTACTACTTATATAGACAGACTTGAAATGTGGGGTCCCTAACTCTAAAAACATATTGCTTGCAAATGGATGTTATGATTTTCAAATGATTCAAAATTTTTACAGAGATCTCAGGATATTATCATAGGGAGAGATTTACTACAGCAAACCTCAGGGTTAGTTCTGCTATGAGACATACATTTCAAATAAAAGACATTGTTGAGTAAGTGAAAAGAGACAAACACTTGACTTTAATCCCATAAAAATGTTATTTATCACCAAGTGTGTAAGAAATGTCAAAATACATAATCATATTCTATTTCATAAATAACAAGCCTGCTTATCTGCCCCTAAAAGGAGTTCAATTTCTCATAAATTCAGTAGCTGTTCATATGGGTACAGGCAAAAGTTTTCCCCTACCTCCAAAATTATTGCTGCCAAAGAGGGTAGTTGGGGGGAAATGGAAATGATGATTTTTATAGGATGATTCTCTGGTTAGCAGAGAGAGACCTCTGCCATTCCCATTTTTACCATAGAAAAACAGGGCTAGCATAATAAACGTAAGTCTAAGTAAGAACCAGGGCTTATATCGCTTCAGGTAGAATTGCAAGGGAGTAAGAAAACTCTAAGAATTCTCTCCCATATATGAAAATCGTTTGCATTCTATCTGGGAGCAGCAAAGTGGAGAGTGGCAGAATTCAGAAGCAGAGATCCAGCACCAAGACAGAGTGCAGAGTGGAGAGTGCTGAACAAGAGAGAGTTGCAGAGATCAAGGAACTTGGTGTTAGCAGAGCTGCAGCAGACAGTGCTAAGCAGAGAGTTAGGATTCGTGAGTGTTCTCTTATAGGAAGGCCCTAGCAGTGAGGGAAAGTTACAAGTATGGCTTGGTTCCTTGCTATAATATTTTGTTATAATTTCCTTGTTACTACAGTGAGGTGGGCTTACTGGTTTTGGAATATTATTGCTACTATATCAAATTGAGGGCATTTGTCCTTGGATTTAATCCTCTGGAATCTAAATAAATGTTATACTTCCTCTGTCTTCTACCTAGAGAATTCCTTATCCTTCACAATTTTGAACAACTCGGGCATGTCCTTGGCCCTCTCCAAGGTCATGAATTTTGCTATACTACTATACTCAGTGGCAGGGGTGGCACCTTGGGTTGGTTCAGTGGAGAACTGGTTAATTCATTTGAATCCCACCACCAGGATAAGATGGATTTCTCCACCTGAGTGTGCGTTATTCCCTCTTTGAGTCTGATGAGGGTAAGGTTCATGTGCTTCCCCACTCCTTTCCCCCACTGTAAAATCTCCACTATAAAAATCTCTTTTGGATGCCTTTTATGGAAGATAATTTACCCCATTATACCTCTCCCTTTCCCCTTCTCCTAGTGCACTCTTTTTTCTCATCCCCCCTTTTTAAGATAATCATACCATCACATTTAATTCACACTTTTGCTTTCTGACAATATATACTCCTTATAACTCCTCTAATAAAAAGATAATTTTTCAGGACTTAGAAGCATCATTTTCCCAGGTAGGAAGGTAAACAGTTTACTCTTAATGAATTCCTTATGATTTTTCTTTCCTGTATGATTTTTTATGCTTCCTTTGAGTCTTTGGTTTGAACATTGAATTTTCTATTCATCTCTGGTGTTTTTCATTAGAAATGCTTGAAAGTCCTCTATTTCTTTGAATATCTATTTTTCTGCCAAAGGAATATACTCAGTTTTGCTGGGTAGGTGATTCTTTGTTGTAGTCCTAGCTCTTTTGTGCTCCAGAACATCACATTCCAAGCTCTCCAATCATTTAATATTGAAACTGCTAAATCTTGCATTAACCTGACTGTTGCTCCATGATATTTGAATTGTTTCTTTTTGGCTGCTTGCAATATTTTTTACTTGACCTAGGAGGTCTGGAATTTGGCTATAATATTCCTAGGAGTTTTCATTTTTTGGATCTCTTTTAGGATGTGATTGGTGGATTCTTTCAATTTCCATTTGATCATCTGGTTATAGAATTTCGGGATTGTTTTTCTTTATAATATTATGAAAGATAGTGTCTAGACTTTTTTTAATTACAGCTTTCAGGAAGTCCTCTAATTATTAAATTATCTCGCCCGGATTTGTTTTCCAGGTTGGTTATTTTTCCAATGAGATATTTCACATTTTGTTCTATATTTTCATTCTTTTGGTTTTGTTTGATTGTTTCTGGATGTCTCATAAAGTTATTAGCTTCCACTCACCTAATTCTAATTTTTAAGGAATTATTTTCTTCAGTGAGTTTTTTCTTTTTCTTTTTGGCCAATTCTACAGTTTAAAGAGTTCCTTTTCTTAGTCACTCAAGTGAAATTCTATTTTTAAAATTTTCTTAATTTTTATTTTCCTAATATATTTTTAATTTTTGTTTACAACACTCAGCTCCACAAGTTTTTGAGTTCCAAATTTTCTCTCCCTCCCTCTCCTCCCCCCTTTCCCCGGAAGATGACATTTAATCCAATATAGGTTCTACATATACTTTCACATTAAACTTACTTACATAATAGTCAAGTTGTAAAGAAGAATTATAACCAATGGAATGAGTCATGAGAAAGAAGAAAGGAAACCAAAAAAGAAGGGAAAAAAAGAGAACAGTTTGCCTTAATGTACATTCAGATTCCATAATTCTTTCTCTGGATGTGCATAGTCTTTTTGAGTCTTTTAGAGCTGTCTCTGAACCTTGTATTGATGAGAAGAGCCAAGTCTATCAAAGTTAGTCCTCAGGACACCGTGTCTGTAATCCTGTATAATGTTCTCCTGGTTCTGCTTCCCTCACTTGGCATCAGTTTTTTCCAGGTTATAATGAAATCTGTCTGTCTCTCTATAATGAAGTCTGTCCCCATTTCTTATAAAGAGTTCCTCTTTTCAGTGGATTTTTGTACCTCTCTTTCCACTTGACCAATTCTGCTTTCCAAGGCATTCTTCTCTTTGTTGAATTTTACACTATTATTTTCTTCAGTATTTTTTGTGCTTATTTTACCAAACTGTTGATTCTTTTATCATGATTTTCTTACATCACTATCATATCTCTTCCCATTTTGCCCTGTACCTCTTTAGTTGGTTTTCAAAATGTTTTTTGAGCTCTTTCATGGCCTGGAACCAATTCATATTTTTTCTTTGAGGCTTTGGATATAAGAATTTTAACATTGTTTTTTCATTCTGAGTTTCTGTTTGATCTTCCTTGTCACCAGAGTAACTTTTTATAATCAGGATCTTTTTCTACTATTTGCCCATTTTCCGGACTATTTCTTGATTTTTAACTCTATGTGAAACCGGGGCTGTTTCTATAGTGGATGGGGAATGATCTCAAGTTTTAGGTTTTTTGTACAGTTGTTTTCAGAGGTGATTCTAGGGGCCTGTAATTTTTAGTTCTGCCAAGGTGGTATGATCTAAGTGTATTTACTAATCTCCTGTACTGTGCACTAATTTTTGAGTGGTCACAAGCACTCTTTCCTTCTCCCCTGTGACCTCAAGCTCCGCTGTGCTAGTGCTCCTCCTCACCCTGGGACTGAGAACCAGGAATGCAACCCAGACGCAAGTACAGGCAATGCAAAAGAGTCTTGCCCCTGGTACCATCAAAGGGACCTCTGTAAATATCTTTCTGACCAGTTTTCTGACTCTCTTGTGGGGTGAGAGGTCTGGAAACTACCACTGCAATCACTGATTCAGTTGCCCCTGAGGCCTGCTCTAAGTGTGCTTTGGTTGGTCTGTACTGGCCCAGCCTGCTTTGGACTGCACTCAACTGGGGCTACATACTTTTCCTGCCAACATTCTAAGTTGTCTTGAGCTGGAAAATTGTTATACTCCATCTTTTTGTATGTTCTGCCACTCTAGAATTTGTTTAGAGTCATTATTCGAAGGGATTTGGAAGGGTTTGGGGGAGAGCTAGCAATTTTGACTCTGCCTTCTCCATATATACTTATATGTACACATATACATACTTCTGTATATATAGTCTATAGAAATAAAAGGTAACTTGGTACCATATTTTGTGCAATTCATGCAAAATTACTGAATCTTAGATTTTTAAGTGTCTACAGGTTTTACCTAGCATAACAGTTATATGGACTGCAAAATCTATCTACAACATTTCTATGATATTATCATCCTTGTCATAAATATCCTGCTTTGTATCTATCAAGGTCTATCCCACACCCTCCCACCTATAGTGCTTAGTATAGTGCTAAGCACAGAGTTATTGTTCAATTACTACTTGTTGAATTTAATTAATTACATTTTCTCAAATGGAATTATCAATAACAACAGATAATAAATAATCCCACAGATTCTTAGAGGTAGAGTGAAATAATGGATAGGAAGTTACTCTTCAGGCCAAGAAGAGAATGTTCAGGTCCTCTCTCTGATCCACATTATGTGATCCTGGGATCATCCTCTACACTCTTAATGTCCCACAGGTGGGGAACCTACAGTTTCAAGGCCACGTGTAGTCCACTAGGTCTTCAAGTGTGGCCCTTTGACTGAATCCAAGCTTCATAGACCAAATCCTTTTAATAAAGGGATTTGTTCTATAAAATTTGGGCTCAGTGCAAAGTCCATACCTAAGGACCTGGGCCACATGTGGTCTTGGGGCTGCAGGTTCCCCACCTCTGTCCTCAACAACTCTCTAAGATTATTATGTGGAAGAGGGAATAAACTTGTTTTGTGTGGCCACAAAGGGAGGAACTTCCATCCATTAACAGGAGAAGTTTGCAGAAAAAATAGATTTTAGCTTTCAATAAAATAAAAAAAAAAAAGTAAAGCCACGTGGGGGGAGAGGAGCACAGCTTCTTAAAAACTCTAATTATTCCAAAGCAGAATATATGGCATCTTATTATATTTCACTGGCAATGAACACCGATGATGTTCAAATGAATATTTATATGACTATTTTGACTGAGGCTGATGTAGAGGAGTTTCTCTACATTAGCTATGGGTTGTACCATATAGCTTCTGACATCACTTCTAATTCTGATATTCTGTGATTTGGTTCTATTCTGTAACAGAGTCAGAGAAGAAAGAAATTTGGGCCAGAAGTATTGGTAAAAGTAGAAGGGGTAATAATAGTCCATTCATAAATGGATGAAAAAGAAAGGAGGCTGACTAGAATCCAACCTAAGATGGAGAAGTCTCTTTGGTGCATGAGGCTGGCATTAGATTCTAATCCCAATTAATATTAATATTAATAAGCTAACCTTTATGTTGTGCTTACTATGTACCAAGCACTGAGTTAAGCGCTTTACAATTATTAATTCATTTAATTCTCACAACAACTCTGGAAGGTAAGCACTATTTTTATCCCATTTTATAAATAAGCAAACTGAGGCAAAAAGAGATTAAGTGACTTGCCCAGAGTCACAAGCTAGGAAGGGTCTGAGTCTGGATTTGAACTCATATATTCATGACTCCTGGCCCTGTACTCTATCCAACAATTCACTTTCACTCATTATGTCAATTATTATTACAACTTTTACTTATTATGACATCAAATCCATTCATTCACCCTTAGTTCCTAGCCCTATCTTTCTAGAGCCTTTGACCCAGGCTTTTGGGTCCACACAATTACCCTGGAATGAAAGTGTCTCATTTTAGCTGTAGGGAGGGAGTATAGATATGAATCCCTGATTCTTCTGTCAGGGCTAGGCAGGGAGAATATGGTATCATTAGCAAATATGCTGGCATCCCAAGCTGGAGCCCTAAAAATATTTTCCCACAGAAACATTGTTATCTCAGTGCCATGGTATTATGCTTTGTACAGATTATGTATTAAGTTGATTGGCAGTAAGGTGGGTGTGGGAAGGCAGCTAGGTGATGCAATGAATACAGCACTGGACCTGGAGTAAGGAAGATCTGAGTTCCAATATGGCCTCCATCTTCCTAGCTGTAGGACCTTTGAACAAGTCATATTACCTCTATTTGACTCATCTTCTCCTAATGTAAAATGAGGATAACAACACCTCCTTTCTTGGTTTTTTATCACAATCAAAGGAGATAGTATTTATAAAGTACTTAGTACAGTGTCTGACACATAACAGGTGCTATATAAAGGCCTACTCACTTCTCCTCCCTCTCCCTATTCACTATTTATGTAAGAAATGCATTCTTAGTTACACTCTATACAAATTACCTTTTCAATCACAACCCATTTCTAAATTGAGGACTTCCTATATGCACAAATATCTGTGTTTCAGCATAAAGCTATCTATTTAAAGTAGTCTGAGGACTAAAATTAAGACCCTAATATAATGAACAATTCATTAGAAGCAGATTTATATTTCTATTCAATAAAACATTGAACAAACATTTACTGAATTTGATTAAGAAAAATGAACATGCGTTATCTTGTGTTTGATACTATACCCTTCTAGAAATTATCATTCTGTGAAAATATGGATATAGGATGGGGCTGATGCTAAAAATTCAAGTGTTATGCAACTCAAGCATATTAGTTCTCACTGACAGACACTAATGACAGTAATAAACTAAGTGGACCACAGTTCAAACAAATCTACCATTATAGTTGACAAGAAAAGTGTAAACACGATTCTAATTGATGAACCAGTTAATAGCTCTTGCCTGTTCAATGATATTAGGCTTGGCATTGTCTTCCTTCATTCTACATATACATACATAGCTAATGCTATTTTCTTATTGTTATTTAAAATATTTTAAAATAGTAATTATGCTTCTTTATAGTGCCTAGTGTTTCAAATGTCACCTTACTAAGGTTATATTCTCTAGCAAGCTTTAATAAGGCGTATAGGTACTCATTCACAATTAGGACTTAATTTAAAACTCAGCAATTGAACAGACTAAAGACAGTATACTCCTCTTTTCCTCCAGTTAATTATAAATGAAATGTGTTTGATCTCCTTCCAAATAATATTACATAAAATGTATTATATAAATATCATCAATCCTAATCACCTTCCCACTTAAGTATATATAGTCCCTTTAACCACAGAAACTCTTCATCGATAGTATCACTTTGACCTAAAATCATGGTGAAGTTAGGATAGGCCTTACAGTATAATTAAACCTTACCTCATAATGTATCTTATCAGTCATTCTATTAAGTCTTATCTTAAGGGATAGGAGATGGAATACCTAGGTAAAATTCTGTTGTACATAGGATTATATAACCAAATGCAAAGTTTTAGACATTCAGGAATGGGTATTACATTGTTTGCAAATGTCCACAATATTTCAAACTGCTTATACTATAGATGACATTGCAAATTTAGACTTTAAAATACAAAACAAAACTGTTTAGTTACAGACTTTTTTTCAAAGAAAAAAATCTCATGTGAAAGCAGTAGAGAGACAGATCACTCCTGGTTTTGCTAAATGCAAGGAAATGGTTTTACAAGGCAACATAGATTGGAATAATTGATCTCTTAAATGGCAAAGAATTCAACAAGGATATGCATTGAATTTGATGGAGAGCTTTTTCAGGCAATGCCAATAAATCCTGATTCTTTCTTATCAGATTATTTGCTTTTTACACTAATTAATCAGAGCTAGTGATAAAAACATGTATTGAAGGAGTCACTACCTCTTGATCATGTTTATTCCAATATATAACTTCCAATCCTAGAAATTTTCTCAACCAAAATCTTTCACGACCTGTGGGGGAGTGTAGAAGTCCCAAAACAGCCTTAGAGAGAAATGACAATTCAACTTTGTTCTCTTTCTCCAGCACAGAATGGTAAACAGCAAGCAACTCTGAGCAAAGGGATATGGAATATAAATACGGAAGCTAGATTATTCTTCAGTCCCTTAACAATATATCTCCAATGAAAGTTTCCATTAGTACATTGGAATTCAAATCATGAAAACCGTACCTTTAAAAAAAATTAAATTAGTTAATTTTAGTTTTCAACATTTAGTTCCACAAGCTTTTGAGTTTTAAATTTTCTTTACCTCCCTCCCTTACCCCAAAACTGTGTGCAATCTGATATAGGTTCTACATATATATTTATATTAAACATATTTTCACATTAGTCATGTTGTAAAGAAGAATTAGAAACAACGGGATGAACCACAAGAAAGAAAAAAAAACAAAACAACAAAAGAAGAGGAAAGCAAACAGTATGCTTCCATCTTTGTTCAGACTCCGTAGTTCTTTCTCTGGATGTCACAGCATTTTCCATCATGAGCCTTTTAGGGTTGTCTTAGAACCTGGCATTGCTGAGAAGAGCCAAGTTTATCAGTTAGTCATTGCACAATGTGGCTGGAACTGTGTATAATCTTCTCCTGGTTCTGCTCACCCCACTCAGGATCAGTTCATATAAGTCTTTCCAGGTTTTTCTGAAATACACCTGCTCATGATTTCTTATAGCACAATAGTATTCCACTGCATTCACATACCACAACTTATTCAGCCCTTCCCCAATTGATGGGCATCCCCTCAATTTCCAATTCTTGGTCACCACAAAAAGAGCTGATAAAAAAATATTTTCATACATGTGGGTCCTTTCCCCATTTTTATTATCTCTTTGGGATACAGCCCTAGAAGTGGTATTGCTGAATTAAAGGGTATGCACAGTTTTATAGCCCTTTGGGCCCAGGAGAATTATATTTTTAAAAGCCCTTTTTGAACCCAGTTATAAATTATTTGGAGAACGTCTGCCATTTTTAAATGTCACTAATAAAGTTTGACTTCTATAATATAGGATATTTAGAGAGGATTTTGTACAGCTACACACATATATATATATATGTATATCAGCAGCTATTTAAATAGGAAAAAAAAACAGGTTCTTCTCTGGTACATATGTGGCACAGAATTTATCTTTGAAAATAGTCCACTTATTCACTTAGGACATAGAAGACAAATGAAAAGAGAAGCCCACAAAATAATTATAAAACAATCGATCTTAATTTTGTGAATTCTTTTTCTCACATTTCTTTTGATGGAAAAACACAATAGAATTACAACAGATGTTCTCACATGGCTTAAGACAAAGGACAGCTGTCCCAATTTTCTTTTGACAGATTGCTATGAAAATCTATTTTTCCATTGTACACCCTCAGCACACACATGCATGCACCTCTTGTAATTAAACTTGCCCAGGCAAACAAACTACACAATTTTGCAAAGAAACATTCTCTGCCTTCCAAGTAGAATTTTGAGATTAAATGATGATGAATACCTGAAGTCAGTAAAACATGTATTTCAGAAAAATGTCTTGAAACACAAGTCTAGTAAAAATTAGTGATACATGTTTACTGACTTCAGGTATTCATCATCATTTAATCTCAAAGATTATACTTATTTAAGAAAATAAGCAGATTCTTTCCTCCTTTACTTAAAAGAATAATAAGATCCATTATTCTAAATACTTAGCGCTGCCATTGCTTTTACTTGTCATCTTTAGAAACAACATTTTCATTTAGGATAATAAAACACTGATTACAAGTGATAATTTTACTTCAACCAGATTCTTTTTAATCTAAGAAAGTTGACATAATATCCAAAATCTTCTCTTTCCTCTGGATTTTGAAAACAGTGTGATTATCAGGAACAGTTTTTAAAACTTTTGAGAGAGAAAAAATGGATACAGACATAACTAAAATAGGAATTTTTAAAGCAGAACAAAATTTATTCCTCCATTTTGACCAAAGAAAATTGAAATTCAGTACCTTAAAAAATGAAAAATATGATCACTATTTCAACATTTCCACTTATTTTAAAACAATAATAGAAATAGCAATAAGAAAGTTACCTTAAGGGCCGTTGTGTGATATCTTGGTGTAGTATGCAGTAGTCAGATCCTCTAACAATATCTGGGAATATTCTTATAAATAGCAGGGATTCTCTGAAGGGAAAAAATGTATTACACCATTTAGTTAACTAAAACATTTTTAAAAAGCTTCATAGAACAGAAATCTGAGGCTAATCATGAGCAAGAAAAACTAAAATTACTAATAAAAATGTCACTTTCCAATTCTATTATGAAAAGCATGAACTAAGGATAATTTTGTATAAGTCTTAATTATCTTGAAGCTTTATTTGTTTTTCCCTACTGGGTTTGACATGAGGATATTGGGTTTTTTTTTTAAAAACATATACTGCCACAGCTTCCTCCATGATAGTTTTATGGTAGATGTAGCTTGCCTGGGGGAGATTAAGGTATTCAAAATTATTTTCTTTGTTCAATGGTTCAGGTTGAATACAATCACGAATCTATCAGTCTAGACTGTTACTTACCATACATTAAGAATTTATACTAATTTTATACTTATTAAGTCCAAAGACATTTTAGACATTATTTGAGAAAGATTCAAAGAGATGGAGGTATTAAAAGATATTATTTTTAATATATTCATATAGCTTGATGTAATTCATGTACATGGATTGATTAATGCCATTTTTTGTTTGACTCCTGCTTTAATTCGGAATCTACATTTAGCTCCATTTAGGAGAGATTATCATAGATTTAAGGCTGAGTAGTACCAAAATGGAATGAAAATGAATCCCTAAAAATGCTAAATTTTATATAATTTAGTTTTGATATCTTTATATTGATGTCATTTTAAGTGGAGAATAGTTTTCTAAGTGGACGTATAATTCTCTGATTTTATCAAGATATTTAATTCTATCTTGGATATTTGTAGCACATGCAAGAGCTATGATTGTGGAAGTAAGCCAGAGGCTTTTTGATAATTTGCAGAAATACTATAAACGTATTGAACTTTCAGAAAGCTTGCTAAATAATTACTGAATTGATAATGTTTGTAGATTTTCTGTTAAAAATTGTGTGAAATGCATTCCTTGATGATGATTGCTATAACAGACACCAACTTTTACAAATTGCTTGGCTTTACTATAATTAGTCAGGTAATTGTATTCATGTCATTATTCTCAAAAAAAACCAGCCTAAGTCTGCACATTTCCTTCTAAAAATCAGTTGAAATATGTATTTTTTTCATTCACTTCATTGTAGGTATGATATCTGGAGCTTGCTTTTAGAGTTGATTTTCACTGACCTCGAAGTCCTTAAACTTTCCTTCTACATATTTTAATAGCTCCTTTAATAGCTCATCCCTTATCTAATTTAATCTAGGCTGAAGTATACAGTTAGTTTTTCATAATTGCCCTACATTGGCTGAGATTAAGTGATTATGTGCCTTGGAACAATGGATGCCATTTATAGAGGAAAAAAAAACATTATGAAGTCATTGCCTATTAAGAATGAAGTCTGTTGGGGGGTGGAGCCAAGATGGCGGCCGGGAAGCAGTGACTGGCGTGAGCTCCCCACCAAGTTCCTCCAAAAACCTATAAAACAATGCCTCTGAACCAATTCTAGAGCTGCAGAACCCACAAAGTGGCAGAGAGAAGCAGGGCCCCAACCCAGGACAGCCTGGATGGTCTCTGGGTAAGGTCTGTCCCACACGGACCTCCC
>CM053622.1:271243967-271277566 GCA_028646595.1 Phalanger gymnotis | reverse complement strand
AATGTTTGAGAATCAAGTTGTTATCCTGCTATTTCTTTATATTTAATGTTACATATACAACTTAAAAGATGGATAAAATAATTTCTGTTTGTAGTTGAATCAAAGTATTAGTATATAAGCCCACCTTCCATAGCCTCCTTGAAAGCCCCTCAATACAATTCCAGTAAGCCACTGGACAGCATGGAGAGCACATATCTCATTCAGCTTTTCACATTATTTCCATCTCCTTGGCCAGGTTTTGGCGTTTTGAAAGCCTTTTTGTTCGGCATAGCTTAGAAATCATGGGGATATGGTATGTCAACATCTAATAAAATATGATTTTGTTTTTAAGATCAATATCATATCTGGTCAATTTTGAGCAATAGTTTGATCAAGGATAGTGATTCTTTTCTGGTAAAACATTTTGGTCGATTTTGCCAGCAGATTCTGATGTCTGTATTTTAGTCTAGAGATTTGTCATCTGTAATGCCAAGAGAAAGAGAGAGCTTTGGTGCATAATTCTAGCCATCAAAAATATCTCTCTAGGCATTTGATAGGTGTTAGATTTTTATAGCCTGTAGTAATAGCTATCACAATTTTACCTTTTTACTGTAAAATTTACATGATTACTCAGGCTAGTGTCCTTAAGTATAATCCTCATATATAACCTATATATGTGTGTGTACATACATATACATACATAAACACACACAGATATACATGTATTTATACACACATATAGGTACATACATATACATACACACATATATTTTATATATTTGTACATATACACACAAACATATGTATAATTTATAGCGCCAACCTTTCCCATGCCACTTTCCAACTGAATTCGTCATTGTGATCAACAACAAAGTTGAGTAGGCAAACACAACTGTTTGGTTTTGGCAGAATGTATCTGTATCATATGCTCCTGGTAGTCCCCTACACTTCTGCTTTGAAGGAAGGACTATCTTTCATTACCTTTTTTCTAGTTTCTTTTAAGGCAGTGAGGGAGCATAATGAATAGAGAACTAGGCTTGGAATTTTTAAGATGTGAGTTTAGATCTGATCCTAGTTTAGAAAGTAAGTTCCATGACCCTTGGCAAGTTGCTTTACTAGTCTCAGGCTCAGTTCTCTTGCATGTAAAATGCAGATAAAAATATCACCTTCTTTACACTGGTGTTTGGAGGGTCATATGTGTGTGTGGGTGTGGGTGTGGGTGTACACACCATGTGTTAAAAACTTTTAAATACTACATTAATGAAACATATTAGGTATTATCTTCTTCATTAATGTTTACATTATTTAGCATGCCATGTCTTTTAGTAATCTTTTCACTTGAATATTTATTTAATCCATTAAGTGGATTAACATGTATAAAAATATGAAAAGAATAAAGAGCTATAATACTGAAAGATAATCCTATGATCCATTATTCAAATAAAAGTAGACATGAAATGAAAAATCATAAATAAATACATATTCCATCACCTTTTTAATAACACTTTTCCCTATGTTAAGGTTACTTTAAAATTTCATCTTACATTTAGGGAACTTAAGGTATCCTTCGAATAGGGAATAAAACAATTTGTTTCACTCATGCAACAGGACTATGTACTGATCTTTCATGGCTTCCCTTCTCAGCTTTACTATACTAAAACATAATATAGAATCTATTCCAACAAACATTTATATATACCTACTATGTGAAAGACATTTTTCAAAGTTCTTGGAATACTAAGACAAAAGGACAAACAAAGAACAACAAAGAAACAAACGCAGAAATCTTTGCCCTCAAGAATTTACGTTCCACAGGAAGGCTATACAGGTAGATAAGATAACATAGGAGCAGATAAATAGCTACATGACAATTAGTCATTAGGCATTTATTAGTCATTTTTCAAACATTTATTGTGTGCCTGCCCTATGCTTAAAAGAGGAATGGAGAAAACACTAAAAAGTCAAGGGAATGAGATATGTTTCCTATAGAGCTAATTTATGAGCCATGAAGGAGATCACTTATTCTAAATGGAAATAATTCATAGTCTGTTAGAACTGAAAGGAACTAGAAAAATTATCTATTCCTATGATCTTATTTTATACAAGAAGAAATGAAGGTCAAGAAAGAGTTAATAAAACTTGGATTAAACCACTTGGCTAAGGTCACATTACTAATTAACTGGCCAATCCAAAGCTGCAGCTAAAACTCAGGCCTTCTGAGTCCTATAGTTTTCAGTGTTGCAGGAAGTCACTCAATTGTGTAAGGCAGGGAAGAGAAAGAGGGGCTGCCACAGCTAACAGCAACATATTCTATTTAAAATTTACTTTACTTTGTATCTTTTGTCTAGGTTCTAGATGAAGGAAGGTGCTCAAAGGCAGGCAAAACAAAAATCAAAATGACCTTTCATTTGGCATCTTTAGTCAAAACATGGGATATAACAAAAGGTAATGAATTTATTATTGATTTTTAAAACACTGAAGTCTACTCCACAAATCACATAACAAGTTCACACGAGCATTCCAAAGCGAAGAAATAATGTAATGAATTGAAAAGAAATTGATTCAGATAGGAGGGATCCCTTGAGAAAATATTTTAGAAGAATTAAGTTTATGGTACCATGGCAAAAGCAGTGAGACTAGAGTCAAAAGATTTGAATTTTTCCCCAGATTTATCACAACCTGTGTGCTATTAGGAAAGTCACGTAATTCTTGGATTTACAATTTTTTCATGTGCAAAACAGAGACAATAGTATTGGTATTACCAATCCCACAGAGTTATGATAGGTATCTGATGAGGTACTGAATACCAAGCAACACTAAGACGACAATGTTTTAAGGATCTCTGAGGCGATCTGTGTAAGTATGCCTAGAGTGTGACCTATCAATACCGTCGTAGGTTCTGTGAGTTATTGAAGATGAAAAAAAATCATGATTTAATAAGCAGTCAACCATACGGTGAAGATGATATACTGCAACATAAATATATTGTCTTCATAACTATCACTTTCAGTAATATTCCATATTAAGATACCTATGTATCTTCAACTCACATAATCTTATTGGTGATTCCATATTTTCAGTAATCTGCTATTTTAAATTGTACCAGTTATTAAGAGGATAACTTAAATAAGTAATCACTTGATTTTAATTGTAATTCAAGTACCCAAAAGAATTCTCTTAAGATGAACATATGTGCACATGCCATGAAATATTTACTCAGTCACATAACAGTGCACTCTCACTTATTCCATAGGTCACTTTCCTAAAGCTGTACATGTTAAGTTCCCCTTCCCTTTCCCTACACTTTCTCCTCTAAAACATATACCAATTATACTCTAATAATAGCTCAAATTTCTATAAGGAATTACTTTTTTGAGAAATAGTACTTTTTAAAAGAAATATTTGTTGTAAAATTACTTTCAATAGGGGCTTGTCAAGGCAGGCAGAGTAACTCAAGAGACGAGCATGTGTTTCTAAATGGATAAAGGTCCTTAGCAGTCTACACATACTACTATTTCTGTTGTTGCTGCTACTACCACTTTTGTTAAAAATAGGGTTGGGGCTCTTGACACTAATGAGTTCATTGGAAGTTCTTATGGAGAAACTCACTCTAGCAGTGTTGCTTATAGTCTTAAAGAGTTTCCTGGGACCCTGAGATTAACTGGTTTACTGAGTCAAAAAGCCAGGTGGTTGTTACCCATCATTTTCAGAGAGGACCAAAATGACATAATTATGTTGAGGTCAAGGTATAGTGTGTCCAGTTGTGGTGGATCAGACCAGTATGAGCTTGAAAGGCTCTACCACAGGTCAGGCACAAATAATCCATGTAAACTTTTGGATTAGAGATGTCTCTAAATTTGTACATCTCATGTTTCTTTTGTGCTATCGCATTTCTGCTTTGCTGACAGAGTGCAGCACCTTCTTGCTGTAGGCACACCATGCTGGGTAGTGCTGTCACAGTGTCTCCCACATCACAAAATCAATTGCAAAATTCTTCGGAGAGATCTTCAGAGTGTCCTTGTATCATTTATTCTGACTTCCATGTGAGTACTTGCCTTGTGTGCACTGTCCGTTGTCTTTTAGGCTAATGTACATTTGGCATTTGAATGATGTGGCCAGGCTATCAGTTGCCCTCTCTGTAGTACAGCTTGAATGCTTAACAGTTCTGCTCGATAAAGGACCTCAGAGTCAGATAGCTCATCTTTCCAGGTGATCTCCAGAATCTTCCTAAGACAATTCAAAAAGAAGTGATTCAATTTCCTGGCGTAGATGTCCAGGTTTCACAGGAATACAACAATGAGGTCAGCACAAAGAGGTCAGTTCTGTAGACCTCCAGCTTGGTATGCAGCCTAATATTTCTTCTTTCCAACACTTTCCTTTAGAGCCTCCAAAACATTGAGAAAGCTCTGCCAATGCAGGCATCATCCTTAACATGCATATCATTAGAAAGTACACTGTCATGATAAGTGAATTTAACCACAGCATTCAAAATTTCTTCATTTGCTATAAACAGTGGTTTCACATGTAGATGGTGTAGTTCCGGTTGGTGAAGAACCTCTGTTTTCTTGGTGTTAATTGTCAGACCATTTGCTGAATCAATCCATACTTTGTTGCATTTCAGCCTCAGAGACTACCCTGAGTGTACAATCAACTGTGAACAACCAAAAAAACAATCATACACCAACTCTCCTTCCATTTTAGTCTTGGCCTTTTCAAATAAAATAATTTAAGTCAATCTGGTAGCTGACCTTGATGCCACTTTCAGCCTTGTTGAGGGCTTCCAACAATTTTGCTGAAAACATCATACTAAAAAGCATAGGAGCAAGCACATAACCCTACTTCACCCTATTGGTGACTGGGAAAGTGTGAGAGCATTGCCCATTATCCAGAACCCATGAAAGCATGCCATCATGAAATTAACATCCAATACTGAACTTCTCTCAACAACCAAATTTTGCCAGGATTTTCTGCAATCCCTCATGACTAACAATATCAAAGGCCTTGGTCAGATAGATGAACTTTGTATACACAACTCTGTCCTTCTGGCATTTCTCCTAGAGTCATTGAGCAGCAAACACTACATCAACTATATTTTGACCTCTTCTTAAGCCACATTGGCACTTGAGTAGATGAATAAAATTCTCCAGGTAAAGGATCAGTCTATTATGGAGGACTCTGGCAAGAATGTTGACAGCAATGACTGAGAGAGACACCCCACTGGATTGTCACAGGACAACCTATTTCCCTTTCTAGAGATGGACAATGGAGGCATCCTTGAACTCCTGTGGGGTAATCTCCTCTTGTCACATAATCTAGAAATTTTCTATCAGCTTTTATTTAAGAAGCAGACCCCCTGCCTTGTAAATTTCAGCTGGAATAGAATCAGCACCAGGCACTTTGCCACAGGAGAGGAACCTAATGTCATTCAAAACCATTTCTTCAGTTGGAAATCCAGCTAGAGTGGGATTAACCTCAACACGAGGTATACAGTCAATGCTATCAGTGTTGCTTGATGACACTGTTCTGCTGAGAACTTTATTGAAGTGTTCAGCCCATCTCTACAGAATCATGTTCTTATCACTAATCAATGTGGCTGCATCAGCACTGAGTAGGTGACCTCCACCATAGGTCTTTGGCCCAGCAATTGCTTTTAGGACACCATAAAATCACTCTGAGTTGTTATTATCAGTGTAAAATTGAATTTCTTCTGTCTTCTTACTGAACCAAGAAGAGCGAATCTCTCTAAGCCTCACTTGTACTTTACATCTGATGGAGTTAAATGCTGCCTTCTTAGAGACAAATTAGCAAGTTTACTGGCAAACCCTATGGAATTTTCATTTTTCATTTAGCAGCTTCTGAATTTCCCCATCATTTTCATCAAATCAATCTTGATGTTTGAATGCCTTCTCTCCCATATGGGTAAATGCAATGCTGTACACCAAATCTCTGAAAGCTGTCCATGCCTTTTTTCCTTCACTGTTGCCAACAGTGTATTGGTTCAGCTTTCCCTCCAAGTTAGCAAGGAACTGTTCTTTCTAGGAAAAGTGCTCTTATTTGTATACATTACATCTTCTGGTAGTGATCTTGTCTTGGGTCCTCAGCTTTTGTTGAAGTGAATGTTTAGTCTAGAGAAGCTAAGTCCGTTATTAGTCCAACACTCTGCTACACACAGTGTCTTCATCACTCTTACATCCCGTTTGTCTCTTCTCCTCACAAAGACACAGTATATTAAATGTCAATGTTTGCTGTGAGGGTACATCCACAAAGTTTTATTGCATTTGGATATCTAGAAGTCAGTTTTGGTGATGAGGTCTTAAGATGCACAACTCTTTAGCAGTAAGTGACTATTGCTGTTTCTAATTCCATTCTTCCCGAAGTCTCCCTGCCATATCTGAAAGTATGTGGCTACTCTGGAGTTAGTTACCCAGGATTATAAGTTTATCGTGTTTCACCACATTGACGATGAGGGTCTTGGACTTCATCAGGGTCTGTCGTGGTGGGAACATAGGCACCAATGATGGTGGCATGGTGATTTCCTACAAGGGGCAATCTCAAGCTCATGTGGCTGTTGTTCACTACTTTTGGTAGGCATACAAACTTGTTGGCTAAATTGGTTTTGATTGAAAAACCTATGCCAGGTTCATAGTGTTCCCCATCACTGCAGCCACTCCAGAAAAATATGTATACATTTCCAGCTTTGTTAAGTTTGCCTTCATTTGACAGCCTTGTTTCACTCAGGGTTACTTATACTGTCGAGTTCTCTCATAAGAACTATTTGTCTTTGATATTGTCCATAAGTGTGTGCACATTTCATGTACCAATGGAGAGTAGAATCACCTTATCAAGTTTTTGTACTTTTTTGCGTTTCAATTGCTAGGTGTGATTCCCACGTGTCATGGAAAATATGCCAGGATTGCATAAAGCAGATAATTTTAGAGCACTTTTCCTAGCCCTTTTCTCATACCAGGAGGTGAGTGAACAGCGTGGTACTTCGAAAAGGCCATCACAGACCCAGGGGGCTGCCAAATTCCACTGCTGCTCCAATCTAATGAGAAGAAGAACTGTGGTCTGTGCTGCCTATGTCCATGGTCAAGAATACAGCTCCCAGTGTATTTGTACCTGCTGCTTCATTACTTGCCTGTTACCACAGGACTTTGAGATAGGTAAAAGTGGTTAAATTTTATTGCTGATGTCTTTTTACCAATGTGTAATTAGATTTAAGTGAGGCAGAGTTGGGTAAAGTAGTTGGCTTTATTCTTTCTTCCAGAGTCATCAGAGTCCAGTGGCAAGACAAAAGTCAAGACAACTGGTGATGGCTCAGGATCCAGTGGATGACCTTGGTGTCTTTGAATTCCAACCCGAACTCTAAGCACTCCACAGATCCTGCTTAAGTTGCCTCCATGGCCATTGGAACAAATTGTTGTCCTCTATCTATTCCACCAAGGGAATTCTCCACATGCTTGGGTAGACTCCCCCTTAACTCACCAAAAGGTCTGTTTACCTTTACCCTGGTTTAGCCCATCTGCCAAAATGGTTGACCAAAGTGTGGCTGCTGTGCATGCTACAGCTTCTTGGAGCCACAGGTGAGAGTTGAATGGATCAGGTAGACACCAAAGGTAGAAAGCAGCCCTGAAAAAGGCTCAACAGCTCTCACACCTGAGGTTCCCATAACACTCTACACCCCTATAAGTATCATGTGCCAGAGGAAGAACTTGAACTTAGGGATCTTTGACTTCAAGGCTGGTCTTCTCTACAATATGTCATGACAGAGATTATTTTGATGAAGCTTCAAAATTCAGAAAGATCTTTATGTACGATAGTTCACATAATTCTCACAACTACCTGGTGAGGAAGGTATGGCTAATATTGTTATCCATTCTTTATAAAAAAGGAAAGTAAGACTCAGAAACATTTAATAACTACCATATAAGTAGATAGCTAGCAAGTGTCCAATATGAGTCTAAGTCAAATTTTCCCTTCATAAGACCAAACATCATCACTACTAATATTATTGAAAAATATTTATTAAGTACCTATTATAATACGCAGGGCATTGTTTCAGGAACTGAGCTGCACAAATAAAATATGGTTCTTTTCCCTTAACTTAGAATCATCTAGGTATATATGTATACACATGTGTAGAACATAATGCTCATAGAACAAATAATAGGCAGTCTCCCAGCTTATGAATAGATTGGGTTACAGTCTTTTACATTTCAGACTGCTGCTTTCTATAGTAACAAAGTTGTGTATGTGATGACTAAACTAGGGTTTCAGGACAATCAAAATAAGTAAACTGGTAGAAAAAATCACACACACACACACATATATATATATATACATATATATATGTAAAACATACGTTATTCATGTTAATAGTACCATAGTACTATGTGTTACATTAGTACCATAGGCAGTTAATCAACATGTACGATGATGTTTTTGAGTACACATGTATTCAGAATTCTAATCTGCTTTCTTGGCATTCCAAGAAAATATCTGCCCTTTTGCCCTTGGGATCTTAAGAATCTTCAACGATGGAGAAAATATTGCTGTGTGAGTTGTTCACATGGAGGTAACAGTTGAAGTCATGATAGTGGACAAGAGAGGGAATAGATCAAGAATCACAGAGTTGTAACAACAGAAATTATCATACCCAACACTTTGCTTTGTCTAAGTATTTTTATCTTAGGTACTGCTTCCAACAATGTAGATAGCAACCCATCCTCACCCTTTCATCTTATACAAATCTTGTCCTGTTTTCTGATAAGTCCTCTAGATGGACTGTAACCAGTATACTGGTGGCCTTACTCAATGGGGCACAGGTGTTATTTAATGGATATGTCTTATTCTTGCTACATGACTACTCGACCTCCTTTTTGGACATACGGCTCTCTGTTGACATCATTTATAACATGTTTGCTAGAAAGTTAATGCTAACTACTACTGCCCACCATATTATGCCTCTCTATTACTCTTTAAGTAACTTTTAAATTTAATTCCCCAATATCCTATGACTGGCAGCCATTCTGTATCGCTAGAAAAAAATGTGACTGTTAAAAAGATGGTTCTTTGTTTCAGAGAGTATCTTGAAGTCACTTATGGGGTCAAGCTCATTATCCAAGAAGTATCAGTAATAGTGTACTGATGAATGAACACCATTGAATTATCCATCGAGTTGCATAAGAGTCTGGATAGTAGGTATGCTTAATCTACTTGGGTTTTTTTTTTTTTTTGCTTTGCTTTGTTTTCCTGTGGAGATAGACAAAACTTCTGCTTGATTATTTGCCTCATTTAGGAGGCTCGGTACTGTTTGACACAATCGGCACAATTATATTTTCCTTTTGGATTCTATTCTGGTTACCCCCCAACCCACCCAAAAATGGTAAAAAAAAAAAACAAAACACACATTTATAGCATTATATCTCCCTGCTTTTTGATTCTCATATCCCTAATCAGAGTGTTATTGAACAAACTTATCTACCTTATTACATCTTTCAAGTAGTTGTTTATGTTTTTGGCATATGTATGGAATACAGCTTTTAAGATACCCTTTTTATTTATAGATACAAACAATAACTTGTGTACTCTATGCATTTCAGTCAACTTTGAGCCTATAAAGTTGTAGTGTACTTAGACTAGCATTCGCAAAAGTCTGTTTATTTCCTTCTCATGTCGTTAACTTATTCTCATGTCATTTCTTCATGCTTTATGTTCATATAATAAATTATCATATAGATTTCATAGAGATGGGGGAAATAAGAAAATTATGTGTTGATAGCCATTCATGTTTTTTAGTCATCTTTTTGGGTGACAAGTTCCAAAATTTTGCCCAAGTCTTTTCCATTCTTTGCTTCTTACAAATTCTTGAGAGTCAATTCTGCTCCTCCAAAAATGAATCACCTAGCATATGAACTTCCTCTGTGCACCAGACTATCTGATCTACTCATCTTTGTTTTCTTTAGTTACATTTCTGTTTTCTTCACTAGGGCCCAACTGTGATAGCCTCATTCACATTTATGGTCAAAAGTGTTTTATTGTTACAAAAACTTTATATATCTAGCTATATTTTTGGCAAGTTTACTGTTGGCATTCTAATTACATCTTTGAATGTTTTCAGGATGATTTTATTAAGCTTAGTAACTGAACAACTTTCTTTTGATTTTGTCTTCCTTCTATTGCTTCTTGTTATAACCACTTTAAAGTCCTTTGAAAGTGATGTTGTAACTGGTAGTCAGAAGCAAAACTATAGTCTAGCTACAAAAGCCCAACAATTCCTGCTATCAAGGTAAAAAAAATGATGTTCTAAAACTCCTTTGACCCATGGAATGGAAAGTTTTAATTGCCTATCTTTATAGTCATGATGATATCATTTACATGTGTTTGCAGGGATCAGGGTAAGAGGAAGAATGGAATGTTATACAGTTCAAGGATCTTTCTTTCATTTTTTCTCTTCAACTTCCTTTCCACAAAGGATGAACAAGCCAGCAAAACATAGATTTGAGCTTCTTGAATCTTTGTATATTGCCAATAAACCAAACCACATTCTTATAGTGAGCACTATATTGTCCTGGAAAATCTCACCTTACTGCTTTCTCTTGCAACAATTTCATATCTCAACCTGCCTACTTATGACATATTACTTTGCTTAATATAGATAACTTTAAATGTAATAAATAATAAATAAAATTTAATGAATAGTTTCTTTATTTTTAAATAAAAATTGAAAATATTTAAAAGGAATTCAAAAAGACTAAAAGTGCCTTTTATCATATCTGTTAAAAATGGATATCCTTATTATACTCAATTCAGTCTAGACACATTAGCAAGGCAATAAGAAGTCTGGAATACATCTCCTTTCTTCCCAGCACAGTCATCACAGTATAAATATACTAATTGACGATTCTTAAATCACGTCTAAAAGCTGCCCCTAATCAATTTTCATAGGAAGAATAGACACCAAATACATATTTGAGCCTTTCTCCTTTTTTGGTCCATTCTCATGATTTAACTGATATAGGAATCTTCCTGTAACAAAAATCAATCTACAAATACAGATGGGTACTTGCTCAGAAACATACTATTAGAGAGTGGCCTAGGGCATTGTTGGGTTAATTAGCTTGCCCAGGATCTCACAGCATGTGTTGGAGGTGTTTGAGTCACTAAAGGGATTAAACAAAAACACACAACCTACTTGAATCATACTTGTATTCAATTAGAATAATTGAATAGTAGTAAGCTTGTTTCAGAAACACACTTATAAATGAGTACAAGTAGAATTACACAAGAGGGAAAACTATAGATTTAAAACAACCTAAATAGCTTCATAAGGGATAAGTAATTAGGAAACAACTAAATCAGCAGTTACACTTTCAAAACTATTTGACATTTAATTAATTTCCAGCCACAAGTACTACCTGATTACAGGTTGAAAACATATAGGACCATAGGTTTAGTACTGACGGGGACTTTAGAACCCATTCAGTTCAATAATGTCTTCTTATAAATAGGGAAGCCGAGACCAAGAACACTTAAGTGACTTCCCTAAGGTCACATAGTAAGTCAGTGTTGGAGGTGGGAATTGAACCTTGATCCCCACTTTAGTGATAATTCTGCTGTAGAAATCCCAAACCAATTTTTTTTTCTAAAGCAATAATCCTGGATTCAAATGAAGAAACCTAGACTTAAAATAGAGAGCATTTACCCAATAATCTATTTCATTCAGTAGTTTAAATAGCTTAATTCTCTGACTAAAATATCTCATTTTTAGTGACATTTAATAACTCATCACAGCATTAACAAATCTCAGATTTGTAAAGCACTTCAGTGACTATCTAGCCTAACCAAGAAACGAAGATGCAATATATGACAAAAGCTTTTCTAGCCTGTGTTTGAAGACACCTAACCAAGAGGAATCAGCTAATTCCAAAGATTACCCATTCAACTTTTAGTTAACTTGGTTAGGAAATCTTCCTAACATTGGCTTGGAAATCAGTACTTCTACAAGCTCCAATTGAGGGCTTTTACTTCTGCCTTTAGCACACAAGGAAGAAAAGTCTATTTCAGGAGTAGGAGACCTGTTGCCTCGAGGTCACGTGTGGCCCTCTAGGTCCTCAAGTGTGGCCCTTTGACTGAATCCAAACTTTACAGAACAAATCTCCTTAATAAAAGGATTGGTTTTGTAAGACTTGGACTCAGTGAAAAGGCCGCACCTGAGGATCTAGAAGGCCACATGTGGACTTGAGTCCGCAGGTTCCCTATCTCTGGTGAATCCCTCATTCACATGCCTGCCCTTTAAATACTTTATTACAGCCATTCTGTCTCCCCTTCTTCACTTCTCCATTGCAACTCCCAATTCTTTCATTCGATCTTCCTATGACATGGGGTGTGCCCACATCAGAGAACATACTGTGCTCTATGAGCAAAGACGAATTGAAACAACTCAAAAAAAATGCAGGATGAAGAAATTTAAAGAATCCACCCCAAATGTTCACAGAGGCTATTTGTGCCCAACTTGTGGTAGAGCATTTTGAGCTCATGTTGATCTGATCAGTCACAGTTGGACACATTGAAACTTGACTCTAGCATAGTAATGTCATTCTGGTCCTCTTTGTGAACACAGGGCAACAGCCTATGACATGAGCTTGAGGCCATTTATCTTGTTCTCCCTTATCTAGGCACTCTCCAGCTGATGAAAATCCTTCCTAAAATGTGCATAATCAAAAGGAATGCTCCAGATATAGTCTGAATGTGGCAGACTACAACTGAGGTATTTCATCTTCAATCTGAACATCATTCCTTTGTTTCTGTTCTTAATAGTGTTTTCCTTAATTACATGTAAAGATAATTTTCAACATTCATTATTGTAATATTTTGAGTTCCAAATTTTTCTCCCTCCTTCTTTCCTCTCTCTCCTCCCTGACAGCAAGCAATCTGATATAAGCTTATGTATGTACAATCATGTTAAACATATTTACACATTAATCATGTTGTGAAAGAAGAATCAGAACAAAAGGGTAAAACCATGAGAAATAAAAAGCAAAAGTAAATAAAGTGAAAATAATATGCTTGGCTCTGCATACACACTCTATAATTCTTTCTCTGGATGTGGTTGCATTTCCATCATGAGTCTTTTGGCATTGCCTTGATCATTGTATCGCTGAGAAGAGCTAAGTCTATCATAGTTGATCATCACACAACGTTGCTGTTACAGTGTACTATTTTCTCCAGGCTCTGCTCACTTCACTCAGCATCAGCTCATGTAAGTCTTTCTAGGTTTTTGCTGAAATACACCTGCTCATCATTTCTTATAGAACAATAGTATTCCATTACATTCATATATCACCATTTGTCCAGCCATTCCCCAGTTGATGGGCATCCCCTCAATTTCCAATTCTTCGCAACCACAAAAATAGCAGCTATACATTTTTTATGATCTCTTTGGGATATAGACCTAGACGAGGTATTGCTGGATAAACGGATATGCACAGTTTTATAGCCTTTTTGATATAGTTCCAAATTGCTCCCCAGAATGTTTGGATCAGTTCACAACTCCACCAACAATGCATTACTGTTAAAATTTTCCTACATCTTCTCCAACATTTATCATTTTCCTTTTCTATTATGTTAGCCAATCTGACAGGTGTTTTAATTTGTTGTTTTAATTTGCATTTCTCTAATCAAAACTGATTTAGAGAATCTTTTCATATGCCTATAGAAACTTTAATTTCTCCCTCTGCCTGTCCATATTGTTTGACCATTTATTAATTATGGAATGGCTTAAATTCTTATCAATTTGAATCAGCTTTCTATACATTTGAGAAATAAGACCTTCATCAGAGATACTGGCTGTAAACATTGTCTCCCATCTTTCTGCTTTCCTTCTAATCTTGGTCACATTGGCTTTGTTTGTGCAAAATCTTTTTTAATTTAATATAATCAAAATTACCCATTTTTCATTTCCTAATGTTCTCAATATCTTGTTTGGTCATAAATCCTTCCCTTCTCCATAGATCTGATAGGTGAACTATTCCTTGCTCTCTTAATTTGCCTATGGTATGATCCTTTAAATCTAAATCATGTACCCATTCTGACCCCTCGGTATGGGGTGTGAGACATTGGTCTGTGCCTAGTTTCTGCCATACTATTTTGCGGTTTCCCCAGCAATTCCTGTCAAATAGAGAGTTCATATCCCAGAAGCTGGAGTCTTTGGAATTATCAAACACTGGATTACTATAGTTATTGACTACTCTTTCTTCTTACTATAGTCTTGACTACTCTCTTACTATAGTCATTGACTACTCTATTCCACTATTTTATTTATTACTATTAGCATACTATTCTATTTATTAGCCAGTACCAAATAGTTTTGATAATTGCTCCTTTATAATATGTAGAGTTTTAGATCTGGCATAGGTAGGCATTGTTCCTCTCTTAATTCAGCCCAATATTACATTAAATTCTTTAGTTTCTATATTGCACTTTACTCCTATTTAACTTTAACTCCTACTCCACTAAAACTTCTTTTTGAAACAAACTGTTAACCAGCCAAGCCATCCCCAATAAATAAATATATATACATATATACACACACACATATATATACACATATATACGTATATATGTATGTATGTATGTTATGTATATGTAAATATATATATATATACATATATATATATATTTGGAGTTTACTGTTTGAATGCTTTTTTGTTGTTATTATACCAGTTTGAGGAATGAGAAAAAAAATGAAGAGATTTTTTTATCACCTTTTAGAGAGTAGTTTCTATTGAACTGTGATGGAAGTCAGTTTGCAAAGGGTGGACAATGGAAAGGCAATGAAATTAGATATATTTTTTTTAAAATTTTGACTTTGAAAAGGAGGAAAGAATAGCCTGTGAGGATGGAATGGCCAATTGGAGGTTTAATACAACAATGGGAGAGATCTGGCCACATTTACAGACAACACACAATGAATTAATGGATAAAGGGAGTTTTAACCTTAGAGAGAGACTGAGGATAAACAGAAAGGCATGCTCCTAGTAGAAATAGTATATGGGATGAAGGAAACAAATGAAAGGTTAGTTTGCTGTTGTTGTTTGTCTTTTGTTCTGGAAGAAAACCATGACATCAGGGATATGATACCATGACAAGCAAGTGAGTTGGAGTTAAGTGAGGGAGAGTTGTGCAAAGTCACCAGTCTCACTCTATTTTCCAGAGCCATCTGGGTCCAGTGGCCAAATATGTATCAGAACAACTGGAGATGGCCCAGCATGCAGTGAGGGACCTTGGCCTTTTCAAGCTGAAGTCTTTAACAGGTCTGAGTTTGGCTGAGGCAACATCCATTCAGTAATTAAAGTTTAATAAGAAATGAGGTAAATAATGGCCTCTTAAAAAATATAGACCTTGGAGGGGAAGACCTTCAGGGTTTCTGGCCAAAACAGAAACAATTGCTATTTATATTCATTCTGAACCAATCGGGTCCCAAACAATTAGTAAGTAATGCTTGGCCTGGGACCTATTATTGACCAATTAAGGAGAGGCATAATGATTTGTGTTAAGGTGGTCTTCAAGAGAAAAAAAAAGTTTCTGAGATGAAAATTTACATTTCTTTTAGGCAGAGCACCAGTAGGTATGGGTGGGATAGTATGATACCCTATGTAGATAGAGGAGAGAGAAAGAAGAAGGAAGGAAGGAAGGAAGGAAGGAAGGAAGGAAGGAAGGAAGGAAGGAAGGAAGGAAGGAAGGAAGGAAGGAAGGAAGGAAGGAGGGAAGAATGACAAGAAAGAAAGAAGAAAAGGAAAGAAGAGAGGAAGGAAGGAATGAAGGAAAGAATAAGCAGAAATTCCTATTTTCTGCAGCAAAGACAGAAAGATTGGCATGCAATATTACAGTGTTTAGTAGTGTGGAACTGGGGAGTAGATGAAGCTCTCAAAGTTTGGCTTTATCTTTTTTTCAAAGGAAGTGTGAGGTCAAGCACTCTGTTGAAAGGATGTTATTATAGGTGGCTTCAAAAGGGAAGATTTGAAGAAAGGATGTGGAATTGTGATGGAGAGTTGCTAATGAAGTAGCAAAAGAATTAATATGCAGCAATGAGGGCTCAATTGAGATTACAAATTTATAGTGGACCCAATAAGCATGGCCTTGTGACTATCAATCTCTTGTACATTTACTATTATCAGGCAATGTATATAATGTTCTTTTTAATTTTATAATGTTATATAAATGTATTATCATGATTGTATGTAATAATTTTGCTCTAGTCCAGAATACTATGCCATATTTGCCATTGGGTCATTTCAGTCATATACAACTCTGTGACCCCATTTAGGATTTTCTTGGCAAAAATGTTGAAGTGGTTTGCCATTTCCTTCTCCAGCTCATTTTATAGATGAGGAAACTAAGGCAAACAGGGTTAAGTGATTTGCACAGGGTCACACAGCCAATAGGTGTCTAAGGCCAGATTTGAACTCAGGTCCTCCTGACATATATATATATATGTGTGTGTGTGTGTGTGTGTGTGTGTGTGTGTGTGTGTGTGTGTATACATAATACATATACAATACACTATACTATATATAACATGTGAGTTTTACATATTACATACACACATATGCATACACACATATGTATATATATATATGTATATACACACCCACATAGCACTATGGTATTATATAATATGTGTGTGTGTATCACACAAACACACACATACACACATACTATACATATACACAGATATATATTATTGAATCAACCCTGTCATTTAGTGCACAATCCTTTTGGGATGCTGTTGGGCACGTCCAAAATTTTAAAAGTTCTTTGTGTGTGTGTGTGTGTGTGTGTGTGTGTGTGTGTGTGTGTGTGTCTGTATCTGTGTGTTGTTTTTTTTTTTCTTTGGTGGTCTGATTAATCCATCCTCAGAATAATATTTTAAATGCATAAATTAATATATTTAAGATTATAAAAGAAACCAAAGGTTTCATCAACATCATGAAACATATCTGGTGACTCACTGAGTGTCCATGGATACCAGGTTATGAACCTTTTTCAATAAACAGGGCCAGGATAGGATGGAGGGAAATATAGTCTTTCAGAACATGACTATTATGGAAGTGTTTTGCATGACTACACATGTACAATCAATATCAAATTCTGTGGGTAGGTTGGGAGGAAGGGAGAGAATTTTTAACTTGAAGTTTTAAAAACAAATGTTAAAAATTGTTTTTACATGCAACAGGGAAATAAGATATACAGGCAATGGGGTATGGACATCTAGCTTGCCCTACAGGAAAATAAAAGGGGAAGGGATAAGAGAAGGGGTCAGTGATAAAAGGGAGGGCAGATTGGGGGAAGGGGTAATCAGAATGCATGCAGTCTTGGGGTGGGGAGGAAGGGAGAGATGAGGAGAAAGTTTGGAACTCAAAATCTTGTGGAAGTGAATGTTGAAAGCTAAAAATAAATAAACTACTAAAGAAACTTTTTCTCTAACTTCTAACTTTTTCTGTTAGTTTTGCCACAAGTGAAACCCAGAAAAAGAGTGCAGCTTCTAGCACAAAATGATCTCTATACTACTTAATTATTATTTAGAAGAAAGGAAGAGAACAAGCATTTATTTAAAAAATAAGTATTTATTAAGTGCCTACTATGCGCCAGGCACTATGCTAAGCATATTACAAATATTATCTCATCTGATCCTCCCAATAGCCTTATGAGACAGGTGCTATTATTATCCCTATATTAAAGTTGAAAAAACTGAAGCAGAAAAGGTTAAGTTACTTGGCCAGGATCATAGCAGTAAAAGTTTGAGGCATAATTTGAACTCAAATCATACTGATTCCAGACCCAGAACTGTATCTATCTCCTGTGCCACCTCAATGTCAGGGGACTAGCCAGTTGCAAAAGTGTCATGCCAAGACTATTCTTTTGAGTATAAATATTCCTTTAGTATGAATAACACTCTCCTGAAGTAAACCTCCCTCAAAAAAACCCAACCAAACACACACATCACCACATATACACACTAATTATTGGCCTGTACCCTGGGACAATAGTCAAGAAAATACATCAGGTGTCCATATAAAAATGTTTATCTGAGGGAAGCTAATAAAAACTTGAAAATTTGGAATCTATCCCTATTATTCCCAGGCTTACTGTAAGGAGGGAGATAAGAAGAAATTGTGAAGACATTAAAATAAAACTCCTGAAATTTCAAAGAATCTATCCCTTGATAAGTATAGAAATAGACTGAAGAAACTAAGAAAAGCAATAGCAGGGGTTTGATCTCAAAGACTGAAGCCCAGGAAAAGGAGAGGAAACTCTCTTCTTGCTCCTCTTGCAGGTACATAACAAATGTGAAGAGAATTGCAAACAGCATCATCTTCATCTGTGCCAGACACTCTTGGACAGTAACCTTTACTTGAAGAAGGTAAAAGATTTTTATAGCTCCGACGACTTAACTACCATTAAAACAGAGCTCTCTGACTATGTGTCTTGACCTCGACATATGGCTGGCTGGTTTTCCCCTTCGCATTTGAAATTCCTGCATTTGAAATAACCTGAACTTAATAAGAAGTAGAAATTGATCACACACGGCAACAACAAAAGCAATCTTCTCCTAGATGACTTCATCTTGCTATCACTGATGAGTAACTCTCTTCATTTTTGTTTTCTCCTTACTTTAGGAAATTTTCTTTTAAATTTTTGTTATTGTTTATGATTATTATTATCAGTTTTTAAGAATGTGCTTCTCCATCTCACCAAGGCTAAAAGGGCAGCAGCTACTCACAATCCAATCCTCTTCCAGACCAGCAAAGGAACTTGGACCACTTCTTTTTCACATATCTGGAGATAACCTGATTCCCCCTTTCAAGGCAGCTAGGAGATGCAGTGGAGAAAGCAGTGGGGCCTAAAATCTTGAGATCAAATCCAAACTCAGACACTTATTAGCTTGGATGAATCACTTAACCTCAGCCTCCTATTATGGGGACAATAACAGGAAGGAACAAAGTAGCCTTTTATTACATGCCTGTGTCAGGCATTATGAGAAGTGCTTTATAGATACTATCTCATTCACCCTGTGAGATAGGTAATATTATCATCTCTATTTTACAGTTTAGGAAACAGAAACAAACAAAAGTTAAGTTACTTGTCCAGGGTCATACAGTCATAACCGATGTCAGATTTGGACTCCAGTCTTCCTGACTCCATGCTCAGAATTCTATCTACTTTGTCACCTCCCAGAGTTGATGTGAGGATAAGTGAGACATTTATAAAGTGCTTAGCACAGTGCTTGGCACATAGTAGACACTTATTAAATACTTGTTTCCTTCCTTATACTGTTCCTGAAACTTACCACATCCATGCTGAATTTAATGCCAAAACCTAATCAGCATAATCTTCTGCAGCTCAGAAATACTGAGCTCCAGGGAGATCTAGCAGATTCAGCCTCCCAATTAGCTGGGATTATAGGCATGAGTCACCAACACATCTGGCAAAATAAAACATTTTCAAAGCTTTCATTTGGATTTCATCAACATTTAAGTGATTACTCAGTTTAAGGTCCTCTGCCCAGATGCTGGAAGAGTATATTTCAAAAGCATCATACTAACATTTTTAAATTATTTCTGTTTTTATTATTTTTCATCACATTTTTTATTGATAATTTTTTTAATGAGATTCACTTCCACATAAATTCCGGCTCAAAAAGTTCAAACTACTACATATCAACAGTGTTTGATATTCCACACCTATAGTTTCCCACCTCTGGTATCCTTTTTGGTTAATGCTATATACAGATGTATTTCAGTGATTATTAGAAAGGTAGTCCTATGTCTCTTAGGAGATAATAGATGGGAGCAGGGGGAACAGGGCCAAGACGGCAGAAAAAAGGCAAGGATTCCTCTGAGCTCTCTCCTAAATTCCCCTCCAAAAAACCTTTAAACAATGACAAAAATGAATTCTGAAATGGAAGAACCCGAAAAGGGATGGGGAAAACAATTTTCCAGGCCATGACAATTTACAAGACAGCAGGAAAGGTTTGTTACAACAACGTGAAAGTAAAGCACAACCCAGCTCAGGCCACCCCAGCAGACCAGCAGCTGATCTTGGGGCAACTCAATTAGTGGTGGTAGCTACCAGAGCTCTCAGCCTGTAAACAACAAAGGGGGCACACAACTGGTCAGAAGGAGATTATAGGATTGTATGTATAGATGTATAGGAGATTATACATTGTCACAGTCCTGGGTTGAAGTTCCAGGGTGAGGAAGAGTACTAGTATTCCACAGCTTTTGGCCCCAGGGGAGAAGGGACTCTGGTCACATTTCCAAAATAGAAAAGAGTGCTTATGATCATTCACAGAGCAAATCAAAGGCCAGGCAAGTTGTAAACACATCTTTCCTTTGATCATACCACCTTGGAAAAACTGAAAACTTAAAGACAAGAAGAAATGGCTCTGAAAAAATGGATACACAAAAAATCTGAATCTTGGAACAGTCCTTTCTCACCCTCAGATGAGCAGAGGCCAACTTCAACATAAAATTAAAGTTAACAAACAGGCTTGAAAATGAGCAAACAACTACAACAACAACAAAAGTACCTGACCATAGAAAGTTACTATGGTGACAGGAAAGGTCAAAACCCAAAGTCAGAAGAAGACTGCAAAATCAAAATGGCTACAGTATTCAAAACCTCAAAGAAAAATATGAATTGGTCTCAGGCCCAAAAAGAATTCCTGAAGGAGCTCAAAAAGAATTTTAAAACTCAAGTAAGAGAAGTATAAGAAAAAAGTGGAAAATAAATCACAGTGCTGCAAGAATATCACAGAAAGAAGAGTCAAGAGCTTGGTAAAAAAAATACTGAACAAAATAACAACTCCAACTTAGTGCTTCCTCTTGGCAGAAATGAGAACCTCATTTGAAGAAGGGTAAAAAAGAGAACAGGCTAGCAATGACTATTCTGTATCTCTTATGGACTACACAATATAACCCCCTCTCCACAGGTGGTCCTCATTACACATATAGAGTCTGTCCTCTCCTTTTTTCCACTCTCTCTTTATCCTTATTGATACATGAACAATTCTGATTTCTAAGGCACTTTAGAGGATAAGAGGCAACAATTAGAAAAAGTAGAATCAGAAGGTCATCAAATCAACTCTGAAATTTATCTTATGAAAATAATACAGGAGATTATTTAAGATTACTATTTCTTTACTTGGCTGAAAGTGTCTATTGAGAGACAATGCTGTAAGGTGAAAGAGGGCATGGGCCTCCTTTCTGAATCCAATATATAGCCTTGTGAATATGGGCCTCTTACTTTTTGCCTTACCATTTGCTCTTTTCTTTTTTTAAGTAAAGGAGTTTAATCTCGAGTTTCCGAACTTCTGAATTTTTAAAGGAGAAGAGAGCAAACTATCAGTAGTTTGAGAGTCAAAGTCTATGCTGGATTTTGAAGCCAATTCTTCATCGATGCTTCAGAAACAAGAGGTGGCATTTGAGAGTGACATTCAAGCTGAAGACTCATCCAGAAGTCGTGCTACATATGGCTATGAACTCAGTAGGACCAAAGTCTTTAAAAAGAGGACTAAATCTGAGCCCTCTTTCTCCATAGCTCCTCAGGACTACAAATTGGAGTGTGTCCCAAAGTTTATGGGGAAGTGTTTTTACTTTTGTTCTTGCTATATTTTTCCAAAGTAATTATTAAATGGCAAAAGTTAAAAGTATAATAATGCAGAAAAAACAAATTCAATTAAGTGTGGATGAGAATTTGTGAATACAATAACTTATGGCCTTAGACCTTAGCATTAGAAAGCAGTTTGGAGGATATTTTAGATAACAGAGAGGCCTTGACAAAGAATTTCTCCCACACAGCCTGGAGGAGGGAAGGTAGCACCTATCTATATTCATTACTTTCCCTTACAAAGAGGTGAGGAGTAAGAAGGAGTTTTTATTATAGATGGAAGGCTAAAAAAGGCAGGTCTTCCTAGGGAGTGTCAGGGCAATGGGGGGATTTCTTTGTGGGGAGAGAGAGAACAAGCAGACTGCAGTCTGCAACCTCTATAGCCTCCTGAAACATCTCTCTCTTCAATCTGTATCTGATATCTTGGTGGAATCATTTCCTTTGCCTCTATCAATGGAGCATATACATTAAATTTTTATACTCTATTAATGCCATTCCCTGAGCCAAGTCTTTGTGAGTTAGGGTTGTGGCAGGTTCATCTTCCCAATTATAGCTCTAATCATGCTAATCCTTTAATGTTAATACTCTCCATTGGATCAAAGGATAAAGGATTTAGAGCAGAATGACATTTTAAAGATCATTTAATCCAAATCCTTTGTTTTACAGATTGGCAACCCAAGTCCAATTATGTGAAGTCCTCCAACCCCAATATGCCTACAGCAACATGAATATCATACTTAATAAGGAGCAGCCTTATATTTCAACTAATGACTACTGACTCCAAATTTTACTGTTAATAAGATAGTTCCTGACCTTGGGAAGCTTACAGTCTTATATAAGCCTTATACATGACACAACACTAAAATATGAGACAATTTTAAGTGATGTAATTTGTGAATCCAACTGTTAGCATACTTATCCCATTAATATTTTTTTGGACAGAGGAAGGCAGGGCAATTGGGGTTAAGTGACTTGCCCAAGGTCATACAGCTAGTAGATGTGTCAAATGTCTGATATCAGATTGGAACTCAGGTCCTCCTGACTTCAGTTCCTCCTGACTCACTGTACCACCTATCTGTCCCATCCCATTACTTTTAACAGGAAAACTGAGGGTTAGCCGGAAGAATGTGAAGTCTAAAATGGTAAAGGCGATAAGTATAAAAAAACCAATACTTTGATATTGTTTTGAAGGAGATAAAATACACCTTGGTAAATTTACATTTTGATAGGAACGCAAATCCAAAAGTATTAATCTTAGCTTTCTTTCAATTTAGTGGAAAATAGATTTAAATGAAAAGTCACGAATCAGAAAAAAATACATTGCATCCAATACAACCACGATTATATTTTAATTGAAAATTGTTCCTTAGTAATGAATAGAAAGGAAGATCACAGAGAGGAGGATGCCAGCAGATATTAGCAGTTGCAACAGACTCTTTTTGAAGGTAGATAATTGAGTACCAGAGGTGGGGAAGGAGTAGAAGAAAATGACAGAATCGTATTGTTATTATGTCATCACAGTGAGGGTACTGTAGCTCCATAAGACAATATCTCTCAGTACTTATAATTAGACAATTTGCCTAGAAAAAGCCTAGTAAGGAAGTTTCCTAAATATGGTTAACTGTTGGTCCATTAGTGGAACTATTGGAGGGATCCCTGTACAAATGGTTTCTGCTGCTTAAGAAATCCTCGCTGGACAATAATAAAGATGATAATCATATTAACCCCAAAACAATAAGGATCTATAATTTCAGTGATATCAGTGCTTGTTCCACTAAGGCAAACCACAAGCTCTCTATAGCTTAGTAGCATGTCTTCAAGAGAGACAAATGGATGAAAAAAGCACTGTATTGTCATCTCTTCAAACTTCTTAATTATGGCAAACACTTGGCTCACAAGGTAAAGGGTAAAGGTAAGAGGTAAAGAATGAAAATTCATTTTTCACACATGAGAAAACTGAGGTGCAGAACATCAAAATGATAAACCCATGGCCACATAGCCAACACATAAGACTAATGAGGATTAAAACTCATTTCTTCTTATTTTATGGTCCATAGTCTTTTATCTAAATCATTGTATCTCTTAAAATTTTGAGATATATCTGTCAGTTGCTATCTCTGTTTCTCTGACTCTCTGTCTGTGTGTCTGTCTATGTGTGTGTGTGTGTGTGTGTGTGTGTGTGTGTGTGTGTGTGTGTTATCCATTCATCCTTGAAAGCATGAGCCAAAGTTTGGGAAGATAATAAAACAAAAATCAATAAATATTCATAATTAACGTTTAACTCAATAATTTAAAAAATTACTAGACAGTTGCCAGATAAAACACCAATGAAAAGAGTATTCAAGTGATATTGTGGTTTTTTAGTAGATTCAAGTAATTTCAATTGTGTTTAATCATTTTCCCCATGAGCAAATACATATTCCAACACACAGTTGGTGTAACATCAAAATGATTCAATCCATGTCACAGCATGCTAGTTTCTCATTAGTAAGCAGTCAACATATGACTTTCACAAATCAGTGGCTAGAATTCCTAAAGCACTACCTCAGACTTTTAAAGTGGAGCTAAGTTACTTTGGTGCTATCTTGAATTTTGAATGAAAACAATTACTTTTCAGAAATAGCAGATGTTGTTAATGTTGCTACGCTTGATACTGTTCTGGACTATCTGCTCACATACGGCAAAGCAAACATATATTCAAGTTACTTTGTCACTCAGTGGAAGCATATTGTCTGTTTGCTTTTGGAGGCACTTGTAGAGGCCAATTAGCATTAAAGAAAAATCAGCATCACGGTTAGGGAAACATAACAGAAGAAAATCAATGTACATTTAACACTATAATTAACTAGCACTAAAGTCATTATATTTCATGAAGTAGAAAGGGGGGAAAGCAAAACATTCTAATCTCTGCCTGGTTAGGAATCCTTGAAGATAGCAACTGCTGATATACATCACTAAAACATTCAAAAAGATGTAAAAGAAAAAAAATCAATCAAATATTGCGTTCTAAAGTTACTACATTTGCCCTAACAATAGTTAAGGCCATGGATGCTGAATACAAACATCTCACTGCTCTTTGAAACAGAAATCTGTTCAATCCCCGGGGTTCAGAGATTATATAAATTCTTCAAATGCTAAAAGCAAAGGACTAGAGTAGGTATTGTCTTCAAGAGTCTAGAATAGCCATAGGAAATTTGACCCAATATAGACCATGTCATCTGTGAAGCAAGAAAAAAGAGACAGATGCTGTTTTCATGTATCCATTAAAACCAAATAGCTCACACCTGCCCTTTAATAGTGGTAGAATTATTTTGTCATAGATTTGTTTTTAAAATACCATGTCTTATGTGGGTAATGCTTTGAAGTACCCAAATGCCTTTTTTTTAAAAAATCAAATATGGACTTCTAGGTGGTCAAGTTGCTTTAACTATATTGTATGTTGAAAGATACCAAAAATATTATTTCATGGGATACTTGAGCTTCTAATTTTTCAATAGCCTTGATAAACATTTGCAAAGAAGACCACACCAAACCAAACCTTAGTATACACACTAACCTATACTGGACAGTATAAAATGGTAGAGTAATTCTGTGAGAATTCAGTGAGACCCAGGGATAAAATTATTATTTGAAATGCATGAGGCAAACAGCCTGCAGGATGCTATCAAAACACTTAAGAGTATTTGAAAGGGACATCAGGTTAAGAACAGGGAGTTTGGTTTTAACACAGGGACGTTAAGAAGCAGAAAGCTCCCAAATGAGGGCTAGGGAGTAGATAAAAAACAGATTATCTGGATAGTTGCTAAAGGGGAAAAGAAGCCACCTAGCATAGTAGTTTCATATTTTAACACATAATTCTTTCTACCTTTATGATTAACCTAGTTATTTCTATCTTAAAAAAAAAGTAAGTGCCCTCAGCACATGAGAGTCTCCTTTTGGTCTCCCTACTCTACCTGGAGCTCTTATAAGACCAGAATTTCCAAATGAAATGAACATACTTTAATACCTGTAATTGTTGTAACACTTGACATCCTAGTAACAATGCTCACTTCCCTCCCAGACAACTATCTACAGCAGCTGCCTTGACTCCAAGTAGGTGCCCACACACCAATTTCTACCTCCCTTTTAAGTGGTATCTTCAATGCGAGCGCTTTGAGAATAAGAATTGTCTTATTTTCTTTCTGTGTCTCTAACAATTAGCACAGTATTTAACACATAGCTTAAATCTTTTATCAAATTTATCTAATAAAATTGATATTTTCTTTTGGCAAGTCAGAAGGTACTACACTTGGAAAGTATAAAAACAGAATTTATCTCAAGATACAGGAAACAGTTGTTCGTTTTTCCTAACACAGGAAGCTAAAAACTGATATCTGAGTATAAGGTAGTGCAGGGGTTGGGAACCTGCAGCCTCAAGGCCACATGTGGCCTTCTAGGTCCTTGGGTACAGCTTTTTGAATGAGTTCAAGTTTTACAGAACAAATTCTTTTATTGTAGAGATTCATTCTGTGAAGTGTGGATTGAGTCAAAGGACCAAACTTAAGGACCCAAAGGGTCACGTGTGGCCTCCAGGCCACAGATTCTCCACCCCTAAGGTAGGCTATTCACATGTTAGAGCAAACGTTAAAGTCAAGATCAAATTATGAGAAGACACAGACATGAAAAGATTTGGTGTGAAATTAAAATGTCTTAATCTGGACTATTTAAGTAAAATGTTGATAATCAAAAGTGAGAAATGAATAAAGGGACATAAATCAACATTGAATAGATTATTGTCATTATTAGTAAAACTATTTAAAACAATCAGCACAAGAAGACCAAAAGAATCTAGAAATTCTGTCAACTAGCCAACTTTTGATCTCCTTGATAATGAAAGACATGGTATCCAAGTAATATGAGGATACAATACTAACTTTTTTGTAAAATCTTTTTGGAAGACTAACATATAATATCATGCACAGTATTTTCTAGAAAGCAAAAGTCATAAAGAAAGAATTTACAAAAAGTTTTACAAGATTAAATTAAACCAGATCATCCTGAGAAAATTTAAGCACAAAGCTGGAAAGAAGACAAGAAAGTTTAATAATGGAAAATATCTGTCGATATTGCTATATCAAACTACTATATCCACCAAGTGGAGTGAAATTATCAGATTTTCAGTCACTAATGTGCAGCACAAGAAAGTTGAAATACTAGTAAAGTAAACAAAAATAAGAATAACAACAAAAATAAAACAAATATGTGCAGAAAAGGTCTGTAATAGAAGAGGCACAATTTTGAGAACATTAAGGAATTGACATCTTAAAGAGAAATAAATAAATGGGAAAGTCATGGTCATTATCAACACCAGGAAAAAGGTAACTCAGAAAATGGTACTAAATACTAGTCCATATGCCTCTCATCACTGTATGATATTTAAGAGAATAATTTGCCTGAGTGAATAATTGATAAAAGTATGAGAATGAAATTTTGAGTGATATTACCCTAACATTACATCTATATGTTACTGAGTACATACACGGTCACATTTTGCTTATTGTTTAAAAATAATAATTTGGTAAAACAAAATTCTATTACAAAGAATTTCCTTGAATGTGATATTTCCCTTGCACATGTTAAAATGATAATAGATTCCTTGAAAAGTAGCATAGTAGAAATAAATGTAAATAGCATAAACAATAAACAGTAGACCTAAATAGCACAGTAGACATAAACAGTGGGGTGTATGTTCACCTAAGGCGTCTGTTTCTGCCATGGAGAACATCAAGCGCAAAATGCAAAAAAAAAAAATTCCACGTAGATGATAAAGTACTCCAGTTTGCCTGTTTATACTTGGCATTATGCTGATTGTCTCATGCTCTGAAACATTCTAGATCCTCCTAAATTAGAGTGAAAATCACTCCAAAGAGTTTGGCCTAACTATCCACTGAAGAAAAAAGAAATAGGTGAAAACTGTCTATTCCTGAGACTCTAGAACAGAGGTTCCCAAACTTATGTGGCCTGCTGCCCCTTTTTAAAAAAATTACTCAGCACTCACCCCTCGCTGGAAATCTACTTTCTTTAGCCCTTTAATGATATTTTTTTAAAAAAATGTTTCATTTCAATTTTTTTAAATGATGTACCCTAATTTAATAATTTATTGTAAATTTGTGGGGTTTTTTCCTTTATTGAAATTTTGATGAATCACGATCACGTTATGTAACCATATGGTATCAAATTGTAAACAATTCATTAAATGTACATATTCCTGCTAGTACGTATTGGACTTCCTGATAAAGCACAACATGTTCACCTGCCAATACGTGCTTGTTAAGACCTGTTGATAGGTCTTAACTGACAGATTATAACTTGCATTCTGTGTGTTTATTTGGAAAATAATATTTTGGAAAATCTGTTATACAACAGATGAAATGGTTTTTCCATTGTACCAATGGTTTTTCAAAATTTTCTTATTTTCTCTTCTTTCTTTATGCTTCCACTGCCCCCTTATTTGTATTCAATGTCTCCAATTGCATCCGAAGCTATTACTGCCCCCATGAATCATTCCAGCATCCCCCAAGAGGTGGTATCACTAATTTTTGGAACCTCTGCTAGAATATGTTATGGAGTCACATGGGCAGCCCAATAAATGGATCTATCATTTCATCTGTATTGGAGAAATACTACTGATAATAAGTTAAACCAATAATTGAAAAGAGAGTGGGTTGGATTATTTTCACGAAATGGCATAGTGCTTTTAATGATCATAAACTTTTCTCAGAAAAAGTCCATCTTTTCAATATCAGTATTCTTCCGGGATATGTCATGTTTTTAAAACACATGATATCATAATTATTTCAGAATTAAATCAACTTTCACTCAAAGGACAATGGAAAGATGCTTGGTAGATGAGAGTAGGTTGCAACATATTACCAAAGAAAATTATGCAGAAGAATTGGCATAAACTATATTAGCAGATAAATGCACAAAGGGAAAAGGAAATGTTCTTTTCATGCAGTGAGAGCAAAGCATAACAAATGTATCATCTGCAAGTTTCATTGTGGAAAGGCTATGAGTGAATGGGAAGATCTTCCCTGCCCCTTTGAGTGGGCTTCGGGGGCAGGGCTCTCATGGTCCTGGGTGTGGGGTGGCTAGGACTGTAGCCAATAGTAGGCGCCTGAGTTCTGGTTTACATGATGACATGAAGCTTGTGGTGGGAAGAGCTTGTTGAGCGGTTGGTGCAGAGCTAAGAGGCAGTTGGTGAGGCAGTTGGTGAGAGCAGTTAAGAACTAAAGGAGAGGAAGCAGTCAGCTAGCTGGAACATAGCTTGGAGATTGTGGCAGAAGCGACTGGTAATGCTGGCAGGCGCTACAAAAAAGCAGGACTGACCCTCATGGAGACCAGAGAGTGATGAGCAGGGCCTTGAGGCCAGTGGGTGGTCTTCTTGGTAGAGGACCCTGGCATGGGGCGAGGGAAGCACCAGCATGGCTTGGCTTGCTGCCATAATGTTTTTCTGTGGACTCCTGGTCACTATTGTGAGATGTGAGATGGACACACTGGTTTTGGAAGGTTCTTGCCAGGAAGTCGAATCGGAGACACTGGTTCATGGGTCTGCTACTTTTGAATTTCAATAAATGCTTTATCCTCTGCCTTCTACTTAGAGAATTCCTTATATCCTGCAATTCAGGACCATTCAGGCATATTCATGGCTATCTTTGAAGTCATGAATTCCACCTTAATGATATATCTTGCAAAGAGGTGGATGGGATTGCTGGGTATAAAATCTCTATTTAGAAGCAGAAGAACTTCAGAGGAAGAGATGAATGTGCCAGGGTGGGAGGATCCATTTCATTCCTCCCTAACAAAGGAATGGGCTAAAAGACTCAGTGAAAACTGAGAACCAAGTCTACAGAGAGGAGATCCCAGGGATTTGGGAAGATGTTTACAAGAGGTTAGAATTCAGTCAGAGGCATCACTATCTAAGCAAAGCTGGATAGTGGTATCAGCCTACCAGCTAGTATATGAAAGTTTTGAGATTAAGTGAAAGAAATGGGGGCACTCCTATGCCATGGCAAGAAGAGGAATCTCAGATATTAGGAGAACAAACTGTTGCTCAAGAGTCTACTGACTCAAATGAGAATTTTTCCGTTAATGTGGCTAGGAGCAACAGGAGTCCAAATAGGCCAAGAGTGCATTTCAACCTAGCCCAGGTCGAGCCTGACTGACTGCTTTGTTCTTGCCACGGTGGCAGGGGAAAGGAGTGGAGAGAAAATGAGACAATGTCAGGGGTCGAGGCACAAAACGCTACTAGGGTTCAGGATGTCTCTCACATAGAGAATGACAGATGGTCAAATAGACAGACATTCGTCCCATACAAAGGGGGAGGACAGAAACCCAAGGTGACAATTCAGTTATGAGGGAAATTCAGGAAGATTTTTCACAGCAAGAGAGCACAGACATTTTGAGTAGATTCACTGAAAGAATGGGAGAACTGTTAATATCTTGGATGGTAAGACTCAGTGATCAAGGGGCTGGTGGAATATCAGTAGCTAGGGTGGATTTTATGAGATTCATAGGTATCAGTCATGATCCTCTAGTTCAACAAGCATTTAGGGAACATCATCAGCAAAGAGATGGTGATGGCAAGACTAATCTGTTGGCATTAGCCACTGAGGGATGTAATAAGAGATATGCTACTGATTCTGTGTGGCCCACTGAGAATAAACCTTGGTATTCAATTAGAGATTGTATCATAAAAATAAAGGAGGAGGTAATGAAGACTGCTATCATGGCAGGAACTGCAGACAGATATTACAATGATCCCTTGGGAGTCCCTCATAGGAATTTAATAGTCAGGACAGCTCCTGACCTGCTTATAAACACCTAATTTTGACTCTGTTACCTGGGGAAATAAGGAGCCATCTTTCAGTGCTGATAGATAAGATTTTACAGTTAAGTGACTTAGGACAATGGGGAAGGGACAAATCTCCCCAAGAGAGGAAAGTGAATAGCCAGAAAATTTGGCGCCAAAATAGAGTGACCAGAAAAGAAATGTTCACTGCTTTATTGAGAGCAGGAGTAGACTTCGAAATGGAAGATGGCTTTCCAACCAATAAACCGTACAGAATGTACTGAGATAAAGGACTTGATAACAGACAAAACAGGGAAATAAGAACTGCTCCTGTAGATGCTACAGACCCTGAATCCTCACACCCAAGTGAGCCACATGTTCAGGAATACTAGGAAACAGGCCAAGCCCCAGTCCAAATTAAGGAAATACACAGGCTGGATTGCAGACCCCACATTAACTTTACCATATATTGGAAAAATGGGTCAAGTACAGTAACTAGGGCATTAATAGATACTGGGGCAGAAGCCACCCTTATATTTGGAAATCCAGACAAGTGCAGCCATGGAACTCCTATTACCATCGCAGGATTAGGAGGGGCTTAAATATCAGCCAGACAAGTTAAATTGATGATGAAAATTGGACAGTTGCCTGTTTCCACAATCTGGCTAGCAACTTCTGTGGGGGTGCAATATCCACCAACAACCAGAACCCAGAAAGCTGCCAGCACCCTGAACTTCGGAGCAAATTACAAACAAATTACAAACATCAACAGACAGACCCAATACAGATTCATAGTTACCAACATCTAGGCTCAGCCCAGGAGCTCAGAACAAGGGCTGGCCCGGAGTCATGCCACCACTGCTGCGGCAAAGAGCTCCAAGGAAGAGGAGGTCAACCCCTGGTTTTTATATCTTTTTCAGCATCAGGGGTGAGTCACACATGTGATTCACCCAGGCAACCTAAGATTTTCACAAAGATGCAGACTTAAACCCACGTGGTCTAAGAGCCTCTGCTGTCCCAGACATGTAAACTAGGCCCTCCCTGGAGTTAGCCCTACCTTGGGCCCCACCTTAGTTCCCAATCCACACCCACATAGGATTTACACCTAATAGGGGTTTGGGCCTGGGGCTTAGCACTTAGTAAGACTCAACTGAAATACACTGAATTACTCAAAACAAACAAAAGCCAAACTTTTCAAGGGCATTTGTTGCAATAAGTGCTAAGGAACCCATTTTGCTTACCAACACATTGCCTAAGAAAGAATATACTATGGTTATTTTTCCAATTCCTGAATACAGCATTGGGATAGATGTATTGAATGGTATGACCTTGAATTTACCTGAAGAGAAATACCAATTTGCTGTGAGGAAAACAAGTGTTAATGCAATCTTATTGGGGAAAATAAAGATGGATCCAATCAATTTGCTTGAACCTTCTAAAGTAATTACTTTGAGTCAATATCATGTGCCAGGTGGGCAAGATGAAATTGCCAGTACTATAAAAGCATGTGTTGAAGCAGGAGTGTTAGTCCCTACAACTACTCAATGGAACAACCCTGTCTGGCCAATTTGAAAATCAGATGGAACGTGGAGGATGACAGTAGATTATAGACAGCTGAACAAAGTGACTGCTCCCCTGTATGCCACTGTTCCAGACACTGTTACTGTAATAGAGAGATACAGAAACATGAAGGGACTTGGTATGCAGTTATTGATTTGGCCAATGCCTTCTTTAGGATCCCAATAGACCCCAAGTAATGAGACCAGTTTGCTTTTACTTGGCAAGGCTGACAGTATACATTTACATGCCTGCCACAAGGATATCTTCATAGCCCGACTTTTTGCCACAGGGTGTAGCTGAGCATTTGGATGAATTAAAGTTACCTGTTGTATAGCTTACCTACTACATAGATGACATCATGATACAGAGAGAAAATATAAAAGAAGTGGAGAAGAGTTTGACACTATTAATTGACCATATGAAAAGCAAAGGATGGGAAATTAACTCTGCAAAGGTTCAAGGGACAGCTCAAACAGTAAAATTTGGGAGGATACAGTGGAATAAAGCATTGCGAGAAATTCTCCAGTAAGCTTGTGAAAAATCCAGGATTTTCCTACCCCTACTAATAAGAAAGAGGCCCAAAAGTTCATAGGGCTATCTGGTTATTGGAGACACCACATCCCACACTTGGGACAGATTTTGAAACCCTTGTATAAAGTCACCAGGAAGAAATACAAATTTGATTGGAGAATTGAACAAAGTAGAGCTTTTGAGGATTTATGGCCTATGCAAAATGGGCCAGTGGAATTACAAGTGACTGTGCAAGATGACTATGCGAATTGGAGTTTGTGGCAAAAGCAACAAAGCCAAAGTATACCTTTGGGATTTTGGTCAAGGAAGCTACCTTCGTATGGAATGCAATATACACCTTTTGAGAAGCAGCTGTTAGCTGCATATTGGGCTTTGGTGGAAACTGAGCAACTAACTCTGGGTCATGAAGTGGTATTAAGGACTAGAATTCTGATTATGATTTGGGTAATGAGTACCCCAGCTCTCACAATATTGGACATGTGCAAGAGGTGAGCATAATCAAATGGAAGTGGTATATTTAGAATAGGTCAAGAGCAGGCAAAAGTGGAGTTTCTGGTCTACATGAATCTGTAGTGAACATTGACACTGAGGGAAATGAAAAAAACCCTGAACCTAAGCAACAATTCATACAATCTTTGGTGAAATGGAATAATGGATATGATGGACTAACCGAGGAACAGAAGAAACATGCTTGGTTTACTGATGGGACAGCAAAATATTTGGGACACAAGAGACATTGGAAAGCAGTAGCCTATAACCCCTTGTGTTGTTAAGCAAAATTGTCTCATTAGCATGGCTTTTGTTTCTTTTGAGTGGAAGTACTTTCAGCTGTTAAGTGCTAAGCCCCAGGCCCAGGGCCCTGTCAGGTGTGAAACCTGTGTGTGTGTGGATTGGTGACTTAGGAGGGGCCAGCTTGGGAACCAATGGTCTCTGGTCATTGAGGCGGAGATTGAAAACGCCGGAAGCTCGGCTGCCAGGAGACAACTTCAGCGGCAGCGGCGGCGGAAGGTGTGGAGGCCAGAAGCTT
>CM053622.1:271226741-271243467 GCA_028646595.1 Phalanger gymnotis | reverse complement strand
GCAATGTTTTTCTGTGGCCTCCTGGTCACTATTGTGAGATGGGCATACTGATTTTGCAAGGTTCTTGCCAGGATGTCAAATTGGGGACACTGGTCCATGGGTCTGCTACTTTTGAGTTTCAATAAATGCTTTATCCTCTGCCTTCTACTTAGAGAATTCATTATATCCTGCAATTCTGGACCATTCAGGCATATTCATGGTTATCTTTGAAGTCATGAATTCTGCCTTAATGATATACACTGCTATCCTTGAAATGACAATAAAGGAGGCTTTTATGTCTTATAGTACATAGGACTCCCATGAGAAATTTTCCAGAGGATCAGAATAACACTTGATGAGAGGTCACAAACTGGTTGAAAATCGTACCACTGGAGGGAATAATAGTATCAGTGAGATCATAGATTCATGGAAAATAGAAGAGAAATAACATGAGCTTTAAAGATTTCTTCATCAAGTAGAGACCAGCTACAAGTTATATAGTCTTTTTTTAAAAAGATGGGTTTCCACAGTAATAGAGAATTCCCAATGAGGAAAATTCTTCTACTAAATACAGATTGGAAACTCTTTTGCAACTGGCAATCTTAGAGAGATACCTGGAGCACTGATAGATACTTGCTTAGAGTGAAGCAACCAGCAAGTGCAAAAGGCAGTATTTGAACACCAACATTCATGATTTCAAGGTTGGCTCTCTACTCATCATGCTTCCTTTATTGTTTTCTTCCTTTATTTCTTTATATTAATACTTTCTGCTATTTGCATCATGCAGATGCTTCCCTTTTGTTGTTTTTTTCTCTTTTTTGTCCCATTTTACAGGACCTTAGAGGCCATTGAATCAAACCTTCTCATAGAACAAATAAGGAAAATGAGACACGAAAATGAGCTTAAGTGATTCACTCAGGGCCACCCAACCAGCAAACGTTTAAGATAAAAATTTAACCCAATTCTTCCAATCTTCAAGTTAGGTCTGTTATTCACCATACCACACTGCCTCTCAAGTAAAGAAACTGAAGTTCAAGGAGATTAAGTGAATTACCTAGTATTGATCATTCAGGTAAAAAAATTCTCAGAGGAAAGACTTGAACCCATATCTTCTGACTCCCAAGCTACTCGACTTTGCCTCTAATCACAGTGGAAGAGTCTACTACTGAACACAGGTATTCCAATTAGAAGCCCAGTGCTATTTTCACTAGGAATGTATACAGATGACTATTTTCAAAGTTAAGATAATACATATAATCTAATTGACAATAATGTAATACCAAAAGGTTTCAAATAAAAAAAATTACTTGTTCTAAGAAAGGAATCTGACTGCACTGATACATTTTCATTCTTTTTTACTCAATAACATTTTCTGAACTGTTTCAGAATAGCAAGTCCTTGTCTATAAAATTTTAATTTGAAGCAATGGGAATGATGATTTTGCATTATTAAATGTATCTATTTATCCATCTGTGAGAGTTCTTTCAAGCAGACAAATGCATCTAATTAAAAAATTGAATTTTTTACCTGTCCAGTGATAAGGTTCTAGTTAGGAAACTCTAGGTACCTAACTCATTTTTAAAGAATCATGCTGTAATAATTGTTTATCTGAATTAACCAAAATCAGAAATTAGAGGCAGAAATACAGAATTCTTCTAAAAGTAAATAATGAATTGTAGAGTCTAAAGAGGTACTCCTGTACTCCACTTTTATCTGGAGAAAAAGATTATAAGAGCCCAAGTATTTTTCTCTTTTTATTCTCTAATTTTTCCAATAAATTAAGTTTTATGCATACAGTGGAAAAGATAGGAACATGGGGGTAAAGGAGATGCAATAGTCAGAAGAGTTGTGGAGAATTTGTCCTGGAATATGGAGGTTCCAGGGTCCCAGGAACTGGAAATGAAAACGAGAGCCCAGGGGAATGAGAAAACCCTAAAACAATATAAAGCTCCAGGTAACTAGTAAGGTTTTCAGACATCTGAAAGGAATAAGGAGATGGGAATCAAAGAAAAAGCCAGGGATCCTAGGCTTTAGTGGGAATAATATATACTGGGTCTAAGAAGAGACTAGATGTCATGATGAGTCAATTATCAGTAACTATCACTTATCTATGAAAATGTATTTATTCCTATAGTAGCAATTCAGATTTGAAGATCTTTCCGACCCATTAATAGGCCATATGACCTGCTTATGTCACAGGAAGCCTAAGTCACATGTGGTAGGAGGAGCTTTCTGACAGGAAAAGGAAATTGTGTCACAGGAAATGCTGAGGTAGCAGTTACGACAGTCAGAGCTGAGGGAAACAAGAGACACGTGATAGCTGTGCTGTAAGTTTGCTTGTTGGTGTCAAGGCCCCAGCAGGGAGCTGAAGGTTGTGGGATGGCATGGTTGTCTGCTGTGATGTTGTGGACTTATTGGTTTGGGGATCTGGTTATTTGGTGTCTGAATAAATGGCTTACTTCTTCTACCTTCTATGATGAGAGCCTTGTGTATTTTGTGATACAGAACCACATAGGCATTTTGATAATTATCATCTATATGGTGATTAATTTCTGATGCAAGATCCGACTGGGCTGGTAACCATGATTTCCCTTTCCATTTTCATGTCTTAACAATTGGACAATGAAGGAGTCTAAAGAAGTAAGTATTCTTTGCAACAATAAAAAGGGGGAAAATGTGTCCAGATAGAGTTATGTCACGAGTTTAGAAAGTGCATGTTCTGAATATCTTTTTTATGAAATGATTGGCCTGGAAAGAATTAAAATTAAGCTACATAAGAAATATATATTAGATAAAACATGATACACTAGATAAAACAAGGTATTATTTTAAGTTGGAGAATGATTGGTCTTTCCTTATCCCTCTTTGACTTTTAAATCTGCCACAGGGCTGGGGAATTTGCAGCATCAAGGCCACATGTTACCCTCTAAATCCTCAAGTGCAACCTTTTGAATGAATCCAAACTTCATAGACTCAGCCAAAAGGCCATACCTAAAACAATTACAAAACACTTTTCACACAAATAAAATCAGATCTAAGTAGCTAGAAAAACATCAGTTGTTCATGGGTAGGCCAAGCTAATATATTAAAAATGACAATTCTACCTAATTAATTTGCTTGGTGCCATACCAAACTACCAAAAAATATTTTATAGAGCTAGAAAAAACAATAAAATTCATTTGGAAGAACAAATGGTGCAGAATATCAAGGGAATTAGTGAAAAGAAATGCAAGGGAAGGTGGCCTAGCCATACCAGATCTTAAATTGTATTATAAAGCAGCAATCATCAAAACTACTTGGTACTGGATAAGAAACAGAGTGGTGGATCAGTGGAGTAAGTAAGATACACAAGACACAATAGTCACTGACTATAGTAAACTATTGTTTGATAAACCCAAAGACTCCAGCTTCTGGGATAAGAACTCAATGTTGGACAAAAACTGCTGGGAAAATGGAAAATAGCATGGCGTAAATCAGGCACAAACAAACATCTTACAAAGATGCAAAGTTAGAGTCAAAATGGACAATTAGCCTTTAGAAGGCTAATACTATAAGTAAACTAGGAAAGCAAGGAATAGCTTACCTGTCAGATCTATGGGCAGAAGAAGGATTTATGACCAAACAAGAAATAGAGAACATTATGAAATGCAAAATAGATAATATTTATTACATTAAATTGAAAAGTTTTTGCACCAACAAAGCCAATGCAACTAAGATTAGAAGGGACACAGAAAGCTGGGAAGCAATTTTACACCTGGTGCTCTAAATCACTATTGATTATAAAAATTTGAATCAAAACAACTCAGAGGTACCACACCACAACTATCAGATTGGCTAACATGACAAAACAAAACATGATAAATGTTGGAGAAGATGTAGGAAAATTGCAACACTAATGCATGGTTGGTGGAGTTGTGAACTGATCCAACCATTCTGGAAAGCAGTTTGGAACTATGCTTAAAGGGCTATGAAACTGTGCATATCCTTTGACCTAGCAATAGCACTTCTGGGTTTATATCCCAAAGAGATCATAAAAATAGGGAAAGGACCCAAATGTACAAAATTTTTATGGCAGCTCTCTTTATGGTATAAAAGAATTGGAAATTGAAGGAATGGTCATCAATTAGGGGAATGGCTGAACAAGTTGTGGTATATGAATGCAATGGAATACTACTGTACTATAAGAAATGACGAGCAGGTGTATTTCAGAAAAAACTGCAAAGACTTACATGAACTGTTGCTAAGTGAAGTGAGCAGAACCAGAAGAACACTGTACAAAGTAACAGCCACATTGTGCAATAACTAATTTTGATAGACTTACCTTTTCTCAGCATAGCAAGAATCTAAGACAACTCTAAAATGTTCATGATGGAAAATGCTTATCCACATCCAGAAAAAGAGCTGTGGAGTCTGAATGCAGATTGAAGCATACTATTTGCTCTCTTTTTGTTTGTTTGTTTTGTTCCTTCCATCTCATGGTTCCTCCCATTGGTTCTAATTCTTCTTTACAACATGACTAATGTGAAAATATGTTTAACATGAATGTTAAAAAAGGCTACCATTGGCACCATTTAGAAAATATAGCATTAAATACATATTGAAGTATGATGGAAGAAGAAAATCCCTTTGCTTATCAAATTTCTACTACAACATACATAAATGTCCAAATTAAAATTTGAAATTAGATCATCTTTAATATTAATACATTTTGTTCTAAGCATGGCTATCATTATATGCCTTCAAGCAGAATATCAATGAGAAACTATGCTTATGCTCCTAGGGGTTTATACTGGGGTAAATGTTATTGCTGTAACAGGACAGTTATAATGCTGAATACTTAATGCAGAGCATTTTGGCTGAATTGCTGTGAGAGTCATCACCAATACATCTACACTGCATAATATAATTAGTTCTTTAATGAATAAATAACCCTTTGCTTCTTGTTACAAGGTGCTGTTCAGTCATTAATGCAAGGGTCATTTGTGAGCTAATTTTGCTATTGCCCTGAAATGGTTGGGTTGTTGAGTTGTGATAAGGGAGGAAATCATAAATTGGGAAAGAATTTTAATGGTAATTACCTTCATTAGCTAATGAGATAGGCTAATTACATCCTTAAATGACAATGATTTAGTAGGCCTGGCATAAAGGGTCCAAGAGTGTGTAGGCTGGCCACCTTTTTAGTAGTGTTTTTTTTTTTATAGAGTAAGCAGAGGCACATTGAGTGGCAGTCTTCAGTGAAGTTTATTGTCTACATAATATTAATTAAAATTGGCATTATAATTTATAGTGTGCTTTAGACTGGCTTTTGTAGCTACACCTTTGCCCAAAATGCCAGGGGAAATATGACAAGTCATAAGTGATATCTGCATTAAAAAACATGTTTTAAAGGCAACAGGTCATAAACATTAACACGATTCTAAGAAAAAGAAGAACTTTAAGGTATATTAATGTGAACCCAGAGGATGTTGCAATTAAAATTCTAATGAATCTATATTTAACAAAGATAAATAAATACAAATGATTGCCTCTGAAATGAAGGTGTCAATCTTTCCGTTTAAGCAGAACATCTTATATGTGACAAATTCACTTTAGATTCTCATATCTTTGGTAGAAAATTCGATTTCCATGGTACCCTCTTCTAATATAGGATAAAAGGAAGGAATAATGGAAGGAAAAAAGAAAGGAAGGAAGAGAATAAGGAAGAAAGGTAGAAAGGAAGATGGAAGTGAGGGAAGCAAAGAAAGAAGGAAGAGCTTATTAGCAGGGATGAAAAAGTTATAATTTTAAGTCTTCCAGAAGACCTGTCAGGCTAGCCAATTAGATGTAAAGCAAGATAAAAATGTAGATTCTAGTGTGTAAAATCATACCAAAAGTGCTTACCTCCAGAAATATGAATGATAACTGCCATTTATGCAGAAAATATCAGTTTGATTCTCACAATAGTAACATTTTGCCTAGATTAAAAAAGTCTATCATCACAAAATCAAAATCATTTTGAAAAAAAATTGATTAACTGGGAAAAAATACTTCGGCAGGAAAGAAATGTTTCTTCTTAATAGAGCATTCAATGCAGACATAACTCATATTTCCCGCACGATAAATATGCATTAATTGCTTTGGTTTCATCACAAAATTCAATGGTCCATAAATGTTCACAATTTTTCCCCATGTACCATAAATATGCATTATTTTACTGCACAATGTACAAGGTATAGTTTAGCCATGAATATTTATGTTCTTTATAGAGATGCTATGAAATCTAATGATATATTGTACTACCTACTTTGACAGTTTTCTTGCTATAGGTGCACAGCCACAACTGCAGAAATAACCACAATTTGTCATGGGCTTTAGTGGTACATTGCCTGCTCCTACCGACTTACATGCCCTTTCCCCAGTAGAGTGGGGTTTATTGATTCTATTTTCCAGTTGAAAGAAGAGGGCAATCCATAGCCTTTTTCTTTTCCTTAGTTTCTTAAAATGATGCAGGGAGAGCTCCATTGCTAGCATAGCCTTAATAATGAGGTGTTTCAAAATTTCAATTTTCAAAAAGAATGATATAAATATACAGCATATGCACCCTTCCAGAAATATAGTGGTTTCCAACATTTTCTTTGCAGTAATTTTCTCTGCCCTGAAGCTCTCAGAGCTCAAAATTTTCCATCAAACCTCTTCTCCATCCCAGCTATGCAGGCTGTCACAAAACTATGGAATTTTATTCCTGGCCCTCTGAGGATTGGTAGAGTGAGGAGGCACATTATGTACAAACTTCTGTCACCTCTCTACCTGTGCTTTCCCAAAAAATCTAAAAACACAAAAAGCCATGGCTTAGGAAAGGGGAAAAGAAGAATAGATTGAGTGAGCATTGATCACTTCTGTCCATCCTCTCAGGCACTCTCCCTAATTCTCATTGGTGCCTAAGCTACATACACATCAGGCCAGGAATGAAGAAGAAAAAAAAGTGTCGAAAATGAGATCTAGGAATGAAAGCCACAGATCTAGTGAGCAAAGTTCATTTTCTTGTCTGATATCAATGACCTAAGGTCATTGAAGATATGATCTCTTGAGGCATGTCATGAATTTCTGTACATTTCCAATTAATAGTGTAAATACCTCCTCCAACTAAATATATACTAGGCACTCTCCCAACTCAAATATCACAGACAATTAATCTTAGTTACTCAGTTGTTTTACATCCTAACCTTTTAACATCACAAAATTGCAGATGCTTTGCTACTACAAAGTTTAGTAAATGGTGCTTAAGTTATTTTTTTCTTGATTCTGCTGGGATCAAAATAAATACCCATCTGCTTGCCCATATGTTAGATAATGTTGACTTTTATCATTTCTACAAGGTGAGAGTCCACTGCCTGCTTGTTAATGCCTAAGGATAAGGTCATAGTTCTTTCAATTTGCTATTTCTAATTGGACATGAGAAAAAATAAATAATATTGTGTGAAAAGATACCTTTCTATCCAACAGATGCAGAAGCCTGGCTTAAAGCATGTGTGTTTTTCAATTTAAAATTACAAAAATCTAAGGGATTCCTGAAGACATGATAAATTATTAATATAGTTTTTAAATGAAATCTATTTTCCCACTAGGAGAAAGCGGGAAAGGGTATTAATGCAATGTTATACTTTTTTAAAAAGATATTTTGAAAATTTTATAGGAAGCCACAAACATACATTCATAAAATCTTGTGTACTTTAACTAAATTAAGGAAAAATAAATTATGAAACATTTTTGTCATCTCAAAGTCTAAAAGACCTGAGGCCCTCTAACTACTGGGAACCCAATAGTAACTCATCAATTTTCTATTCTTTATTTATGCAAAGAGGAAAAAGGACATTTTCTGACTCAGTATAGTGACTAGTGTAAAATTTATCTTTCAAATTGCTCATTCAATGAATGAACTAATCCAACTCATACTCTAGAGAGAGGCTTAGACATGGGGGTAGCTGGTTCCTTGTTACCAAACAGTCAATCATGGACTAACAACATCACCACTCTGGTACAGTCTCTCATTAGCTCATGTGTATATTGTTGCAATACTCTACTAGTGGGTCTGCCTGCCTCAAGTCTTTCCCCACTTCATTCCATCCTCCATTCAGTCACTAAAGTGTTTTTAATGAAAAAGGTCCTATCATGTCATGTCCCTACTCAATTAACTCTATTGGCCTCCTATTGCTTCCAGGAGCAAATGCAAAATGTTCTGTTTGGCATTTTTGCCAACTAGCCTCCTACTGCCTTTAAAGTCTTATCACATCTTCTTCCCTACCATGTATTTTTCTGCCCAGTGACACTGGATGCCTAGCTTTTGGACAAACATGACATCCCATTTCTCCACTCCGGGTATTCTCTCTTGCTGGCCTCTGTGACTGGAATGATTCTGTCTTTTGCTCAGACTACTGGCCTCCTTGATTTCCTTTAAGTCTTAACTAAAATTCCATCTTCTACTGGAAACCTTCCATAACCCTTATTTATTCCAATGACTTAGTTTAATTCCAACTTAGCCTATATATGTTTGGATGTTGTCTTCACCAGTAAGCTCCTTGAAGTCAGAATGTTTTTTTAAAAACCCCTGCTCTTAGCACAGGACCTGGCACACAGTAGACAATACATAAAGGTATTATCCTTCCACATTTATAATTCTCAGATCATGTATTTGGAGGTAGAAGACATTGCAGAAGTCATCTACCCTTCTCCCCCATCCCTTGATTTTACAGATAAGAAATTGAAGCCAATGAGATTAAGGTTTTTCCCCCAAAAAGCCATAGTAGTGGCAAAATCAGGATAATTTGAACAGGGTGTATGAATATGTGTCAATTAAAACTCACTAAATCCTCATCGTATGTGGAGTGTTGTCTGAAAAGCCCTGAACTTTTTACAAAGGAAAGGTCAGATCTCTATCCTTGAAGTAATCTAACACCAACACCCACCCACATGCTCACACATCATTCTTTAAAAAAGCAAACAAAATTTCATAGACTTTCCAAAGCATTTCTAAAATATTTAAAAGTCTTCCACTATTTGAGGTACAAGTGTCTTTAAAGGGATTTCTGATTCATTTCTTATTTAAATTCAGGATAGGCAAATTAATAAATTTTGCCCACAACTGACAACTTTAATTCTTGACCTGTTTTGTTTATTTTATACCATGGCATATATCAACAGAGTATTTAAAATATGCACATATAAAACAAAGAAATATATGTTGTAATAAAATATTAAAATGAATTATTTATGATAAAAATCATATCCTTAAGCATGATTAACAAAATAGGAAAAAAAGAGTTAGTAAGCTGAATATGCTATCAAAAATCAGATTACCAACAAATATAGAAACCTAAAACAAAGATAAAAGTGGAAATTTAAAAATAAGAGGAGAAATTGAAAATTTGAATAATAAGAATACTAATTTTTTTCATATTCTCAAAACAAAATTAAAAGCTGCTTCTTGGGAAACTGCAACAGAACTGACCTAATTATAATGATGAGTGAGGAAAATGAATTGAAAGCCAAAAAAAAGGAAACAAGTTAAAATTGCCAGGTACTAGGTGACACAATGGATAAAGCACCAGAGCACTAGGCCAAGAGTCAAGAAGATGTGAGTTCAAATATGGCTTCACTTTCTAGCTTTCTGATCATGGGCAACTCCCTTAAGCCATTTGCCTCAGTTCCTCATCTGTAAAAGAAGCTGGAAAGGAAATGGCAAACCCTTCCAATATCTTTGCCAAGAAAATCTCAAATATCGGGGGGCAGAGACAAGATGGCATAGTGAAAGCAGGGGCATGCCTGAGCTCTCCCCAAACCCTCCATATACCTGTAAAAATGACTCTAAGTAAATTCTAGAGCAGCAGAACCCACATAAAAACAGAGTGAAACAAATTTCCAACCCAACACAATGTAGAAGGGTGATGGGAAAAGTCTGTTGAACCAGGCTGAGAGAAGAGTGCAGTCCAGTGCAGGCCATGCCAGCACAGACCATGCCCCAGTAAACAAGGAGCAGGCCTCAGGGGAATGAATCACTGGCAGCTGTGACAGTTTTCAGACTTTTCAACCCCTAAATGCCAAAGACTATTTAGAAGGTCAGTAGGAAAGGTCTGCTCCACCTGCATGAGAGAGGAATGCAGTCCAGCCCTGGCCCCAGCACAACCCTGGCCCCAACAAACCAGGAGCAGGTCTTGGGACTGACTGAATTAGCATCAGCAGCAGTGGTGGTGGTAGCCATAACAGCAGCTTCTTGCTGAACTCTCAGCCCACAGACAATAAAGGGATTGAACAACTGGTAAGAAGAAGATTACAGGGGTCTCTTTGTTGGCACCGAGGCAGGACTCCGTTGCTTTGCTCATACTTGGATCTGGGTCATAATTCTAGGTGGCAGTCTTGGCACAAGGAAGAGTACTGGCATAGCAGAGTTTGTGGAAGCAGTGGAGATGGAACCCTCCTCACAGTTCCAGGGCTGAAAAGAGTGCTTATGGTCACTTGTAAACTAGAGTGAAGGCCAGGAGAGGAGTAAATACCTCTCCCTAGATCATACCACCTTGGAATAACTGAAATCTTTCAAGGCCCTAGAAGTATCTCTAAAAAGAGCTACACAAAACCCCGAAGCTTATTACAGTATACCCTCCACAATGGAGGCAGAGCCCTACCTTAACAAAGAGTTAAAAAGTCAAATAATTGGCTGTGGAAATGAGCAAAAAAATGAAAAAAAAACTGAGACTGCAGAAACTTACTTTTGTGACAAGGCAGATCAAAACATACCCTCAGAAGAAGACAACAAAGTCAAAGATCCTACATCCAAAGCCTCCAAGAAAAAAATGAACGGATCTCAGGCCATGGAAGAGCTCACAAAGGATTTTGAAAATCATGTAAAAGAAGTAGAGGAAAATTTTGGGAGAGAAAAGAGAGTGCTGCAAGAAAATCATGAAAAACTAATCAACAGCTTGGTAAAGAAGACCCAAAAACATACTTAAGAAAATAACACCTTAAAAATAAACTGAAAAATGGCAAAAGATGTCCAAAAAGCCAATAAGGAGAAGAATGTCTTAAAACACAGAATTGGCCAAATGGAAAAGGAGGTCCAAAAACTCACTGAGAAAGTAATTCCTTAAAAATTAGAATGGAGCAAATGGAAGCTAATGACTCTATGAAAAATCAAGAAATTACGAAACAAAACCAAGAGGATGAAGAAATAGAAAACAATATGAAATATCTCATGGGAAAAACAACTGACCTAGAAAACAGATCCAGGAGAGATAATTTTAAAAATTATTGGACTACCTGAAGGCTATGATCAAAAAAGAACCTAGGCATCATCTTTTGAGAAGTTATCAAGGAAAACTCACCTGATATTCTATAACCAGAGGTAAAATAGAAATTGAAAGAATCCAACAATCACCTCCTGAAAGAGATCCTAAAAGGAAAACACCCAGGAATATCATAGCCAAATTCCAGAGTTTCCAGGTCAAGCCAGAAAGAAACAATTCAAGTTTGTGGAACCATAATCAAGAAAACACACAGTTTAGCAGCTTCTACATTAAGGAATTGGAGGGCTTGGAATATGATATTCCGGAGGTCAAAGGAGCTAGGATTAAAACCAAGAATCACCTACCCAGAAAAACTGAGTGTAATCCATGAGGAGAAAAAAATAGATATTTAATGTCATAGAGGAATTTCATGCATTTTTGAGAAAAGACCAGAGCTAAATAGAAAATGTGACTTTCAAATAAAAGACTCAAGAAAAGCATGAAAATCATAAAGACATATTATGGAAAGAGAATCATAAAGGACATATTAAAGATGAACTGCTTACATTCCTACAAGGAAAGATGATATTTGTAACCCATGAAACCTTTTTCATTATTAGGGTAGTTGGATGGAATGAATATATATATATAGACAGAGGATACAGAGCGAGTTGAATATGAAGGGACAATATCTAAAAAATAAAGGGTGAGAGGAATATACTGGGAGAAGGAGAAAGGGAGAGGTAGAATGTCATAAATTATTTCATATAAAAGTGGCAAGGAAAAGCTTTTACAGTGGAGGGAAAGGGGGGAAGTGAATGGGAATGAGTGAGCCTTATGCTCATCAGAATTGACCTAAGCAGGGAATAACATACACACTCAATTGGGTACAGAAATCTATCTAACCCTACAGGAAAGTGGGGTGGAGAAGGGGATAAGAGAGGAGGGTGACAGAAGGGAGGACAGATTGAGGTAGGGAGTAAAAGCAAACACTTTTGAAGAGAGACAGGGTGAATGGAGAGAATAGAATAAATGGGGTGAGTGGGATAGGAGGGAGGGAAATATAATTAGTCTTTCACAACATGACTACTACCGAAATATTTTATATGACTACGTATGTATAACCTATATCGGATTGCAATGAGAGTGGTTGGGGATTGAGGAAGTGAGAGAATTTGGAATTAAAAATTTTAAAACTAATGTTAAAAATTGTTTTTACATGTAACTGGCAAAAAAAAGATACACAGGCATTAGGGTATAGAATTCTATCTTACCTTACAGGAAAATAGAAGGGGAAAGGGATAAGGGGGGGATATAAGGGAGGGCAGACTTGGGGAAGGGGTAATCAGAAGCAAAACGCTTTTAAGGAGGGACAGTGTGAAAGGAGAGAGAATAGAATAAATGGGGTAGGGAGAATAGAATGGTGGAAAATAGTTAGCAATAGTAACTATGAAAAACTTGAAGCAAGTTTCTCTGATACATGTTGTATTTCTCTAAAATATAGAGATCTGTTTCAAATTCATAAAAATAAGTGCCATTCCCCAAATGATAAATGATCAAAAGGTATAATCACTTTTCAGATGAGGTAATTAAAGCCATCTATAGCCATATGAAAAAAATTCTAACTCACTATTGAAGAAATGCAAGTTAAAATAATTCTGAGCTAGTAGCTCATACCTATTAGATTAGATAATAGGACAGATAAGGTAAATGACAAATGTTGGAGGCTATGTGGGGAAAAAATGAGACATTAATGTACTGTTGTCAGTTCTAAATTGATTAAACCATTCTATAGAGCAATTTGGAACTATGCCCAAAAGGCTATAAAACTATAAATACTCTTTGACTTAGTAATGCTATTACTAGGTCTGTAACCCAAAAGAGATTAAAAAAAAAAGGAAAATGACCTATATGTGCAAAACTATTAATAGTAGCTCTTTTCTCAGAGTAAAGAATTAGACATTGAGAAAATACACATCAGTTGGGGAATGGATAAATAAGTTGTGATATGTAATTATGATGGAATACTACTGTACTATAAGAAATGATGAGCAGGATGCTCTCAGAAAAACCTAGAAAGACTTAAATGAGTTGATGCAAAGTGAAATGTACTGGGTACAAAGTAAGAGCAATACTGTAAAATGATCAGCTGTGCACTATTCTCAGCCATACAACAATCCATGACAACTCTGAAGGACTTAGGATGAAAAATGCTATCCATCCCCAGGGAAAGAACTGATGGTGTCTGAATACAGGTGGAAGAAAGTTTTTTCCACTTTATTTTTCTTGAGTTTTTTTTCCTATGCTTTCTTTCACAATATGACTATTATGAATATGTTTTGCATGAGTACATATTTATAACCTATATGGAACTGTTTGTCTTCTCAATAGGGGGGTTGGGGTGGGAGGAAGGGAGAGAATTTGGAACTCAAAGTTTTAAAAACAAATGTTAAAAATTGTTTTTTCCTGTAACTGGAGAAAGATTATATACTAAATTTTAAAAAAGAAAATCCCAAATAGGGTCATGAAGAGTTTAATGCAGCTGAACAACAAATATTCAGCCATATAGCAACAAAACTGAAAAGTCCAAACAGAATATTAGCTACATAAAATAAAATAACTGATATTAACAGAAAACCAAATAGAGATCCTAAGTATTGCAATTTTATAAAAAGAAATTGAATAGGAAGTGCCGAAGTAAAAGGTCGAAGGGACTCTAGATCTATATGGATATAAAGGAAAATTGTCAAATTTTTAGAGCAAAAAATACTTGTAATTATATGAATTATTCTCTAAAATTACCCTAAGAAGGAAAACAAAAGACCAAACTCCTTTCAGAAGATAAATACAGTTATAATACTTAATGCAAAGATTAAAGAACAGTAGACTATTATTATTAACATATACCAATTCCAAAAATTAAAGTAAAATCATAGGAAAAAGTAGAGCAATTAGAATGATTTCAAAATCATTGCCTATGGTCAATTTGATTTTTGTAAGGGATGTCACAATAAAGAATGGTTCAACATTAAGAAAAGAATTAATATAATAAGTTAAAATAAAAACAAATATTTCAGATTGTAAGATTATATAAAAAGATGCAGAAGAATGCTCTAAATGGAACATTTGTTCATGGGAGTTGCCCTATAAAATGTAAGCATTGAAGGACCTTTTAAAATATAAGGTCTCGCATTGCATCTCCAGTCATCTTGATGAATATCTGGTTACTGGATCCAAACAGTTCTGGAGGAGAAAGTGAGGCTGGTGACCTTGCACAGCCCTCCCTCACTCAAATCAAAGTCAACTGAAAGTCATGTCATCATTTATTTCCATGATGCCATGGTCTTCTTCGAAAATGAAGGACAAACACAACAAATACAACAAAATATAATTGAAAAATGTCTGTCTCCAACCAACTACTAGTTTTGTATGCAACACTAAAGGTAGGGAAACACTAAAAGTTTTCCTCCAAAAAGGATACAGTAAATCAATGGTGCCGTTTTCCCTATTTGACATGGTTCTAGAATTACAATAACAAAGGAGAAAGAATTTAAAGGCATCAAGATGGGCCAAGAGTAGGCTGAACTATCCCTATTTTTAATAATATAATGGTTTACTTAAAAAAATCCCTGTGAATCTTCAAAGGAATCAAGTGAAACAATTAAATGCTTCAGTGAAATAACAGATCATAAAAACACTACAGGAGTCAGTAACATTTTTATATAGTAACAACAAATTTCAGAAGGGGAAAATAAGAAGAGAAGATCAACTCGAAATTATTTTTTTTAATGTATAAGGGCACCTGGGAACTAATCTAAAAACACATTCAATACCTGTCATTTATAATACTAAAATTCTCCTTAAAGAGTAGTATAAATAACTGGAGACCTATGCAGGCCTTGCTAATCTAAGAAAAATGACAATATTACCTAACTTAGTTTACAGATTTAGTGATATACTAATTAAGCTACCAAAGGAATACTTTATAGAAATAAAAAATAACACAGTTCATTGGAGAAAATATATCAAAGAAAAAATAAGTAGAAATGAAGGGGAATCAGCACTTCATACTTTGGACATATAAGACTTAGTTCATATGCTATGTCCTATTGGAAGTCTTTCCTGATCTTCTTTCTTAGTTCTCTTGCATATTTAAACGATCAAGAATATATTTACCTGTTGACAGAAGGGTTTGTATTTAATTTTGTCTTCTTTGCCCAGTATTTCTATCAGAATTTTCAATGTATTCATTAAAAATGATAATGCTGCTTCAAAAATAGAAAACAATTACTAGATAAGGAAGAAGCAGAAAGAACTGAACTCAGTAACCCAATGCTGGATAATCAAAAAAGAATTTTCTAGGAAAGAATTCTTAACTTGACATAAACCTCTGGGAGATTTGGAAAGCTTTTTGTTAGAGATTAGGTCTAGACATCGGCTAACACCACATGTCATGATAAACTCGAAATAAATATATAATCTCAATATTAAAGATTATGGTATAAAAATTAAACGGGAAATAGAAATTATCTTTCCCAGCTATGGTGAATTATTAACCAAATAAGTGATAAAATAATTTTAAAATGTAACAGACATGTAATTACATAAAAATAAAAAAGCAATTCTATGGGAGAAAATGAGACTATGTCAAGAGAGGAAGCATGTAAAGCATTATGGAGGGAGGTAACACCTTTGTGTCAAGTTTCTCTGTTCTTGTTATCTGAGATATAAAGGCAACTAAGAGACATATGTAAGAACCAAAAGTCATTCTCCAGTAACTAATCTTCAAAGGAAACGAATAAATCCTTATAAGAATTACACAATATTGGGGCAGAGCCAAGATGGTGGCTGGAAAGCAGGGACTACCTTGAGCTCCCTGCCAAGTCCCTCCAAAAACCTATAAAAAATGGCTCTGAACCAATTCTAGAACTGCAGAACCCACAAAATAGCAGAGGGAAGCAGGGCTCTAGCCCAGGACAGCCTGGATGCTCTCTGGGTAAGGTCTATCTCGCACGGAGCTGGGAGTGGAGGGGAGCTGAGCGGAGCAGAGCCCAGAGTGGGCCATGCAGAACGACCAGACCAGGAGCCGGGCAGAGAGTGCCCTAACGCCCTGAATCAGTGAGCTGTGTGGCAGTTACCAGACTTCTCAACCCACAAACACCAAAGACAACAGAGTAGGTTACTGGGAGAAGCCGCTGGTGACTGGGATAGAGTTTGCAGTTTGGCCACCCCTCTCAGAGGGCAGCAGAAGTGGGGCAGCTTTAGAACTACAACTGCAGTTGCTTCTGGCCCCAGGACCACATGGTGGTAGGAATTAAGTGGCAGATCAGAGCAGGAATGAAGAGCCTGCTGAAGATCTAAGTTCGGTCTGGGTTGGGGGTTCTTGGGGAAGGAAAAGTGCTGGTGTGGCAGAGTTGGCGCACCCCCCCAGGCTTGGAACATAGAATTCTTTAGTCTACAAGGAGTCATACCCCACTGAAAAATTCAAGGGTCAA
>CM053622.1:271201144-271216619 GCA_028646595.1 Phalanger gymnotis | reverse complement strand
CAAGGAATATTGTAGCCAAATTCCAGAATTAACAGGTCAAGGAGAAAATACTGCAAGCAGCCAGAAAGAAACAATTCAAATATCACAGAACTATGGTCAGGATCACACAGGACCTTGCAGCTTCTACATTAGGAGATCGGGGGACTGGAATATAACATTCCAAAAGGCAAAGGAGCTTGGTCTACAACAAAGAAACAACTATCCAGCAAAATTGATCATAATCTTTCAGGCAAGGATGTGGACATTCAATGGAATAAGAGAATTCCCAACCTTCCTGATGAAAAGGCTAGAACTCAGTGGAAAATTTGATCTTGGAATACCAGACTCAAGAGAAGCATAAACAGGTAAACAGGGGAAAAATATAAAAAAGAAAAAAAAACTTGTTATTCAACAAGGGCAAAATGTTTACATTCCTATATGGGAGGATATTTGCTAATTTTGAGAATGGTATACTTAGTACAACAACTAAATCAGATATACATAGACAGAGGATGTAGGTATAAATTAAGTGATGTGATGATAAAATATTTAATTGAGGGATGAAGGGGGACTGTAATGGGAGAAAAGGTAAGGAGGAGGCAGAAAAAGGTAACTTACATCATAAGAAGTGGCACAAAAACATATTATAATAGAGGGAAGGAAGGGAGGGAAAAGAGCAGTGTTTTAGTTCTACTCTCATTGGATTTGGTTCAAGGAGGGAATAACATACTCTGTTAAGTATAGAAATCAAACTTGCCCTACAGGCAGTAGGAGCAGAAGGGGGAAAGAAAAGGGAGGTGGTTAGAAGGGAGGGAAGAAGTAGTAAGAGAAAAGAGTAAGATAAGGGGGGAGATGAAAAGTAGGGAATACGTAAGGAGGTGGTGTTCAAAAGCAAAACTCTTGACGAGGGGAAGGGAGAAATAAAAGCATAAATGAAGGGGAGGGGAACGAGACGGTAAAAAGACAGATAGTAATCATAACTGTGTATATGAATGGGATGAACTCTCTCATAAAATGGAGGCAAATAGCAGAATGGATTAAAAACCATAATCTTAAAATATGTTGTTTACAAGAAACACATTTGAAACAGGGGGATACACACAGGGTAAAGGTAAAAGCCTGGAATAGAATATATTATGCTTCAGCTCCAGTTAAAAAAGCAGAGGTAGCAATCCTAATCTCAGACAAAGCAAAAGCAAAGATAGATCTAATTAAAAGAGAAAGGGAAGGACACTATATCCTGCTAAAAGGCACCATAGACAATGAAGTAATATCATTACTTAACACATATGCGCCAAGTAGTATAGCATCCAGATTCTTAGAAGAGAAGTTAAGGGAGTTACACAAAGAAATAGACAGCAAAACTATACTAGTGGGGGCCCTTAACCTCTCCCTCTCTGAATTTGATAAATACAACCTCAAAATAAACAAGAAAGAAACTAAAGAGGTGAACAGAATTTTAGAGAAGGTAGATATGGTAGATCTCTGAAGAGAACTGAATAGGGACAGAAAGAAATATACGTTTTTCTGAGCAGTACATGGCACATACACCAAAAAATGACCATGTACTGGGGCATAAAAACCTCACAATCCAGTGCAGAAAGGTAGAAATAGTCGATGTATCCTTTTCAGGTCATGATGCAATGAAAATTATTTGAAATAAAGGACAATGGAAAGATAGAGTGAGAATTAATTGGAAATTAAATAATCTAACCCCAAAGAATGAGTGAGTTAAAGACCAGATGATAGAAACAAAAAATAACTTCATTCAATAGAATGACAATAATGACACAATATACAAAATTTATGAGATGCAGCAAAAGCAGTTCTTAGGGGAAATTTTATATCTCTGAATGCTTACATGAATAAAATAGATAAAAGGAGATCAATGAGTTGGGCATGCAACTGAAAAAGCTAGAAAAAGAACAAACTGAAAATCCCCAGTTAAACTCCAAAGTGGAAATACTGAAAACCAAAAGAGAGATTAATAAAATTGAAATTGAGAAAACTATTAAACTAATAAATAAAACTAAGAGCTGGTTTTATGGAAAAAAAAAACAATAAAATCAATAAACCTTTGGTCAATTTGATTAAAAAAGAAGAAAAACAAATTACGAGTATCAAAAATGAAAAGGGTGAATTCACATCCAATGAAGAGGAAATTAAAACAATAATCAGGAATTATTTTGCCCAATCATATGCTCATAAATTCGATAATGTTAGGGAAATGGATGAATATATACAAAAATATAAACTGCCCAGATTAACTAAAGAGGAAATAAAATACCTAAATAATCCCATTTCAGAAAAAGAAACTGAGCAAGTCATCAATGAACTTCCCAGGAAAAAATCTCCAGAGCCAGATGGATTTACATGTGAATTCTAACAAATATTTAAAGAACAATTAATTCTCATTCTTTCTAGACTATTTAAGAAAATAGGCAAAGAAGGAATCCTACAAAATTATTTTTATGACACAGATATAGTACTAATACCTAAACCAGGAAGAGTCAAAACAGAGAAAGAAAATTATATACCAATTTCCTTAATGAATATTAATGCAAAAATTTTAAATAATACATTAGCAAAAAGACTGCAGGAATTTATCATGAGAATAATACACTATGACCAGGTAGGATTTATTCCAGGAATGCAAGGATGGGTTCAATATTAGGAAAACTATCAACATAATTGGTCATATTAACAACAAAACTAGCAGAAACCATATGATTATCTCAATAAATGAAGAAAAAGCTTTTGACAAAATACAACACCCATCCCTATTAAAAAACACTAGAAAGCATAGGAATAAATGGAATCTTCCTTAAAATCATCAGTAGCATCTACCTAAAACCATCAGCACGCATCATATGTAATGGGGACAAGCTATATGCAATCCCAATAAAATTGGGGTAAAACAAGGATGTCCCTTATCACCCCTATTATTCAGTTTGGTACTAGAAATGTTAACGTTAGCAATAAGGGAAGAAAAAGAAATTGGAGGAATTAGAATAAGCAAAGAAGAAACTAAGTTATCATCTTTGCAGATGATATGATGATTTACTTAGAGAATCCTAGAGAATCAAGCAAAAAAAATACTTGAAATAATAAATAAGTTCAGCAAAGTTGCAAGACATAAAATAAACCCTCATAAAGCCTTGGCATTCCTATATATTACTAACAAAGTCCAACCACAAGAGATAGGAAGACATATTCCATTTAAAGTTTCTGTAGACACTATAAAATATTTAGAAGTCTACCTGCCAAGACAAACCCATGACCTATATGAACACAATTACAAAACACTTTTCACCAAATAAAGTCAGATCTAAATAAACGGGAAAGCATCAGTTGCTCATGGTTAGGCTGAGCTAATATAATAAAAATGACAATTTTACCTAAATTAACTTAATTATTCAATGTCATACGACAAATTATTTTACAGAGCTGGATAAAATTATAACAAAATTCATCTTCAAAAACAAAAGGTCCAGAATATCAAGGGAATTAATGAAAAGAAATGCTAGGGAAGGTGGCCTATCCATACCAGATATTAAACTGTATTATAAAGCATCAGTCATCAAAACTACTTGGTACTGGCTAAGAAATAGAGTGGTGGATCCATAGAATAGGTTAGGTACACAAGATGCAGTAATCAATGACTATAGAAATCTACTCTTTAATAAGCCCAAAGATTCCAGCTTCTTGGTTAAGAATTCACTATTTCACAAAAACTGCTGAGAAAAATGGAAAATAGTATGGCAAAAATTGGGCATAGACAAATATCTCATACCATATACCAAAATAAAGTCAAAATGGGTCTACTATCTAGCTATGAATGCTGATACTATAAGCAATTTGGGAGAACAAGGAATATTTTACCTCTCAGATTTATGAAGAAGGGATTTATGACCAACCAAGAGATAGTGCTATGAAATGCAAAATGGATAATTTTGATTATGTCAAGTTGAAATTTTTTTGTACAAACAAAGACAATGCAACTAAGATTAAGAAGAATAGAAAATCGGGAATTTTTATAACCAATATCTCTGACAAAGGCCCCATCTCTAAAATATACAGGGAAATGAGTCAAATTTATAGGAATACAAGTCATTCCCCAATTTGTAAATGGTCAAAGGATATGAAAAGGCAGTTTTCAGAAGAAGAAATTAAAGGTATCTATAGTCATATGAAAAAAAAATGCTCTAAATCACTATTGATTAGAGAAATGCAAATCAAAATAACTCTAAGGTACCACATCTCTCCTGTTAGATTGGCCAACATGACAAAACAGGAAAATCATAAATCCTGGAGAGGATGTGGGAAAATTGGAACACTGTTACATTGTTGATGGAGTTGTGAACTGACCCAGCCATTCTGGAGAGCAGTTTGGAACTATGCCCAAAGGGCTACAAAAATGTTCATACCCTTTGACACAGCAATACCACTTCTAGGGTTGTATCCCAAAGAGATCACACAAGTGGGAAGAGGACCCATATGTACAAAAATATTTATAGTGGCTCTTTTTGTCGTAGCAAAGAATTGGAAATCAAGGTAATGCCCATCAATTTGGGAATGGCTGAACAAGGTGTGGTATATGAATGTAATGGAATACCATTGTGTTACAAGAAATGGGGAACAGACAGATTTCATAATAACCTGAAAAAACCTACATGATCTGCTGCTGAATGTGGGGAGCAGAACCAGGAGATCATTAGGTTACAGACACACAGTATCTGTAAGGAGTAACTTTGATAGACTTGGTTTTTCTCAGCAATGCAAGGTTCTAAGAAAGCTCCAAAAGACTCATGATGGAAAAAGCTATCCACATCCAGAGAAAGGATTATGGAGTTTGAATGCAGATTGAGGTAAACTATGCTCTCTTTTTTTCCCTCTTTTTTGGTTTTGTTTCTTTTTTCATGATTTATTCCATTGGTTATGATTCTTCTTTATAATTTGACTATTGTGTAAATAAGTTTAATGAGAAGGTATATGTAGAACATATATCAGATTACATGCCATCTTGGGAGGTAGGGGATAGAGGAGGGAGGGGGGAGAAAATTTGGAACTCAAAAACTTGAATGTTGTAAACCAAAGATAAAATATAAATTTAAAAAAAACAAAAAAAATAGCTCTCGAGAAATTTTCCTGTTTCTGCCACATTCATATCTCAATCTCCCTCTCTCCCTCCTTCCCTTTCTCTCTCTCTCTCTCTCTCTCTCTCTCTCTCTCTCTCTCTCTCTCTCTCTCTCTTTGTCTTTCTCTTTTTCTCTCTCTCTCTCACACACACATACACACACATGCACACACACATGATATAATTAAGTTTGAAGGTCATCATTAGAAAGAAATATTATCACTGAGTTTAATATTTTTATTGAAATCTTACTGATTTAAAAATGTTATCAAGATAGAGCCCATTTCTTACAGATGTTGAACCCTCTAACTCTCTCTTCCATACACCTTCTGTCCAGAGGGTGAAGAACTTATAAAAGAAGGTGCAACAAGAACTTATCCAATGCAACAGCAGGAGATAAGTGTTGTGGACTAAGGATTTAAAAGTGAGAGAAAACTAGGAGTTACGCTTCTTTTTGCTGAGGCCATCTATTGAGTCCACTCACCCTGGTCAGGCAGAAACACAGTAGCAAGAAGAAATTATTGGATCTCTGTCAGCAACAGGGCAACAAAGAGAAAAGGCCTGCCTGTAAGACCATAGGGCCTCATTGATGCTGTGATAAAGAGCAGGATTCCTGGGATCAGAACAGATTTTGCCCTATTTTATCCAGCCTGCTCAGATCTGAGAGAGGGCTATATTATGCAGCTCCATGGCAGATTTCTCTTTTTTTAAGAAATTTAAGAATTTAAAAGAAAAGAAAAAGGCAGATTGATTTTTTTTTATTTATAGTAATATTTTCATATGCCGTTAAGCTTGCCCAATCTATCCCAGAGGGAACTTCACTCCATCATATTAAAGTTGCATGACTAGGACTTGGTGAAATTTACAAATTTTATGTGGAATTAAAGGTTGAAACCACACTATCACATTTTAGTTCTGATACGTTAACTGGGTGAGTACACAACTCTATCAATAAACCATTCAAAGGATTTCACTCTAAGTATGAAAAGTGTCTAAAAGTCATTGGATGAAGTACAAGGGCACTGGACAGAAAATCGTTTTTTCAGTAGGCTAGAAAGCTAGTCATAACTCTAGGGACCATCTCTGGGGAAAGAATTCCCCAAATGGGAAGGGTAGTTTTTCAGTACAATGCTGATGAATAGAGTTAGGATTTAGCTGTACCGGAGAAGTGAGATATTGAGAGAGGTTACTGGCTTTATGGGCAAAATAATAATTTAACATATCAGCTAGCATTTACTTAGCATTTTTAAAGTTTGCAACAAGATTTGCAAATATTATATTTTTATTCTTTCAACAACTTTGGGAGGTAGGTGATAAAATTATCCTTATTTTATAGTTAAGAAAATAAGAGTCAAAATTTCTTTCCAGGGTCACAGAGCTAGTAAATTTCAGAGGTCAAATATTAAATCTTTTTTTCCCTACAATTCTTTCATCTGATGTCCCTAGTTGTCTATACAACTTGAAGGATAAGGAGGACTGTGTCAATTATCAAGAAAAGACCAGCTCTTTCACCAAATTCAGCTCCTAATGTTTGACTATCTACAGATCCTGCAATATAATCTGTTGTTTCACTATCCAAATATGTCTAGTAAAGTGAATTTTGCATCAGTCACAAAGGGCTAGAGGTTAAATAGAAAGAAACAGAAGTTTAAAGTTAGACAAAGAGCCTTATCTTGATCTTAATATTATACATTTTCCTCAATGGGAGCTCAGAAGAATTTATGATTGAACCTATATCTTTTCTTCTAAAGTACACTCCCTAAATACTATTGTTCCATAAAAAATGATGAGTAGGTGGATTTCGGAAAAACCTGGAAAGACCACATGAACTGATGCTGAGTGAAGTGAGCATAACCAGGAAAACATTGCCTACAGAACAGCAACATCATGTGACAACCAACTTTGATAGATGTAACTCTTCTCAGCATTACAAGGATCTAAGAGAATTCCAAAGGACTCATGATGGAAAATGCTATCTACATCCAGAGAAAGAACCACGGAGTCCAAATGGAGATTGATGCACACTATTCTCTCTCTCTCTCTCTCTCTCTCTCTCTCTCTCTCTCTCTCTCTCTCTCTCTCTCTCTCTCTCTCTCTCTCTCTCTCTCCTCTTCCTCTTCATTCTCTCATTCTCCTCTACCTCCTTCTTCTTCCTTGTAGTTTTTCCTTTTGTTCTAATTCTTCTTTACAACATGACTAATGCGGAAATATGTTTCATATGATTGCACATGTATAGCCTATATCAGATTGGATAGTATCTTGGGGAGGGGGGAGTGGAGGGAGCGGGAGAAAATACAGAACTCAAAATCTTAAAGAAGTGAATGTAAAACAAAAAAACACACAAATAAAATTTTAAAAAGTAGATTTCCCTAAATCTGAAGAGGAGAAATCCACATGGAAATTAGGGGCCATTGTACAGATATAAACAAATTAATTATTTTGAAAGCGTGTTTCACAGGGAAGAGTCAGGGCTTTGCTCACCGATAGAAAGCAGCATGATACCTAAGAATCACAGGGAGCTTAGCACTTTTCCAGGACTTCTGCTCAAGGAGGTGAAACATCTTAACCAGCAGAGTGAATAGGAGACTGCATAAATAAGAGCTGGGGAGGTAATTTTGCTGCAATAGAATCTAATAATCCTACAGAATCTTAATCTCTTGGAACTCCTTACATACAAATGTTAATACCTGGGGGGGGAGGGGAGAGGAGGAAGGGGACCCCTTGTACATTTTCTGTAGGATAACTATAAACTCCTCTGTTTAGATTTTAAAGATCATTACTACCAGATTCTACCCTATTTTTCCAGCCTCTTTGGACAGTACTCCCTCTCTCATATTCATCACTCCAGCAAAATTATCTCTTTTGCTATCCTTCACACAAAACACTCCATATCTTCTCCATATCTGGAATGTACCTCCCCACTCATCTCACCTGCATCACAGAATCATTCTCTAAGACTTAGCTCAAGCATGAATTTGAGCTTAAGCTGAATATCTTCTTGTCCTCTGCAACTATTAGTACCATCCCTCCCTACTTACTATGAATTTAACTATTGTTTTTATTTTCTTCATATTTATTCTGCGTATTCTTCTATATATGTATATTTTTCTCCTCGTATCAGTTCATTGAGAACTGAGATTGTTATTTTTTTTGTATTTGTGTCCACAGCACCTAGCAAAGTACCCAGTACATTGTAGGTGCTTTAACATTGTCGATTGATGGTAATAATAACATCAGTAGTTTACACATTACAGGACTCATGTGAGTCTCAAGTGAAATTAGGCAAAGTGTTTTGCAAACTTCATAGCACCATCCTTAGATATTATTGTTAATCCATATTTATACAGCCAGATATTACTATTTTGATGATTCTTCTTCTTAGTCTCCCTTCCGATACATTGGCTTCAATACTAATAAGCTAGATGATGCCTTCTAAATGACGTGGGCTGTAACAACAGAAATGATAAAATTTTAAGTCTGGGCTATTGTAGAGGGAAACATTTGATGCTAAACAGCTAGAAATAATGAGAACGTAGAGTAATGGCTGTTTGTATCACTTTCCTTCTTGCTCATTGTTATGAGATATACTTGATTATAAGTTATTATGACTTTATAGTATACATGACATATTCTTAATATCACTCTTGTGATTACTGTAAAGTCTTCTATTGATATGTACTAAAAATGAATGTTTTTATGTTAGAGAATATACTAGGGTTGAACAGATGAAAAAAATCTTTCTTGCCCAGACAAGAACTTAACTTTGATGAGTAGTCACTTAAATAGGTCCGTCAGTGTTTCTTAGACAGGGACTATATAAAGTATGTTAGTCCCAGAACTGAATCAGAAGTGAGTGGGTTAAATTACATTTACGAAACTTTTGATGATCACAAGATATTCACACATACACACACATTCATGCATGCATGCACACACTATTTTTTAACACCAGTATTTTCAACGATGCTACATAATTGTAAATCATGGAACACTACAATCGCTAAATAATCAAAATTGCAGATGACCCATAGGGTACTGCAGAGTTGTGGTAGGTCAGTAAGTCAGTCCACAAGCATGTCTTACATGTGCAATATGTGTCAGTTACCATGCTAAATGTTAGGAATTATTTGTTTTTTTTTTAAAAAAAAAAAAAGGAGTTTACTGTCTAATGGGAAAGACATCATGGCAATAACTGTATACAAACAAGATACATATGGGATATATTGGTGATAGTCAACAAAGGGAGACATTAGCATTAAAGGGATCAGAAAAGAGTTCTTGTAGAATAGAGGATGTTAGCTAAAACTCGAAGGAAGCCAGAGGTTCCAGGAGACAAGTGAAGAGGGAAAGATTCCAGGCATGGGGAATAGCAAGTGAAAATGCACAGAGTTCAAAGATAGACTGTCTTATATGAAGGACTACATGGAGGCCAGTGTCTCTATATTAAAGAGTATGTGGTAGGGAGTAAGACATAAGAAGACCAAAACTGGTAGAAGAGGGCCAGGCTATGAAGATCTTTAAAAGCATGACAGAGGATTTTATATTTGATCCTGTAGGTAATAGGGAACAAGTGGTGGTAACGAAAAAGGGATTAGAGATGACACTATTAGACGTATACTTTAGGAAGATCAATTTGACAGATAAGCGAGTGATTGATTAGAGAGCAGGAGAGACTTGAAGCAGAGTGACCAAGCAGAAGGGTACTGCCAGAGTCCAGGTGGGAGGATATAAGGGCCATATCAGGGTGGTGGCAGTGTGTCTAAGTAAACTGCAACTTATTACTGATGATGACTTGCAGGCAGTAACTTGAATAAAAGATATCATCCAGGAAAAGTATGTGTAGAATAGAGCGTGAGCTGGATAAGTTTTAAGAATGAAATGTATTGGATAGGCTATCCATGTATTTGCCCTACTATTACCCACAAAATATTTGGCAAAAAAAAACTAAGGTATAGTCTACAGTATATTAGACAAATCTTTGATGAATGGTTTATGGAAGAACATAGACAAATACATAGAATAAACCGATCATATCTCATCGAACACCAATATCAATGAATTTATGCATCTCAAAAACTGAAATATTAAAGTTTAATAGAAAACTTTGTGGTGCTTTGGAAGCTATTATGTCTCTGAATAGAAAGTTTAAACTTGTATTAATTGTAAATTCTTAACCTTTATTACAAGTACATAATTATAATCCTATGGCTAAGTAGGAAATATAGATATATACATAGATAGATGGATATTTTTATGAGGCAGGGGCTGGGGAAAAGAAATTCAGAAGAAACAGTGGTGAAGAGAGGGAAAATGAAAGGTAGAGAAGACAAGATATGAAAGAAGAAGAGTGAAAGATAAAAACAGAGGAGAAAAAGAGACATATATAGCAACTATTTGCATCTTTTGTGCCCCACTTCTTCAGGAAAACATCGAAGAGTGCTTAATTATATGCAACTTTACCATTGCTGAATTTTTTGTCCATTCAGCATTCCTCCTAATGGAGACTTCTGAACATCCTTTTCCCTTTATGAATTATAGAGAAAAGCCTTTTGAAATGGAAGATATTATAAATATTCAATATTGTACCAATGAAATTAGAAAGCAGAGATCCAAATTTAAAAAAAAAAGAATGAAGCAAATATTTAGAAAGTGTCAGTCTTATCAGGTGAACATCATCTTTTTAATGAATACTTATTCTAGTTCTGAATTTTTAAAGTTTTATAATTCTATATAAAATGATTTAAATGAAATAATTTTCTTGCTGCTTTTAGAAATTTCATCTTTCCTTTAATACGTGCAATGATAATGTCAATGTTGAAGCATATCTTTAAATTTCAGTAATGTCAATGATAACTAGGTGAGACATTAGTCAGGGCTGACAGCTATGTAAAGAAACATTTATTCAAATGTATTTTCATGGTCTAAAATTTTGTAATGAGGATTAAAATTAACACAAAACTAATACCTATCTTTTCAAAATTCTATATGCCACTACAAATATTTTCTTTTCTGCATATTTACACAAAAAATCTTTTTCCTCTTTAATAATCCATAAATTCCCTCTTACTCCCAATAGTCCTATTAAAAATAAAATACCAACCATTTAAGTTCAGACATTCAGTGATTTTGTACACCTTCTAAGGCAAGAATACCAAGTGTTCCAAAATGACCCTTTAATTCTTAAAAGCCTATTTTTTTTCAAGACAGCATGTTAATTCGAATAGATAGATGTCTTGAATAACAAACCTGATTCAAATGCATAATCCTATCTTCTGATTTCTGGTCTAGTCTTCCATCCATTGTATCATTTTGCTTTTGGTCTTTAACAATCCTCCTTAATCAAAGAAAGCCAAATTTATACAGGGTTTGTTATAGGTCGGTTCGAACAGATTCATCAGGAATGACTTCCCTGTCCTCAGCAATGACATCCCTCTCTTATTCTCTCTAGTGCCCAATTTTATTGCTGGTACTAAGTTCAGCATTAGAAGAGCTGCATTAGCTCAGTCAGGCTATGTGGTACCACTTAGTGCAGCAATACTGCAGTGAAGAGATTCGGGTCAGTGAGAGAGAGGACAGCAAAGAATATCTCATCAGTCAACAAGGCACCCCAAGTGTTAATAATAAAGTGGTTTGCCACTTCAGTGCATCATTAGTTACTAGCCTAAAATTCATTGTCCTCTCCTCCAGTATCTAGCAAAATATTCAGCCTACAGTAGATATTTAATAAATTCTGGATAAATGAATCAATGAATGATGAACAATTATATGTAAGAATAGGAACATCAGCTGGGCCCTTTAGAATTAAGATTTAGGTCACAAATTCTCCATTCCTGAATCAGTGTCCTAAAGGAGGTCTGATTTTGGAGAAAGGGGAGAGAGAATCCTATGTATATCCCTAGAATGTATGGAAGTAAAGAAATAGCCCTGGCCCCAGCCTTTTGGGGGCGTGAGGGCAGGTGCCATGTTGTTGATGACTGAGCAATGAATCAAAGAGGTAGTTTCATGACTCCACTAGTTACTGCATCACACAACCACAGAAATAAAAATGAAATAATTCTGCCCTAAAGAATCTTACATTCTTCTGTGGTTATGTAGAGACTGCTAAATTTTGAATCATGAAGACTTGAATTCAGATCTTACCTTTGCCTTAATGATACATGTGACTATAGGCTGACTGTTTAACTTTTCTGAATCTCAGTTGCTTTATTAATAAAATGGAGATTATGATATCCTCAGTACCTACTTCATAGCCTTGTTGTAACCTAAAAATAGAATTGAATCATGTATTTGGAAGCATTTTATGATGCTTGATGCACCATATAAATGTACACTTTTTTTTCTTTTTATTTTTTGCCTGACCTTCAATTATGGAATTCCCATTGAGAAATCCTTCTGCCTTTATAGATCTGTAACTCTTCTGCAATTAATAATCTTAAACCCTAGCCTAGGGCACTGAGGGGATAAGTGAGTTACCTAGGTTCACAGAACAGTTATGTGTCGGAGACTGGATTTGAACACAGGTTGCTTTAACTCAGAGAATGGCTGTCTATCTACTAGGCTGTACTGCTCCTCAGAATACAATGTTATATTAGAATTGATACTTTAAGAAACTAAAGCATATCCAGAACAAATTATAATGCCTTTGCTTTCCCCAATGTAAAACAAAGACTCATCTTTCTTCTTCCATCCTTACTGCTCAGGCTTCCCTTTTGTGACATTTTTTCTCCCTTCAGTGCTGCCTGTGATGTTAATTTGAACTCATGTTCATCTATGTTAACATATTAGGTATTAAAAGAAATATATGACATATTTATCATAAGTCCCTTTTCCCTTCATTTGGGAAGTGGCTAGAAAGTTTTCCTAGAAGACAGAAAGCCTTAGGTCTTGTTACAAGTCCTAATATCACAAGTTGAAGAAGGTTTGGGGTTATTAAGGTCCATTGCAGTGAAACAGAGAATATAACAATACAATAAAGTAAGCCAGCTTTATTGAGGTGAGATACTCATAAAACCACAAAGGGGTCAAAGAAGATGAAAGTAGGACAGTCTGCTGGGGATCCAGGTGGAATGGGATACCCTGAACGAGTTAAGTTATGGATTTTTATTGTGTTATTATCTGAGTTTACCAGGATTAGGCATCCGAGGGAGTGAGAACCCTAGACCTAAGGGCTATTGTTTAGTCATGCCAGTGCTTGATGGGGAGGGGGTGTGGGAGACTCCTGGGGATTTGGTGGCTAGTTGATATTCATATTCTCCAGCAAAAGACTTTTGGCCATTATTACTGGTCTTGCCTTGACAGGATAACTCAGGGGTTTTGAACTTCCCCCAGGGCTTCCTCATTTAGCACGATGGTGAGACTCCTAGGGTCATTAGAAGGCCTAGTCTCCATCCCTTTCCCTTCAACCCCTAGGGATAGACCTGGGGACATGTGTTGATCAAAGGAGAAAGCAGTGAGAGAATCAGGACAGCATTGTCAATCTGTGCATGCAAGTGAAGGGAAACTGCACAATACTCCAGCATGAAACTAGCAAGCATCATTACATTTCTTTTTTTTCAGTCCTGTTCCCCTTTATATATATATATATATATTTAATTTAGTGATGATTTTATTTATTTATTTTGCAAATATTCCACACCTCTATTTGTTGAAATGGTTATTAGTGAATTTTTCCAAGGTCATGCTGCTGTATCTCTACACGATCGGTGAATTTAACTGTGTCTACTTAGGATGATTTGGTGCAATCAAAATTGTAATTAATCCTCATGACACCCTTTGCAGTAGGTAGGTCACAACTATTATTATCCTCTGTTAGCCGAGAAAGAAATCTGAAAGTCAAATTGCCCAAGATCATACACAATAGGAGAAAATTACCCAAGATCCCACACACGATTATAGCTCATTCATTAATTAGGACATTCCACACATGTTACTGAAATACAGGATTTGTTAAATTAAGTATAAAGTGCATAAAATGAAACTCAGCAATGGATTTCTAATATTTCAATTCTGGATTACCAGGGGACATCTCTGGCACCTCAGGATCCTTCAAGAACTATTATGCTAAATTTCTAAAGGTATTGGATTTGTGACCACTGTAGATCTTGCTTCTAATTTTCTCATCACAACTTTATTATATCAGTTCATCATACTGGGCATAACAATTTGCATTTGATTAAATTAGGCATTTTGATAATTGTAAAGCCTTATAAGTATCTCGTTGAATAAAAAGAAAATCAAATGATAGACAGGAAAAGTGGGATGAAATTACATTGTACTATAAATCTTTGCCTTACAGTTGGTGTTTGATTTCAAATGTCAGCAAGTATTTAAAAATAAGTCACATGGTGGGATGGAGCCATGATGGCGGCTGGAAAGCAGGGACTACCTTGAGCTCCCCACCAAGTCCCTCCAAAAACCTATAAAAAAAATGACTCTAAACCAATTCTAGAACTGCAGAACCCACAAAGTGGCAGAGGGAAGCAGGGCTCTAGCCCAGGACAGCCTGGATAGTATTTGGTATGATCTATCTCACACGGAGCTGGGAGCTGAGGGGAACGGAGCTGAGCAGAGCAGAGCTCAGCATTGGCAACGCGGACCAACAAGACCAGGAGCCGGGTGGAGCATGCCCTAGCCCCCTGAATCAGTGAGCTGCGGCAGTTACCAGACTTCTCGACCCGCAAACACCAAAGACAACAGAGTAAGTTAGTGGGAAAAGCTGCTGGGGACAGGGAGTTTGTGGTTGGGCCACCACCCCCAGGGGCAGCAGAGGTGGGGCAGCTTTAGAACTACAGCTGCAGTTGCTTCTGGCCCCAGGACAACCTGGTGAGAGGAATTAAGTGGCAGATCAGAGCAGGAGTGAACACCTGCTAAAGATCTAAGTCCAGTCCAGGTTGGGGGTTCTTGGGGAGGGAGGAGTCCTGGTGTGGCAGCGCATCCCCCCAAGCATGGAACATAGAATTCTTTAGTCTACAAGCAGCCATAGCCCGCTGATAAACTCAAGGGTCAAGTAAGTTGGCTGGGAACATGGCCAGACGGTGAAAACACACCCAGATTCAGTCTCAGACTCTGGAATCCTTCTTTGGTGACAAAGAAGACCAAAACATACAGTCAGAAGAAGTTAACAAAGTCATAGAGCCTAAAATAAAAACCTCCAAGAAAAACATGAACTGGTCTCAGGCCATGGAAGAACTCAAAAACGATTTAGAAAAGCAAGTTAGAAAAGTAGAGGAAAAATTGGGAAGAGAAATGAGAAGGATGAGAGAAAACCATGAAAAACAAGTCAATGACTTGCTAAAGGATATCCAAAAATATACTGAAGAAAATAACACCTTAAAAAATAGACTAACTCAAATGGCAAAA
>CM053622.1:271160152-271200644 GCA_028646595.1 Phalanger gymnotis | reverse complement strand
TTGGAACTCAAAGTTTTAAAAAATAGATGTTCAAAAACAAAAACAAAAAAGTTTTTGCATCTAACTAGAAAATAAGATACACAGGCAATGGGGCATAGAAATTTATCTTGCCCTACAAGAAAGGAAGGGAAAAGGGGATAGAAGAGGAGTGGCGTGACAGAAGGGAGGGCTGACTGGGGAACAGAGCAACAAGAATATATGTCATCTTGGAGTGGGGGAGGGGTTAGAAATGGGGAGAAAATTTTTAATTCAAACTCCTCTGAAAATCAATGCTGAAAACTAAATATATTAAATAAAAAAAGAGGTAAGAGTAAGCTACCAAAAAAAAATGTCACATGGTGAATGAAAAGCAGAGTAAGCATTTATGTTAAACAGTTCAAGTATAGAGAAAATTAACATATTTCAGGAATATCTGTACATTATTGATTGATATATTTTAAAGACAACTTATTTTTTTCTAAAATATGGCTTAGCTACGGTTTTTATTACCTCTCAATTGGACTCTAGTTAGTAGCTGAGAATGATATGAAGGTGTGCTCATTTGTGACTACATTTTTAAGGGATTTTTTTTTCCTATCTCCTTGGCACCGGTTCGTCATTTATTATTCATATGACTGACACAGCATTTGCCTTTAAGAGACTATATTATACATTTTTAAAAGCAAGTGATTTCATTCTGTTTCACTAGAATGCACTTGGCATTAAGCAGTGCATGAGCTGCTTTTATAAACAGTCCTGTTTGGTTTGCTCAGTGTTAGAAATGCAGTGCAGGGCACAGATAGTAAGATATGCTCTCAGACTCAGTTTATGCAACAAAGGCATGCCTAACTGAATACATTCACATTGTCTGCCTTTATTTCATTGTGTAGTCTCATACACAAGAAAATCTTATTTTATGTTTTCGGTTTTTTCCCTTCCCTCCTTGTTCTTGCATTAAGTACTTGGGCATGAAACTAGACAAGCATCTTTACATTTCTATTTTTTTTCAGTTTTTTTTTCTGTCTAAAGTAAAGAATGTTCCTAATGCTTTTAAATTTTTTTTTTAAATTTGGTGATGATTTTTGTTTTTGCAAATACACCTCATCACCTTCAAGCCTGCAATCAGTTTTTCCTGATTCTTCCAGCATTCAGGGATCAAGTCAGACCTCTCACACTGACCAGTTTTTAGTCTACTTAATGTATCTCTTTCTACATCCTAGGCACCCTGGGAGCAAAGATATTGTCTCATTTTTGTTGTCCCTTCCTTGCCCCCTAACCCAAAGGTTTGAATTTAGCAGCAAGTGATTGTTGAACTGAATTATCATATAACACAATTTTACTAAATGATGCAAAAATATCCACAGCCTACATGCTCAAGCATTCCATTACATGTATCTGGCATTTTATAAGGCAAAGTTCCTTGCAACTGCTTAGTAGCTCAACCTATGAAAAGTGGGTCAATTAGCTCTGTGCTACTGAAGCAAAGGTCACAGTTCTGACTCTTGTTTAGGCCAGTTAGCTCTCACCAGGAAAAACTGCTCTGCAGCTTCAGCCACCGCCAACACCTCTAACCCCAGCCAGCTGCTTCCTAAATGTTTGCCATTGACTACAAGGGTGACCAGGCAAGAGAGCAGAGCTCACATCAGTACAAATCCAATACCACTGCCATAAAATTAACCCCACTGTAGCACCAGTTATCTCTGTTACAAGAAAGCATATTCTTTAAACCTGCGGGAAAACATGTCATACAATTTTACAAATGCACAGTGGAGACATCTGTAGGAAGTTAGTTCATGCTCCCAAATTTATCATCAAAACATTTTCCCCCACTTGCAAATTGAACACAGGTCTTCCTGACTGCTGGTCCAGTGCTCCATCCACTGAAGCAACTAGCTGTTTCTATCATATTGTGTGTGTGTGTGTGTGTGTGTGTGTGTGTGTGTGTGTGTGTGTGTGTGTGTCTAGTCATGTCCAAGGCTTCGTGTCCCCATTTAGAGTTTTCTTGGAAAAGACAGTAGAGTGGTCTACCATATCCTTCTCTTGTGGATTAAGACAAACAAAGGATAAGTGACTTGCTCAGGGTCACACAGGGTCTGAGGCTGGATTTGAACTTAAATCTTCCTGACTCTAGGCCCAGTGCTCTAGCCACTGCACCGTTAGTTGACTCTAGGGAACCTGAGAGATTTCTTGAGGGTTAAACAGAGCCTCAAGTTTGAATCAGATGTTTTCTTGAATTAGTTCATTAGCTTATTCATTTACTATACAAAACAAGGACATGCACTTTAGTATAACAGAGATTATTATGAAAAAGGAAAGAAAATATATGTTGCTACAAAAAGATAAAAATAATGAAAAGCTTCCTTTTCCAGGAGCAAAGATGGCAGAGTAAGAAGTAAATTGCTTTTACCCTTCACTATTGACCTCTGAAAGTCCAGAACATACTGTCACAGGAAAAACCCTGGAACAGCTGAGCCAGTAGAAAGACAGGATACAGCAGCCTTGTAGATCAGGAAGCTCTGGGAACTAACAGGAAAGGCCCTTCTTGCTCTGGGGGAAGGGGAGCAGCACAGGATAGAATGCATCCCAGCAAGCTGGCGGCAAGCCCCACCTCAGCAAACCAGGGGGAGATCCTGAGGCCCAGGATGGGGAAACAGGCAAGCACCAACACCAGGACCCCTCCTCCCAAATGGTTCAGCACAGGCAGGAGAACCAGCAGATAAGAGCTCAGAAAACCACCACATGTGCCAGCATTCTCCAGCAGCCAAATCTCCCGTTGCTTCAACATAACTCCAAGAAGCACAGTTTCAGAAGGCACAGCTCCAGGTGGCAGGCAGACCTCCTCTAGCAGCCAAACATTTGAATTCAAAGTCTAGGTGAGCAGGAACCAGTGCAAGGCCAGGGTGAGAAGTTGTCCCCCAAGGGCCAGACTCCCCACCCCCACCCTTAGAGTTCCGGTGTTGGTGACCCCAGCTCAGCAGCAGGTAAGCTTCCAGACCCCTAGAGCCTCCAGCTGTCAGCACCTGAAGCCTCAGCACACAAAGCTAGTGACCAGCCGCTGGGCACCCAGCATAAGAAGCTTGGGTCAGTGCCCCCTGTGCTCCAGGAGGAGAGTTCAACTCTAAAAGCCAGGAATTAGGCAAATACCATGAGCAAAAAGCAGAAATGAACAATGCTCATAGATTCTTATTATGGGGACAGGGAAGACCAAGGCAAAAATTCAGAAGATGGAACCATTGACAATACACCTACATCTGAAACCTCAGATGGGAATATGAACTGGTCTGAAGCCCACAAAGCTTTCCAGGAAGACCTCAAGAAGGAGTTTAAAAGTGAAATAAGAAAGGTGAAAGAAAAATTGGGAAAGGAAATAAACGATATGCAAAAGAGAGTCAACAGCTTGGAAAAGGAAGGACAAAAATTGAATATAGAAAAGAAGTCCTTAAAAAGTAGAATTGGCCAAATGGAAAAGGAGGCACAAAAACTCACTGAAGAGAAGAGCTCCTTAAAAAGTATAATCAGCCAAATGGAAATGGAGGTACAAAATCTAATAGAAGAAAACAATTCTTTAAAATTTAGAAGGGGGGTTTCAGTACACATTGGTCTTTCTAGAGGGGATGGAGCCAAGATGGCAGAGTAAAATAAAGGACTTGCTTGAGTTCTATCCAAGACCCCTCAAAATACTTGTAAAAGGGACTCTAAACAAACTCTAGAGCTACAGAACCCACAAAATGACAGAGCGAAATAAATCTCCAGCCTAAGATAACTTGGAAGGTCAACAGGAAGGGTCTATTGCACCAGGCTGGGAACAGAGCACAGTCCTACACAGACTGGGCAGATCAGGCCTCAGGGGATTGAATCAATGGCAGCTATGGTGGTTTCCAGATGTATCAACCCACAGAAGCCAAAGACAAAGGAGAGGGTCAGTGGGGAAATTCTGTCAGATTTGGGTGAGAGAAGAGAGTGGTTGGGCCCTAGCCCTGGAGCAGCAGAAGTGGTGGTGGTGGCAGCAGTGGCAGCAGCAGTAACTTCTTCCAGGCCCACAGACAGTGGGGGGATTGAGCAGCTGATCAGATGGGGCATTGAAGAGATCTCTTTCCTGCTGCTGAGGCAGGATTCTCTTGTTTTGGCCTGCTTGGATCTGGGTCACAGTCATGGTTGGCAGTCCTGGGGTGAGGAAGAGCACTGGTGTGGTAGAGCTTGTGGCAGCTGTGGACACGTACTCCTCCTCACAGTTCCAAGACAGAAAAGAGTGCTTGTGGTCACTCACAGACAAGAACACAGGCCAGGAGAGGAGTAACACCTCTCTTTTGATCATACTACCTTAGAAGACCTGAAAATTTACAGGTGACTGGAAGTGTTTCTAACAACAGCTGCACAAAACCCCTGAAACTTATGACAGAGAACTTTCAGCTCTGGAAGGAGAGTCCTACTTTAACAAGGAGCTCAAAAGTCAAATAACTGGCTGAGGAAATGAGAAAACATTGTAAAAAATCAGACTAGATAATCTTATTTTGGTGACAAAGAAGACCAAAACACACAACCAGAAGAAGACAACAAAATCAATGCTCCTACATCCAAAGCCTCTAAGAAAAATATGAATTGGTCTCAGGCCACTGAAGAGCTTAAAAGGAGTTTGAAAATCAAGTAAGAGAAGTAGAGGGAAAATTGGGAAGAGAAATAAGAAGGATGAAAGAAAATCATGAAAGAAGAGTCAGCAGCTTGCTAATGGAGACCCAAAAATACCGAAGAAAATGACACCTTAAAAAATAAACTAACTCAAATGGCAAAAGAGCTCCAAAAAGCCAATCAGGAGAAGGATGCTTTAAAAAACAGATTTCGCAAAAAGGAAAAGGAAGTCCAAAAGTCACTGAAGAAAATCATTCCTTAAAAATTAGGATGGAGCAAATGGAAGCTAATGACTTTATGAGAAATCAAGAAATTAAAAAAAAAAAGAACCAAAAGAATGAAAAAATAGAAGAAAATGTGAAATATCTCATTGGAAAAACCACTGACCTGTAAAAGAGATCCAGGAGCGATGATTTAAAAATTATTGAACTCACAGGGCAGCTAGGTGGTGCAGTGAGTAGAGCACTGGCTCTGGAGTCAGGAGGACCTGAGTTCAAATCTGGCCTCAGATACTTGACACATGTATGAGCTGTGTGACCTCTGGCAAGTCACTTAACCCCAAATGCCCTGCGCCCCTCGAAAAACTTATTGGATTCCCTGAAAACCATGATCAAAAAAAGAGCCTAGACATCATCTTGCAAGAAATTATCAAGGAAAACTGCCCTGATATTCTAGAAGCAGACGGTAAAATATAAATGGAAAGAATCCAGCAATTGCCTCTTGAAAAAGATCTCAAAATGAAAACTCCTCAAATATTACAGACACATTCCAGAGTTCCAGGCTGAAGGAGAAAATATTGCAAGCTGCCAGAAACAAACAATCCGAGTATTGTGGAAATACAATCAAGATAACACAAGATCTAGCAGCTTCTACATTAAGAGGTTGAAGGGCTTGGAATATGATATTCCAGAGGTCAAAGGAGCTAGGATTAAAACCAAGAATAATCTACTCAAAAAAACTAAGTACAGTACTTCAGGGAAAAAATGGACATTCAATGAAATAGAGAACTTTCCAACATTCTTGATAAAAAGACTGGAGATGAATAGAAAATCTGATTTTCAAATGCAAAAATCAAGAGAAGCATGAAAAGGTCAACAGGAAAGAGAAATCATAAGGGATTTATTAAAGTTGAACTGTTTACATTCGTACATAGAAAGATGATATTTGTAACTCATGAGAACTTTCTTAGTATTAGGGTAGATAAAAGTGAATATATATTATATATATATACATATATAAACACAGACTATATATAAATATATCTATGTGCACATGTATACATATATACATACATACACACATATATGTATATGTATATATAGACAGAGTACACAGGGTGAGTTGAATATGAAGACATGATATCTAAGAAATAAAAGTGAGGGGTGAGAGAGGAATATATTGGGAGGACAAAGGGAGAGATAGAATACAGTAAATTATCCCACATAAAAGAGGCAAGAAAAAGCTGTTACAATGGAGTGGAAGAAGGGGAAGGTGAAAGAGAATGTGTGAACCTTACTCTCATAGGATTTGGCTTAAGGAGATAATAACATACACACTCAGTTGGGTCTATTACCCTACAGGAAAGAAGGAGGGAAGGCAATGGGGGCGGGGGGCGGGGGGCGGGGCACGGGGGGGTGATACAAAGGAGAGCAGACTGGAGAAGGGGGTAGTTAGAAGCAAGCACTTTTGAAAAGGGACAGAGTCAAAGGAGAAAATAGAATAAATAGGTGGGGCAGGAGACAAAGGAGAGCAATATAGTTAGTCTTTCACAACATGACTATTATGGAAATGGTTTCATAACTACACATGTATAACCTATATTGAATTGCTTGCCTTCTCAGTGAAGGTGGGAGGAGAGGGAAGGGAGAGAGAATCTGGAATTCAAAGTTTTAAAAACAAATGTTAAAAATTGTTTTTACAAGCAACTGGGAAATAATATATACAGGCAATGGGGTATAGAATCTATCTTGCCATAGAAGAAAATAAAAGGGAAGGGGATGGGGTGGATGATAGAAGGTAGGGCAGACTGGAGGAAGGGGTAATTAGAATGCATGCCATCTTCAGATGGGGGAGAGGGGAATGATAGGGAGAAAATTTGGAACTCAAAATCTTGCGGAAATGAATGTTGAAAACAAGCAAAAAAATTAATTTAATAATGTAAAAAAGAAAAAAAAATAAATTAGAAGTGGGCAAGTGGATGCTAATAACTCTGACATATCAAGAATCAATCAAACAAAAACAAAAGAATGAAAAAATAGAAGAAAATATGAAATACCTCCTTGGTAAAATAACAGACCTGTAAAACTGATCCAGGAGAGACAGTTCAAAAATTATTGGTCTACCTGAAAGCCATGATGTAAAAAAGAGCCTGGACAGCATCTTTAAGGAAATCATCAAAGAAAATTACCGTGGGGTCCTAGAACCAGAAGGTAAAATAGTCCCAATAGTAATAGTAAAAGAGTAAAATAGTCCCAAATTGAAAATTCCAATGAATATTGTAGCCAAATTCCAGAATTTCCAGATCAAAGAAAAAATACTACGAGCACCCAAAAAGAAACAAGTTAAATATCATGCATGGAACCACAGTCATGATTATGCAGGACCTTGCAGCTTCTACATTAAAAGATCAGAGGAAAGGGAATATGAAATTCCTTGAGGCAAAAGATCTTGGATTATAACCAAAGATCAACTAACCAGAGAAACTGAGCATACTCTTTCAGGGGAGGAGATGGACATTCAACAAAATACATGACTTTCAAATCTTCATGATGAAAAGACAGAAAATTTGACCTTCACATACAAGACTCAACAGAGGCATAAACAGGTAAACAAAAAATAAAAAACATGTTATTAACAAGGGCAAACTATTTACATCCCTAAAAAGGAAGATGACACTTGTAACTCCTCAGAAATTGTATTGTTATTATAATTTAAAAGACATACATAGACAGAGGGATGTATATAAGTTGACTTTGATGTCATGTTAAAAATCTAATTATGTAGTGAAAAAGGATTGTACTGGGAGAAGAGGAAAGGAAGAGGCAGACAAGGGTAAATTACATCACATGAAAAGTCAAAAAACTTATTACAATAGAGGGAAAGAAAGGAGGGAGATGAGCATTGGTTGAACCTTACTCTCATCACATTTGGCTTAAAGAGGAAATAACAATAAGTTAGGTATAGAAATCTAACATCCTATAGGAAGTAGGAGGAGAAAGGGAAAAGAAAAGGGAAAGTATGGATAGAAGGGATAGAAGTAGTAAGGGTAAAGGAGAAGATAAGGGAGGGGGCTAATAGAAGGAAGGGCAGACTGAAGGAGGTAGCGGTCAAAAGTGAAACTCTAATGAAGAAGGAAAGGGAGAAAGGAGAAAGAAAAGCATAACCTGGAAAAAGGAGGGAGAGAAAGAAATATATAGTAATCATTAGTGTCGATGTGAATGGGCTGAACTTTCTCATAAAACAGAAGCAGACAGAAGAGTGGATTAAGAACCATAATCTTACAATATTTTGTTTACAAGAAACTTATTTGAAGCAGAGGGATACATACAGAGTAAAAGTAAAAGGCAGGAATTGAATATATTATACATCAGCTGAAGTAAAAAAGCAGGGGTAGCAATGCTGTCAGACAAAAGCAAAAGTAAAATCAAATCCAATAGAGATAAGGAAGGAAACTATATCCTGCTAAAAGGTACCATAGACAATGAAGTAATATCAATACTAAATATATATATGCACCAAGTGGTATAACATCCAGATTCTTAGAGGAGAAGGTAAGGGAGTTGCAGGAAGAAATAGATAACAAAATTATACTAGTGGGGGACTTCAACTTCTTGCTATCAGAGCTGTATAAATCTAATCACAAAATAAACAAGAAAGAAGTTAAGGAGATGAAGAGAATTTTAGAAAAGTTAGATATGGTTGACCTCTAGAGAAAATTGAATGGGGACAGAAAGGAATATACCTTCTTCCCTGGAGTATATGGCACCTACGCAAAAATTGGCCATGTACCGGAGCATAAAAAGCTCACAATCCAATGCAGAAAGGCAGAAATATTAAATGCATCCTTTTCAGATCATGATGCAATAAAAATTCTATGTAATAAAGGGCCTTGGGCAGATAGACTAAAAATTAAGTGGAAATGAAATATTCTAGTCCTAAAGAACGAATGGGTCAAACAACAGACCATAGAAACAATCCATATCATCATCCAAGAGAATGACACTAATGAGACAACATACCAAAACTTACGGGATGCAGTTCTTAGGGTAAGTTTTATATATCTGAATTCTTACATGAATAAAATAGACAAAGGAGAGCTCAATGAATTGGGCATGCAACTAAAAAAGCTAGAAAAGGAACAAATTGAAAATCCCCAACTAAATACCAAGTTAGAAATTTTGAAAACTAAAGGAGAGATTAGTAAAATCGAAATTAAGAAAACTATAGAACTAATAAATAAAACTAAGAGCTGGTTTTATGAAAAAAAAGAAACAATAAAATACGTAAACCTGTGGTTAATTTGATTTAAAAAAAGAAAGAAGAAAACCAAATTACAAGCATCAAAAATGAAAAGGGTGAATTCACCACCAATGAAGAGGAAATCAACACAATAATTGGGAGCTATTTTGTACAACTATATGTCAATAAATATGATAATCTTAGTGAAATGGATGAATATTTAGAAAAATATACACTGCCTTGATTAACAGAGGGGAAATAAAATACCTAAATGACCCCATTTCAGAAAAAAAAAAAACTGAATAAACCATAGATGAACTCTCTAAGAAAAAAAGTTGCCAAGGCCAGATGGATTTACATGTGAATTCTAACAAATACTTAAAGAACAATTAATTCCCATACTTTATAGACTATTTGGGAAAATAGAAGGAGAAGAAGGAGTCCTACCAAATTCTTTCTATGATACAAATATGGTGCTGATACCTAAATCAGGAAGAGCCAAAATAAAGAAAATTATAGACCAATTTCCCTAATGAATATAGATGCAAAAATTCTAAAGAAAATATTAGCAAAGAGATTACAGACACTTATCTTGAGGATAATACACTATGACCAGGTAGGATTCATGCCAGGAATTCAGGGCTGATTCAATATTAGGAAACCTATCAGCACAATTAACCATATCAACAACAAAACTAACAAATCTCATGCTTACCTCAATAGATGCAGAAAAAGCATTGGACAAAATATAACACCCATTCCTATTAAAAACACTAAAGAGCACAGGAATAAATGGAGTCTTCTTTAAAATGATAGGTAGCATTTATCTAAAATCATCAGTAAGCTTTATATGTACTGGGGATGAGCTAGAAGCATTTCCAATAAGATCAGGGTGAAACAAGGATATCCATTATCACCACTGTTATACAATATTGTACTAGAAATGTTAGCTTTAGCAATAAGGGAAGAAAAATAAATTGAAGGAATTATGACAGGCAAAGAAGAAACAAATCTTTTGCTCTTTGCAGATGATATGATGGTATACTTAGAGAATCCTAGAGAATCAAGTAAAAATTATTTGAAATTATAAACAAAGTTAGCAAAGTTGCAGGATATAAAATAAATGCACAGAAATCATCAGCATTTCTTTACACAATTAACAAAGCCCAGCAACAAAAGATAGAAAGAGAAATTCCATTTAAACTTACTGTAGACATTATAAAAGATTTGGGAGTCTTCCTGCCAAAATAAACACAAGAATCATATGTACACAATTACAAAACACTTTTCACACAAGTAAAATCAGATATAAACAACTGGAAAAATATCAGTCGCTCATGGATAGGCCAAGGTAATATAATAAAAATAACAATTCTACCTAAGTTGAATTACTTATTCAGTGCCATAACAATCAAACTAACAAAAAATTATAGAGCTAGAAAAAAATGACAAAATTCATCTGGAAGAACAAAAGTTTGAGAATATCAAGGGATTTAATGAAAAGAAATGCAAGGGAAGGTAGCCTAAGCATACCAGATCTTATGTTGTATTTTAAAGCAGCAATCATAACAACTACTTTGTACTAGCTAAGATATAGAGTGGTGGATCAGTGGAATAGGTTAAGTACATAAGACATAGTATTCAATGACTATAATAACGTACTGGTTGATAAACCCAAAGACGCCAACTTCTGGGATAAGAACTCACTATTTGACAAAAACCACTGACAAAACTGGAAAATAAGTATGGCAGAAACCATGCATAGACAAACGTCTGACACCATTTACCAAAATAAAATCAAAATGGGTACATGATTTAGATATAAAGGCTGATACTATAAACAAATTAGGTGAGCAAGGAATAGTATATCTGTCAGATTTAATGGAGAAATATATGGCCAAACAAGAGATAGAGAACATTATGAAATGCAAAATGGATAATTCTGATTACATTAAATTGAATAGTTTCTGCACAAACAAAGCCAATGCAACCAAGGGGTAGATCACTGGAATAGGTTAGGTATGCAAGACAAAACAGCCAACAACTGTAGCAATCTACTATTTGATAAACCCAAAGACTCCATCTTCTGGCATAAGAACTCACTATTTAACAAAAATTGATGAAAAAAACTGGAAAATAGTATGGCAGAAACTAGATATAGACCAACATCTTACACTCTATACCAAAATAAATTCAAAATGGGTACATGATTTAGATATAAAGACTTATAGTATAAGTAAATTAGAAGAGCAAGGAATATTCTACCTATCAAATCTATTGAGAACAAAAGAAGTTAATAGATAGAGAACATTATGAAATGTAAAATGGATGATTTTGATTACATTGAAAAGATTTTTTGTACAAACAAAGCCAAGGGAACAAAGATTAGGAGGGAAGCAGAAAGCTGAGAAACAATAACAGCCAGTGTCTATTTATAAACTATATCTAGAACTGAATTGAATTCATAAGAATCCAAGTCATTTCTCAATTGATAAATGGTCAAAGGATATGAACAAGCAATTTTCAGAGGAAGAAATTAAAGCTATCTACAGTCATATGAAAAAATGCTCTACATCACTATTGATTAGAGAAATGCAAATCAAAACAACTCCAAGATATCACATCACACCTATCGGATTGGCTAACATCACAAAAAAAGAATATGGCAAATGTTGGAGAAGATGTGGGAAAGTTGAAACATTAATGCGTGGTTGGTGGAGTTGTGAAGTGATCCAACCATTCTGGATAGCAATTTGGAACTATGCTAAAAGGGATATAAAATTCTGGAACAGCAATTCTACTTCTAGGTCTGTATCCCAAAGAGACAATAAAAATGAGAAAAGGTCCCACATGTATAAAATATTTATACTAGACCTTTTAGTGGTGGCAAAGAATTGGAAATTGAGGGGATGTCCATCAATTGGGGAATGGCTGAACAAGCCGTTCTACATGAATTCAATTTAATACGATTGTGCTGTAAGAAATAATGAGAAGGTGAACTTCAGAAAAAAAAACTGGACATCTATGAATTGTTATAAAGTGAAATGAGCAGAACCAGGAGAACATTGTACACAGCAATAGCCACATTGTGCAATGCCTGACCTTGACAGACTTAGCCCTTCTCAGCAAAGCAAGGATCTAATAGAACTACAGAAGACTAATGATGAAAAATGCTATCCATATTCAGAGAAAGAACTCTGGAATCTGAATATAAATGGAACCATACTATTTGCCCTCTTTTTCTTTTGTTGTTCTGCTTTGTTTCTTCTTTCTTGTAGTTCCTCCCATTAGTTCTAACTCCTCTTTACATCATGACTAATATAAAAATATGGGTAATGTGAATGTATAAGTAGCACCTATATCACACTGCACACTGTCTTGGGGAGGGGAAAGGAGAGGGTAGGGGAGAAAATTCAAAACTCAAAATCTTATGGAAGTGAATGTTAAAAACTAAAAATTTATTAATTAATTATTTTTAAAAAAAATTTCAGAAGCCAGAAGTCCAAGTCCAATGTTCAAAAAAGAAAAAAAAATAGGAATTACTTAATACTTGGCCGTTTGCTGTTGTTTTTTAAACTAATAAAAGTTCTGATGTCCAAGAAATAAAAGAGAACTGAAAAGGACTTGAAAGTGTATATACATGGTAAAAATAAAATACATGATCAATAACATACATTTTCTGAGTAAAAACAAAACAGATTCCCTGTGAGTGGAAAAATCAGCAGGATATCTATTCAAGGCCACACAAAGGCCAGTCATAGCAAGGAAAAGGATTATAGGATTTAGAATTGGAAGGGGCCTTTCATGTCACCTAATCCATCACCTCATTATACAGATGAAGATATTGAGACTTAGAGAGATTATATGATATATCAAAGATCAGGATCTAGGGCACCATCAATTGTCATCTAGTTAAACAGGGGCCTTTCAGGTTAAAAACCAAAATAAAATAAAACCAAAAAATAAATAAATAAAAGTGACCAAATACTATTTGTTCTGCATTCTCTGAATTTTAGCACCTTCATCTTTGTTACATTCACTCCAGTTTGGACTTATGACAAGCAACTGAGGAACCATTCATGTCAAATTTTTGGGTAATATTTGGCTGGTTTTCAGCATGCTTTCTCTCCTCAAGTCACAAGCCTTGTCTCTTCTTTCTTCCTGTGATAATTAGCTTTGTCCTATCCAGAGACCTTCCTAATTATTTTTATGGCGTCGCAAAAAATAAAATACTTAATGTAGTGCTTATGTTTTTGAAAGCTATACTAGTATGATTCAAGTTACAGAAAGTTGCTTCATGCTATTGACATATTTCTCTTCTATCTCTCATAATAAAATACCTTATAAGTTTATTTTTATATCTTTTGATTCCATTTACCCACTCTCGCTTACTTCTCAACCTCATGCAATCTGATTTCTGACCCTGACACTCAATTGAGATTTCTTCCTCTAATCTCTTAACTGCTAATTTTAGTGCACTTGCTTAGTCCTCATTCAAATTGACTTGTGGCTTTTGACAATGCAACCCTTTCCATTTCTCTGTCTCCCAAACATTGACTCTCCCATCTCTTGGTTTCTTTTTGTTTGTTTGTTTGTTTGTTTGTTTTTTTTACTGTCTGACTGTTCCTTCTTAATCCACTCCCCTATACCTTTATAGCACAGGTGTCTCCCAAAGGACAGTTCTGCACACTTTTTTTTCCTTTGTATCTACACTATCTACCTTAATTCATCAGCTCCCATAGGTTCATCTCTCATCCCTGTGTATAAGATTTCTAAGTCTACACATTCAGACTTTATTTTATTTTGAAACTTAATTCCCACATTACCATACTACTGTATATGTTCACATTCTATGGAGAACTCAGGAAGATTCCCCCCAAATAACTCAGCATATACTATAAAATTCCCTGACTCCAATGTGTTAATCAACATAGGAAAGGGTAGAAAAAATGTTGAAAAATATGGATCAGGATTAAAAAGTGAGAAAAGTCAAAGGTTTGTAGATGCTACAACAACAACAACAACTTCTACCTATAAATCATGACTGTTTTCTTCAGGAAGATAGAAGATACTGGAAACAGTAATCACTGTGATACATGACAATAAAATGAATCAATTATATTGTAATGGACAAGAAATGAGTGGATATGGATGTGGGAATCAAATTCAAATCAATATTCTGTGCATAGGCAGACCAATAGGTTGATAGAAGCTCAGAGATGAAATGAATATTAAATTGAAAGAAGAAATAAAAATATCCTAAAGATTTGGCATGTAATTGTGCTAATTGCAGCTCTTACCTACTTAAACTAACTGATGATGTGAAAAAGAGAGAGATAAAAAATAAGACAAAAACACATATTTTCCTAATTTTAAAAAAGCTTAACTGTACACAATAAACATTTCTGTGGCTTTACACATACTGCCCCCATACCTGGAAGACATGCTTTCCTCACTTTCACTTTATAGAATCCCTAGCTTTTTAAATTTCAGCTCAAATACCACCTATTAGAGGAGGCTTTTCCTGACTCCCAGAGGTGCTATGGTCCTGCAATTATATGCTATTTGTTATCTATGTCTATATCTATATTAATAATCTGGCTGTGACCTACAATTCTCAGATGTATCTCTCAATTCCCTTGTAGTCAAACTGACTCTCTCACTAGTTTCTGAGTACACTTTATGCTTTATGTAATTTCTACCTCTGATCATTCTATTCTCTGTATTTGGAATTTCCTCATCCCATCTTTTGTCTCTTAAAATTCTGCTCATCATTTATATTGCAGCTCAATTACCCCCTATTTAATGAAGCCTTCCCAGACCTATCCATCTAGGAATGATTCTGCCAGTTTCTGCCATTGTACCAACATCATCAGATTTGTATTCCCTTTATTAGAGTCATTCACTTACATGTCTTATCCACTCTACCAGCCTATCTGTTTTTTGAAGGTAAAAACTTTCAATTCAATGATATTTTTTTCATCTAAAATGTGCAAAATGTTATATTGAGCAACTAAAAAAATAAAATTCATGGTATCTGTACTTACAGAACTTACAACCTAATTGGGAAAATATTACAAAAAATAGAAAATAAAATCATATAGAACTGCCTAAGGGAGGTTTTTAAAAAGTGTTTTATGAGATTTGGAGAGGGGAAGATCATTACTAAATGGTAGAATCTGGGAAAGTTATTATTTGGCTAGGCTTTAAAGGGTGAGCAGGATTTCAACAGGTGAAGAAAGTAATGGCAATGCATTCCTGGCATAAGGAAAATGTTACAGACAAGGCACACAGCATAGTGAGGGAGATATATGTAAGTGGCCTACCTTGACTTGGGCTGAATGTGGAGAGAAGATGTATGAAATAATTCTGAGGAATGAGGATGATAGGAACAAATATTTTCTATGTCTTTGTATCTCTCCATTGTTCCTGCTCTTACTATGCCAAAAACAATTCTTAGCACATAGTATGTGTTTAATAAAGGCTCGTTAAATGAATTGAATAAATGAAGGAATTGCAGAAGAAACAACAAAGTATCTGATTAGGTGCTGAATTTCATCCTTGGCTGCATTTTGTAATGAAACAACAGTGGCATTAGAGTAGGGCTACAAACCAAGTAGGGGATATAAATACTCTCACGATGCCACAGTGTGTCACCCCTTTCACCCAGTATAGGAGACACCTTCTGCTCTAACCTGTTTTGTTCACTCATTTCAACCTACTCTTACACTAGCAGATCTAATTCCGTACCATATAAATACATTCAAAATCTCCCAGGGTCCTAACGGTAATTCTATTACCAGGAAAGGTACTCCCTCTACTTGTCACTCCAGCTCTTGTGTCTTTATCCAGTGTGTTTTCTACGTGCAAAGCCAGACAGTCACAGAAAGACATTTTAGATATCAAACATTTACTTAACAATAAGACAAAAGATAATAATATTGATGGTACACATAAAGACACATTACATAATCAAGTAGAAGAATAATAAAACACCACAGTACACATATAAAACGGGACAGATCACACTCTCTCACCAACACTGTATTTTATGTTGCAGAATGGGCACAAAATTTTAGGAAATTTGTTGGGAAGCACACAAGGGAGGAAAACTCACATGCTTAGAGTGACTCATGTCTAGACTAGAGACTTTGGGTTATTGGTTATTTGATACCATTTGATGACCATTCAAAGACATTTGCAGCACATGAAAATACTCTGCTCACTGTTTGATTATCAATCTTTTATTAGGGAAATCCTCTTCCCTTCTCTACTCAGACATAGCACTTTCTAGCTTTTAATTAACCATTGCATTTAATGGGGTATAGCTCTTAATGGGAATAGCAATTATCTTTAAGGAAGACAACTGAAAATCTTATCAAAATGGTTATTTCTAGGCTATCAAGACCAGATATTCATTCACCCAGATGTGTTATCCAATCACTTTGGAGCTAACAGGAAAATATTGACTTCTAAAACCAGCTCGCTAGAGTATACCAAAGCAAAAACAAAGTTTGCTTTGTTTTTCCTTCTCAAAATCCAGAGGTAGCAGGAAAGAGCACTAAGTCCTTACAAGCTTCACTTCTCTCTAACTATAGGTGTTCCCTTAAGGCAAGCATTTTCACTGGAGATTTCAATGAAGTCAATTCTCCAACCAATTAGAAATCACTCAGCTGAGGCCGTCCATCAACTGACTGCTTCTCTCTGACATACCTCCCTTAGTATAGTTTTTCATTCTGTATCTTTAATTTCTCCCCTCAGGTTCTTTTGTAACTAGGTTCTTCTGCTGAATAGTATACCTAGTTCTTAATCTTCTCAATGGCTGAAATGAGATAATGGCTTTCTAACTCTCAGTGATCCCCCTTTCTCTTAAAAAAATCGTACAACTCTAAATTTATCATATTAAATGGATAGGTCTTTTACAAATCATATTTCAGTATACAAATGTTTATATTTATTAAAATTTTGTATTATTCTCATCTCATAAAACATATCTTCAATTCTTTTCATATGCCTCTTCTAGTTGCTGCCCTGGTCTTCTTTCCCCTTGTTCCTATCTTAAACAAGAGTTTTCTGACTCCGAGTAATTCATCTTTTACTTTAAAAGTCATAATTCCTTAAATTTCCCTTATGAAATCAGTAATCCTTTAAAAATTATTGCTTTTTCCCCAAATGTTTACACAATTTATCCTTTTGTTTTCTGCTTTTGTCACAAAACTATATGCAAATTAATTGGTGAACCCTTCATGCCTTATAGCTCTGAAGTCTTCAATTACCTGTTACCTGTTTGGTATTCTTGAAACTATTTCTGTACACTCACATTTCTCTAGATTTTAATAAATAAAATTTGTTCTCTTTCTTTATAAATTTAAACGTCTGTGGTGCTAATGTGATCAAAGATCTTCCCTCACCCATTTAATAGACCTCAGGTGGAGCTAGTTAAGGGAAGCTTGATTAGGAGAGTCCTGTTTGTAAGAAGGCCCATTTGCTAAGTAGGTGCTAAGCCCCAGGGCTATACCCTTTTGCTAAGTAGGTCTTAAGTCCAAGGACCCTAAACAAGGTATATATATATATGTATATATATGTATATATATATATATGTATATATATATACATATATATATATATATATACCTTGTTATATATACCGTTAAGCTCAGACTAGAGAGCTGTGTAGACTCCAGAGCAGTGGAGAGTGGAGACATGAGAGTTTTAGAGATGAGAGAGCTGTGAGGAGAAGAAGAAGAAGAAGAACAAGACACAGAGTAGAGAGAGTGAGCTATGAGAGATGCAGAACTGGAAGAGCCACAGAGATAGAGAGACAAAGAAGAACTGGAAGGGCTCTAAGAAAGGCAAGGGCTTTCAGAACTGTGGGAAGAGAGGACAAAGGCAAGCAGACAGTTAGGGTTCATGAGTGAGTGTTTACAGGAAGGCCTAACAGAAGGAAAGGTTACAGGATGGCTTGGCTCCTTGCTGTGATACAGTGTTTTAATTTCCTTGCTGTTACATTGAGGTGGACTTACTGGTTTTGGAATACAATTACTGCTATGTCGAATTGGGGTTATTGTTTCTGGGACTTGATCCCTCTGGTGTCTGCATAAATGTTTTACTTCTTCTGCCTTCTATACAGAGAGTCTCTTATACTTTCAGATTACAAACTATACAGGCATATTCATGGTCACCATTGATATTATGAATCTTGCGTTACTGATACAACTTCCTACACAAACAGTGTATTATCCTATATCAATAAATAGATTCCCCCCAAAAAGAGCTGATTCTTTATAACATAGATCTTTTTTTCCTCTCCAAGACTGTCTAAATACATCTGTTATCTATATTTCTTCATATATTGATGTTTGTAAAATACTTTAAATCAAAGCCCTTTAAAACACTCCTTTTAGATATCAAAATTTCCATCTACAATAGCAACAACATCTTCATCGTTTGACAATATAAAACATTTCCTTTATCTAAACCCCACTAGTTGTGCTTTTTTTCTTTACTTCATTTCCTTTCACACTCTATAGTCTGGCTTTCAACCTCAAAATTCAACTGAAACAGTCATTTTCAAATTTATTAATGACCTCTCAACTGCCAAACCTAGTGATTTTTTTTAAATTAAATTTTATTTTATTTTCATTTCAATTTTTCTCCTTATCCCTTCTCCTTCCCTCACTCAGTAAAAAGCCAAGAAAAGCAAAATTCGTTGCTTTTAGATATAGATATAATGTAGATATAGATATACATAATGTAATGTAAAACAAGTTTCAAAATCAGTCAAGTCCAAAAAAATAAAATGGAAAAAAAGCAAAGAAAAGAACATGTGTTTCAATTTGCACTGTGAGTCTACCAGTCTTTTTGGAAATGGATAGCATGTTTCAATATGAATCCTTTGGAATTGTGGTTGGTCATAGTTGATCAGATTTCTAAGTGTCTTTCAAACTTGATTATCTTTACAATGTTGCTATTACTATGTAAATTGTTTTGGTTCTGCTCCCTTCACTTTGAATCAATTTATACAAGACTTCCCAGGTGTTTCTGAAGTTATACTCAATCATTTTTATAATACAATATTTTATCATATTCATTTATGTAATTTGTTCAGCAGTTCCCCATTCGATGGCTTTCCCCTTAGTTTCCAATTCTTTGCCACCACCCAAAAAGCTTCTATAAATATTATTGTATATATGGATGCTTTTCCTTTCTTTTTTTTATCTCTGAGATACAGACCTAGGAACACTATGGCTGGATATGCATCGTTTAATGGCTTTTTGAACTTTGTTACCAATTGCTTTCAAGAAGGCTTGAATTAGCTCACAGCTCCACTAAAACTGCTTTATTGTCCCTGTTTCTAACATCCTCTCTAGCACTTGTCATTTTCCCTTTTTTATCATTTTATCCATTCTGAAAGGAACACCAAGTGGGTATAAGGAGGTACATCATAGTTGTTTCTATTTGCATTTCACTAATTTTTTTTATCCTTGTCTTTCTTACCCTTCTCCAGCCATGACATTTTCAATCACTTTCATCTTCTCTCCCCTCTTGGTATGAGGAACATTGCTCTCTTCTGACTCTCCAACCTGTCTAATCACCAGTCTCTAATGCTGGATCTTCCATCAGATCATGCTCATTAAATGTGAGAATCCCCCAAAACTCTGACCTCAGCACTTTTCTCTTTTTCCCTATATACTGCTTTCATTGATGATCAGCTGCTAAAAACTGAATTATCATCTCTACGCAGATCATTTATAGTTCTATTTATTTATCTCTAACCTTTTTCTGCCTCCAGTCTCACATCCCCAACTGCTATCACAGATATTGAACTGGATGTTCTGTAGACATCTTAACCTTGCCATGTCCAAAATTTAAGTGATTATTTTTACCCTTAAACACTTCCATCTCCCTAACTTCCCTATTACTGTGAAGGAAACTATCATCTCCCCAGTTTATTAAGGTTCTAAACCTTATCATCATGGTAAATTCTTCACTCTCATCTCCCATATTCAATCAGTTGCCAAGTTTGTTTTTTTTTTTTTCAGTTCTACCTTCCCAACATCTATCCCAAGAAATTCCCTTCTGCAGCCACTTTGGTGCAGGCTCTCATGATCATATGCCTGTACTCTGACAATAGCCTTTAGTTGGTTTCCCTGCCAGAAATCTCTCTCTATTACAATTAATTTTCCACTCAGTTATCAAAGTAATCTTAAAAAGCTAAAGTATGACCATATCACCACCCCTCCCCTCAATCCATTATATCAATTTCATTGATTACTTTTACCTCTAGGATCAAAAATAAATTCTTCTTTTGATTTTTTAAACTATCCTTAATCTGGTGCCTTGCTTTTTTCCAATCTTCTTCTACCTCATTCCCCTCACTGTAATCTACAATCCAGTGATTTTAGCATTCTTACTGTTCCTCTCATAAGACATTTCATCTCCTGAATCTGTGCATTTTCACAAACTAACTTGCATATCTAATTGTTCTCCATCATCTCTGTATCTTTGTTTCCCTGTATTCCTTCACATTTCAGCTAAAATCTCACTTTGTACAAGTAACTTTTCCAAGCTCATCTTAATGATAGTGCTTTTTTTAATGAAATCATTTCCAAATTATCTTATAAGTATCTGTTTGAATGTAGTTGTTTTCATGTTCTCTCCCCCATTAGACTGTGAGCTCCTTGAGGACAGGGATGATTTTATGCTTCTTTATATCCCCATCACTTAGTAGAATTCCTGCCATATCATGGGGTAGTTAATAAATGTTTGTTAATTTTCTTCACGTTAAACTGCAATGTATAGAGGATGATAAAAAAGAGGAAAGTACTTTACAATTATGTTCAGTATTCAGGGTAATATTTATTTAATCACTACTCTCCCCCCAAGGAGGTCTAGCAACAATGCTACTTACCACTACTGTGGCTGTGTAAGGAAAATAACACCAGCACACAGGAGGGCTACTAGCATAGGTTCTTTGACCTGCTTTTCTAAGGAAAGTAACTTTAAGGGGTTAACAATCTTCTTTTAACTAAACATACATACATCATTCACTTAGTTCAGGGGAAAAAGTCAGCACCCTGAATTTCAGAGAAAACAAACAGAAATTATAAGCAAAAATTATAAAAACAGAGCAAAATAAAACAAATCAGCAGACAGGCTTCTAGCTGTCTGTCCAAGATATTACATACATAGCTACCAGAGACAGAAGAACCAACATCTGGGTTTTTCAAAGCCAGGGGGCTCCAAGGGCTACCCAGAGTCCCATCTAGTCAAATCATACAACACTCTTACAGTGAATGTGCCCCAAGCAAAATGCTAACTTCAGAGTATATACATATTTCTTCAGAGTCAGAGGGCATCACAAACATGCAACTCAAACCCCATGTCTCCTAAGCCTTACCATGACTTAAGCAGGTCATCAAAGACTCTTGATTCAATCAAAGTCTCTTGATTGAAACAGTCAAGACTCAAAGGCACTTGATTGCCTTAGTGCAGAGAAGCACATCAAAACAAGACAACAAAAAGTCCCACTTTACTTGCCATTAGAGGAAACTACTCCAGATAAAGACAATGCAGTGATATTGATAGTGTCAAGCAATTAATCTTCCATTGATGATAACAGGTAATAAGTCTGTATAGCCCAAGGCCCAAATCAAACAAAGTAGCATCAGTCAGTCAGCAGGTATTTATTATCAGCTACGTGCTAAGCATAGAATACACAAACAAAATTAGAGAGTAACCCTTGTGAGGTGTATAGAGAACAAGTTTCAGAACCAAGAAGATGTGGCCTAAAATCTTATCTCTGGAACATAATGACTTTATACCCTGGCTAAGCTGCTTAATTTCTATGTGTATTGGATAACTTTCTAAGACTATTGCTAAATGATTGCTCACCTTTAGTGGCAGGTCAGGGACATTCCTTATATAATTGAAGTTGGCAGTCTAGACTACCCTCCTTCCTCCCCCCCCAAACCCAACAAAAAGAAAGAAAGGAATCTAGCTACATAATCAGAACCTAAATTACTACATGCCAGATACCATACCAAGTACTGAAGATATATTGAAAGGCAAAAGACAAACCCCTCCCTGCCCCATCAAAGAACTTATATTGTATTGGGAGAAAACAATATACAAAGGGAACATAAATAGCAATGGGTTGGGAGGGGGAGAATTATGGAGAAGTCCAGAGCAATGAAACCAGGTGGAAAATGAAGAGATGGTTCAGCTGTTACATTTTCTGTATGTTTTATATTTTTAGCACATTTCGTAGCACATATCCCTTTGTCTTCGAGCCTCTCTTGACAACCCATTCCTTTGTTAGTTGACCTTACCCTGAAATTAAGATAATTTCAAATGTTATTTATTTTTAATTGAATGAAGATGTATGTTACAAATTTAAAAGTGAATCAATTTTACTCCTTTTTCCATAGTAATAGAATTTTAATTATATAAAAGACTTCACTTAGTCCAATCTTTTAATTGATATATAAGGAAACTGAGGCGTACAGAGAAAATTACTTGCCTAAATTCAAGCAGTGAGTAAAGATATATTTCAAGACTAAGTTTTGTCTCTTAATTATGCCATTAAATCTCACGTTCTTTTACTAGTAGCCTTTTGCTTATTAGCAAAGATAGGACTTTAAGTCATTTTATTTTATTCTTTTTTGTGATATTGGAAACTGGCTGATCTGGGCCATCCTTCCCTTGTTTAAGTTTGCATCTGTGACCTTAAGTTAAGAAAAGAAGTTCATAGCTATGAGATTTTTTTTCTCCTCCAGGTGATGCTAACAAGCCATCATATATAAGGAACTGATGACCTTCCCCTCATTAGTATGATTTTCTAGGCAAATTAATTAGAGAACTCAGACATTATTTTCATACCCACATTTATTTGTCGTTGTTGTTTTTATGTTCCTGGATGATATATTTAAAACTTTTTTTCTCTCTTCGTCCCGAAAGTAAATATTGAAAGTCCTTTGGTTTCAATTGAATATATACATATGATTTTTTTTGTGTATTTTTTCCTCTTTCTTATTTCCTAGCATATATAGACTTTGGTTAGGTTTTAGTAATAAATTCTCAAAATTGGATTAAGGATTTTACATATAAATTTGCAGGAATAATTGTAAAGAAATTTTAACGATTTATTTTCCTGTTATCTGATAATATTAGGAAACAGAATGACTAATTTTATAAATTTGGCCATCGTGGATTTTTTGGACCTATGTTTTATTTTATTTTACTTTTCCTACTTAACAGTATTTTATTTTTTCCAATTACATGTAAAGATAGTTTTCAACATTCACTTTTATAAGATTCCAAATTTTTTCTCCCCCACCTCCCACTTTCCCCTCTCTAAGACAGCAAGCAATCTGATATAGGTTATACATGTACAATCATATTATGCCTATTTCCACATTAGTCATATTGTGAAAGAAAAATCAGAAAAAGGGAAGAACTATGAGAAAGAAAATAAAAGTTTAAATAGTATGCTTTGAACTTCATTTAGACTCAATAGTTCTTTCTCTGGATGAGGATAGCATTTTCTATCATGAATATGTTGGAATTATCTTAGATCATTTTATTGCTGAGAAGAGCTAGGTTTATCCTAGTTGATCATCACACAAGATTGCTTTTACTGTGTACAGTGTTCTGGTTCTGCTCTGTTTCCACAATCTGGCTAGCAGCTTCTGTGGGGGTGTAAGATCCACCCAAGGCCAGCACCCAGAAAGCTGCCAGCATGCCACAAAAACACAGATTCTTTTGATCTGCTTAACTAAGGAAAGCGGGGGGAGGAGTTGACATGCTTACTTTAATTCAGCACGCAAATACAATTCACTTAGTTCAGTGGAAAAAGCCAGCACAGTGAACTTCTGAGCAAACTACAAACATCAGCAGACAGACCCAGTACAGATACATAGTTACCAAAGTTCAACAAAGTCTCAGCATCCGGGTTTACAAGCTAGAGGGCTCCTTAGCTACAGCTGCCCAGAGTCTCCTCATCAACACCATCTCAAGAGCCCTGCACAAATGGCTCTGTCCTTCCTTCTTATAGGGCTTCAGACGTCATCAAATGTCATCTGAATGACCAGAATTTAGGCTGCTATGATTGGTTCTATAGTTAGCCCCTCCCCTTAGGACCCTGGGAGGTTCACATCCACATAGGTTAGGTTAATACCTAATGAGGCATGGCTCTGGAGTTAGCACCTCCCCTTAGCCAGCCCCACCTTGGGCCCCACCCCAGTCACCAATCCACACCCACATAGGTTCCACACCTAATAGAGGTTTGGGCCTGAGGCTTAGCATTACTCAAAGCAAACAAAAGCCAAACTCTTCAAGGGCACTAAGTGCTATGAAGCCCATTTTGCTTACCAACACATGCTCATCCCATTCATCATCAGCTCCTGTAAGTCTTTCCAGCTTTTTCTGAAATCTGCCTGCTCATCATTTCTTATAACACAATAGAATTCCATTATATTTATATACCACAAGCTGTTCAACCATTCCCCAGTTGATGGTCATCCCCTCAATTTCCAATTCTTTGCCACCACAAAAAAAGCTGGTATAAATATTTTTTGTACATGTGGGTCCTTTTCCATTTTTTATGATTTCTTTAGGGTATAGGTCTAGGAGCAATATTGCTGGATCAAAGGTTATGCACCCTTTGGGCATAGTTCCAAATTGTTCTCCAGAATGGTTGGATCAGTTCACAACTCCACCAACAATGCACTGGTGTTCCAATTTTCCCACATCTCCAACATTTATCGTTTTCCTTTTCTGTCATACTAGCCAATCTAATAAGTGTGATGTGGTACCTCAGAGTTGTTTTAATTTTGATTTGTCTAATCAACAGTGATTTAGGACATTTTAATCTGACTACAGACACCTTTAATTTCTTCATCTGAAAACTGTCTTTCATATGTCTTTCTTTTCAAATACAAACAGAAATTACAAACGGATCAACAGACATCTAACCAAATCACAATACATATATACCAGAGAGAAGCATCGACATCTAGGTTTTCAAAGCCGGGCGTGGGGGCGGGGGGGTGGGGGGAGTACTTCAACGGCTTCCTCAGTCTCATCACCAACACTCTTTCAATGAGTGTTCCCCAAAACAAAACACCAACCTCAGAACTTATTTTTTTAGGGAGAAGGCTGGGCAATTGGGGTTAAGTGACTTGCCCAAGGTCACACAGCTAGGAAGTGTGTCAAGTGTCTGAGGCCAGATTTGAACTCAGGTCTTCTTGACTCCAGGGCTGGTGCTCTACACACTCTGCCACCAGCTACCCCACCTCAGATCTTATATACCAGTCTCAGGTCCCTGAGGCACTTGACTACCTCAGGACTGAGAATTACTCAAACAAAAAACAGCAAAAAGTCTGATTTTGCTTGCCATTACATTTGAAAGGCAAGACTCATCAAAGGTCCTTGATTGCCTTAGCATTCCAAAAGAGAGAACTGTAAAGAAAAAAAAAAAAGACAGTCCCACCCTAATTACCATAACAGTTATTCTATTCAGATCTGGAAGTAATAAGGTAACACAAATAGATGTCAGTAAATTTTAAAAGCCAGAACTTCAAGCTAAGATGCATGAACTCTCTCTTCTTTTTTATCCTCTTAATAGTATCACCATTTTCCTAGCAGACTAATTTGGATACTATATGAATTAAATAAGATTATATATGTAAAAGTGAGTTGAAAACAATAGAAGTATATAAATTCAAGATGAAACACTAATAATAGGATGCAAACTTTTGATATTATCTTTGACTACCTGTAATGGCAAGCCAAATGTGTCTTTTTGCTGTTTTTTTTTTCCTTTTGGAGTGCTTCTCAGCACTAAGGCAATCAAGTGCCTTTGATTGAGTCTTGCCTTTGTTTGAATCAAGAATCTTTGATTGAATCAACAGTCTTTCATGACCTGCTTAAGTCACAAGAAGGCTAAGTCACATGAGTTTGAGCCACATGGTTGTGATGCCCTCAAAGTTAGCATTTTGCTTTGGGGCTCACCCACTGGAAGAATGTTGTGTTATTTGGCCAGACAAAACTCCAGGTAGCCCATGGAGCCCCTGGCTTTGAAAAATCCAGATGCTAGTGCTTCTGTCTCTGGTAACTATGTATGTAATGTCTTGGAAAGACATCTAGATGCCTGTCTGCTGACTTGTGTTATTTTGCTCTGTTTATGTAATTTCTGTTTGTGTTTTCTCTGAAATTGAGGGTGCTGACTTTTTTCCCCTGAACTAAGTGAACGATACATGTATGTTTAATTAAAGCGAGATTGTAAACCCCTTAAAGTCGCTTTCCTTAGAAAAGCAGATCAAAGAATCTCTGCAAGCAGCCCTCCTGTGTGCTGGTATTATTTTCCTTACACCTCCACAGTAGCTGCTAGTAACACTGGTGTTACACTATTTCACAAAAGTCTTTTCCAGAATCTATCAAGCATTAAGTCTATTGAACTATTCTTCAAAATGTTTCCATGGTAATTCTTTTCCTTTTTATCCCCAAATTTCAAACCTCTTTGGTAGCTAAGTGGCACAGTGGATATAGGAAGGCCTAACATCAAATTCTACCTCAGATATTTAATACCTTTGTGACCCTTGACAACAAACTTAACCTCTCTTATAGACTCAGAATTTTTACATGAAAAATGAGGATCATAATATCATCTAACTCCTAGAGTTTTGAGAATGAAATGAGATAATTGTAAAGCACTTTAAAAAATTTAAAGTGTTATAAAATTCTCTCCTCTTCTTCTTCTTCCTCCTTCTTCTCCTCTTCCTCTTCCTCCTCATCACCCTCCTTTCTCCCTCTTCTTCCTCCTCCTCCTCTTTCCACCATCATTTTTCTTATGAATTTTTTAAGCCAATTATCAAAATAGTTTAAAATAAATGTTATATCCTTAGGCCAATTATGTTCTGAATTATTTACTATTGAATCTTTTAGGGGGTTAATTATTATAGTATACATGTGAATTAAATTGTGTAAAATTAGGTAGCATGGTGCCATGGAAATGGTGTTTTATTTGTAGTCAAAGATTTGAATTCAAAATTTGACTCCGTAGTTTAATAACAACATGTACTAGTTCCAGATGCCTACGATAAGGAGTTTTGGTATAATAAACTAAGGAGTGGCCAATTATCCCAGTTTCCTGACTTTGTAGCATGGGTGACATGTTTTAACTAGTTCCAGTCTACTAATAAAGGGACTATAAAGGAGCCTCTTTGATTGGCTGTAGAAAAGGAACAGTAAGTATATCGAAAAGTATTTGATTGGACTCTTCCCTTTTTAGCTAACTTCTCTGTACCTAGCAGCACTTCATTAAGAAATGAGAGACAATCCCATAAGTGGAGAGGCCTTGACTTTCTCCATCTGGGGTTAGCAATACCTGCCTTAGGATCTGTGTTAGGATTTACAGTCTGCTGGCCCAGCTTTAAGGCCCCAAAGAGGAAGGAATAGTGAGGCCGGTCTGCAGGTAAGGCAGGCAATCACCCAAGAGTAATGACAAATTTGGACAATGCTAAGCAGAAACTCTATTAAATCTGAGTTGACTCTACTCAGAATCTGAGGTGAAAGGAAAGAGATTATGGCTCTGAATTATCAAGAGGAAAAGTTTGCATTTGTAACTATATCCTGGAAGTAAAGATCCCTTTATAAAAAAAAAAATTGCTCTAAAAATGAATTAATCCAGTTAAATAAAACTGTAAGGTTGACTATAGGCTAATGGAAACATACTGAAATGGTGATTCAATAGAAGAGCATGAAAGATAACCCTCAACCCTTCCCTGAAACCCTAAGAGGGAGGACTAACTGATCAGACTCTAGGAAAATGTGGCTAGAGTACTACCAACATATATTCACCTTTAATCTTTTTTCCTCTTACATGTAAGCAATAATCTTTATGTCTGTTTCTTAGCTATAATATTGTTGGTTTAAACTAGCTATAACTGTTTCATCTAGAAACACATAGCTTATAAAATGAGAATATTAATATTGTATATATATATGTATGTGTATATATACACATACATATGTGTATATATACACATACATATATATATATACACACACACAAACTTAGCAAAAAATAATCTTATATTCGTCTATTGTTTGCTCCCCTAAACTAATTTCAGGAATTTATAGATCCTTTTCCACTTAAATGTCAATATTTTAAAATGCACAAAATTGATTGTCACCAAATTTAACACAAAGCAAACATTATGCTTTTTTGTGGAAACTAAAAATTTAGTCACACATTAAAAGGCAATGTGTGTAGCGAGCTATGATGAAAAGTTGTAAGTACGTTGGGCTTTACAGAATGGGTTAGAAGGAGGACAAACTGGAGTATGAGTATGGGTGATCAGAGAAAATTAAATACTGTGAGCTTAATTCGAAAGGACAAACTTTCCAAAGAACTATATGACCTTGTTTTAAAACTTTTATCGTCAAGAGAAAATGCAATGAATGCTTGTCATTCACGTCAAATCTGAAGGTCGCTTAAGACAGTGCACACATATACCTTGAGACTGACATTAAAAAGGCATTTAAAACATTACTTCAGATTTTTTCCAATTGGGGAAAAATAAAACAGCCTCTTACAGATCAAGAATTGCTTCTTAATAACATGGAAAGAGCACTTAATTTAGAGTTATAATATTTGGGGATGAACCTTCACTGGAAATTACTACTGACATGATTTTTGGATGTCATTTAATAATCCTCTGCTTTAGTTTCCTCATTTTCAAAATGAGGAGGTAGAGAAATATACACACATATACAAACATATTTTTGCTAGCAGAAAGCTGGAATAAAAAAATGTATTCACTAGTTGGGAAATAGTAAAAATATTTTGTGACATATGAATATGAAGAAATGTTACTGTGCCATAATAAATTATGAAAATGAAAAAATATAGGTCTATACAAAGGCCTATATTATCTGATGCAAAATGATTTAAGCAGAACCAAGAAAATAATGTGCCCAATGACTGCAATAATATAAGAAAAAATCTAAACATTGTTAAATTACATTACACAAGTTTGGCCCCAAAGAAGCAATGAAAATAAATATCTTCTTGACTTCTTTGTAGAAGTGATCAAATACTGAATTGTAAGAGGACAGTATTATTTGTTACAAATATATTGATTAGGGGCAGCTAGGTGGCACAGCAAATAGAGCACAGGCCCTGAAGTCAGGTGGACCTGAGTTCAAATCCAGCCTCAGACACTTGACACACTTACTAGCTGTGTGACCTTGGGCAAATCACTTAACCCGAATTGCCCTGCCTTCCCCTCTTCCTCCCTGCCAAAAAAAAATAAAATAAAATAAAATAAATATATTGATTACTTTCACTAGACCTTTCTTCATTTTCTATCCCTCATTATAAGATATGGCTGTATTGGTGAGAGAGGATGAAAGGGATTTAATGGGAAATGAAGGTTGTATAAAAAAATTAAAATGTATGACTATAATGGACTTAAAATGAGAGATGTGATATAGCTGTTTTCAAAGAAAATACGACTTTACAATGCTATCAGTCTTGTTATTTTATTTGACCATAAAAATCAGAATGGAATAACTCATTTATTTAATTTGATTCTATGCAATTTTTACTATTATGACCAAGGACATAGTCAAGCCTTAGAAGCTCTAGTCCTCTTGACTTTTAGGTATTGACAGGTGAGATTTACTATAATTTTCAAGTACTAGTATATTTAATTCATATAGATCTCTTCACGCCATTTTCACAATAATTGGTATGACCAAAGACTGACACCACTTTGGGAATTATTTTGATGAAATTATTTTTAAAAAATTTTATTCCCATTTTAGACTGTTAATGAATAATAAACACTGTTATGAATTCTGAGTTATTTAAACCTAATGCTCTTTAGTCTAGAGATGGAAATAGAGAGAGATCATAATAGGGCACTTAGAAATCACAACATTAGATGTACAGGACTAATGAAATTTGCAAAATAGTAAAAGTTTTTACTATTTTCTTATATGAGAAAGCTAATTATATATTCATGTTTTAAATGATTTCAAATTTGATGAACATAGAATTGGGAGGAAAGAGAGCTTTATTACAGCATCTACATTTCAGAGTGATAGAACTGATGTCATAAATGTAATGGCAAATATCAACTTGAGTCTCTTCACTAAAATATGTTAACTTGATATGAAATATACATACTAAAACTAAAGTTGCAATTTAATAGATAACATATTAAGGATGTTTCATGTTAGTAGAAAATTATCAGTATCTCCATGATATTTATGAAATATCTTCAGATTTCCAAAAATATTTTATTTTTATTGGATAATTTGCATATATGCTTTTATTTTTCAATAATTAAATTGATTTGTGACTTTAATGATAAGGGTACTGTCTTCAAAAAATACTGATCACAACCAATCTTTGCAAAATTATGTCACATTTATGCTTCAAATCATATACACAAAGGCCACTTAGGATGGAAGTTGGGGCTTTTCTCTATATCTTGCCATTGCACAGTTTAAAATGGAGCATTTCTTTGTAACTGGTATGTTTTTATTGTTATATGTGTATGTATGTATGTAGGTAGGTAGGTATGTAGCAGCAGCAGTAGTAATGCACTTTCAAATAACTAATCATAATTATTATATTCAGTCATAACATTTGCATAAGAACATTAATAAGCATAAGTTTTTGCAAAGTAATCTATTGATATTTCATTAAAATTAAAACAACCCTGATAACATTATTCGGAGATGGAATTAAGCTATCAGCTGCAATATTATTCAAGAAAATTAATATATACCAGCAATAAGATATTTAACAGTCCCCTTAGATTAAATGGCAATTGTTTCAGAAGATTTTATATCATCTAAACATCATTAGCTTAATTGTGTCTTCTATAAAACATCCACATACAACCTAGAATTGAAATTCATTTTTAATAATATGAAAAATATTGAATTTTCCACAGGAAATCTGTGAATTGCACAACTTTTCCAAATGAATGAAATGAAAATTCATGTTCCTTAAAGAAATAGTTTATAATAAATTATTTAGTGTTGACTAATTAATCAGTATATTTTCCCAAAGAAACACATTGACAAATACATTTAATTTTTCTCATTTTTAGTTGCAAGCCCAATTCATTGATTTGCTCCTTCTCTACTGATCAATAGATTTAGAGATACAAAACTTTCAATAAATACTGCTTGCTTACAGTACTTTTCTTTGATAACGATCCGATATCCAATATATAGAGAGAACTAATACATATATAAAAAGTTAAGCACAATTATTAATAGCTAAATGGTCAAAGGATATCAACATATAGATATCAAATAAAGAAATGCAAGCTATCATTCATCACATGTAAAATGCCCTAAGTGACTAATTATAAGAGAAATATTAGTTAAAAAACTTTGACACTTCAAATTCACAGCCATGAGTTTGGACATGATGACAAAGAAAAAATTATACAATTTTTGGAGATGATATTGTAGGATAGTCTCAATAATGTTTTGTTGGTGGATTTGTGCAGTGATTCAACTGTTATGGAAAGCATTTTGGAGCTTTACCTGAAGTATCACTTAACAGGACATAACCCTTTATCCAGAGATATCATTATCAGCAATATAAAGGCACCCAAACAGGGCCAAAGAGAGATAGAAAGAAGCCTTGTATACAAAGATATTTATAACATAATTTTGTTTCATAGCAAATAACTTGGAAACAAATTAGATACCAATAAATTGGGTTATAGTGAATGAATTAGATATATGAATATAATATAATAACACTTCACTCTATGAAATGCCAAAAATAGTGGATTCAGAAGAAAAAAAAACTTGGGAGGAAGACTTATATAAACAGATAAAAAGTAAAGTGAGTGAAACCAAGAATTTATTTTTTATGATGACTATCATACTGTAAATGAAAATAAACTTTGAAAGACTTAGTAACTTTGATCAATACAATGACCAAGCAAGATAAATTATGTTTCCCTCTTCTTAGCAGAGAGAGGATTATTTAGATTTGCAGAATGAGATTTGGATTTTCAGATATTCTCAATATAGGGATCTGTTTTGCCTGACTATACTAATTTAGTACAATGAGGACTTCCATTAAGGGGATAGTACAGGGGTCAGTAGTAATACTAAAAAACAAAAAGAATAAAAGAGAAGAAGAAACACGCATTCAATAATCTCTCAAATCTGAAATCACCTTTCCTTTTCAAGTCTCTCTATTAACTCCTATCTTTGTTCATCCTGTTCTGACTGACATGTTCTAACTGGCCCATCTCCTTTCACTTAAGTTTCTACCCATTTTTAATACTCAACTTGATAACATTAATTCCTGATACTGTTTCTCACTTTTCAACCTCTTTATGTTTTACCTCTCTCCTTTTTTTTTTTTTCATGTGAGGTGTCTTATAATTTGAAAAGCATGTAGGCTATATCAGAGAAGCTATAGGTTCTATGGGATAACCTATAAGATAAAATACAAATTCCTTATCCTGACATTCAATGCCCTCCACAATCTCCTTCTCAATCACCTTTTCTGCCTAATTCACTGTAGTCTCCTTTCATGAATTTGAGTTTGTCACTCTTCTGTCTCCCTACCTTTGTAGAGGTCATCTTCTCTTGCATAGAATATCTTCTTTCTACATTTCTTCCTAAAGAAATCATTATTTTTTCCTTCGAGTCCAAATCTAAGTGCACTTCATATTGATTTTTTTCTTGATTCTTATAACTAAAAATCACTCACTCCTCCTAAATTTTATAGCATTTTTGTAATAAGGTCAAAGGAAAGGCACAGATATCCCACAGTGCAGCATATACTTGGGGTATATGTCTTATCACTAGCCCACATTAGATTTTAAGTTCCTTGAAACAAGAGCTCTGTGGTCACCATCTTTGTGTGCTCCTTCCTTAGTACAGTAACATTCACATAGAAGATGCTTAATGAATATTGATTAACTTGAATAATAATCACATATGAGCAGGTCCTCACTTTTAAAACAGGGATGTACACTAGTAAATTTGGCTCTTCTAGCTCATCATTTCCAAGATACTAGCAAATGGTATATGCTTCTTAGGAAAAGAAAAACAGTATTTGCACAACACCATAATATTCTAAACATCTTTTATAGGACTATACCAGTAGTTTGAAGAACACATAGATGCAGTGGGGTTGAGCTGGGCATGTTGAAGAGTGTATGTGAGAGGGGAGGTAATCAATTATCTTTCCCAAATACTATATTGTCAACCTTTCATGGAGTTTGTTCTAAGGAAAACAAACAAAATTAGGCTGTGTGTTCACATTTTTATTTCTCTCGAGCTGGCTTGACATGCATTGCATGGGAGTTACAGTCGAGACCTGCCCCCCTCACCCCCCGCCAAGGGGGCCAGTCCAGAACTGGCTCATTTGGGGGGTTGGAGATACAGAGTTATATACCATTCAAAGAGCAGGTTTTCCAAAGGAGTGCCAATCAACTCTGATTGGTCAACACACTGGTAGGTGGGCTATCTTAAAATGAGGGTTTTGAGTAGGTGAGTTAGGCCACTTAATCCTGGTCAAAGAGACATCAATTTACATATCACCTGTCTTGATAATAGGGAGGAATTAATATTTTCCCAGACCTGTCTGGTCAACACAATAAGCAGGAATAGAGCCATTCAGATTAGATCTTAATGTCCTGAAAAAGAACTGAACTTTGAAAGAAAGGGGGATGGGGAAGCTCTGAGTTTCCAAGATAATGATTGCTTAGGAAAATCATTTTTCACAAAAGGCACATTCAAATCACACTCTATTCTTCTCTATCCTCAACTCTCTCAACTCAATGCAATGGAGGAGACTGGCACTAATGAATATATTCATTAGATATAAGAAATTAAACAGATGGAAAATTGCATTGTTATGATTTTATGAGAAAGATTAGAATGCAGTCACTAATTTTTCCTTTTTTAATTAATGTGAAAATTAAATTCATTAGTCAATATGAAAGGCCTTTTTGCTAATTGACTGTGCAGTTTTTAAGACTTCTCTTCAACTTATTTGACTATTATTAAAGTAGTTAAATAAAAGTTAAAAAAAAAGGTTTAACAAGAGAAATTCCTTTCATAAGATAAAAGGTTGCAAGTGATATCAGAATAATTTTGAAGTATTACATATTAACTAGAACCAACAAAAAGACAGAATCTTATAGTTGGAATTTTTATTAATTTATTTGTAGAGATTTTCTATTTCTCGTGTCAAGCTTCTACAAAGTGTATGATTTTATGTAGCCAATTACATACTATATATGCCCCATATGCTATATTCTCTTCAAAGTTGTTTTGCCATGGTGTGGCATGATCGGCTCATTATGATAAAAAAAAAAAAAAGGTGACTATTACATGATATGATGAAAGTTGAGTACAGTGAAAATGTAAACAAAAGCTCTGTCCCTCATCAGCTCTTAATCTAAGACAGACAACACTGATATGATACATGCATAACATACATATCACAAAATAAGCATTGAAACAATTCATAAATTGTCAATTAAATATTCATCTGACAAGTATATACATTGATAAATATTCTCCTCCTCTTTTCTTTATCCTCTTCTCTCCTTTCCTCTCCTCAGCCCCTAAGAAACTGACTCAAATATCCTTTGCTAGCTAACATACAACATCATAGAGAAGAGAAAGGCAACAGTGGAATTGTCAGTGAGAAGAGGAATGATAGTTGCAAAATTGATAAAGAGGTACAAAGTCATAGACTTAGAGGTGAAAGGGACCTCAAAGTAAGGTCCAATTTATTATATTTTTTGTTATTTTATTTAAGGCTAACTTTTATAGATAGATACATACATATAAACAGATAGATACAGATATTGATGTAGATAGAAAAACGTAGAGAGATAGAGGTAGATAGAAAGATAGGTGGATAGATAAGGAAACTGAGTTACAGAGAGATGAAGTGACAAGGAAACAAAAGAAATTTTTTTTGAGCCAGGATATGAACTCAGGCCTCTTGATTGCTATCCAAGTGTTCTTACCCTATCATCATGTTGTTTTAGTCATTGGGGGACTTAAAAAAAAAAACCAAATATACAAAAAAATTAACACCAGATGGTAGATTATGCTTTAGATCAGAGATCTGTAAGCTACAGATCAAAGTACAAATCCATCCTTCTGTCTATTTTTATAGGACCCGTGAGCTAAGAATGGCTTTCATATAATTTTTTTTACATAAAACCATTCTTAGCTCACTGATCACACAAAACACACCTTGGCATGTCTGTTGACTGCTTCATGAGATTGGGAGGGGGAGAGTTAGCAGTATTCTGGAAGTCTTCAGCAATTCACAACATTTGTAGTATTACCTGTGCAAACTGGCACGAAAATTTTAAATAGATATATCAAAAGCCTAAGCATCTTAAAGATAGTCAATCAGAAGCAAACATCATAGCTAAATCCCATATTTTCACATTTTACAAAACCACTACATAGAAGATTACTTTATCTCTTATGATCAAGAAATTTTATAAGTGAAAGGACAGGATGTGGAATGCAGAGGAATTGCAAAAGTGATTCAGGGGCTATTTTCCTCTGAGATGAAAGATTGATCAAAGATCACAAAGTAAACTTGAGCAAGAAATATCATTGTTCTTACTACATAGTCTACTTTTTCTCAGAGATCAATGTAATACTCAATTCATATTTTCCTAATAGTTCATTATTCCACTCACCAGTAGTTATTTCAAATATTTTTCATCCTTTTTCAAGTTTCATACTGCACTTCTTCCACCCAGTCTCCCCTCCTTCTCCAGCTTCATATTTCACTTTCCCCCAAAAAAAACAAATAAGCAAAAACCTCTAAGGCTATCCATTGAGAGTTCTCTTTTGTCCCATCCTCTACACATCACTGAGACATTTTCCCCAGTATCTCCTCCCTAAACTTTGTCTTACATAATTGACCCTTCCTTACTAATATATTATATTAAATATTTTATATTCCAATATTATCTATCTAATATTATATTTCATCTAATGTTATATAAATAATTATATCTATAATATCTAAAAGATATTATAACCCCTTTTTCTTCTTTAATCGGTTGTTCCCAGTGCCATCACCACTCTCTCTTTGTAATGTTTAATCTCTCCCTGTCTACTGTTTTCTTTCTGTATATCTGAAAACATGCTCAGGTCTCCCTATCTTTAAAAATCCTCTATCAATTTGACCATGACTGCTAGTTATTTTCTTATAAGTTTCCTCCCATCCTGGGTGTTATGGTAATTAGAGTGAGACTTTTTGCTGTCTTCTCTTTTAGAATGCTAAGGCCATTAAGTGCCTTTAATGAGTCTTGCCTTTGTTTAAATGGGGCAGGTAAAGTGGGACCTTTTTGTGTTTTGTTTTGGAGTACTTCTCGGGACTGAGGTAATCAAGTACCTTTGAGGAGTCTTGCCTTTCAAATGAAATGGCAAGCAAAGTAGGACTTTCTGCTGTTTTTTGTTTCAGTGCTTCTCAGCATTATTTAATCAATTACCTCAGGGCCCTGAGACATGTATATAAGATCTGAAGTTGGCTTCTTGTTTTGGGGGCACACTCATCAAAAGAATGTTGGTGATCAGACTCAAGCTAGTCCTTGAAGCAGCACCGCGCCCCCTTCAAGGTTTTTTTTTTTGAAACCACTCTCTCCTGCTTCTCCTCTGACCTGTCTGATGACTTATGTTCAGTCACTTTAGTTGTTTCTTCATCCAGGAACAACCAAAAATCACTTTCACTAATCATTAGTTTCCCCAAAGGCCAATCCTAAGTGTCCTTCCTTCTCTTTTTCTTCTATGTTATCTTGTTTACCACTCTCATCAGTTCTCATTGTTTTATTTCTAGGCAGATAATTCTCAGATGTCTACATCAAACAATAATCTTTCTCCTGAGGTACAGTGCAACATTTACCAGCTGCCTCTGAGACATCTCAAAATGGGTGTTCCATAGGCATTTCAAATTCAACATCCACAAAGCTCCTTATATGAGTCCCTGTAACCCCCCAATTTATTATTGTCAAGGGAACCTCACAGCCAACCAAGGTTACAATTTTTGTGTCATCCTTGACTCCACACTCACATTCACTTGGCATATACAATTTATTGCCAAGTCTGGTCCTTCTACCTTCGCAAACTTTCTAGTATATGTTTAATCTCTACTCAAATGCCAAAATCTCTATATACAGCCCTGAACATAGCTCTCCCGTTAGAATAGTCTTATAATTGCTCTTCCTACCTTGTCTATCCCCATTCCAAGCCATTGGAATGCTCAGTTGCCAAAGAGATTTTCCTAAAGCTTAAATCTAACCATTTTGCCCTGCAATAGCTCCCTATTACCTCCAGGATAAATATAAAACTCTCCTTTGAACATCTAAAGTCCTTCAAACAGCTTCTTCCTACGTTTAGTCTTGTTTGACTTTACTTATCTCCACTCACTTTTCACTCCAACCATACTGGCTTACTTGCTATTCTTCATATTCTCTGTCTCCTTCCTCCATACATTTCTAATGACTTTTACAAGTGCAAATTTGATTCAGAACAAATCCCATCTTTTTTAGAAGGCCTTTTTTGGTCCCCCTTGTTACCAGTCCTTTCCCTTTACTTTGTGTAAATATTTTATATACATACTTATTTGTACTTTGCCTCTGTGCTTAGACTGTGAGATCACTGAGAGAAGGGACCCTTTATTATTTCCCTTTATTTGCTTCCCCAGCAATTAGCCATAGCTGAATGGAGAATTTTCTCCTAATGACTTCAGAGACTTACTTACTATACAAAGGTTGTGACTACCAAGGGGCTTCATCTAGTGATAGAAATATAATACCCACACCCAGTGCCCCTAAATATACACCATCACCACCAGCAACAAATTAATCTATAATTTTTAGGGCAAATTCCTTTTCAGTTGACCCCTCTATGCATTCCTTCACCACCGCAAAATTGCCATCATCAATGACTTTCCCAATTCTGTATCTGTCAAGAAGAATTGATGACTCAAAGCACCCGTTTCTGTTCACACCTTAAGGGCTTAGGCAGCGGTACAGTTCAGGCCCACCATTCACATTGGAAGAAGACCTACAGTGTGGTGGAAAATTTAATCCTCTGAAGCTTCCTGGACTGGGTTGGAGAAGAACTGGAAGATTTGATAGCAATGATAGCACTACTGTAGCAACAATCTGCTAGCAGTTACTGTGGCTGTGTAAAACCATCAACAACCAGCACACAGAAGGCTGCCAACACAGGGTCTTTGACTTGCTTTTCTAAGGAAAGCAACTTTAAGGGGTTATCAATCTCAGTTCAATCAAACATACATATATCATACATATATTAATTCAGGGGGAAAAGATCAGCCCCCTGAACTTCAAGGGAAATATAAACAGAAATTACAAATACCAACAGACAGACCTTGTCTGATTCAAATCACAATACATAGTTACCAAAGAAGAACCAATGGGTCTGGGTTAGCAAAGCCACAGGGCAATTATAGCTTGCCTAGAGGCTCAATATTCCTTCCATGACTGTGCCCCAAAAGTCAAATGCCAACCATGAATCTTATATACTGGTCTCAGGGCCCTGGGGCACTTGATCACCTCAGTGCTAGAAAGCACTCAAAGAAAGAACAGGGTCCCAAACAGTCCCAGGGGAAGGCAGCAAAAAAGCACATTCAGAGCCTTGCTGCAAAGTTTCCAACTTGCCCCTGGGCTGAACTTCAAGCACCTGGTCGTCCAGCTCCTGCTGGCCACTTCTGGCTTCTGCTGGAATCCTGATGTAGGCAGTTCCCCACCTTTGTGTTCACCTCACCAAAGTCAGCTCAAAAGCAGCTCACCAATCTCACCTTTCCAAAGTTCTCATACAAGCAGTCTTCCTCTCCATCTGGGTCAATATGTTGGCAACCACCATCCACTTCTTTCTCCTCACCAGACGCTCCCGCCAAACCTGCATGAAGGCCATTCTCCACTCTTGTTTCAAAATTTCTCAGACAATATAATCTCAAGACATTCACCCTTTCAGCACAGTCTGGAGCTAGGCTAATAATCCACTCAAACCCTGGCTCCCCACATCCACATCTCTCCCAAGCCACTGCTCATTCTCCTCCCACTGCCTCCGCTCCTGCCTGTCTCCTCCAGAGTGCTAGTGGGGTAGGGAGAGGGAAGGAGAGGTTATCTCCCAGGGCCTCTGCTCCAGGCTCCAGGGAAACCACTCTTGTCACTGCCACTTGCCTGTTCTCCTTCAGGCCTCTGGGACTCCACAGAACCATAGCCACTACGAGTACGAAGAGCAACCCAATAACTGGGAAACATTCAACTACCATCTCAGTATGCCAAAACTCCATACTTTCCTTTTGATCTGCAGATCCTGCCATGACTATGCCATTTGTGTTGCAACAATCTGCTAGCAGCTGCTATAGGGAATCAAGATCCACCAACATCCAGCATGCAGAAAGCTGCCAACACAGGTTCTTTGATCTGCTTTTCCAAGGAAAGTAACTTTAAGGGGTTAACAATCTTAGTTTAATTAAACATACATATATCAGTCACTTAGTTCAGGGGAAAAAGATCAGCCCCCTGAACTTCAAGGGAAATACAAACAGAAATTACAAACATCAACAGACAGAAATTGTCTGATTGAAATCACAATACATAGTTACCAGAGAAGAACCAATGGGTCTGGGTTAGCAAAGCCATGGGGCAATTACAGCTTGCCTAGAGGCTCAACACTCCTTCCATGACTGTGTCCCAAAAGTCAAACGCCAACCTTGAATCTTATATCCTGGTCGCAGGGCCCTAGGGCACTTGATTACTTCAGTGCTGAAAACCACTCAAGCAAAAAACACTGAAAAATCCCATTTAGGGTGTGGGAAAGTTAATCCCTAGTACCACCATAAACAAACCAATTGCTCCTGATTGTCTTAGTGCTGAGAAACATTGCAAGACCAAAAGATCCCATTTTACCTGTCCCATTGTAGTAAGAAGGCAGAATTTATGATTTCAAAGAGAATCATATATATGTCTGAACAGTTCAGAACCACGGGATATAAGGAATTCTCTAAGTAGAAGGCAGAATTAAAGCATTTATTCAGGCTCCAAAGTAACAGACCCACGAACCAGCCTCCCCATTTTGATATTTTGATCATAAGCCTCCAGGCCCAATAAGTCTGCCTCACAAGAGTAACCAGGAGGCCACAGAAAAACATGATGGTATTAAACCAAATCATATTCATGCTTCCCCTTTTCGGTAAGAAGATTAGCCCCTGGCCTCAAGTCCTTGCTTGGCACTCCTGGGTCCGTACACGGGTCGGCTCTATTTCCAGGTTGGCTCTGCTTCTGCAGCTCCTGCTTTGGCTTTGGCTTTGGCTTTATCTTCAGCTTTGTCTGTAGCTGTCTCTGGCTCAGTC
>CM053622.1:271130833-271159652 GCA_028646595.1 Phalanger gymnotis | reverse complement strand
TTTTTTCTTTTTTATAGACATGGCTAAAGCAGAAATTTGTTATGAATGATTTTACCTATTTGTTATTTTATTTTATTTTTCTTTTCAATAAGTGGGAGAGGGAAAGGGAAAGAGAAAAGGAAAGGATTAGGAAGTGATATTTAAAAAAATAAATAAAAAGAAATTAAAATTTTGGGAGCTTTTTTTTTGGAAAATGGCTATTGTGGTTCAGTTATTTTTCAGTTGTGTCTGACTCTTCATGACCTGATTTAGGGTCTTCTTGGCAAAGATACCGGAGTGGTTTGACATTTCCCTCTCCAACTCATTTGATAGATGAGGAAACAGAGGCAAACAGGATTAAGTGACTTGCCCAGGGTTACACAGATAGTAAGTGTCTGAGGTAAGATTTAAATTCAAGGAAAATGAGTCTTCCTGACTCCAGGCCCAGCACTCTATCCACTGTGCTACACAGCTACCAATTGTACACTACTATAAATGATATTATACTTTTGTTTCTGAAAATGCTTCAAGGGACATTAATTTTACAAACTTTTTCTTTAACACAGTGTCACGTAATCAAGGGAAAAAAAGGATGAAATGTCTAACACATTTTTAAAAAGAATAGAGATGAAAGAACCTTTTCAATGTTTTCCAATCCCATTCTGCAAAGGTACAATGGGCAATAAAAGGGATCCACCAGTACCAAAGAAAGGTAGTCAATTTTAAGCCAGCTCTTTTAGCCCCTACTTTATACGTCTCAAAACCAAAACACAATAGATCCTAATTTAATGTGATTGCAAGCTGATATGATATCAATGAAATATGTACCACCCAGGATACACTCTGGAATCACTCTGCATTTTTTGTCTCTTATCTTCAGAATTTACTGTTTTTTTTAATCTAGAATAATAGATGGAATATCTTTTCATCTTACTGATGAAAGCAAGTGTTTGATCTAGTAGGCATTAGAGTTCAAATGCCCAGATAAAAAGATAAAACAGTGGATTACTGAAGGAAAGTTTTTGTCTATGTATTTTATAAGAAGTGAAGGCATGAAAAGAGAATAATCTCAGTTTGCTGAGCCCTGGGAATACACACATATTACAAAATAAAATGTTGCTGTTGCCTATATATAAATTTTGATGAATGCTATTTATTTATAAAATTCAAAACTGAGAAGAAATATGAATTAACTAGTAATAATGTAAAACTAGTATCTTCAATTATATTTCTAAAAATTATGGTATTATAATATGCATTCATACATTAAAGAGAAGTGAAACTAAACTAAAAATAATAAGCTTTAATATTATAGTACATTGAATCATATTTTCCCTCTTCTGCCCAGCTATAATTTTTTTATGCTCTGGAATTCTGGACAAACTAGGTCTGCTTCTAAGAAGAAAGATTGACAATACTATTCAGGTACATACTCCCCACTTAGGGAGACTATGCAGGAGAGTCTCTCTACACTCCCGAATGAAGTAAGTTCTCTTTTGAAAACTTTTACACTTATATTAGTGATTTTCAAAATATGGTACAAGGATGCTAGGGAGTCTTCATGGTGATGTGTCATTGCCTTAATATTTATGATGTCCAATATCTATGCTGTTTTTTAGAATGAGTTGATTATTTATTCAATCACAAAAAAGCAGTGTGTTGCAGTGCATAGAGTGCTCGATCTGAAGTCACTTAAAAATGGATTCACAGCTCACCTCCAACATTTAGTAGAAGTATGACTCTAATTAAGTCACATAAGCTCTCTGAGATACATTTTCCAGATCTGCAAAACAGGTCCACTATTACTCATATTACTAATTGTTTAATGTCATTGTCATACTCAAATGAGGTATATAAAGCCCCTTTTACATCACAAAGTGTTATATAGATATCATCTATTTTTTGTTATTTATGTCTCTCAAAAATTATACCAGTTTCCTCCATCCTTCTGGTAAGGCTTATGTTATCCCATGACCAAAGAAAGAGAACATTACATTAAGTGGACTCTAGTGTGATCCACTGAAATAATTCATGAAGCAAACAAAATAAACAAAAAAATCTACATCTTTAAATTTCTACCTCCATTCAAGGTTCATCTCTAGTAACACCTCCCATCCAAGTTATTTATTCCTCTTCCAAGGTCTTTCTAGCATCTTTTACTTGTTAGAAATCCCTACCACCCTATAAATACTTTAAAAAAATTTATTTTGTATATAATTTCTACTTACTTATCTGTGTACATGTTCTAACCTAACCTCTGCCCAAGCTCCTGCAGAATATAAGGGCAGAGGATTAAAGAGAAAAAAAAAAAACTTTTTGAATCCCCAGTGACTATCATGGTGCCTGGAACTTAGTAAAAACGTAATAAATGATTGTTGAATTAGAAAAAAAAGAAATCAAGAGGTGCTGATTTGATTTAATTTTATTTAATTCAATACAGTTAATTCAATATTTTTGAGGAATCTATCATGTGTGAGATACTAGGTTAGGGACTGTGACAGAAAAAATGAGTAAGATATAGCATTTTGTCCTCAGGGAGCTTACAGTATAGCAAAAGAGCTTAAAATAAGCATACAAAGGGCCAATAAACAACTAGATAGGATATAATAAGAGAAGTATAAATCTTTAAGTTAAGAGGATTTAGATGAAGCCTTCTGAACATATCCACTTTCTTATATATTATCAGGCATTCAATTCACAATAGTCAAAAGTATAGTGCTTTGTGGTCCTAATAATGTCATTGATAATAAACTAGAAAAATGGGAAAGCTTTAACACCCTGCTATATTTCAATTGCCCACTTTAAAAATTATGCTCTTTCCTCTTGTCAGAATCAATATTTGTTACATCATAGCTTGAAGGAAATGTAATCTCCCATGTACTTAATAGATTCAAAAGATAGCAATGATTAAGTATACAATGCAAGATTTCAGGTCATTGATGAAAGTTTGTTCTTTATATGGTTGAAGCCACTATACATATAGTATGACACCTTATAGTTTAAACTATATGAGAAGGTCACTCCAAGAATAAATAATCTCCCTTAATAAAAATATAGGAGCTAAAGTTCTCTTAGCTGCTAAGATATAATAAATCAGCTCAGAATTTTAGTAAAAGAATGAAAAGTTATTATGACTAAGCTATTCACAATATTCTGCCACATAAGAGATTCTTCTTTGTTTAATTTGGTTTGCTTTTAACCATAGTCTAAAAGAAAGGCCAAAGGCAGCTAGATGACATAGTGAATGGAGTGCTGGGCTCTGAGTCAGGAATATTCGTCTTCATACTCACTAGCTGTGTAACCCTGGGCAAATCACTTAACCCTGTTTGCCTCAGGTTGATCATCAGGTAAAATGAGCTGGAGAAGAAAATGGCAAACCACTTCAGTATCTTTGCCAAGAAAACCTCAAATGGTGTCACGAAGAGTCACATATAACTGAAAATTAAGCACAATGACAAATGAAAAGTGGCTAATCTTATTTAGTATCATGCCTCACTTGAAGTTCTTCGGAACTTTTAAGTTTTGGCAAATACAGAGATTTAATAAATAAATATTTTGTTCTAATTTATAAGCCAATTGATGTTTAAATACAATATAAATGGAATCATCAAATTTTAGAATAAATACTATGAAAACTATGACAAACATGATAAGAAACTATTAAAAGGATGCACTTTTCTACCACATCAGCATCTATCTAAAATTGCAAAGTATTTGTTGCCCATGAGAAAACTGTATAGACAGACATTCAATATCTGCTTACTTAGCTTGGCCCCAGTTCCTGGTTTTTTTTTGAATATTTAAAAAATTCACATATAGACTCTATATGCTCCAAAATCCAAGGATTCATCATTTCACCTTCATTGATACTTCCTGGGTTGATGAACAAGCAAATCACAGTAGAAACTTCAGTATACTGCGGTGGTCAAAAATGTAAAGCTGACTGGTCAGGTTTCTAGTGCTTAGGCTCTCTGATCTCTAGCTATAGTGGTACTAGGCTGACATACATTCCAATTTCTATACACAAAGACTTTCATTGGAACATCAGGAATTTTCCATGTGATATTGTAGCTTTGGAATAGGATTATTGTAGGAGGGACTTAATATAAATTTCTGTAAATCACAGAATGTAGAAATGCCATGTTGGCTCCCCTAAGTTTACTCAGTTTGGTATTTTGTTTCTGATAGTGGAATTTTGTTTCAGGGAGAGTTAGAAAACTCTGAGTTCAAATCTTATCTCAAAACTCCCAGGTGTGTGAAATTCAGCAAGTCTCACATTTTCTCAACTTCAGTTTCCTCATATTTAAAATGAGGATAATAATACCACCTCCTTCAAAGTTTCATTTTAGGCATCAAAAAAGACAACACTGCAAAATTTAAACAAAAGATAAATGCTTATTATTATTATTATTATTTCATAGTGGCTTCAAGCAATAAGTATTTGATAGAATATAATAACTTCTAAGATATTATTCTCTAAAGTTAGGGGTATATTCTAAACATAATTATTAGAAATATACCTTTGAATTTATCTAAACTATAAAATCTATCTTTGTTTTTATCTTGTATCAATTCACAGAAGAAAGCCTTCTATACATCTGTGGAATATTTATCATTACTTTATGATTTTCAGTTTGTAGATTAAGCATCTAAAATGTTTTTAAGTACTTTCTGTGTAATTATCATTAATTACCACTAATTGCTGACAGGAATTATTGTTTTTGGACTGGAACCTAGGTCTTAAAATATGGAAGTATCTGTTTCCTTTGTCTCGTGACATGTCCTTTATATTTTTCTATGTAAAATATCTGGAAGAAAAACTAAGAGGATCTCAACTGCTATGGGACAATGCAGGTAAGAAATGTACCTTCTTTCTTTGAAGCTATAAGGTTTCTAAGCCTCTATAGAAAAGATAAGGCTTGGGATTCCAAGAAATGAAGCACTGTTAAAGGAAAATAATCAAGACTATACTAATTTACAAAATCATCACAAATATAAATTATTCTAAATAGAGAGAAGGCTGAAAACTCTAGGGAGTGGTGCTGTTCCCTTGTCATCTCCCTTCTGAAGAGAGAGGGGAGATTTGGAAAGGACAACAGACTTGTGTTTTATGTGTTAGCTTTAATGCCTCTATTTTTTTCTTAAACTTCTCACAATAACAAATGTCAACATTGATGGCAGGGCCAAGATAGGGATGTAGAAGCAGGGACTCATCTGAGTTCTTCCAAATTCCCCTCCAAAAAACTCCCTTTAAAATGACATTTCAAAATGAATTTGGGAGCAGCAGAACCAACAAAAGAGCTAGGTGAAACAATTTTCCAGCCCAGGACAACTCTGAAGGTCAGTAAGAAAGGTATGTCTTACTGGCTGTGTAACAAAGAGCAAGGATGGTGCTCAGTCAGTAGAATGCTGAGTTTGTGCAAACCAGGAGCATGCCTTGGGAGAGACTGAATTGGCAGCTGCCACTTCTAGACCTCTCATCTCACAGATGGTAAGAGTACTGGACAACTGAGATTACAGGGAACCCTTTTCTGGCACTGAGAGCAGGGCTCTGTTGCATGTCCACACATGGTTCTAAGTTGGAGTCTCAGGGTAAAAAGAAGCAATAGAAGGAGTGGGGACTCTGGTCATAGTTTCAGGGAAGAAAATAATGTTTGTGGTGGCTTACAGACCAGAGTAAAAGCTAGGAGAATAGTGACCATACTTCTCTTTAGATCATACCACTTTGGAAGAAGTAAAAACTTACAGACTGCTGAGAACTAGCTTTGAAAACAGCATCACAAAAAAAAAAAAAAACCTTAAGCTTGGGCTAGTGCCCCCATTCACCCTAGGAGCAGGACCCAACATTGACAAAAAGATAAATGTCAAGAAATAGGCTGGAAAATTTAGCAAATAGCAACAACAAAAAGAGAATCTGACCACAGATAGTTACTATGATGAAAGTGAAGATCAAAACACAAACTCAGAAGAAGATAACAAATTCAAAACAGCTACATGCAAAGCCTCACAGGAAAAAAAAAAAGTGAACTGGTCTTCAGCCCAAAAGATATTCCTGAAGAGCTCACCAAAGGATTTCAAAAATAAAATGAGAGGTAAAGGGAAAAAAAGAAAAGAAATTAAAGTGATGCAAGAAAATCATGAAAAAAGAAATCAATGGGTTGGTAAAGGAGTCACAAAAATACTAAAGAAAATAACACCTTAAAAAAAACAGAATAGGCCAAATGGTAAAAGATGAACAAAAATTCACTGAAGAGAATTCATTAAAAGGTAAAATTGGCCAAATAGAAAAAGAAACACAAAAGCTCATTGAAGAAAAAAAAAGTTCCTTCAACATTAGAAATGGGAAAGTGGAAGCTAATGAGTCCATGAAACATCAAGTAACAATAAAACAACATCAAAAGAATGAAAAAAATAGAAGAAAATGTGAAATATCTCATTAGAAAAACAAAGGACCTAAAATAGTCTGAGTTAAAGGACTATCTGAAAAACATAATAAAAAAAAGCCTAGATATCATATTTCAATAAACTATCAAGTAAAACCGCCCTGCTATCCTAGAATCAGAAAGTAAAATAAAAATTGAAAAAATCCATTGAACATTTCCTGAAAAAGATCCCGAAATTAAAACTCCCAGGAATATTATAACCAAATTCCAGAGCTACCTGGTCAAAGGAGAACATTTTGAAAGTAGGCAGAAAGAAATAATTCAAACATCATAGAACTACAGTCAGGATAACACGAGATTTAATATCTTCTACATTCAACAACTGGAGGTCTTGGAATATGATATTCTGGAGGACAAAGGAACTAGGATTACAACCAAGAATCATCTATCCAGTAAAAATATATATATTCCTTCATGGAGAAACAGTGATATTAACAAAACAGAGGACTTTCAGGCATTCTGGATGAAAATACCAGGGCTAAATAGAAAATCTGACATTCTAATACAAGACTCAAGAAGAGCATAACAATGTAAACAGGAAAGAGAAATCATTTACATTCCCACACAGGAAGATGATACTTTTAACTCTTAAGAACGTTATCATTATTGGGGCAGTTAAAAGGAATATGAATAGACAGAGGGCATGAGTGTGAGTTGACCATGATAGGATGACATTCAAAAAACATAAAATTAAGTGGTGAGAAATAGGGATGCACTAGGGGAAAGGCAAGGTAGAATGGAGTAAATTATCTCATATAAAAAAGGCACAAAAGAGTTTTTACAGTGGAGGGAGAGATGGGGGAGCAGTAGGCAATAGTTTAACCTAACTTTCATTGGAATTGGCTCAAAGAGCAAATAATGTGTGCACTCACTTGGTTATCAAAATCTATCTTACCCTAGAGGGAATGAGGAGGGGATGAAGTCAAGAAGGGAGCTAACAGAAAGATGGACAGATTGGGGTAGGCAGTGGTCAGAAGCAAAACGCTTTTGAGGAGGGACAGGGTGAAAGCAGACAGAAAGAGAGGAGAGGATAAATAGGGGTGAAAAGCAAGATGGAGGGGAATACACAATTAGAAATAATAACTGTAAATGTGAATGTGATAAACATTTTCATAAAACAAAGTGGATTAAAAAAACCACATCCTACCAAGTGTTGTTTCCAAGAAACACATATGAAGCAGGGAGGCACACACAGCAAAGGTTAGGGATTGGAGCAGAATCTATTATGCTTCAGATGAAGTTTAAAAAAAATGGGTAGTAATCACGATCTCAGACAAAGCAAAAGATAGATCTAATTAAGAGATAAGCAAAAAAATGTTACCTGAAAAATAGGCTGAGGAGATAACCTAAGAATCATTGGACTATCTGAAAAACATAATAAAAAAAAAAGCCTAGATATCATATATCAATAAATTATCAAGGAAAACTGCCCTATCCTAGAATCATTTTGTTAAAGGTTGCCATAGACAATGAATTAATATTAATATATACACATATGTGCAGATGGTATATAATTCAAAATTTTAAATGAAATGTTAAATGAGTTACAGGAGGAACTAGACAGTAAAACTATACTAGTAGGTAACCTCAGCTTTCTTCTCTCACAAACTAGATAAATCTAACCAACAAATAAATAAGAAAGAAGTTAAGTACATGAATAGAATTTTGGAAAAGTAAGACATGATAGACCTCTGGAGAAAACTGAATGGGAATAGAAAGGAATATGTCTTTTTTCTCAGTGGTAGATGGCACTTACACAAAAATTTACCATATATTAGTTCATGAGAACCTCAGAACAAAATGCAGAAACATTAAATGCATCCATTTCAGTTCATGATGCAATAAAATGTACATTCAACAAAGGGCCATGGAAAGATCGATTAAAAAAATAATTAGAAGCTAAATAGTGTAATTTTAAAAAAGAATGCATCAAAGAACAGGTCACAGAAATGATCACTAATTTTATTGAAGAGAATGACAACAATAAAATAGCATTCCAAAATGTATGAGATATAGCCAAAGCAATACTTAGGAGAAAATGAATATCTCTGAATGTTTACATCAACAAAACGGAACAAGAGCAAATCAATAAATTGGGCATGTAACTAAAAGAAAATTTAGAAAAAGCATAAATTAAAAATCTCCAATTAAACACTAAGATAGAAATTCTGAAAATCAATTGGGAAATGACTGAACATGTTGTGATATACAAATGTGATGGTAGAGTATTGTGCTGTAAGAAATAATGAATGGGATACTTTCAGGAAAACCTGGAAAGACACATATAAACTGACACAAAATGAATTGAGTAGAAGTGGGAGAACAGTGTACATAGTAACAGCAATACTGTAGGATGATCAAATATGAACAACTTGGCTGTTCTCAGCAATATAATGATCTAATCCAATTCCAGAGGACTCATGATGAAAAATTCTATTTACCTCCAATGAAACAATTGACAGGATCTGAATGAAGATTGAAGAACACTTTTAAAAAAACTTTATTTCTTTCTTTTTATCTGTGTTTTCTTTCACAACATGACTAATATGAAAATAGGTTTTACATGACTGCAGGTGTATTGTCTACATCAAATTTTTTGTCTCCTCAATAGAGGAAGGAGGGAGGGAGAGAATTTCAAACTCATTTTTTTTGTTTAAAATAATATTAAATTAGTTTTTATATGTAATTGGAAAACTAAAATATAAAAAGTTTTCACAACAACTGTTCTTCAAAACAACAAGTGCTGTTTGAATAAACATCTCTGATGAAATTAACTACATATTAAGAACTCAGACGTGTTCCTCTTTTCTCTTTGTTTCCTTATGCTTTTGTTTCTGTCTGCAAATGGCTCAGTGGACTTATTCTCATAGGAAAATTATCTTGACAAAAGTTCTGTTCTGTTAAATTTATTCAACTATTATTCAGATGTGTTCATGTGTATTACGTATGCAAAATGTTAGATATTCAGTTTCACCTTTCAAGTATAATAAAATTCAATAAATAAATATACAACTAATTCTGTGTGCACTGAATTTATTCCTCTAGTTTTACGTTATATTACTAGAATGGATGAGAAGTTGTTGCATAGCATCTAGAGAGCTATCCTTGGAGGCAAAGATACCTGGGTTCAAGAACTTTTCTGACACATATAGGTTATGTGACCCTTTGCAAGTCAAATGACAATGCAGTGGCAGCTGGGTGGCTCAGCAGAGAGAGTGCTGGACCTGGAATCAGAATTTAAATAAGGCATCAGACATTTCTTACTGGCAATGTATGAATATGTGTGTGTGTGTGTGTGTGTGTGTGTGCGTGTATGTGTGTGTGTGTGTCTGTTGTGTATATATACATATACATTTACACATATACATATACACACATATGTGTGTATGTGTGTGTATATGTATATATATATATGTATAATCAAAGTCCATTGGAAAGATAAAAGTTGAGATGACCAGAGATGACCAGAGATGATCCAGGATGCTACACATGATCTTGGCATCTTTGATGTCTGAGCATGCTCTAAATGCTGAACAGTGCTTTTTTTTTAAAGTATAATTTTATTTATTTTCAGTTTTTAACGCTCACTTCCACAAGATCCAGAATTCCAAATTTTCTCCCCATCTCTCTCCTCTCCCCACCCCAGGACAGCATGCATTTTGATTACCCTTTCCTTTAGTCTACTACTACTCCTTTCAATTCTACCCCCCCACCCCCTTCTCTTATCCCCTTCTCTTCTATTTTCCTGTAGAGCATGATAGATTTCTTTACCCCATTGCCCGTATATATTATATTTCCCAGTTGCATGTAAAAACAATTTTTAACATTCAATTTAAAGCTTTCAGTTCCACATTTTTTTCTTTCCTTCCTTCCTCCCTCCCTCCCCATCCACCCTCACTGAGAAAGTAAGCAATTTGGTATAGGTTATACATGTGTAGTCATGCAAAACAATTCTATAACAGTTATGTTGTGAAAGACTCACTATATTACCCTCTATCCTGTCCTACCCTCCATTTATTCTGTTCTTTCCTTTGATCTGTCCCCCCACAAAAGTTTTGTGTCTGATTGCTCCTTCCCCCAATCTGTCATCCTTTCTATTATCTCCCCTATCTTGTCCCCTTCCCACCCCACTGCCCCACTGCTTTCCTGTAAGGTAAGATAGATTTCTATACCCAATTGAATATGTATGTTATTGCCTCCTTAAGCCAAATCAGAAGAGAGTAAGGCACATTTATTCCTTCTCATCTCCCCCTCTTCCCCTCCACTGTAAAAGATCTTTCTTGCCTCTTTTATGTGAGATAATTTACTACATTCTACCTCTCCTGTTTTCTTTCTCCTAGTACATTCCTCTCAACATTTAATTTTCATTTTTAGGTATCATCCCTTCATATTCAGCTCACCCTGTGTCACACACAAACACATGTATACACACACATACATATATACATAACATACATTCATACACATATACATACATATACATGCATGCATTTATACATACATATATACATACATACATACGGTCTTTTCAACAAGAATGCTTGAAAGTCCTCTATTTCATTGAAATTCCATTTTTTCCTTTGAAATATTACAGTCAGTTTTGCTAGGTAGGTGATTTTTGGTTTTAATTAAAAATTAATCCTACCTCCTTTGAGCTCTCTGATCTCTTTATGTAGAAGCTGCTAACTCTTGTGTTATCCTGATTGTGTTTCCACAATAACCAAATTGTTTCTGTCTAGCCAATTGTAATATTTTCTCCTTGACCTGGGAACTCTGGAATTTGGCTACAATATTCCTAGGAGTTTTCCTTTTGAGATCTCTTTCAGGAGGTGATTGGTTGGTTCTTTTCATTTCTATTTTACTTTCTAGTTCTAGAATGTCAGGGCAGTTTTCCTTGATATATTCTTGAAAGAAGATGTCTAGGCTCCTTTTTAGATCATGGTTTTCAGGCAGTCCAATAACTTTTAAATTATCTCTCCTGGATCTATTTTCCAGGTCAGTTGTTTTTTCCAATGAGATATTTCACATTGTCTTCTATTTTTTCATTCTCTTGGTTCTGTTTTATAATTTCTCAATTTCTCATAAAGTCATTAGCTTCCATTTTCTCCATCCTAATTGTTAAGGAATTATTTTCTTCAGTGAGCATTTGGACCTCCTTTTCCATTTGGCCAATTCTGCTTTTCAAGGCACTTTTCTCCTCATTGGCCTTTTGCATCACTTCTGAATTTGTGTTAGTCTATTCTTAAAGGTGTTATTTTCTTCAGCATTTATTTGGGTCTCTTTTAGCAAGCTGTTGACTCATTTTTCATGATTTTCTTGCATCATTCTCATTTCTCTTCCCAATTTTTCTTCTACTTTTCTTACTTGACTTTCAAAATTCTTTTTGAGCTCTTTCATGGCCTGAAGCCATTTCATATTTTTCTTAGAGGCTTTGGATATAGGAGTCTTGACCTTGTCATCTTCTTCTGGCTGCATGCCTTGATCTTCTTTGTCACTATGTAAGAAAACATCTTTTCACCAAGAAGGTAATCTTCTATAGTCTTAGTCTTTTCCCCCTATTTGCTTATTTTCCCAGCCAATTATTTGACTTTTGAGCTCTTTGTCAAGTGAAGGGTGTACTGCACCAAGTTTCAGGGGTTTTGTGCAGCTGTTTTCAGATATATCTGTAGAGAACTGTAAATTCTCATTTCCACCAAAGTGGTATGATCAAAAGAGATGTGTTTACTACTCTCCTGGCCTGCTCTCTGGTCTGTGTGCAACCACAAGCTCTCTTTTCTGCCATGGAACTGCTAGGAGGGTTCCCTCTCCACAGCCACTACCAGTTTGCCACACCCATGCTCCTCCTCACCCAAGCACCACCATCTAGGACCGAGACCCAGATCAGTTGCTTGGTTCTCCCACTGTCTGTAGGCCGAGAGCTCTAGAAGCAGTTGCTGCTGTAGCAGTGGCTGCTGCTGCCCTGGGGCTGGGGCTAGGGCTGTGGCTCTGTCCAAGCTCTGACCAAGCTCCTCTGCCACCCAGGTGAGAGAGCTTTCCCACTGACCTTTGAAGGTGTCTTTGATGTTTGTGGGTTGAGAAATCTGGAAACCACTGCAGCTACCAATGATTCAGTGCCCTGAGACCTATTTCTGTCCCATCTGTGCTGGCGTGGCCCAGGCTGGGCTGTGCTCTGCTCCAAGCATGGTGCAATATACCTGTATTTGTGTAGGCCTTTCAGATTGTCTTGGGCTGGAAGTCTGCTTCACTTTTTCATTTTGTGGCTTCTGCTGCTCTAGAATTTGTTTAGAGTCAATTTTTACACATACTTTGAGGGGTTTGGAGGAAAAACTCCATCACATCCCTGCTTCTACTCTGCCATCTTCGTTCAGCCCTGCCAGTGCCTTCTTCAATGACCTTTATGGCCACTGAGACAAACTGCTCTCATCTGGTGCTTGGGGTAGACATCCCCCAACTCACTGACAGATTTGAGACTTGTTTTAGCGAATCTGCCAAGGCATTTACTCACAAGTGTTGGGTGGTAGGTAAACACTAAAGATGGATGGGGGCAGCCCTGAAAAAAGTTCAGCAAGGCCTCAGATAAGACATGCTAGTCATCCTTAAAAACTCTATACACCCCACCTGTGCCTATTATGGACCTGAACAAGAATCCCCTATAGTCACCTGTCTTTTACTATTAGACTTCTAGTGATGGTGAACCTATGTCCTACTCAGTCAGCCTATTAAAGTTTTGTCTTGCTTGTAGTGTTAGGAAGCTGATTCTTTATAATAATCCTGAATCACTTTTCCCTACTATAATACCTAGTATTGTACTCCAGGCAAAATCGAGAAAAATCTAATCTCCTTTCTGCACAACATGTCTTCAAATACTGAAGACAGCTGTTGTGATCCCATTAAACAGTATTCTCTTCAGGCTAAACATATTTAGGTTTTTCAACAATTAAACCATGTTTTTGCATCCCTTACCTACCCAGAGAATCCTTCAGCGTATCAATGTAATTTACTCAAAGGTATCACCTGGAATTGAATATGATAATAACAGATGGGTTCTGACCACAGTTGCAGCATATCAGTTTCCAGTTACTTTCCTCATTATCTAATGTTAACTTGTTAATATAAAAAAATCTAGTTTCCCTTACTTGAGAAAGTTGCTCTAATGTCTCTTTCATCTGTTTAGTTATTCATCCATCTATTTATTTATTTGTTTATTTTTAAGACTGGGTCTCCATATCTGGCTCAATACGGAAGTACAGAGGCTACTCATTCATCAACATGAGGGCACATTCTATTTCCTGTATGCGATAGTTCATTCCTTCTTTGGCAACCTAATACCTATTATTTTAATATTCATTTCTATAACTTGTCTGATTAGAACCAACTAGACCAAGTAGAACTAAAAGTGATAATTTGCACATAAATACTCTCTGGTCAGTACAAATTAGATCTTTTTGCCTTTTCCTGAAATATGGCTAAGTATAACAATCCTGGCTTTAAATTAGCTCCTTCTCAATGTTACTTACCTCTGAACACAATGGAATTGCATTGATTTAAAACATATTTCTTGACTCTTTGAGGAACTGAAAAATACTTAAGAAGATTTTGGAAAGAAGTTTGTGGGTGTTAGTGAGAAGGTAGGCATATTGAGATTCAATAAATATCTCTAGGACTTTGTTATTGATTAAGACCAACTCCACCCTACTGCAAGTACTGACTAAGTACCGAAGTCATTAAGCTGGAGCCCAGTACTGGAACAATCCAACAATCCACAACTCCTGTGCAAAAGCTTATGGGAAATTAGAGGATGGTGTGTCAGAGGAAAGGAACATTACTATCTTGTTTGGGGGTGAATTCTGAAAAGTTTGACCATTAACTCTGGTGGCCAAGGAATGCAGTGATTTTTATCAAGTAGAAACTAATAACAGGGTATTTTTACTATGTGAGTTGGGTAAAGGACATATCCAAGGTTATATACAAGGATCATAGACTTGAAGTGGAATAGAAATATAGAGGCTATCTAGTCCAAGTCCCACATTTGATAGATGAGAAAATGGAGTATAAGGTGAGGTTACTTGCCCAGGCTACCCAGATATTAAGGGGCACAGCCAGGATTTAAGTTGGTGTTTTCTTACTCTAAATTCAGTGCTCTTTGATCTATTCCCTCAGTTCCCATACTTTTTCAAATCATTCCAGAAAACTGTACTCTCAGAAATGGAGGCCATCAATAACCACCCAACGGAGTTGTTTACTCAACAGCATCATTATAAATGTCCATAATCCAGCATCATTCTTAGAGGTATTATGGGAGAAAAACAAGAAATTTAAGATATATGGAGAATGACTTTCAATAAGAGAAATATCCCATACAACAAGATGATATTACTCTAGCCTGCCAGCTGGGCCTCTTCATTTTCAGTGAGTTTTATTAGATCCTCAAGAAAGAGGAAGATAAGGAAAGTATTCATTTCATTGGTACAATAAGATTCTACCAGTTCGTAGGTGTGTCCATAAGGGATTTATGAAGCCTTTGCCATTTTTTAGTGACCTGTGAAAAAGTCATTTGGGAATATTAACTATTTAGATGTCGTTAATCCATTGGGATATGGAATAGATATTAATTCACTAATATAGGTAACACTCAGGTGAGGAAAACCCTCTCTAATAATTTAGATTACCATCTTTTCTGCAACTTATACTACCAGAGATTTGCTTAGGGCACTGAGAGTTTAAGTGATTTGCCGAGGTCAAATAGTATGTCTCAGAGGTAGGATTTGAACTCAGGTCTTCCTTGCTTTGAGGTTAATTATCAACGACACCACAACTGCCTCTGTCCTTTAGGTCCCTTGTAGTAACTTTGCCCACTGGAATTTCATTGTTTTGGGGAAGAATCAAATATTTCTGGTGGAAGCTATAAATGAACAAATTCAGATGTTTCCTATTACTGAATGCTTGCTGGATCAAACACTATGCATACAGATATTGCAGCATCTAGGAATTGTGGTACCTGAAGCAAATTAAGTAGGAGTTGACATTGGTACAGAGGACAAAATACATTGCTTAGATATAATACATTTTAGTTGGGCAACTTTGGGCTCATGCAAGTAGATGTGGCAGGTAAAAAATGGGACCTTCTTAAAGAAAGGTGGGCCCAGGAATAGGGATGGAACATTCACATAATGTTGGTATCATACTGGGAAAATTCAGGCAACAGGCAAACAGGGTAAATGCAGGAGGGTTACCCTTTTTGAACAAAATTTGGATAACTCTCCAGGAAGAAGCTGGTGGGTTGGAAGGAAAGAGAGATCAGGCCAAGGACATGGTGGTGGGGCTAGAGGATGAGTAAAATACTTATGGAACCTCATTGCAAATTTGGACTTGTCCCACAGGAATATCAGCGTGCCACTGTGCCCACTGGACTTAGGAACTTACTAGGTGTCTAGGAAAGTAATTTAAACTCTCTGTGCCTCAGTTTAATTTTCTGTAAAATAAGGGGATTGGAATCAATGGGCTCTAAAATTCTTCTAGTTATAAATCTAAGATTTTGTGGTTCTGTATAATTTTGGTCCCCTAGGGATTTGGTCAACAAAAATGTGTTGCCTTACCCTAGTTAAGTCTTTGCTACAAATTATTTTCAGGGGAAATTCTCAAAATTGAACTCTCTCCTTTGGTCAGAAAAGAGTAGTTGAGAATCCACTATAGACACATGAGATTTATGCCCACACACACACATACATATGTGTATACATATACACATACACATATATATTATAAATCAAATTATTTTAGTAGTAATAGAATATTGAAGTAAAGAGAGGCAGTGTTGTATAATAGAGAGTAGTTTTGTATCCAGGAAGATCCGTATTTAAATCCCAAGTTTAACATAAACCACTCAGAGCACTGAGACTACAAATGATAAAGTTATCAGTCTGTACGGCCAGAAATAATTTTCTCATCTAAGAACTCCCTCTAACAATGAAATCACAAGACAAGTTCCTTTCCCTATATATGACTTGCTATGAGTTGAATTTCTTTATTTAGGAAAACATTTTATCTAAAGGTTGATAAACAAACAAACCACAACAACAACAAAACCACTGTGTTCTGTCATAGTGAGGGAAAGTTTCCAGAGCTCCAATAGGCAGATCAGGTCATGATCAAGGATACTGGTCATTCTAAGACAGCTTTATTATTAGAGAAGAGCTGCCATGCGATGACTGCAGTGACAAATTGAAGAGACCTCTCAACAGTGGATAAGGTCAATGTTCAGTGAACAGGCCAAGTGCTATCTCTTCCATCTGGGCATGGGGATGGCAGTTTTGTCTCTTCAGTTTGTCTTCCTTTTTCTGACTGTCTGAAATCAAGGGTTAGAATACTTCAAGGCAGATAACATAGAGTAGTCTGAAATATTAAAGGCACAAATGCTTAACTATCGATTCCTATTTATGTAGTTTCTTTTTTAAAATCCTTTAGATTAAAAGTTTAAAAAATTAGAATGATGAATTTTAACATTACAAAGCAGAAAATATATTTTAATTATTATTTTTATTCTTTCTTCCTTCTGATGAAATTTTTTTTTGTCTTTTCTCTCTGACTTGATGGTTACTGTTTTCTGGTCATACATTGCTGCCCTTTTCTTAGGGCCAGACTCCGATATAATTAGGAAATTAGTGATTTTTTTTTAGTGATTCTGACCTAAGATGTCACCATCTCTTACTCCTTTGGGGGAGAGGCAGGGAGAGCTAGGGCTAAACCCATGGCTTCTGGGTACCATGAAGAAGTAATACTCTACTTACCTCAGTGCCCAACCAGGGACTGCCTTCCTTTGACAATGCTTTTTACTTGAGACCCTTCTCATACTTCCTATTAGATACCACTAGGATCATGATTTGGAAAAACAGCATGGCAGAATCCAAAGAGCACTATAATTGGAGTCAAGAGACCTGGAGTCTGGCTTTGACATGAGTCAGCTGACTATAGATGAATCATTTAGCTTAATCTTACTCTTTAAAACTGACATACTTGTGCTCCCTACCTCCAAAGGAAAAGTGAGTTAGAAATCTTAAAGCACTACATAAATGTGAGCTTTAATAAGTATTAGGGAATATCCCATTGGGATATTACAGTTAGTTATATTTGCAACTAGTTGAATGAATTAACCAAAAGTGTTGATTTATTGAATCTTTTTAGCCTGAAAAGGTAGCATCTACTGCCAGGTCCCAGGGTCCTAACTTCATTACTTTTATATTTTAACACTTTTGTGGTTGAAGTGAAATTGTAGATGACAAACATTAAACTTGTTGCATAATGTGAATTTTCAAGGGATAAATAAATTATTGGATGGTAGGCAAGGGATTTTGCTAGGGCAGAATGGGTGATAGGTTTAGAGTCACAGAATGTGGATTTGCATTACAGTTCTGTTCCTTACTATCTGTGTAACATTGGATAAGTAACTTAGTTTCTCTGATCCTCCATTGCCTTATTTTTAAAATGTTAGGATTTTTTTTGTTTACATACGGCCTAACTCTGCTCCTCTGAAAACTTATACCCATTTCTCCTATTTCCATTAAAAGGAAAATAGGCTGTCAGGATTCAGTGGATTTCTTATAACTTCATTATATTTTTGATAATATTAACTTTCAGTGTATCCATTATTTTTATTCTGCTGACTTTGTTCTCTATAACTTCAGATTTTTCCCCATTTCCACATATTTTCATATTTGTCATTTTTAAGGCAAAATGGTATTTCATTGCACTAATATACCATAATTTACTCAGCTATATCCCATTCTTTGAATATATAGATTGTACCCAGTGTTTGGTCTAAGAAGTGAAAATAAGTATGAATATTTTCATACACATAAGCCCTCAATTTACTTATTATGAAATCTTTAGGTTTTATTCCATTTGCTGGTTTAAAGATTATGATCAATTTTGTTATTTTTACTATATATTGAATAGTCTTACCAACAACGTGGTTAAGTGTATATTACAACAAAGCCTCACAAAAACTGAATTTGATCTTGGTTTTTGTAATATATTACTTTACTCTTTTCTTTTTTATAATCCATTTGTTAAGCATCTACAGTGAGTGAAATATTATGCTAGGCACAGGGAATACCAAGACAAAAGCCCTTAAGGGATTTACCTTGTCTTAGCCAGTGAAGGGGAAAAGCAAGGGAATATGCATTTATTTAGCAGCTACTAAGTGCTAGGCCCTTTACAAATATTATCTCATCTGAGTCCCCACAACAACCCTACAAGGTATTATTCCCATTTTACAGTTAAGAAAACTGAGGCAAACAGAAGTTAAGTGACTTGCCACTGGTCACATGTTGGTAAATGTCTGAGGCTTTATTTGAACTCCAGCCTTACTGATTATAGGCCCAGCACTCTATCCACTGAGCCACCTAGCTGCCTATCACCTCAGTTTTTACATAAATAAATACAAAATACATGTGAAATAAACATAAGGTAATTTTGATAGATGAAAGGAACTAGGAGGATCAGAATTTGCCTTGTAGAAGAGGTGGGAAATAAACTGACCCTTAAAGGAAGATAGACATTGTAAGAGGGAGAATAAAGGAAGGAGCCCATTCCAGATATGAGAGGGAGCCTTTGAAATGTGATTGGGCAATATATGGAATGTTATGTAAGGAGAATCAAAAGTACGTTGGTGTGACTGGAATACAGATTGAGATCAAGTAATATATTATCATTCTGATAAGGTACATGGAGTTGGATTGAGAAGGAGTTTAAGTAGCAAAGCGAGAAGCTTATAGTTGATCCTTGTAGCAATAAGGAACCAATAAACCCCCCTGACCAAAGGGCTGAGGTGGTAAGCCATCTCCTATCTCAACAATTAGAGATAGGAATTTGATCTAAAAAAGATATTATGGGCAGAGAGATTATCTCTTTAAAATTGTGGGTAGTGGTGCTATTCTGAGTATTCTAACTCAGTTTATTGTTAATATCCTCATGTAAAACAAAAACAAAATCTTTGTCACTGGACTGACTTAGTTCTTTTTACTTCTTTTTGTTGTTACATATGGGTAGTGAAAGTTATACCCCCCCAAAAAAATACTTGATTAACTTCTAAAGAAAATATTTCATAGAACAATCAAATATCTGAGAGAATGAACCAGACTTTATGGTATACTCTTGAAAAAGCTGGATGTAAATAGATTTCTGTGAATCAAATTATATTTTCTCATTTACTTCTATTATTAAAAAGGATATGATTTTCCATGGAAAAATCTCTGTACCCAGGAGGCAATAAAATTTTTGACTAAGAAGGCAATAATACCTTATAAAGTGATTTTAAATCACTTATTTAAAAGAAACATTCTTTCTAATAAAACATTAATAATAATCATGCTCAAAATCACAAATTATACATATTGAACTATTTTTCCTCAGGGTCTCAAACCACATTGGAAATTTTTTCTATTAGTGGATCAGAAGAAGAGACCTTAAAGTTCATTTAATTGAAGACCCTCATTTTACAGGTGGGGAAATTGAGGCATAGTGAGGACAGGTGATTTGCCCCATAGTTCCAAAGGTTGTAAGTAGTCAAGGAAGACTGTATCACCTCAATTACATTTAGAAACAGTGTTCAATCCACTCCAATAATCTAGCTCTCTCTCTTCTTCTATTCAAATGTATTCACTTATAAGACCTATTGGACATGAGCATTTTGTTTAACCTGTGTCCAGATACACACCCTTTCTCTCTCCCGCTCCCTCTCCCTCTCCGTCTCTCTCTTTCTCTCTCTCTCTCTGTCTCTGTCTCTCTCTGTCTCTGTATCTCTCTGTCTCTGTCTCCCTCTCCCCCTCTGCCCTTCTGCCCCTCTCCCCCTCTCTCTTTCTCCCTATGTACATACATATACATACATATATATATATATATATGTATATATATATATATATATATATATATATATATATATGGGGGTAAAGAGACTAAGCGTCCTAGTTAAAGTTGTTAGTACTGTGAAGATCTTCTGCCCCATTGGTTTGGTGTAATCTAGCTATATTTCTATGCCAGCAAAGTTCTTCCTAAAGGAATATATTTCAAAGCACTAATAAAGTGGGAAAGGGAGAGGAATTGGATCCACAATCATTTTACTATATCTTGATGGGTTAACAATGCAGAAATCCTGCAACTACTACTGGTGGTCCAATAGTAGAAATTCATCAAATGCTACTGAATGGGAAGTTAAATGCAACAGACCATGTGAGAATATGGTGGGTGAAATAGGTAGTACCATCCATGGTTGTATCAACTATTTCTTGTCCTTGAATAAAAGACACCTGCCGTTTTGTATGAATGGGCTTCTTTAACAACTGTAATGGTATTTGGTGAGCTCCCCTCATCTCTTGCCCTTTAAGGAGGGAAACTATTATTATTCCAATAATAATACTTCCCTTTCATTTCCAAATGCTCTTCTTTTCCCCTCAGCTGTGTCTCTCTTCCTCTCCCTGTCCTCCAATGCTTTGCTTCTCTATCCTAAGTTACTGTAGTATGCTGCTTGATAGGTTACTTGCTCTAAGAGAGCCTGAAAAAGTGAAACCAAATCTCTGCAGTATAGAAAGGTGGAAATACTATATCAGTGAGAAATCTTTCATAGAATACTAATTAATTTCTTTGCGTTCAGAGTGCCTCCTGTCTTTGGAACCTTGCTGGCAGGATAACTTTCCCCAAAGGTCCCCTTTTTTGGTGCTTAGAATTCCCCCCAAAAGGAATTATTTAAATATCTCCCAGTGATATATTTGTCACTGTGCTGTGTGTGTGTGTGTGTGTGTGTGTGTGTGTGTGTGTAATCAGTGACTTAGATAAAGGCAGAGATGGCATGTTCATCAAAATTGCAATCGACAAAAATTTGGAAAGCACAGCTAACACGCTGGATAACAAAGTTAGATACCCAAAAGATTCTCGACAGCAGCATTAGGCTGAATTTAAAAAGATGATGTTTAGGAGGGATAAATGCAAAAAAGATACATAAAACTAACTTCACAAGCACAATGTGGGAAGAATGGGTGTATAGCAATATATCTATAAAAAAGACACAGGTTTGCAAACTCATAACAAGTAAGAAATATAATGTGGCAACCAAAAAATCTAATGCAAGCTTGAATTTCATTAAGAGAATAATAAGATACAGGAGTGGGGAAGTGATCATCCTATTGTCATCTACCCTTCTAAAACCTCATATGAAATTATGTTCAGTTCTGGGTGCTATAATTTAAGGACTTTGATATGGAAAAGAGTATTCAGAAGATGGTAATCAAGGTAGTGGGAGTATCTGAGTCTATAACATATGAGGATCAGTTAAAAGAACTGAAAATATCTAGCCTGAAGGAGAGAAGATTCAAGGGAACATGGTAACTGTCTTTAAGGATGAAAAAGGGTGTATTGTGGAAAAGGGATTAGATTTGTTCAGTTTGACCTCAGAGGACAGAAGTAGGAGTAATGGATAGAAACTCAAAAGAGAAAAAAAAAATAAGATTAATATCAGGAAAATATTCCTAAAAATTAGAGCTTTCCAAAACTAAAGTGGGCTAACTCAAGTGGTGATTGGTTCCCCCATCTTAGCAAGTCTTCATGAAGAGGCTGGATGACTTGTTATATATGTTGCAGTGAAGATTCTTTTGGCTTATGAATTAGACTACATATAATTATAGTAGTAGTAGTAGCAGTAATAGTAACAATAATAATAATAACAACATATAACTATGTGCCAGATAATTTGCTAAGTGCTTTGTAGTTATTAGATCATCTGATCCTCACAACAACCTTGGAAGGTAGGTGCTATTACTATCCCCCTTTTATAGTTAAGGAAACTGAGGCAAACAGTAGTTGAGTGATTTCCTCCAGGTTATACAACTAGTAAAAGTCTGAGGTGGGATTTAACGCAGGTCTTCCTGACTCTATGCTTGAAGTTCCACCACCTAACTGCCTGACTTCTTATTTAATTTCCAATATCAAATTCTATGATTCTCTGATTTTTGTGTAACATTCCAAGATGCCTTTTGGAAGATATACATTCTATCTCAGTCCTATTAGTTGTGAAAAGTGACTGCTATTTATAAGTGGAATTTCTAGTGTCTCCTGGTTACAATAAAATTTTTGAAGTTTAATATCTAAGGGAAGCAGGCAGTGTGGTACACCGAAATGAGTTTTGTGCTAAAAGTCCAGAGGCCTGAGATCTAGTACTGGTTTAGACACCGACTAGTTGTGTGATACCAGCTTAATGTGTGTGATACCCTTAACCACTTGAATACTTTGAGTTTCTTTTTCTTTTCATTTGATTCCCTGATATTAGTGTATTCCCCACTCCTTTAATTACATTGCATTTATTTTAAAACATTCTGTATATATTGCAAAGGTACATCTTCTTTCCATTATAAAATCTAAGCTCCTCGAGGTCATGGAATTTTTCAATCTTTTCTTTATATTCACATTGCCTAGTACTGTCTGGAATAAAATGAGCACTTAAAAGCTTCTTGAGTGACTTATTGATAAAGTGGAGAAAAACTGATGGATTAGGTCTGAATTGAATACTTTAAATTCATCATTAAATTATTCATATTACTATTATGTGAATAATTATTTCACCATACAAAGACATACACCAGACAGCATTCCTATCTGTAGTAAAAATTTCAAATATAAATTAATTTGATCTGTACTCCCATCAATACAGGAGTTCTCAAAGAAGATGAAAACTTGCCTAGACCTTCCCAACTCTTCTTCATATTCCCCCCCCAAATGCAGAAACCACCCAACCTGGCAAAGGCCTTCCTTGCTTTTGCTTGTACCAGTTGAACATTCTGGTTGTCCAAATGTCATCCCTCCTTCTTGACATGTGATCAGTTCATCTTCTCTTCCTGTCCAATAATTCTTAAAGATTGTTATTCCTTTTCTTTTCTTTTTCAAAATTCCTCACTGGGAATGTGTTACAGTCTGCTCAACCTATAATGAGCACCTTCATTGTCCTCTGTGATACTGATTTTCAGTTATTTGGAAACAGTTACGTCCTACATCTTGTTGCCAGGTAGCAACACTAGTAATATGTGAAAATACAGGAGAATTTGGGTTATTAAAAGATCTTTGCAAGTTTCTAAAATAAATCCAGCTTGTTATCCTTCTTTTCATCTCTGGGTCCAAGCCACCATCCATGCACTCAACACTATGTCATCCACAAACAAGAACATCTCAAGGGCCTTATTATGCACAGAGAATGACTCTGATGTGGACTTTGCACTGGATTTCCTTTACCATAGCAATGAATAACTTTGGAGAATAAGCATCTGTCTGCTTTAAGTCTCATCTGACTTTTTTATCAGAGATTCATTGAAAAGGCTCATCTCTATGATCACAGCTTCTAAGGAAGTCTGAATGACCTTGATAAATGAATGCTACCTTGGTGTAAAACTGTTAATAAAGTATAATTTCATTCTACCAATTTTTTTAAATCAGCCAACAATGAGCTCAACAGGTTCTTATACCATCTATTTTTCTTGTTCATTGTGAGATGTTATAATTATATTCCATTGTTGGATATAACTGTAAAAAGCCTACACGGCATATAATTTGTTGGGCTGGCAAGCAACTTAAACTGAGATTAACTAATAGCATCATTGACTTAAAACTAGAAGGGAAATTAGGAGCCCACCAAGTCCAACCAAGGAAACTAAGACAGAGAGGTTGAATGACTTACCTAGGGTTATTCAGCTAACAAATGAGGCAGGATTTGATACCAAGTCATGCTGTTTCCTAAATCAACTGCCCTATATACTAATGCTTTTCAAGAATGGACTTCTGGGTTCCATCCAATTGGAACATGTTGTGATGAGCTAGCTTTTATTTTATTATGCAGATAGGTTTCTTTTGCCTTTGTTTTTTTTTTGGGGGGGGAGGGGTATGTATTTGTAATGAGATGAATAGAATTCTGGATTTTTTTTTTGTCCTATGGAAAATAGAAAAAAAATAGTAGATCTTCTCTGTTTTCATTTTTGTGCTATAGGTTTATTTGCAAAGATGCGGCACCAGTAATGTGCTGTGTAACATTATGAGTCTAAAATACATCATTCTTTAAAAACAAGTTTCTTTTGGGGGTGGGGATCATAGAAAGATGTCTTAAGTAAGAGAATTGCTCAAGTACCTTTTGTGCTGCATTCTTCAGTTTCACATGAAAAGGGAATTCAAGAGCTTCATTTTGATATGTTTTTGTTTGTTGCTTCTTTCTTGAGAATTAGTGTTGTCCTCAGGCTGTTCTTCCTCTGAATACATAGACCCCATTTTTTAACTGCAGTCTTTAAATTTGCACTTCGATACACTTATCTTTGCTTTTTTTTCTGCAGGACCTATAAATAATATGAGGAGGATGCCTGGATCTAAGATCAGAACTCCATTTCTGAAGTGGGGTCAGCATATTTTGTAATAGTCTTGTCAACATTCAACTGGAAATGTCTCTTACCATTAATTTAGGGAAAAAAATCTTTTTGTGAATGGCTTCCTCTCTAACTTTCCTTATTCATTTAATTTCATCTCTTCCTTCATTAAAACATTCATGCTTTAAAAAATGCTTTGTCAGCAATTGGCATCATTAACCAAACAGGTAACTGAAATATTTGTTGAATGAGAAATGAAAATACATAAAATCTATATGTTGTTTCTATGCTATGGGCTCATGTTTAGGTGAGAATCATTTTATAATAAGCATCCTTTTCTTTAAAAAAAAAAAAGAAAGAAAATATTGGTGACCTTTGGATGAGGACCATCACAGGAAAGACTACAGACTGTGTTGTGCTTTGTGGTGAATAAATTGTGCCATAAACAAGGTTCCAGAATATTTGTCAACCTTAGATTAAAGTTATTTAAATAATTGTGCCAAGCACAAAACCATTATATCGATATGGCATTCTGAGGAAGTAAGCCTACAGGAAAACACAAATCCAAAAGCTCTATTGCTTTCCTAGCTTGAAAGATAACAGATTTGCCTTTGTGTCTGAAATGTTCTCCCCTAAATAAATTTCAAGGTTAATCCATGTTATAGGTGGATTAAAGTTGGTGTAGCCTCTTTATGTTGGCACAGCTTTTCAGAATATATTTGAAGATTTATAACTGGGAATCCTGCCCTTAGTAAACATATTTGATATGTGAACAAGGCCTCATGGCTTCATAAAGTCCTGCTCATCTGCTGGGTGGGCGCTGTTCCCAATGACAGTTGGGTTGGCATCTTGCCCCAGGCCTCAGGTGCCAAGTGGAAAGGCTTTAGGTGAAAAACTGCATACAATGCCTCTCTACTCCAAGAGGGAACTCTGCCTCATAGCTGGTTTAGAGGGTCTCCATTAAGCATGTCTTTACTTTTAATCACAACTTGTGGGCTTATATTCAAATATATCTAGTAAATGGGTCAAGGATTCCTTTGTCCTGTCTCTTCCTATCATTAAAAAGTCCTGTATTATTTATCTATTTGGGAATACAATACTGTTGCTTAGGACAATACGCAATTTGGACTTTTACTCTTTTATATCATCTAAATCAAGAGATTCTTTGACTATGTGAGACTCATATAAATTACTATTAAAATAAAATCAAAATTATTAAAAGAACTGGAGAAAACAGTTCCGTGGACTCAAAAACCATCAATGCCAAGATCAATAATTGACCATGTCTAGCTGTGTGACTTTGTTCACATCACCTTTCTGAGACAGTTTACTTATCAGGAAAAAGGGGCTAATACTACTTATATTACCTTATAGTTTTGCTGTGAGGATCAATTTATATAATGCATGAAATCTTTATAATAATAAATTGTATATAAGTGATAATTATCACTACAACAACAATAATAATAATAACTAGCATTGTATATAGCACCTTCTATTTGCCAGGCTCTGTGCTAAGCACTTTATAAATATGATCTCATTTGATACTCACAATAATCCTGGAGGTTGTGTTATTATTATCTCCATGTTACAAATGAGAAACAGAGGCAGGCAGAGTTTAAATCATTTGTCTAAGGTTATAAAATTGCTAAGTGTCTGACTCCAGACTTGAGCTCAGGTATCCCTAACTTCAGGTCCAGGGCCCTATTCATTGTGCTTGTAAAGCCCTTAGCACAAGGCCTGACATATACTAGGTGCTTAATAAATGTTTATGCCTTTTCCTTCCCCATTGATAAGAGCTGGTTGTTTCAGAGGGATTTAAACGTTACCTCATTTGATCCTAACAACAACTTTGAGAAAAATCTATTATATGTATGATTATATCCATTTATTCACATGAGGAAAACTGATTATTTTAGAGTATGATAGGACCATGGGAAGAGATTAAACAAAATCTTCAAATTCCAAATCCAGAGTGTTATTTACAATGCCATGTTGTTTCCAATACATACTAGTCAAGGAAATGCATGCCCAGAAATGGGTATCTTTGTAGACTTTTGGAGTATTCCAGTGTTTGGGTGATATATAGTTTAAGTATATGTGAGTAATGCATGTGAGGGATGCTATAGGTTAATTCCCCCTTCTCCCATTTTTTTCTTAATGCCAAGGTATTTTGGTTAATCCTGCTTGGCTGAGGGTGTGATAGTAGGAATTTCTCAAAACACTAATATATGAAAAACAGACCCAAGAGGAAAAAGCACTTGGTGCTGGGGTTGGCATGGCAGGGAACACCATGATATGAGATACTGGTTCTAGGAATGTCTGAATCCATGACTTCACTCAAGTCAGGGCCCGTGATTGGGCTCAGAGAACTCGAGGGTATATTCATAAAACTTGAGTGTTCTAATTATATAAGGTAATTCATTAGTACTATGTGTATGCTGGTTCCTTATTATTTAAAGAAATCTTGGTTTTGTTTTTCCCTTGCAAGTATAATCATTCTATACTCATGTGGTTTTGACTGAGAGTATATCACAAGGAGCCTAGGAAGAAGAGAGGGTAATATTCTGGCTACAACCACCCAAAGAATGGCCCTGAGGTTTTAGTGCTAGGGGAAAGAATGTGATAAATTAGAGAGAGAATAGGAGAGGCACCAAGCCCAAGACCTGATAAAACAACCCGTGAAAGCAGTAAGAACTTGATAAATGCTTGCTAAGATGAATCAAATATGCTGAATTGGAACAATGAGGCTGTACTATTGAAGGCAGAAATAAAAGTGTTATTTTTGGCCATAGACCTATGTGCTCCAGCAATAATAAAAATGCCATTTATATATGGTTTTAGTAATTGTTAGAAGCAAGATTTAACTAGGTCTCTCCTGTTTCCAGACTCAAAATTCTGTCACATTCTATTGTCTATTCAGCCAGAGCAGAAGTGGCATGAGTGGCCACTGGTAGCCTGTTTAGTAAGGCCTTATCTTTGCAGCAGATTTTAGGAGCAATGCTTGATTAAGTAGCAGTAAAATCCATAGGACTTAGATCTTGACTTTCTAAGCACAGACCAAATAAACCAGTAAAGCAGTCAGCTCTCTTCTGATAAATATTTTCTGATTCTGAAATTCTGATATTTCAAAGTATTTAAGTACTCATTAAGTGATCCCTGTCCAGAAGAGAGTTGGCTGCTTTTTCAAGCAAGACATCAAAATATTACTTTAGAAAGAAAGGCCTGTTTGAATAATTAGGAGGGAAAAGAGCCAATATAACTGAAAAGACTGAGTTTCCCTGAGATATCTTGTGACTGACATATTATGAAGTGGTAAAAGGAGTATCAGTCCTGGATTCTTGGGATTTGAATCCTGGTTCTATTAGTTGTTTAATTATAGAGACAAGTAGGTAGCACAGGAAATAAGATATTAGAATGAGTTAGGGAGAACTGATTTTGAATCATTTTTTCCAAATACTTAGTAGCTGCTAGTTTGACCCTGGACAAGTGTCATAAACCTTTTTATTTCCAATTTTCTTGATATGTTAAAAAGAGTGGGTTGGACTTGATGGCTTCTAAATTATATTTCTGCTCTAAATCTATGCTCATAGCCTATAGTCCTTATGTGACCTTGACAAGTCCTATATACTCTAAGCTAGTATTTTCTTCTTTTCCATTTGGCTAATTCTGCCTTTCAAGGCATTCTTCTCCTCATTGGCTTTTCGGAGCTCTTTTGCCATTTGAGTTAGTCTATTTTTTAAGGTGTTGTTTTCTTCAGTATACTTTTCAGTATTTTTTTGAGTCTCTTTTAGCAAGTCATTGACTTGATTTTCATGGTTTTCTCTCATCCTTCTCATTTCTCTTCCCAATTTTTCCTCTACTTCTCTAACTTGCTTTTCTAAATCCTTTTTGAGTTCTTCCATGGCCTGAGACCAGTTCATGTCCCTCTTGGAGGTTTTTGTTGTAGTCTCTATGACTTTAACTTCTTCTGACTGTATGTTTTGGTCTTCTTTGTCACCAAAGAAAGAC
>CM053622.1:271111942-271130333 GCA_028646595.1 Phalanger gymnotis | reverse complement strand
CAATTCCTAGTTACCAACATCTAGGTTCAGCCCAGGAGCTCAGAACAAGGGCTGGCCTAGAGTCATGCTGAGCCACCACTGCTGCAGCAAAGAGCTCCAAGGAAGAGGAGGCCAAGCCCTGGTTCTATATCTTTTTCAGTGTCAGGGGTGAGTCACACATGCCACTCACCCACGTGACCTAAAATCGCCACAAAGAGGCAACTTAAACCCACATGGTCTAAGAGCCCCTGCAGTCCCAGACATGTAAACTAGGCCCTCCCTGGAGTTAGCCCCACCTTGGGCCCCACCTTAGTTGCCAATCCACACCCACATAGGATTTACACCTAACAGGGGTTTGGGTCTGGGGCTTAGCACCTAGTAAGGCTCAATGAAATACACTGAATTACTCAAACAAAACAAAGGCCATTTTGCTTACCAACACAACAACATATCCACAAATTTGAGAACGAATAAATATCTTTATAGTTCATGACAATGCCAGTAATGCATATTTTGTAACTTAAATATAACAAATTTATTATCTTTTTCTAAGTTAACATAAAGGGAAACTCCAAGAAACATCATAATGCTTAAAAAATAGAGAGCACTGTATTCTTTCACCAACCCACCCCAAACCCTACCACTGCAAACTAGAACTTTCTCAACTCATTAAGTGGCTTTTAGAAGTATTTTTTTTTAAAATAGTACTCTTTTGAAAATGCTGTAATTGCTTATGATCTATATCATCCACATACACACACATGTTGAAAAATTCTGTGGAGAAGGAGGGCAGGATAAAGGATGTTGATAAGGTGACAACAAGAAAAGGGAAGAGAAAACTACTTTGTCTAACTAGGAAGATACAAGGTAACTTTTATTATATTGAGTTGATTTAGGCAGTTATTTGGGATAAAATACTGAACAAAATGTGTTGAAGTCCCTAATTTCTGCTTTCTCTATCCATTTTCATCCAAATTTCCTAATAGAAATACTACTGAACACAAAGGGTTATGATAATACCATTAAGCAAAGCTAAGTGGTGATTTTCTTCTTTTCATTTTCTGTATTTTGGGTCAATAGCCAGCTGTGAACCTAGAAGAAGAATGAGGTGAGGAAGTTAGGGGACAGTGGGGCTTAATGAGAAAGATGAACATCCCTGGAACTATGAAAATTTCTATACTGCTAAAGGAGGTCAAAGAACAGACTGAGAAAAATCCATCTTTGCCCCAAAGGTGGTTTATGGGCAGGGTAGTATAGAAAGAACTCTGGAATCCCAGAGTACTCTCAGTTCCTCATGGTCTAAATTTTTCATTTTGGTTCAAAGCCCAAGTAGCCCTGTCCTAATTATACCTTTGACATAAAGGTGGTAGGGGTGTTATTTTGGGGGAAATGGGCTTATGGAACCAGCAGGAAAAGGAAGATAAAAAAGTTAAAGTCAAAATTATCAAAAATATAATTTCAAAATTTTAAGCTCGGGTGAGTCTTTGGAATATAGGTAGTACAAATATTTCTTCTGATTTTACAAATGAGAAAACTGAGGCACAAAGAAGTTACATAACTTCTTTAATATAAAGCTAGTTGATAGCAGAGCCTAAAATAAACTGAGGTTTTCTGACTGCCAGAACACTATTCTTTTCATCCCTACATTCAATCCAGCAAACAACAAGCTTTTACTAAACACCTATTGTTTGCCAGGCACAGTACTAGGTCCTGGGGACACAGACAAAAATTAAATATTCCCTATCCTCAAGGCAGTCAAGTAGCATGGTGTACATGGAACACTAGTCCTGTAGTTAGGAATATCTGAGTTAAAATCTGGCCCCTGACACTTACTAGCTGTCTAACCATAGACAAAGCCTTTATTGCCACTTTGCCACAATTTCCTAACCAGTAAAACAGAGACAATAATTGTGACTATTTGTATTTGTTGCAACAACTATTTTGTTGTGAGGCTCAAAGGAGTTAATATTTGTAAAGTGTAAACTGTGGTTCCTGGCATACAGTAGGTGGTCTATGAAGGACGATGACACATACATAAATACACATATACAAAATGAGTAGAAGCTCCCATTTTCCTAGGAAGGGAGCATTAACAGCTGGGACAATCAAGAGGCTCCTTGTAGAAAATGGCCTGCAGCAGAGTTGAGATGGAAACAAAGAGGATTTTAAGAGTCTGTGATACGACTGCCTTCCTGGCATGAGGGACAATGGTGGGGAAAAAGCAATTTTATGTGTGAGGAACCAGAAGGCCAGTTTGACTAGTCAGTAAGGTTAAGGAAAGAGCATGGTATACAATCATGCTGGGGAGCAAAAACAATAATCTTAGGAAAGTAGGTTAGGGTTAGGTTTTAAAAGTCTTTAAAAGACAATCAGAAGAACTCATATTTGTTCCTTGAGGCAATCGAAAGTTTATTGAGCAGGGAAGTGGCATTGCTGGTTCTATCATCATAGAAAAGTTAGTTCAGTAGTTGGATGAAGGATGGACTTGAGTGAAGAGAGACTTAGGGCAGGGAGACTAATTAGAAGACAATTATAATACCCTAGGCAAGTGGTGATGGCATCTCTGTGACTAAGAAAGAGGGGCTCACATGTGAGAGTTGCTGTGGAAGTAGAAATGGAAAGAGGAGGAACTGATTGGATATGTGGAGTGAGGGACAATGAGAAGTCAAGGATAACCCTGAAGGTGTTTTCTACAGAAACACAAATACTTGGAAAAGAAATAGTTCTAATAGTTTAAAACCAAGACTTCTGAAACATTCTGATAGCCTTTCCTCAGTCCTCATCCTTTTCTACCTCTCTACTATACTTTCACGCTTGATCACCCTCCCCTCCTGCATGTTCTTTCCTCTCTGGGTTTTGAGGTTGATATTTTCTTCAATTCTCCTGAGTCCTCTTTGATGGTTCATCTTTTAATCCATGGCCCTTTAATGATGAGTATTCCCTAAGCTCTTCTCCTCTCCTCTCTTCCCCCTTCCCCTCCCCTCTTTTCTAGATTAGGTTCTATCTGTAATTGAGTAATTGATTTAGAAGGAAATCATCATTAGACATTTATTATGAAACTATTAGCTATATGACATTGTGCAAGGAGAACAGCGTCACTAGATCAAAATGAGTGTGTGTGTGTGTGTGTGTGTGTGTGTGTGTGTGTGTGTGTGTGTGTGGTAAGGTGTAAGAAGCCTGGAAAAGTGGGGTTAGGGTGAGATAGGTTATAAAGGGGTTAAGATAGATAGCATTCAAGTTTATTGATGTGTTGGGTAGGAGGTATTTGAGGGGGTTACATTCTCAGATTTGCACTTTAGGAAACTTACTTTAGCAGTTAAGTTTGGAGGAAGGATTGGGGGGGAGGGGTGGGAAGAGACTTGAGCCAGACAGACCCACCAGCAGGCTATTTGAATTTTTTTTGGAGGCAATTGGAATTAAGTGACCTTTCCAGGGTCACACAACTAGAGGTCTGATTTGAATTCAAGACCTCCTGACTCCAGGGCCAGTGCTCTAGCCACTGCTCTACCTAGCTGTCTCCCTATGGAAGTTTTTAAAGTTTACAAAGCAAATCCATCACAATAGTCTTATGAGGCACGTGCACAAAGTATCAACATGCTCATTTTACAGATGAGGAAAATGAGAGTTTAAGTTACTGTAATAGTCTCTGGAGAGAAAACAAGTGAAAGGATTGAGACTTAAACCTAGAACTTCATAATCTAAGTCTAGCATTCTTAAACAAAATAAAATTGCCATCAAATATATTACATTGATTATATTAATGAGATTAGTCAACATAATACAATGGTTTGAATCAATACAATCAATAACTATTTGGTAATCACATGCCATGTGCCTAGAACTGGGATAGATACTAGGGGCAGTATAGTTCTATTTTCTGGTTTTCCTAGTAGACTAAGTCTACTCGTACTAATTCATCTCTACCACTGTTCCCAAACAACTATGGTAGAGAGAAATTTTCTCTAGAAAGCATTATGTTTCCTGGATGAGGATCCAGTTTTTCAGTAAAAAAGTTAAAAGGAGCTATAATGATCCACAATTTTTTTTTTCATGCCACAGGCTATAGGGCCACTATTTGAAAAAAATGAAATGAACTATTACTGGTATTAAAGTATTTGTAATAATGCTCCATTTCACCAATATATGCAATTTAGAATTATTTTGGTCCAAAGAGTTCTTCACTGATCAACTCTGGGCCATAAGACAAGGATTTAAAGACATCTAGACTAATATCATAATTATTTAGATAGATCAGAATTGATTTTAATTATCTATGAACTCTGTGGTGATGCAGAAGAAATATGTCTTTTTACCTAATAATAATAATAACAAGAACTACCATTTATATGCCATTTGAAGTTTTGCAAAGCACTTTACCAATGCTATCTTATTTGATACAACAAGCCTAGAAGGTAGGAACTATAATCACCCCCATTTTACAGAGCAAACCAAGGCACACAGAAATGAAGTAACTTGCCCAGGGTCACACTGCTAGGAAATGTCTGAGTTTAGATTTAAACTCAGTTCTTTCTGACTCCAGCTAAATAACCTAGCATTTCTTAAATGCCTACTATGCACTGGACACTGAGCTGAGTACTTGGGATACAAACAAAGCACTCCGCTCCCTCAAAAAAATCACTGGTCCATAACTCTATCTACTGCACTGTCTAGCTCCTTCTATTACCTCATTTCATTGTCATTGCAAGTAAGTGGTGACCATGACTCAAGAAAATACTGGGCTTATGTTTTACATCTCCAGTCTTTTTTTTTTTTTTTTTGGAGGGGGGAAGGCAGAGCAATTGGGATTAAGTGACTTGCCCAAGGTCACACAACTAGTAAATGTGTCAAGTGTCTGGGGCTGCATTTGAACTCAGGTCCTCCTGACTCCAGGGCTGGTGCTCTACTCACTGTGCCACCTAGCTGCCCCTCCAGTCTTATTATATAATGTATGCAAACACCCAATCATAGCAAATTGCTGAAAATGTTTAAAATGAGTACTCTGGAAATATTCTCCTTTTGTTTCAGCCTCAGGATACCTTGTTGCAGCAGGTGTACACAAGAAAATTAGTTACTAAAAGTTAGGAGCCTTTAATCTCCTTAGATCAGAACAAAGGAAATTGTTATTTGCAGTGTAGGATCAAATTTGTTCAAGAATGTGATTACACTGCTATAGACTTTTTGACCTGTTCTCTTTCCAAGTCTGAGTAGGCTGTTTATAATTGTTTGTTTCCTTTCTATGAGGAAAACTTCTTGATACAGAATTGTGTTTCTTTGTTTCTCGAGTTTTTCTTGATATAAAAACTCAAGTCTATATGAAGTATTACATTTGGGTTTTGGTAAAAAAAAATAAAAACAAAAAACAAGCACCTTTCCTTTTTTGGGGTGGAGGGAGCACCAAAGGGAAGCAGTTTGTAGTATAGACTCTTGACTGAATGAAAATCATTAGTTGGATATTATACAGAGGTGACCCTCAAAGTATTGGTTCATCATGAATATTAATTAACACAATATATTTTATGAGTCTTAAATTTACCATAATTTGCCTATTTCTCATACCATGGGATACCGCAATAACTATATCTATACCCTTCTAAAAATCAAGAAACTATAGAAAAGATGAGTCTTTTGAGTATAACAATATTAAGGGTGAAATAATGTATCCAATTATTTCAACCAAAAGAAAAGACTATAATTTTGTTTGAATTATGGTCGTCAAGATCTGCCATTCGTTTTTATGTCATTTTATGTCATTCTCAACATAGAATTGACATAGATCAGCTATAATCCCACAAGTCTCATACAGTTAGTCACTGAAGGGGAGCAAATCAGAACAATTATTTAAGACAAAAGTTCTTTAAGTGATGACTCCAATAGAAGGAAAAATTCTAGGAATCTTTCATAGTCTTAGAGTTTCTATCTCATTCTTGTTCACATTCTCCTTCAAAGTAAAATTCTGACTATCATGATAGCAAACAAATGCTGTATTTCCTTTCTAAATGTAGAAACAGTGTAGCTGAGGGCAACACTGATTTAGTGTACAAGTTCATCTGCAAAATATGATGGAAGAAGGAGGCAGAACATTACATTGTTTTTGTCTTAAAAAAGACAGTGGAATAAGCTGAGAAGAAAATGAGCCCACAAGAGTCGTGTGGTATCCAGCTGACTCATTTTATCTTAAAAGAGTTGCTGAACCAGAAAGAGTCATTTAGGAATCAATTCCCAAGATATAAAAGATGCGATTCCAAAAGAATGGAAAAGGATGTTGTTTTTGTTGTTGTTTTTAAGGTCACAAAGAATGCTTTTACCAAAGAAAGGTGACTGAGAAGGCATTAACAACAACCATAAGCTTGCTTTCTCATCTCTACAAAAATTTTGAAATTTTATATGTATTCACTGAGGGCATCTTTGATAAAAAAATATAAAAACGAAAAACAGAGATTTACGCAGGCAATTTTTTTTAAAGAAGACTGAATCTTTACAATCATACACCTAAGTAATAGATGTAGTGATATAAGACCCATTATGTTTATTGGTTTAAAAAAAAACTTATTTTATAGTACAAAATATAGCCTTACATGTAATCCCCAAACAAAATGACTCATATATACATCATTATAGGCAGAATTTCTTGACACATCGAAATATAGGCACAAGTTGTTAAAAAAAAAAAACCCACCAATTGAGCATTAACATTAAGCAAGATATGAAGGAAAGATAGATAGATAGATAGATAGATAGATAGATAGATAGATAGATAGATAGATAAATAGATAGATAGATAGACACATATATGTACATATGAATGTATATGTTTGTGTATATGTATATGTGCATATATACACATAGAAATGTGTGTTAGGCAAAATTTTTCAGCAGTGTCACAGAATTTGTCCTCTATAAACATCCATCAAAAAGAGGGTTCCTTATTGATGAGGGTTTCTAAATATTCTTTTTTCAAAGATGAAGTCTACCAAAATTTTACCAAATGTCATTTTAATACTGAATACTAAGTAGTAGTATAAGAAAATTTGCATCATTTTTGGGATAATTTTGCATTTTATTTGAGAATCAATTGGGAGATACCCAAGATTTTAAATAAAGGGAATGAAACGTTAAGACCTGTGTATTAGGAATATCAGTCTGGCTGCTGTGTGAAGGAAGGTTGGGAGAGGAAAAAGTCTTGAAATAGAAGACCAGCTGTAAAGGCAGGAAGTGATGAGAGCCTGAAAATGTTTCTATATGCCCTTATTTCTGTACTGATTCGGGGTCATTCTATAAATCATCTGAGATGGCTGGGCAGCCAGACAAGCCACATTCAACAAGGGTAACTCCGTTACTTTGCCTTACCCCTTCTTCTTGCCCACTCTACTCAGAAACTGACTTGGTTGTTGGAGTGCTTATGTGGCTTAGATGACATAGGAATCATCAACATTATTGCTTCCAGTGAGATGCAGGTCCAACAGGCCATACCACTTACTCTGTCTTATACTATCTGTCTTACCATCTATCATGATTCTTTGCCCTGAAAATGCCTCCAATATTGTCATCTTGCTTACTAATGCAACTTAAGGACTGCTAAGTCCTTACATTTGGCAATCTGCTACACATTCAGGACTTCTAAGCTCTTCAATCTGTGTTTTACATAAACTTTCTTTTATGTAATCTTTGTCAAATTGGAATGTGCATTCCTTGAGAACAAAGCCTGTCTCAATTTTATTGCAACCCCAGCTCTTAGCATGGTGCTTGACATGTAGTAAACACTTGACAGACGCTTTTTCAACCACTTCTTCAAAATTATCCATAGAGAAGTCATTAATGCATAAATACATGGGTTTTTTCATAAATACCTGCACACCCTGAACAACAAAAACAACAACTAGTATATAGTCTTTTATAATTTACAAAACACTTTACATATGTTATCTTATTTGATCCTCACAACATCCCTGAGTTAGGGTTTTGTTCTTATCCCAATTTTATAGATGAGGAAACCAACTGTAAGATATCAAGTGACATTCCCAGAGTAAAAGGGCTATTAAATGTCTGAAGCAGAGTTTGAACTCACATTTTCCTGATTCCAAGTTCAGCATCATATCCAATACTCTATCCATGGTAGTGTATATTCTACATATATTTATGACTCAGTCGTCAAAAAATATCTTACTCACAAACTCTTAAAAAACTGGAGAAAGATTCATCTTCTTTAAAACAAGGGAGTTAGCCTTAGGTGACCTCTAAAATCCTTTCAAACACCAGACATTTATGTTCTTACCTTATTGATCATTGTAATGGCAAGCAAAGTCAGACTTTTTGCTTTTTTTTTCTTTTGGAGTGCTTCTCAGCACTAAGGTAACCAAGTGTCTTTGATTGAGCCTTGCCTTTGATTGGATCAAGAGTCTTTGATGACCTGCTTAAGTCACAAGAAAGCCTAAGTCACATGAGTTTGAGCCATGTAGTTGTGATGCCCTCTGACCCTGAAAAAGTGTATATATACTCAGAGGTTAGCATTTTGCTTTGGGGGCTCACTCATTGGAAGAGTGTTCATATGATTTGGCTAGATGAGACTCTAGGTAGCCATTAATAAGCCCCCCCCGCCCCCACCCCGCTCCGCTTTGAAAACCCAGATCTTGGTTCTTCTCTCTATGTTAACTATGTATATATATTGCTGTGGACAGAGAGTTAGAAGCCCTATATGCTGATTTGTGTTATTTTCTCTGGTTATATAATTTCTGCTTGTAATTTCTGTTTATGATTTCTCTGAAGTTCAGGGTGCTGACTTTTCCCCCTGAATTAAGTTAATGACCTGAGTATTTTAATTAAAATGAGATTGTAAACTCCCCCCAAAAAAAACTGGAGAAAGAAAAACTGGCAAAAGAAAATTAGAGAAACATGGAACATATTACTTATCTGACTTATGCATAGGCAAACAATTTATAAATAAACAAGAAATACAGAGCAAAGATAGATGTAAAATGGATAATTTAAATTACATTTTATTTAAAAAGTTTTTGTATAAATAAAACAAATATAGCCAACCTCAGAAGGAAAACAGAAAATTGGGAAGAAAATTTTAGAGGCAGTCAACCATATAAAGGTCTCATATCTAAAATATATAAAGAACTTTGTCAAATCTATGAGTATGATTCATTCTCCAACTGACAAATGGTCAAAGGATATGAACAGGCAGCTTTTCAGTGAAGAAATCAAAACAATTTATAGTTATATGAAAAAAATTCTCTAAATTATTATTGATTAGAGAAATGCAAATTAAAACAACCTTAAGATATCATTTTACCCCTACCGGATGGGCTATTCCCATCTATTATTTAATAGAATGGGAAAGTGACAAATGTTGGAGAAAATGTGGAAAATTTGGAACATATTGATTGTTGGTGGTGACTATTTTTTTTTTCTCCAGTGCCTAATATAGTGCTTGGCATATAGTAGAAAGCCCCTCCCCCCAAAATTGTTGAATTGAATTGAAATGCTTCTTGAAATCCTCAAAATTGTGTGATTAGTACAATTAGAGAACCATTCATTTCTACTAGTATGCATGCATTTTGACAGATGAAGAGTCCTTGGTCTTAAGTGGTCTAGATGTCCACTTTAACCAAGAAATTAGTGGGAAGGGCTAATAAATACAGACTGTGTCAACGAACCAAAGAGAGCAAGCAATGAAATTATATTAGAACTCAGAAAAAAATCAGAGTCTACCATGGATAGAAAAAGCACAAGGATAATGAGAATAAGAACATCAGGTTTGTAGGATAAGCTCTGCTACTAAGTCTATGTATGACTTGGGCATTTCCCCTTTCTGGGCCTCAGTTTCCTCACATATTGAGGAAGTGCTCCAAACACCATTGTACATGTGTCATTCTCTTCTATTCGATTTGGTTTTTAGTTGTTTTTCAGTCTTGTATGACACTTTGTGACCCTTTTGGGGGTTTTCTTGGCAAAGATACTGGAGTGGCTTGCCATTTCTTTCTCCAGCTCATTTTAAAGATGAGGAAACTGAAGCAAACCAGGTAAAGTGACTTGACCAGGGTCACGTAGCTAGTCAATGTCTGACACTTGATTTGAACTCATGTCTTACTGACTCCGGGCCTAGAGTTCATATCCACTGTCTGCTTAGCTCACTCTATTCGATTCTGTTCTGTTCTGTTCTGTTCTGTTCCGTTCCGTTCCATTCCTAATTCTATTCTGTTGTCTTCTTTATTTTCTTCCTTCTCCTCTTCTTGTTTTGTGCAGTAGGACCACTGTTATAAGACCTGAAAATTAATATTATGTGATGCAAGGAAAATCATTGAACCTCTAAGAGTCTGTTTCCTCTTTTTATGTAAAATGGGGATAATAATACTTGTACTATATACTTCTTAGGATTGTTGTGAGGAAAATACTCTGGAAAACTTCAAGTATTTCATAAATGTAGGTTGCAAATATTTTATTCTATTCCATATAGTCATAAGTCAGATTTACCAGCATCTTATCACCAGATACTGAAGAATAAGAAGAGATTTTGATACATCTGAAAATTTCAGTTGATATCATTTATTCATTTGTGTGCACTGCTTCAAAATTATTTTGGTAAAGATTTACTTTTTCACATATCCATAATTTGGCTTTGAGAAAGAAAAATTAAATTTTACAGATTTTAGCCTCCAAACTAGAGCATCAAATTTTGGCCCTAACATGCAGAAAGGGAACAATCATAATTTATATTGTAGCCAACACTCCAAATCTAATGCCAATAGTGCAAACTTTAAAGCCAATTGTCATATCTGGCCTACAGTATCCTCCATCTGTGTATTGACACGCAGCTCTCTAGTCAAACATGAGGTAACAATCTGCACAATATTGACAGCACCATGTCATTCATTTCTCTCTGGGTTAAGAGAGCAAGAGCCACATTTTTTTTTTAAAAGCTGGAGATTATTTTCTTTCCATTTTCTCATTAAGTCTGTCTTTTTCTTTCATCTTGGGACTCTGCTTTTGGTTTCTAGTTAGAATGAAATCTTTTTTTTTTTTTCTCCCTCTTTCTCAGCTTGCCCTTGACAACTATGGAAACAAAGGAAAAAGCCATAGAAAGCCTGAATAATTGATTTTTAGTTGGTCTTGCAAAGCTTAATTCAAGTTTTCATGGTTAGAAAGGTAAAAAAAAGAACTCTGTTTTTATTGAATTAGTTCCAAATTGCTCAGGCTGTTGTGGCCTAAAAAGGAAAAGAAAAGCTGGTAATGTTTTGTTTCTTGGTTGTCACTATGAATACAGTTCTCTAACTGGTATGTTCAAAAGCAAAGAAACAAAAATTAGACACACACAAGATGTTATCTCAATAAAAAAGGCAAGGGCAATTCAGTTGACACATTTCAACAGGTAAATGAGATGCTCCTTTTTTTTTCCATTCAGAAAATGCTTTAGCATTCCGAGGCAAACAGAACTTTCTTCATCTGGTCAATTTGTTCTAAAATGAGCCATTACTAAGCCATCTCTTCCCAGGGTTAAACACCACCACCAATCTGCACATATTCTACAGGGAGGAAGAAACCTAGCTGAAAGGTTCCATGGGTAGCAATAAGAGTAAGAGCTGAATAATCAAAGACAACTCCTCTTTCTGTTTTTGAAGTCCCCTTTCCAATGTCCCACTGTGCTAATTACCATATGCCATGTGTAAGTGGTGATGTGCATTCTCTACTCACTGTTCAAATAGCTGTTAATGAATCCTGTCATCATCAGTGATTCTGTAGAGTTGTGGTGTTTCCAGTAAGACCTAAAGGGAACTTTATCCAAAGGGTGTGAAAATGATACGTTTCCTTAGCACTGCAAACTCAGTTTCTGGTCTTTGCTTCTGGAGATTTTGTTTTTTAGGCTTCAAAGAATTCATTAAACTGTTAGCTCCTTGAGAGAAGGGACTCTCTCTTGCCTTTCTTTGTATCCCCAGTGCTTTGTACAATGCTCGGCCCATAGTGGGTATTTATTAAAAGGTTATTGAATGTCTGGATAAACAAAGTGTACTTTTATTTCCTTGTTAATTTTAGAGACCTGGGTGTAAATAAATGTTTATGATTTTAAACCACCACACTTAATAAAAACAAACAAAAATATTCACAGAGTAAGAGGAATTAGAAACAGAGAGGCCAAAACAATTATTCAATTTGTTATGGAAGTTTTTAATTTACTTTTATTATTCTGGACTCAGGGTCATTCCTCCTGTAAATTTTGGTTAACTAAAGTCTGTCTTAATATCAAATTCATCTGAACAAAAGCTGTCCCATGGGTTGTAAAATTTTACTTAAGAGTCTTTAGCTTTCCTTAGGTATGAAGCAAGAGGAAGAATTTTAATTGTCCCTGCCTCTTTGGAGACATGTAAATCCTCTTCCTCAATCAGTCTAATTGTGAATCCTACAAATATACTTTAATCTGTAACCTGCTTCAGTTTACCTAGTGTTTGATGAAGCTTGTTTCCTTAAGGGATGTATGAGATTAAGATTGTTTAACTAAGTTTTTTCAACCTTTATGACATTAAAAGAAGTACAGGATTATGGATCTACCTTCTCTTTATTTTTTATGTACTAAGAGGAATGTTTCATTATGTAAATTAATTATTTATCTGATATAATTTTACCTATAAAAAGCCTTTTCAGGATCCCTTAATTGTTCAGGTTATCTCTGAGACCTGACTTTGATCATAACAATAAAACTTAGGTTTTTATCTTTATAGTCTCTGCATTGTGGAAAATATATATTTGGTAGCAATTAGCCACCATATGAACTCAGAGAGGCAGTATTTGTCCCACAGCAAATTGACTGAATTGAGTTTTCATTTATCATATCTTTATTAGCACTATTGTGCTGCATGCATGCACACAAATGCAACACGCAATGTCTGAAGTTTTCTCACTCTGAGTTTGACTCTTCATTCATCTCTTTTTCTTAATTTATCTCATGCAAAAAAATACAAAAAAAACCCAACCAAACAAAATTAGAGTGTCAAGTTCTACTACAATTTTATAGGAACAGCTAGGAAAATTTAAAACTATTATCACCCTAATTTTAAAAGTAAGGAAATTGAAGTTCAGATAATTTGCCTGAGGTAATATAACTAGGAAGTATCAAAGTCAGAATCTGATTCCAGATCTTTCTGGCTCTATGCCTTTCTGTGAATCTCTCCACTAAATCTGTGAAGGATTTCTTCGAGCATCTCAGTTCATAATTTGATGTGTCCTTAAAATGAACCACCTTCCAGAGATGATTCCATTTTCCCATTCCTCTGGACTTTTCAATCATGCCCCAGAAACCACTCTGACACTGAAACTCACATCTCAGAAGTGTTCTTTCATCCTAAGTCCCCTCTGTATGGTTAGGAGGCTCCTGCTAGAATTTCCATTCAATGAAGACACCGTTCATTTTTTTTTTTATTTCCCACCAGGTTATAGTCTCTGAATTTCTTTTTGTATGCCCCCTCAGAGGGTACTTTCTCTCTCCTGACTCTACTTTCCTTTTATATGTTCTTTCCATGAAGAATATAAACTCCTTGAGGGCAAGGACTGTCTTTCTTTTTGCTTGTATTAGTATACCTAGAACTTAGAACAGCGTGTAAACATAGAAAACACTTAATAAAAAATTCATTGATTAAATAATTGAATGAATAAATGGTCACTCAACTCTATATTCAGGCAGAATCAAAGACAATAGCTAATAATACAGGATATCTATTTAGAAAAACAAAATGGATGAAAATGGTTTTGTCTGAAATGTGAATCTGAATTCATTTCATACAGAGATTCCTTTGTTTCCTGACTTACTTTAAAAGAAACAGTCTTCAAAAACCAGCATTGGTTTTGAAATTAATCTCTTAGAACTAATGAAAACTTAGAAAGCTTGGAATTAGTGTGGAGATAATAATATAACTTCATGATAGCTATGTAGTTAATTGCCTATGAGGGCATATGGGCTCTTAGCACTCAGCACTCAGCACTATTTCCCTATTATAAATGCTTAGAAGTTATTTAAGTTCCTCTAGGATAAGAACCAACTCCAACTTAGATATTTACCTAGGGTTCCAATAGATATGTATTACTACTAATAAAGGCAACTTAAATATATTTTTAAAATATCAGAGTGTATAGGTATTTATGAAATATATGACGTTGCTATTTCTAACATCTTATGAATCAAGATAGGTTAAATTTTGTCAAATTGTAAACCAAAGACCACGTTGGAAATTAAAAGTTTATGTGAAGAGGGCCTAATGCATTGTGGTGGCCCTGAGAGTAGACAGAAGCAAATGGATTTAAAAGACAGCTTGGATATTGAATCATCACAACTTCACAACTGATGAACTATAGGGGTGGTGAGGAAAAAATGAAGAGTAATGAAGATAATGGATAGCAAGAAGAGGAAAGAAAAATATGAAAGTTAGAAGAGGGGGAGTTTAAATGTTGAGTTTGAGATATTTTTAAAGCTTCTAAATCTGCATATTATCTGGATAAAACTTATAATCATGCCCAATAGTCCTATTCTTTTTACATCCTCCCATTAGATCCCATGAGTTTAATTATGACTTTATGTAGATGACTCACATAGTCATCCAGTCTTAATCTTCTGACCTTTCAGGGCTCATCACCAAATGCTTCTTGGACATTTTGAACTATACTATCCACAGACATTTCAAACTCGAGTTCAAAAGAGAACTCATTATATTTTCCCCAAAACCTACCTCTCTTTGAAACTTTCCTATTTCTGTTAAGGGTATTACCAAACCTCTAGTCATTTTGGATTTGCACCTTTTTGGATTCCTGAATTCGTTCACATTCATCTCATATATCCCTCCACTTTTTCTTCTTTTATCTTTGCACCTAAGTGCTTAGCACAGGGCATGAAGAAATTGATATTTATCAAATGCATGTTTATTCATTGTTGGTTTAGTGTCTTGAAAGCTCCAAAAGGAAAGATTATACAGGAAGAGAGGATATGTCGAATATCCATGTAAAATCCATGTTAAATAGTGTAGAAAAATCAAGAGGACAGAGAAAAAAGTTTGAGGATTTAGCAACTCGGATCACTGGTAACTCCACATAGAGCAGATTCAGTTGAATGATGAAGTCCAAACCAAAACATGAAGTTAAGAATTTTGTGAGAGAAGAGTAGGTGGAAGCAGTGATCACAATTTTTTTTTCAAGGAACACAGTTTTGAAAGGAAGGAGAGATATATAGGAGGTATAGAATAATAGCTTGGCTGAATGGGAGGGTCAAGTGATTTTTTGTGTTGTGTTTTATTTTGTGCATGGAGGTGACATAGGCATGTTTGTAGGCATTAGGGACTGATCAAGTAGATAAAATGGGATTGGAGATTTGAAAGCGAGATAAGGCTATTTTCAAGGACAATCCTTCAGAAGACACAGGGGAAGGTGTTTAAGTAGAGGCATTGGCCTTGTGAAGGAAAAGGGTCACTTTTTCTTCTGGCATTCAAGTAAAGGAGAAGAGAATGGGGGATATGTTGGTTGGTCTTAAAAGGCAGAGTGAAGGGGAAGAGTAAGCTCAGAAGAATGGTCTCTATTTTCTTAGGGGTATATAATTCAAGGTCTCCTGCTGAGGAGAGAGTGTCAGTGAGGGAGACTTGAGGAGAAAAGAGATAGTATAGAAACCCACTGTGTAGAATTCAAGAGACTATGAATTAGGTGATAATAACAGCAACAAAAATGACAACAACAAAAGATTACCTTGTGACAGTGAGGGCATGAGATTAGATAATGTAATACTGGTTTAAAGTGGACCTAATCAGAATTGTTATGTTACTTCCCCCCTACTGTTTCAACAATCTGGCCAGCAGCTGCTGTGGGGAGTGTAAAATCAACAACAATCAGCTCACAGAACACTGCAAAAGCCCAGGTTCTTTTGATCTGCTTTACTAAGGAAAGCAACGTTAAGGAGTTAACAAGCTTACTTTAATTCAGCATACGAATACCATTCACTTAGTTCAGGGGAAAAAGCCAGCATCCTGAACTTCAGGGCAAATACAAACATCAACAGATAGACCAAATAGAATTCATAGTTACCAACATCTGAGTTCAGCTCGGGAGCTCATAACAAGGGCTGGCCCAGAGCCACACGAGCCACCACTACTTGTGGGTCAGAGCTCCAAAAAAGAGAAAGCCAACCTCTGGTTTTACATCTTTTTCAGGGTCAAGAGTGAGTCACACATGCGACTCACCCACATGACCTAAAATCATCACAAAGAAGTGACTTAAATCCATGTGGTCTAAAAGCCTCTGATGTCCCAAACATGCCTCTCAAACTCATGTAAACTAGGCCCTCCCCTGAGGCAAGGAGGTCATCAAGGACTCCCAATCTAATCAAGGAAACAAAGGCCAAACTGTTCAAGGGCACTTGGTTGAACTGAGTGCCAAGAGCCCATTTCGATTGCCAACACAACTCCACTCAGAAATGGGTGAAAAATAGCAAAGTATATTTTGGCAAGACCTGAGTAAGAATTTTTCTAAAGTGCCAGAAGTATTCAGGAGTAGAAGGCAATGTAACACTGAAATAAGAAGTTACAAGATCAAAAATGGTAAAGAAATAAAGTGAAGTCAGAGTAGGAGTGATAATCTTAGAGGAGGGGAGGAAGAAAGTAGAGGAAAAGTGAAGGGGAGAGGGATAGAGAGAGGGAGAGAGAGATGGAAAGGGAAAGGAAAGAATAGGGACAGAAGAGACACTGAAGGTCTTGGTAGGGAAGAAGACATAAAAAGTAAGGTATTGGGAGACAGAATTATAGGAGGTTGTGATCAGAGAAATGGATTTGTGAGTTATTTACTGCGAAATTGGACTATTTGTCAGTGATTATACAACCAATATGTGTGTAATTATCCTTGTGTGTGAGTAAGGCAGAGCAAAGGGAAATATCATGGGAGATGGGAAGAATAAGACACTAGGAAGCCAAGGTGTTTAAACAAACCTCAATCTATATGATGAAGTCTGCTAGTAGAAGACCAAGGAGTGAGATGGAGAAATCTTTAAATACTGACCTTTTTTTTGAAAAAAGAGGAGAAAGAATTACCTGGGTACCACTGAGTAACTGCTACTGAGATCTGGATCTGGACATAAATCAAATTAAAGAAAACCTCAAAGGAGAAAGGATTGCTGACTGTCGTTAGAAAGCAAAGAAGCCTTCAAGTACATTAAGTGGCCTCTACGTAGAAACCTAAGAAGAAATGGCCAATAAATGGCCAAAAATTCTCATAGGATGAGAAGAAATGGATGAATTGCTATTTTTGTTACTGGAAGGAATAGTTATGATGATGGGATCATGGAGCCACTGGAGTATCTGAGAGGTCATCCTCTGCTCATGAATATCTAAACTTCTTAAAAGGTAACGGGTATTAGAGTGGAAGCAGAAAAAGAACAACTATAAAAATTAACCAGTAGTCTATCTTCTGTTGATGAGACTTTATAAATTAATCTAGACTGATTATGTAAATAACAGGCATACATTTTGTCACTGATTTACACTTGTAGCATTTCCAGTCTGGTAGATTCTTGCCAGAGTGTATAATCTCTGAAATAGCAATGCCAGAGGCTGTTGTATGCCATGATGTGGTAATATGATATAACTGAAGTGGTAGACTATTAGAAAAAAAATGTACTGGGCTTTTCAGATGGAAAGTCAGTCCAATTTCTGGCTACAATTCAATCAAATCAACTGTAGCTTAACCTGTTAGGACTATTTACTAATAATATTTGTTTCAGAATTATCTCTTAGTATGCTTCAAGACCACAAGAAAATTTCGACAAAGTCAAAATCATACCTAATCAAAGGAAATGTTATAAATGATAGGATACTACATGAAATTATAGGAATTTTAACCCAAACATTTTAGAACATGGTGTCATCTTATGATGGAAAGAACACTAGACTTAGAGAACAGGGACTTGGATTCAAATCTCCCTCACTGCCATTCATTCAACTTGGGCTTCACTTTCCTTATCTATAAAATCAGGTTGAATAACTAATGTCTCCTGCAGCTGCAAGTACATGATTCTATGGAAAGGGAGGAGTGATGGCTGAAGAGAGAGAGAGAAAGAGAGAGAATAGGGGACAGACACAGACAGACAGAACAAAGTAGTAAACGTACATACAAATATAACCATCCAGCAAATATCCAGTCTTGGTTAAAAATAAAACCTAAGGGCCACATGAGCTTAAAGTAGAAAATCATTTGCAAAATATGGAAGAGAAAGATAATAAGTACTTAGGAACTCTATGGCTGCCAACAAAAATCAATGAAGGGGAATGAGAAATAGTCTTGGAGAATTTTATGTGAGACCCACTTAAATGAGATTCCTCAAGAGCATTTGTAAATGAAAGGAGAACATATAGATATGAAATGGAACAGATCAGCTGGCATTTTCAGATTGATC
>CM053622.1:271081933-271111442 GCA_028646595.1 Phalanger gymnotis | reverse complement strand
GAAATGCTATCCATATCCAGAGAAAGAATTATGGAGTCTGAATGCTGATCAAAGCATACTATTTCTACTTCTTTTTTTCTCATGGTTTTTCCCTTTTGTTCTGATTCTTCTTTCACAATCTGATTAATGGGGAAATATGTTTAACATGATTACACATGTACAACCTGTATCAGGTTGCTTGCTGTCTTGAAGATGGGGGAGAGGAAGAAGGGAAGAAAGAAAATTTGAAATGCAAAAGTCTTATAAAAATGAATGTTGAAAAACATCTTTAAATGTAATTAGAAAAAAATAAAATACCATTTAAAAAAAAATAAGTTCAGTGATCTGAGTCTTATCACAGAGTTAGTAAATATCTGAGGGTAGATCTGGGACCATTCTTTTATCTACTATGCCCCACTAACAATCAGAGATGTTATTGTTACAATAAAAAAGTGAAAGAAAAAAAACTTCAGCACCTAATAATCCATATGCCTATTTTCTTAACTGTATTTCCAACAATTTTATGGCCTAAATGCATATTGAAGCTATCCTTGACAAAAACAATAAGAAAAAACAAAGCAGGACATCAAAGATAATTTTCCACAGCTGATCATATCTTCACATTTAAAAATTGATTTACACACACAGAAATACATCATACTGTGACTCTATTTTGTTGATTAAAAATAACTAAATGAACATCAAATAACTGTCTATACAATGGAACAATGGAAATAATTTTGTCCTATGTTCACTTAATATTAACATCATGCATGAAACAAAACTTCTTGAACAACCTCCTTCAGGAAGAACCAGCTAGGTAGAGCAGTAGATAAAGTGCCAGGCCTGAAGTCAGGAGTACTGACTGTCCTGAGTTCAAATCTAGCCTCAGACACTTACTAGTTGTGTGATCCTGGGCAAGTCACTTAATTCTATCTGCCTCAGTTTCCTCATGTGTAAAAATGAGCTTGACAAGGAAAAAACAATATCTTTGCCAAGAAAACAACAAATGGGTTCATGATGGTGTTTTACTTTACAATTCTGTATGCTATATTTTTGAGGGTTCCTTAATAGCACAATGATTTGTTCTTATAATAACACAAGGTCATGTCATCATATCACCAGATCATCTGTTCCCCAGCCATCATTCTCATACCTCCTCCACCCACCCATGCATATACTGTCCAACCTTGGACTCTGCCCCTTCCTCTGATAGTTAAACTTTCAACTTATATTGTCCCATACCAGGCTCCCACTACATTCTCTACTTTCTCATCAACATTCTGTTGAAGGACCACAACCCCTCGATCTCCCACTTTTACTGTACCACTTTCTAAGTTATCTTCTCTCATTAAAAAATAAGCTTCTTGAGGGCACTATCTTTCTTTATTGATTGTGTTTGTATTTCAAGGTTTAACACACTGCCTATCACATATTAAATTCTTGTTAAATATGTTATCCACCCATCTCTGTCTCTGTCTCTCTGTCTCTGTCTCTCTCTCTCTCCCTCTTTCCTTCCCTCCCTCATATTGTGATCTGAGCAAAATTTATATACACTTGGTGTTCCCTGTGTGTATGATCAGGCCAAACTTTTTAGAGGCCTCTCTTCTAAGGTAATCTGAGATATTCTCAAATATGATGCAAACAGCACAATGTTATCTAAAAATAAGGACAACTAGAAGACATTACCCTTCATTATAGGATCATTTCCAATCTGAACCGCATGATGATAGCCTTCATCCCAATGGTGAAGAACTTATAGGAGCACACATTTCTCTATTTTGCCTACCCTTACTGTAGTAATCAGAGGGTAAACCGACAAGTTGTTTTTATTCAGGTTTTCAATAAATCTTGAGTGATTTTGATATGCGACAGATCATAGATTTATAGATCATCAAGTCTAACAGCTTATTTTACATCAGAGGAGGCACAGATAGGTAATATGAGCCTCATCAGGACCTGACTCCTAATCTAGAACTCTGTCTTTTGATCTATGCTGCCATTCAAGATGACTTGATGGAAAAGAACTTTTTAAGGTGAGTGTTTTGTTTTGCTGAACCTAATTCTTTTTTCATAATCAACAAATGTACTGATAATACTTGGAGTTGAGAAAGGAGGTAATATGTACACATAAATGTTTATGAAAAATAAGGGATAAATTAGGGATAGTGGATATTAGATAAGGCATAATATTGGATGTGGCACATGAACTGTGTTTTGAATAGCAGTAGGAAGTCTAAGAGGAAGAAGTGAGAAGGGAGTGCACCCTAGGAATTAGAGATGGCCTATTCACAGGCTTCAAGATAGAGAGGTGATGAAAGTCTGTGTAGGGCACTGACCATGTGAGTAGAAATAATGAGGATCGATACAAGACAGGACGTGAAAACAGAATCAATAACCTATGGCTCAGGGGGAGGAGGAAAGAATGAAAGGGACTGAGGATATTTTAAGGCTATGAATCTAGATGTCTCGACAAATACTGTAGCTTTGTTTTCAACAGAAAGGGAAGTCTGGAGGAAAGGAAGATTTTCACAAAGGTACATTCAGATAATAGTTTTGTTTTGGACATGGTGAATTTAAGATACGTATGGGACATCTAATTCAACATATCCACTAAACAGCAGGTGACATAAGACTGGAGCTTCTGAGAGAGACCAGACATGGATATAAAGATCTGGGAATCATTTCATAGAGATGATAATTGAACCCATGTGATTTGAGAAGGTTACCAGGAGATTGTAGAAAAAAAGAGAGGGAGACCTGGGGCAGAGCCTTGGAGCATACCTGAAGTTAAGGGGCACTATGTAGGTCAAAAGGGGTTGAGAAGGAGAAATCAGACAAGTAGGAGGAATAAGAAGGAGCTTGTTAATTGATAGTTAATAGTGGAAAATACATATACATTTATATACATACAGACATATATACACACAGAGATGTACACACATATATGAACATGCATATGTTTATATACATATATAAATTAAGTTAAAGAAAAATAACTAATGTGGTATTTCTAACAATAAGAAACTGCATGCAAAACATATGTGACATTCATTTTAAATTAGTTTTATTGAGTCAGAATTATATGATTCTATTTTTGTTCATGTTACTCGTCTCACGTAACATTCCAGCATTCAGTTTTGAGAGGCTCTGCTAAGGAAGGAGAATCAATATACAGAATAAAGTTTCTCCAAAGCAACTACAAAAAAATGCCCTACCAATAGCAATTCATGAAAAAAAGATCAGTGACAGCAATCAATTCTCCTCAGTCCTAGGTGTTATGGAAAGCGCTGACAGCATTCAGATAGTGTTTTGTTGAACTGCAATCACTTTCACTTTGGTTTTCAAGTTGTGATGTGTGGTTGAGAGCAGCTCATCAATCATATGCCTAAGTGTTCAATAACAAGGCATGATTCTCAGGTTTGGCTTCTGAAAATGGAGGCAGAATTCGGGTGAAGGCAAATAAGCTTACCACATCTTCGTGTTCTGTCCTTTTACTGTTAAGATCCCCCTATAGCAACTGCATGATGCTTTCAAAACCACCATGGTCATGATTTTTGCCTTTGGTGGTCAATTAGATTTGAACAGCCCATTTTCCCAGAAAGATGTTACAAAAAATACATAAATGCTTGCAATTATTACTTTTTGGTGGTACCGAAAGTTATATTTGCCAGAATTCTTTGCTATCAAACATGGAGAATCAGCCTTTGATCTGAGATATACTGGTATTTTATTTTATCATTTAAATGTTAAGACACATCCATAGTAAACTAGTACTTCAAGTTTATTTAATAAAATTCTACATATGGCAAAACTGTTTTGGATGCCATTCAATGGATTTTAGTTCCTAATGTGGATGTAGGCTGAATTACATGAGGTCTACTGTCCAGAATAAGATTGGTGTTAGGTGTTCTATACTCTCTCCTTGTTAGATAGTAACAAAATATCATAGTTACTTTGCAGTATCCCATTTTAGGAAGGACTGTGATAAAGTAGGTAGTGTCTAGGAGTGAATGCAATGGTGAAGGAGCACATATTTCATGGTTATCCACACCGACACCCCCCCCCACACACACACACACATTAACCTTTATTTAACTATGTTACATTTATTTCCTTTATTTTGGTTCCACATATAAGTATGTATGCACTCATTCTCTTCACTGTTAGAACATAGCTTCTTGAGAGTAAAGACTGTTTCATCCTTTGTACTTGTAGCCCCAAGACTTAGGACAGACCTTGACAATTAGTATATATGCAACAAATGCTTATGGATTGATAGATATTTGCACATTTATTTTCCTTAGAAGAGGGCAAAATGCTTTAAAGCAGGGCTTGTGCCATGAGTATCTTTATGTCTTCAGTACCTACTACAGCTATTACACATAGTAAGACTCTTAAAAATGTCTCCTGAATTTGATTTAACCCAATTATAAATTAGCATCTCATACTGTCTTCTTCAATAGTTTTTTCTTCTTTGATTTGGCATTCTGGTTATACTACCTTTTAAATTTTACAATCATTCTATCTTGCAAAAATCCTTTAACCTTTCTATTGTGCAGTTCTTCAACCTTTGTGCTGGGTACAATAATACTTATTAGAACAGCATTTATATACGTCAAGGGAGCATTTTGAGAATTCATCATTTGATGTTGTGGAAAGCACGGCTGAAATGAAACATGCTATAAAACTGCCAAGTGATGGCAGTAAGCTTGAAAATTTTCATATGTTTATTATTCTATAAGATTACTCTTACCTAGAATGCTGAATATATCTATATCTATCTATATATATATATATATATACATGTATATCACACATTAGAGACTACAAAACAATATAATAATATTTTGCCCAAAGGATTTTTCTGGGTCTCCATCAGACAGCATTTAAGTACAAGTTTATATCTTTTGAGCAGTCATTCTATGTAGGTAGAGATCATATTAATTATTGAGAACAATTTGATTTGCTTTAGATGTCAAAATATAACAAATATATATTTTAATGTGCTCTTATGATATTGAAGAAAGCAAACTCCTAGAGACCCTGTCCCTTTTCTTAATTTATACAATATACAGTAGAGTCTATCTAATAGCTTTATTTTTAATGTATGCTACTGATGATAAAATTTTAAAAAAAATAATTGTAACTGCCAGTATAGTAGTTTTAATCTTGGTTCTGTTCTCTGATGCCAAACTGGGAGGGAAAATGTCTAATCCCTCTAACTGACTGTGGTTGAGATTAGGAAGTGGAGGACATCGCATCACAAAAGAACTCAAGTTCACCACTGGGTAATTAAGCTAAAAATATTCTTCCGACTACTTTGCAGGAATTGTCTGAACAGTATCCAAGCGCAGCAAATGGCAGTGAAGAGCAAAAATCTAGTAAGAACAATGGGAGAGTAGGCCCAGAAGAATGTCCATTGAAGGTGAGTGAAACTGAAAACTTTGAGTGGTTCTGCCTCACTTAAATCCAATTCACATGCAAGTCAGAACATAGCACTCTTGATGTCATTGGTCCTCTTCAAGAATGAAGGACAAAGGTGTAGCTAGGTGGCGCAGTGAGTAGAGCATCGGCACTGGAGTCAGGAGGACCTGAATTCAAATCCAGCCTGAGACACTTGACACACTTACTAGCTGTGTGACCTTGGGCAAGTCGCTTAACCCAAATTGCCCTGCCTTCCCCCTCAAAAAAAGAAAAAAAAAGAATGAAGGACAAAAAGAGTTATGGGGGCACCAGATCTATGAAGAAAGCACCTTTCACACATCAGCAGAAAATGTTGGCAACTGTGTAGCATCAAAACTTCAAGTTGCTCTAGATATGTGTCTTTGTCATGTGTTTACCACCATGATTATTCCATGGTCATCTATGTTCTCTGCCTGCATGTATTCCTTCTTCCACTAATAATGCAGTAGCTGTCAGTCCATCCTTGTGGACAGGAGCAGACTTTCTTCTTACTCATCTTGTCATCTTGTTTTGCTGATGCAGTAACTGTATGTTATTTTGAACAAAAATGTCTTCTGGGTGGCTGGTAAAAAGCAATATATCAGTGGAGATTCATGAGCTATGGTTTTGAATGCATGTTGACCAATACCCATAATGTCTTCAAAACAAGGAAGTATTCAGTGGATACATCATGAGTGTTTGTATGTGAAGGGGCTTGCAGTAATTTCCATGAAATAGTAACTCCATCAGAGTCCTATTCCAAAGCATCATCACAGAATGGAAGAGACCAAGGATTCTAGCAAGGCTAATCAAACAGATTCTAATAAGTTGGAAAGGCTTTAAAATTAGTTGCAAATACTACATAAATCTGCTTGCTTTCTGAGGACTAGTCAAGCACAGTATACAGAGGCTTATCACAAACACATGATATCATTCTTTGGCCATGGAAACAGATGGAAAAAAAATAAAAGATAAAATAGTCCTCAACCCTTTTCAGTCTTCCTCCCTTTTTTTAAAAAACTCTTTTATTGGTGGCAACAGTGGCAACACAGGGGAAAGACTGCTAAGAGTCATAGAGATTTTAGACAGTTTCAAAAAAAAATAACTTTTGCTGATCTATGCATGAGAAACTTATCCAACCATTAATGAGTCAATATTCCAATGAAGGAACCGAATCATATTAATACCGAACTTCTTGCTATAAAAGAAACTTAATATATAAGGAAGTTGCAGCTAAAAAGACATATAGCTCATGCATTTCTCCTCCTGGGAATAGGTAATGAAAAATTTTGCTTCATTTTGTACCCAAAGGCAACAAAAGTCCATGAGCACTAGACCAGAGGTGTTAAGCATACACTGAAACAGATTAAAATATAACTGGTAAATAATTAATTCAATAATAAGACAATAAAACATAGATAATATTAGTATGTGGCTTTCTAAGTCAATATGGAGCCCAAAGGTCATAGGGTCATTTCTATTTGAGTTTGTACTACTGTTCTAAACCTTGTGAAATCTCTTTGGGCTACTTAGGAGATTTTTCTTTGGTGGGGGGGGGATGGGCAGTAGGTACTTCTTTCCAGGTTTTCATCAGTACTCTGAATAACATAAGTGCTAGACAAATAATTTATACTTAATTCAAAGTTAAATTCTTTTCATTCCCCAAACCAAGAATTAGAAAAGTAAAACCATTAAGTTACTATAATAGCCTCGTACTTGTCCATTTTCCATTAATCCAGCAATTTACATATTTCAATATTACAGAAACATATACCATGAAAGAAATAAGAATAATACATAAAGCATCTTACAGTTAACAAAGTTCTTAATCTAATTTAATTCAACGAGCAATTTATTGGATGTTTACAATATGCAAGATGTTGTCATAGGCACTAGTGATATAAAAGCAAAATGAAAAAATGAAGTAAAAAAGATTCTATTATCAGACCTTGCATCCTATTGAAGGGACATAATATATGAATAAATTGTAAAATACTAGACATACATATATAATTTTATAATATTATATATCATATAAAATATAATATACATTATATAAAATATATTAGAAGATTATAAACTATATTATATTTTATATATGTGCCTATGTAGGCATATGTACTCAAGTATCTGTATCTATAATTATTTATCTATGATTATATGATGAAATATAAATAAATGATTCAAAGAGAGAGGAGAAATCATTAACAATTAGAGTCAGCATGAGAGGCTTCTGAAAACCATCATATAAGATTCATGTGAGATGGTAAATGAACTAAGTCTTGAATAAAAAATTATGAGAGATGCAAGTAAAAGGAGGGGTGCATTCCAGTCCTGGTGGGGGGATAGCCTGTGTAAATGTGTAAAATCACAGAGTTAGAAAATGGAATGTCAAATCCAAGGAATAGCAAGGAGGTTAGTTTGATTTGAACATACTATTTGTGAAGGGGGAAGTAATTTAAAATAATCTTGGAAAATTCTGTTAGAGCCAGATTGTAAAGGACTTTAAAATGCCAGACTGAAGAGTTTTTGCTTTATCCTAGAGGCAACAGGGAGCCACTGAAGAATTGTGAGGAAGAGGATGACATAATGACACTTGTGCTTTAGGAAGATTAATTTGACAGCTTGTAGAAGATAGTTCAGAGGAGAAGGAGACAGAAGCCAGGGGTCCAGTTGGGAGGCTATTGTAAAAGTTCAGGCAAATGTTTAATAGGGTCTGAACTAGGGTGGCAGTGATATTAATGGAGAAGGAGAAAGAGGGAGAGATCTGGAAATAAAGTCGATATGACTTACTAACTGATGGAGGTCTGGGAAGAGAAATGAGTTAAGGATTTGAAGATGAATGTGAAGTTGAGAATCAGGGTAGCAGGAAAGATGACAATGTTCTTAAAAGAAATGGAGAAATTAGGAAGATGGATAGTTTTAGAGGGAATAATAACAAACCTGATAAAAAATCTTCACATATGTGATTCCACTACAGTAATCTTAAACATTATGTAAGTAGAATTTGTCATGAGCAAAACCAAGCAGATATGTATAGCTTTCCAGCACTCTTTAGAACACAGGCTACACTGAGTGGGCCCTGAAGTAGTAAAGAAAGAATACATATCTACACCAGCATATAAGTTAGCAGGAAAAGAGAGCTCTAGTAGATATTTATTTAATTTACACTCCAATGTGCACTAGACCCTGGGGTGTACTGATACACGTTTAACAACTGACTTTCAGAATATGTGTGTGTATCTGTCTGTGTGTGTATATATACATATATATACATATGTATATATACATACACACATATATATACACATATACACATACACATGTGTGAGTATTTGAGTATATGTATATGTATACATTTGTGTATGCATATGTGAGTATATATATATATATGTATCAGCTATCTATCTATCTATCCATCTATCTATCTATCTATCTATCTATCACAATAGTTCTATCATATCCCCAAGAAGTCCTTACTGATGTGATTTGTTCCTAGCATGAGTCTGTGCTATGGGCAAATGATCAGAGTAGGCTCTGCATTTAGGGTGGTGTCTGAAGGGGGTGGTGGCCTTGGAATTGTCTTCAACCAGTATTCTTTTACCAATTTTTTTTTTCATGAAATACTCCTGAAAACACCTTGCTTTCCATAAGAAGGTATGTCACATCACTGTCATAATATTTAAAATGACAGATCATTTACAATCATAAAAGTGATATGTTCTCTAGAATAAAGGGGGAAAAGTTAGATTCTGTTTGAAACAACCATATCTACATCCATCATGAGAGTAAGGACTCTAGCCCAATGTGAAGATCACATCTCCACTGCCCTTGAAGCAATTTTTGCACTGTTTCTTGTGTGGGGCAGCTAATGCCATTTTAACAAGACTGCTGATTAAGAAGGCTTCAGAGCTCAAAGTCATTATTCTGATGCTGGAAGCATGTGCAGGTCTTGAATCATTTAAGTGATGCCAAGTAACTACCTAAACAAAAACACCATCACAACTTTCGCAACTTTAAGCTGCAAATGAGTTTCTTATACTTTAGAATTTTCATTCTGAATGAAAATTTTCTCTATATATCACATCATGGGGCTGAATTTCATAAATAGAGTAACTTGGGGAAGACATTTGGTTCATTTACACCCAGCATCAACATCCTGTGGATGCCTTGGGGCAAACCTATTTCTTGAGCTGATGCACAATATATGAGAATAACAACAAATTTTAAAATTCAGTTTATGTAGTAATCATGGAGCAGAGCACATAGAACCAAATAGTTTAAGTACATATATAGCAGGAAAAAGTTTAGGGAAAAACAGCCAAATATAAAAATGCATAATGGGAAAAAGCAGCATAGTCAAAAACTTTTTTGAGATATTGATGAGGACGATGGACTAAAGAAAGACAAAATACTTGTTGGCAAATCAGTGCATTTAAAATAAGAAATAATATATTTAAATGTATTTCTCTGAATGTTATTTTGACCCCAAACTGTTATTCAACCAATGAAGTAATTAGTCATTATGGGCACTCCCTCTCCTTCATACTGGTAACTTCTCTGTAATTTATAATGTTGGAGAGTTTCCTGGGGTCAGCAAATGGTTAAGTGATGTGACCATGGTCACACAATTAGTATATGTCAGAGGCAAGACTTGAATCCAAGTAGTCTTAACTATAAAGCCATCTCTCTATCAATTATGCCATATTGTTTTCCTCACTCATGAATATCACCCTTTAAATAATGTGTTTTATGGTTGACAAAGTATTTTCTGATATCAACCTGTGAAGTATGACAATTGTCCCCCATTCTGCAAATTCAGAAACTAATTTAGAAACATCAAGGGGCTTCCCAGTGTTCTCAAAATTAGGAAAGGAAAAGGTGGGACTTAAACTCAGCCCTGGAGGTTCTAAATCTACTATACTCCACGGCCTCTCAATGGTCTACCCTATACATGGATTGTCCTCCCTCAATATCATCAACAAAGCTTCTGGATTCCACTCCATTCTACCCTTGCTGATTGAACCTCCATATTACTTTAAGACTAATCTTCATTAGATAGATCTGGGCATCTTATTTCTCAGAGAAAAACACTCGAATGGTCCTTTGTTGCCTACCAAAAATTCAAGTTTGTTTGCCTGTCATTTAAGGCTTTCAACAAGTAATGCTTACCCTCTCCTCTGCACCCAAATCACTTCATCTTTTTTCTAAATTCTCTCCATAAACTCTTCATTTCAGATAAACTGGATCATTTGCTCACTCCTGCACATGTTCTTCCTCCTTTCTGTTTCTTTGTTGCTTCTATTCTTTTATGCTTAGAATGTATTCATTCTTCTATAAGCCTGTAACTTTCGAATTTATCCTCATCCACTAATGTGCAACTCAAACATTACCTCTTAAATTAAGGCTCTCCTGATTCCCCCAATAAACAATAATTTTTTTCTTCCACATTCTCACATAAAACTATTTTTATACTTCTATTTTGCAGTTAAAATATATTATTTCATAATGAACTCATTTATGACTTCGTTACATAATGAAGACATTTATGTCACATTATTTTACTACTTGTAAACTCTAGGAGGCTGATGGCCATGTCTTATATAAGCTTAGTTATCTCCTCAAAAATCTTCCACAGAGCCCTAACACACAACAGAAACTTAAACTTTTGTCATTGGTGAATTTATGGGATGAGACACAGTTGTGTACTAAAGTTAGCTAAAATTGGCATAGAAGAGTCAGTTGTTAAAGTTTCATTATAAACATTCAAATTCAAGCCTCAGAAACCAGAAAACATTACAAAATTGGGCTTGATTTATTGACTGCTTAAACTTAAGAAAAATGGAGAAAATGTTAATAATGAAGATTAAATGCAAAAGTATATCATCTCCCCTCATCCAGTCCATAAACAATTGCTTTATACTTTTATGAATATATTATAAAACTTAAAGGAAACAGATCATACTATAGAACAAAGCTATAAACCAGAGCAAAAGGAATTCCTTACAACTATCTAAGCAAATTACCTTTTAGAAAACATGCTACATGAGGGCAAAGGCTATTTGTACCTTTGTCTTTGTATCTCCAGCATTTATGTTCAATAAAAGTTTGCTAAATTGAACTTCATCGTATCCTTTGTCTCCATATTCAAGAATGTTTGTAATGTCTTTATGAAGACAATGTTTAACAAGTATTTCCAAGAAGAAAAAAAATGGCTTTTTTTTCTGGAATAGTAGTGCAAATAGATGAATTCCATCTATAAACTTAAAATGAACAAGGATATATGTTCTAGAACTTGGGAAGCAACCTGGCATTTGAACTATAGAATGGAAAACACTAAAAGTCTCTCACTATATCTGCCTGCTAGTATAAAACTCCACAGTGTATTCACTGGTGCGTGTTATTTGTGAAATACAACTGGATTTTCTGGCATCCCCAGTGACCAAGATTATTGATTTTTTTTTCTTGAAAGTTTCAGTTACTAAATAAGTATGCTCTTTTAAATAGATACAAAGGGCATAGTGAACATAGTAGCATTGCATAGTTGCCTTCTGTGGTAACTACCATGAAGCTTGACTCGCTTTTGTTATTGGTTTCCTTTCAGAGAAGGGATTAATAACCTGTTCAGAAGGAATATCATCATATTTTATGCTCCCAGGACTTTAAAGTTCTAACTACAGTTAATTCCAGAAACTGACAATCTTTAACTCTGGTTTCTGCTGAGCAGCTGTCACAGTGTTAGCACCGTACAAGTATTACCTGATGACAATAGTGACTATTATACCCGCCACAATGAAGATGCTTTTGAAGACATAGTTACATCCTCCCAGTCAATCTTCAAAAACATCTCAAATAAATTTGGGAAGTGAGCAGATTTATGTCTATAAATAAGTCCAGGCACAAAAAAGCAAATATAAATGAAAGAATAGTAGTCATAAATACTTTATATTTACATGTGGAATATTTAAATGTTTAAACTACTGGCAAGAGAGCTTGATTTCAATTCCTGGGGAAATGTTGGAAGATACTATTGAAGGTGTGGTTGTGAAGATCTAGGAAAGAAACGTAAAAGAAAAAAAAAATGTCATGTTTCACTAATAACATGTCACATCAGAGTAAGTTAATTTCCTTTGTGTTGTTTTGTTTTTAGGGTTACTAGACTGACAGGTCAGGGTAATGCTATAAATATGGTTCCTCCATATTTTAGCAAATAGTAGTTTACCAAAGGCTCACATGCTATTCTTGCACAAAACATAAAGAGTTGTGATCTAGATGATAGTACATTTAGAGAGCTTCATAATTCTGAGATCACATTCAGTGTTTCACTGTCAGCTGTGAAAGGAGTCTATATTGTATCCCATGTTGTTTAACATTATTTTTGACGGTTTAAAGTTACATTAGCTCCAATGTAATCTGGCCTGGTCAGACTATATCTGGAAAATCATTTCAGGTCTGGGTATACTTTAGAAAGGATACTGATCAACTGGAGAATATACAGAAGTAGTCAAGCAGGGATGATCAAAGCTTTCAACTTTATGTTTTATGAGGATTAATTAAAGGAATTAAGATACTGTGGGCAGTTATGATTGAAGGCCTGTCTTATGAGAGAAGTTTAGACTTGTCTGAGAAGATAGAACTACCAATAATGAGTACTTATTGCCAAGAGGGAAAGCTAGATTTACCTTAAAAAATACTAATATTCAGAGTTCTCTCAAAAAGGAATGAGCTTTTTCTAGAGCTTCAGAGTTCTTCTTTCCTAGAAGTTGTCAAGCAGAAGCTGAATGACTGATCACTTGTTGGAGATAATATAGAAGGATTTTTTTTTTCCAGGAATAGCTGGTGTACTTGGCCTTTTGAGTTCCCTTCCAAATTACTATGATTTTTGTGAGTTAATGAGAAACAAACATAAGAATGACTAAACAAAGCCTAAAGTCTAATTATAGTTGGACCACATCTGCTTGTAACTGGCCACGTCTAAATAGTCTGTTTCTCCTTATACTATCTCTTTTTGCCCTGATATAGCTAAATATAATATAGCTTTTAGCCCTAAGTAGCTAAAACAGAAAAAAATAATGGGGGAGGACAACTGGAGTAATGGAAGATGCTAGATTCAGGACTAAGGATTGATATGGATAGGGTGGCCATTGTGTTAAATAGTGTTAAATCTATGGTCAATGACTTGATTAGGGATTATTACTAAAATTGGGCAACTAGTTGTTTCCCTTCAAAAAGTTTCCCATGGAGGGCTTATACCACTATGGAACTTTTCCCTTTAATACTTTCACAGTATGATTAGAGATACTTTATTCTTGCCTTCCAGAGGATCTACTGATATGTACAAAATTTATATTAATGATACATGATTATTTACCTTATTATCTACTCTATTGCCTCTCTCCATTAGACCAAAAAAAATAAACTATGCTATTTATATTGTGGTTTTACAATATTTAATGATATGCATTTTGATTTTTAATCTGGATTTGTCTATGGACAGTGGGGCCTTATGAGCTCTGTTGGAGCTTCTTAAATGAAATTAAGGATACAATTCAACTGAACTTTCAATGGGTTCCAAAATTGCTTCTGGAAACCAGTCATTTAATTCCTTTAAAAGTAAAATTTAGCCATTAGTGTCTTTCTCTTTTGATATGCTCTGAGACCTCTCTGAATGTTCATCAAAAGAACAATTATCTAGAATTATCTAGAAGCTTTTGATAGCTTTCAAAAGCTGACTAAATGTAGTCAATTAGAAATAGCCAAAAATGTTTTTGTTTTTTTTTTTTGTTTAGAGCAATTGTAATGTTCTATAGATTTACTTTGGCAGAAGAGTTAGAGAACAAATCAATGTGAGGAATCCAACATTTGTTATTTTGTTTCTCCAGTAGCTTTTCATATTTGGTGAGGGATAAAGAGAATGTTGAGATGGTCAACTTAAATAAAATAATTTATTTGAATTTGTTCATGTTAATTTCCTATTCTGAGCTCATTTCTAGCAGATAATAAATAAGACTAATTACTAGTTTGCTTTTAATAAAATGAGAGGGAATAAATTAAAAAGGCCCACATTTTGATAATTATGCTATAGATTTTAAAGTACAGTAAATATTGGAAGAGAACAGTAGCCTTTAAATCTGAAGAGATACAATGACTTTTTAGAAATTACATTGAGAAGAGGGAAGTCATTAGCTCAAGGACTATAAAGGAAATGAATACCTTGACAAGAGGATCACAACCTAGCAAGGTAGGATGAGATAATTAAGCAACAATCCAAATGGAAGCCAATTAAGGTTATCCATTCAAATTTCAAAAACGATGACTTGTGATAGTTAGGTACTGAGAAGTACATACAGTTTAAAGAATTGCTAACTAGTTGGAGACTAGTAGGAGATCTAGAAAATACAGAAAGACTACTGTTTTTTCTGTATATTTTGGTTGACTACAATTCATAATTTGTCCCTTATTACATTTTTTAAAAATTGTATTTGACTAAGGACATCAACATATAATTAATGTTTTGTTGCAAGCAATGATAATCTTAAACAGACACTTGATAGCTAGAGTAGTATTTCAAGACCAAAAAGAGGTGAATAAAATTCATTGTGAGAAAAGCTCTAATGTTTAGACTACAAATTCATGTTTCTTAACACCTTCTTAGTTCTCTATTCTCTCCCTTTAAGTATACTCCACCTTCCCCTCCCCCACATATCTATAGATTTCTATATACAAATATAGAGGGTGTTCCCAAAGTCTGGACACATGAGCAAAAATGCATATTTTCAAGAAATGAAATGAATGAAATTTTCAAAAACATTTTATTTAATTGGAATATTAACAAATAACATCTTCAATATGATCTGCATCATTTGTGATGCAAAGGTTGATGTGCTTTGCAAGATTCACATGAACTTGATGCAATAACTCCATATTGCCATCAATTTTAGCACATTTACTCTTTATGTGTTCAATCAAGTGTGTTGCATCTGTGATTTTCATTGAGTACACATTCTCATCTAGCATACCCCAGAAAAAGAAGTCAAGGGAACTGAGGTCTGTTAATATTCCAAATATTTCAAATATGCATTTTTGCCTATGTGTCCAGACTTTGGGAACAGGAGACCCTGTAGATACAGGGACAAGAGACCCTACACGAGACCCTGTAGATATAGATATGTATATGCATGTATGTATATGTATGTGTGTATATACATATACATATATACATATAGATAGATGTAGATAGATATACACATATGTGTACATATAATAGGATACATGTGTATTTCTTTGATGTATAATGGTAAAGGACTATTGTTCCCTTCGGTAGAAACTGCAGCATTTCTTCTCTTAAGACATGAAGAGAATAAATTGAATTCAAAGTCCCTTTCACTTGTTGTTGTTGAATCATCTCTCAATCCTGTCTCACTCTTCGTGACTTCATTTGGGGTTTACTTGGCAAAGATATTGGAATGGTTTGCCATTCCTTCCCCAGTCCAATTTACAGATGAGGAGGCTAAACAAAGAGGGTGAAGTGACTTGCCCAGGGTCACGGAGCTAGTAAAAGTGCCTGAAAGCAGATTTGAACTCACAGAGATGAGTCTTTCTGACTGCAGCCCAGCACTGTATCCATTGTGCCATCTGGCAGCCCACCTCTATCACTAGGCCATTTTAATGGCCTTCCTCTCCTAAATGTGATGTGATTTCATTTTGAAGCCTGGCTTTTGCTCAGCAAGGAAGGAGGTTGAGTGACTTCATTTTTTTCAAGGGTGGATACTAAAGACAATTTTTTCATTCCTTTTTATGAAAATAGAGAACCTAGATTCCCAGTATTTTTAAGTTTCAGATATAAAGTAAGAGACATTAAAGTCATTTTCCTTAAATTTACATTTTTCAAATAATGAAGGAAAATATTCAGTAACTCAATGCCCAAAAGAAAAATAAACATGGGAAAAATCTTTGCAATTGTATAATGTAGACTATCAAAAACCAGGATGATTCTTTTATTGTTCGTTTCTGTGTTCTAAAGTGTAAAACAGAGTCTTGGTTGATATTCAATGAATACTTAATGACTAATATGAATATGAAAGAAAGTTTGCGAAGTGGACAAAATACTAATGTAATATTAATGTTTGTATTGATTTATGTACAATATTGGTAATTAGGAAAAGAATACTTTCTAAAAATGCATTCAAGTTTATTGTCTTAGAATAGTTTAAATAATATTTTATATTAAATATGTACCAATAAGATAATTTATGCTTCTATGTGAGTATATGCACATATATATGTGCATATATGTGTGTGCATGTGCGTGTGCATGTACATACACATCTGAGTATGTGTGTGTTCTAACTCTTCAGGGAAACTTAAAAACTACATTATGTGCTGTTGAAACACAAAGATTATGCTGCAATCAATGTAAAAATAATACCTTTTGCAATAATATATTTGCTTAAAGTAAAAATTCAAATCAGTGCATATAACATAGTAGGGGCTTAATAAATGTTTCTGGAGTTGCAAAATAAAAATCCTTAAAGGCATAGCTAAATTTTTAGCACAGTACAAGTACTTTGCTTTCTTTCATTTAATCTTTTTTTTTCCTGATTCTTGATCACATTTGCATCCAAATCACATCCATTTGTGAAAGTACTCACAGATGTTTTGGAAGATGGGAACATAAAATACAACAGAGATCTCTGTTGTATTTTATGTTCCCATCTTCCAAGCCATTGTAGGTTTCTTTCCACAATTATACTAAATTTTGCTCCCAGTACCCAAAAAAATACATTCCTCAAATTTACCTGCTTTGGTAAGCCAAACAATTTCTGTTAGTAACCACCATTAAGGTAGACATTTAGACAGTCTTAGAATATAGAAAATCATAAAATTTTTAAGCTAGAAAGGAGCTAGTGATCATCTATTCCAACTTCCATGTGCTGCTAGCATCATTCAGTGCCTGAACAGAATATGTATGTATTCATAGAATGGAATTCTTAAGATACAGATGAGGATGAGAGTGAGTGTGGCAGTGGCATTTGTGAATCAAAATTCTTTTGAGAAGTAGAGAGCTTTTGGCCTCAGATAGCAGCTTACACTTTGTGCTTTCCCTGTTTTCATCTCTTTTCAATTCCCCGCCTTATTGATGCCACAACTAAACTGATGGATTGCACCAGGAAGTTAGTGAGTTTTCAAAATTGAGAATCTAAATAGAGTTTCCAGTTTTTTCTCATAAAAGTCTGAGCTGCAAGTCAACATTAAAAATAGCATGGCATATCTAAAAAAAGTGCCCATTTTGCTTTGCCAATTTCATTTTCTCAACCATGTAGCAAAAGTTTTTGCAGTGCTTTCAGGCAAAAATGAATTCATGGCTGATGTGTACCAGGCAAGTGATGTTTTCCACAAAAAACTCTTAATTTCAAAGTATGCCTCAGTAATCATTGCTGCATTGATATTCTACATAGAAACATCCTAATAAGTGCTGATTAATGCTCAGCATAAAGCTATAAATAGTAGCTCCTTATTACAGAATTTCAATTTTATCTCCACATTCATATAAGTTTAATCCTTGTATGCACAATAATTTTAAAGTGGATTAGGTATACTTGGTTGTTTTAGCTTCATGTACTTATCAACCTATTAAGTAATTAACTGATGGTACTTAAAACAATGGAAGAAAAGCTATCATCAACAAAATAGATATAAATGATAATTTCTCTCCTTTCTTCATATTTTGGAAAGAATATTGAGTTTTGAGGAAAGAGATCTGAGTTCTGTCCCCAGATCTATTCATTTACAACCTGAACTTAGGAAAGTTATGTAACACCTTTGCCATAATTTCATTTATCTGTAAAATGGGGGGATGGGAGTAGATATTCCCTTTCAAATATAAAATTTCTAACAGTAGGAATATCACAGGTTGTCATGACCAAGTAATTTATCCCCCATAGTCATCTGCTCCAATTGGTGAACCTATTTCTCCTTAACTAAGCTTATATTGAGGAAGCAGACAGTCTGCCACTGGGACTATCTGTCCTTAAACAATTTTCATCCTGAGAGAACATGCCCAAGGTTACTTTCAGGAACACAATGCAATAATCATAATACCATGATGAGTTATCAGTTGTATTAAATCTTTTTGTTTTATCTTAAGTGACCCTGGATAAGCACTGAAGCCTAGAATTCTTTACAACCGTGGTGTCAAAATCAAATAGAAATGGATCAGTGCTATCCACATGGACTTGGAGAATGACAAATTAGTATTGCTTATGTTTTATTGCATTTTTAGTTTGTTAAATATTTCTCAATTACATTTATACCTGGTTTGGGCCACACTCAGAAGTATTGCTAGCCTCATGGCCCATAAGCCTCATGTTTGACACCAATGCTTAACATCCTCTACATTTTTGGGGGTCTGCCAGAAACCTTCTAGTGGACCAAAAGAGACCGGTGGGCCATAAGCAGCCGTGAGCCATGTGTTTGCAGGCCTGTTTTAGAAAATAGTCTCTATGGTACACTGAACAATCTCAGAATATATCACATAGGTTCTGCTTTTGGCCTCATCATCAATAATAGTATATGAATTTTCAATAGTATAGTATCTCAAGTTCTAGCCTAGCTGTCCAGGCTTTGACTCTTATTATTTTAATTCCATATCACCCATAACTGCCAAATTCTTTGGTGTGTCTGTGTGTGTAAGTGTGTATAGATATAGATATAGATATAGATATATAGTAATGAGCATATATGAACTAGCTCATCTGAAGGCACCATGAGCATTCTCAATGAGAATATCCAGAGTAGTGGCATTAAACAATGGATATGGATTTGTCCCTATTCTCTTAAACTGTAGAAAGTCCTAGAGCATCAAAAGGTCAAAATAGTAACCAACCTGAAATCACAGAAGGAAACGCAATTAATCTCTTCTTTAGTATGTGGCTTCTTTAATACTGTCCTCTTTTTCTGTCCAACATACTAGGTGAGAGCAAATAATGTTAAAAAAATGTGTAGCCTCTTGGTCTTTACCTAAAAATCTGTGGTATCTTTTATACCTGAGAGCTCCTGATATTAGAAATGACACTCATTTCCAATTGTGCCACATAACAAATCAGAAACTTTGAGGTAATCCTTTGAGTGATTTATCATGTTTAACAAGAAATGATTGCAATTACATTGTTTTCTGAGTTTATGGTCTTAAACTGTAATAGGTATTAATAAGTATATGAACGATTCAATAAAAATGTATGAAAAACCACAGTCTAAAACCATGATATAATTATGCAATTAAACTATACCCTTTTGCTCTCTTAAATGTATGTAGGTAGATAATTGCCAGTTTTGTAGTGACTAATTTAATTACCTCAGAATTTAGTTTAACTTTTATTAATCATATTATTATTCTTAATAATTCTACTCTCCTTTTCTATAAAATAGTCATGTTTCATAAGCAATGGAGAATGATTTAAATATTATTAGGTGACAGATACAACGAATGTAACCAAAAGTCTCATTCTGTAACCTAAGGAAGGATTAGATGAATTTCAAAAGGGGGAAATGGAAACAATCATCTTCTGATACTTCAAGGATCTCTGATTTCTTCAGCGTGGATACACCCTTTAGATGGCACCTCTTTTCTAACTTGGGGAGAAGGTGGCAGGGGTGTGCTGGAACCAATTCTACCCAGCTTTAAAGAGATTGCTAAATTTTCAGTTGGAGCATTTATACCTCAAAATTGGCAATCAGAACTTATTTTTTTTTGATTGTCTAGTAGACTTATGAAAGTATTCATAATGCAGATTGAGCTTAAAAGTGTATGTATTCATTTTTGGAGAGTCTATTGTTTAACATTTACCAACATATTTCTCTATAAGTATTTTTTGAGCTTAGCAAGCGTATAACAGAAGTCCCAAAGAATGAAGTCATCACGAAACTGGAAGACTGATGGGGTAAATAATAATACTAATAGTGATAATAATAATAATCATGACAGCAACAGTATTGATAACTGCTGTTTATATAATGCTTTGACGTTTGCAAAGTGTTTTACATCCATCATCTTATTTGAGTCTCGCAATACCCCTGGTCTTCAGACACTATTGTAAATTGAATAATACAGCACCTTGTGGTTAAACAGGTAATAAGCTTCTGGAATTCAGCTAAGCTGATCCTTATGAAACAGCAATGTATCATAGGTAAAACTGGGAAGCAGGTGGAAAAACTGGGATTTTCTCAGGACACTTTTTATTTAGATCATTTAATATAGAAGGTGGTAGCAACACTTAGAGTAAATCAATGTAGAATACAAGGCTTAGGGTCTGGAAGACACTGGTTAAAATCCTACCTGAGACACTTGATTGTGCAATACCTCTCTCTATCTCAGTTTCTTTATATATAAAATGGGGATAATAATAGCAAGTAACTTCCAGGTCCATTGTGAGGATTAAATTAATTAACACATGCAAAGTGCTTTGCAAACCTTAAAGCAACTATATTATTATTAAATATTATTATTATTATTAAGCAGCACGAAGGGTTTTGGTACCTATTTATTAAGAATAGTAAGTTGAAATAGGAAGCTGTGGTTGAAATGCCCATTAGTTCAACTGAGAGCACATTTCATGCTGCTTATCCCAAATAAACTTTCTCTTAACTTTTTATTGCTAGTAGTGTTCTTCTGATTGTTCATAATTGTACAAAAAGGACCTGGGTGCTAGAAACACATCAAAAGGTTGCTGTCTTCCAAAAGTTATAAATGACAAACCCTCATACTATAAATACAGACTTCAATATATCCTTGAAAATTCAACAAATGAACTCTATTCACATCTCAATACATTTATTTAATTACAAGATAGAGTTTTAATTTACCTCTGCAGTAGTCCATAGAACACTGAATGTAAAATAACATTAGTATGGTGGCTTTTTAAAGGATTGTTTCTACCTGATCTCTGAAAAAAGATGAGAACATTTATTATACTCATGGAGAAGGATATAGTATTTGATGCCCACACAGAAAACTTTTTTTTTTTTAGCTTTTTGGCAAGGGCAAGTGGGGTTAAGTGACTTGCCCAAGGTCACACAGTTAATACATGTGTCAAGTGTCTGAGACCAGATTTGAACTCAGGTCCTCCTGACTCCAGGGCTGGTGCTCTATTCACTGTGCCGCCTAGCTGCCCTAGAAAACTTTTGCATTGTAAACAATCCACCAACGCAATAATGACAATATTGTCAACTGATATCAATTGCTATCAAATGTATCATCTTTTAGGGAAACAGTTTAAGCTCCTGGTTCCTACTACTCTTATCTTTCCTAAACAGTCAGAATTGAGTATGGCTTACAAGGTTGTGGTTGTAATGTGATTTAAGATCTTTTCCACCCATTCAATAAGCCTCAGTTGGGGCCAGTTGAGAGGCAGGTCCATACCTTTGTGATGCCAATCAGTGATTAAAGCTCTTTCCCACATTCTTTTGCCTATTGGGCGTGAAGCCCTCGGGCCCTAAAAAGAACATATACACCTAGAAGGTAGCTATTAAGAACTGAGAATTCAGAAGTCAGTAAAGAAGACAGACTTCAGAATTCAGCCAAGGAGAGGGAGTAAAAACTCAGTCTGCAGAGCTGCAGAAGAGAGGGCAGAGGGGAGATTGGAGACCAGGGTGCTGCAGTAAGTAGGGAGAGGACACAGGCAAGCAGACAAGATTCCTGAGTGATTGTTTATGTTTACGGGAAGGGCCCAGCAGTGGAGTGGTGGGAAGGTTGCTGGATGATTTGGCTCTTTGCTGTAATACTGTGTTTTAATGTCCTTGTTGCTACATTGACATGGGCTTACTGGTTCTGGAATACCGTTACTGTTATATCAAGTTGGAATTACTGATTCTGGGATTTGATCCTTTGGTGCCTAAATAAATGTAATACTTCCTCTGCCTTCTACCTAGAGAGTTTCTCATACTTTGTGATTCTGAACCATACAGTTATGTTCCTGGTCATCTTCCAGGTCATGAATCTTGCCTTACTAATCTAAAGGTATATTACCAAAATACACACACACACACACACACACACACACACACAGAAAGAGAGAGAGATTGATTGAGACAGGTAGATAGATAGGGACAGATATAGATATGGGTAGATATATAGATAACATATAGGTATAAATACATATAATACATACATGTTACATATAAATAACATATATATGGATATAACTATATATGAATAACATCATATAACGTGTCTCTTCACTGATGTCAAACTGTGGTTTATACTCAGTAAGTGCAAATTTCTTATACACTAAGGAAAGATGTAAAATAAATGTTTCAGGCTTGAATTGAGAGATCACATCTAACCAACAGATATGTATAAATGCATTGTCTACATGACACAATAAGTATAAATTCAGAAAAAAGTGATGATTGTCCAAAATAAAAAAGGATGAAATAGAATAAGCATTCACATAGAAACTATTATGCCCAAGCAGTGGACTAAGTAGATAAATATTATCTAATTTGTAACTATGTTGAGATACTTACTGGCATCCAAATATCAAAGCTCACTGGGTAGAACATGTTTAAAGCAATTAACAACTAAGTAATGCTCACATTAATATGCACTTTCAGAATTATAAATGCAAATAGATTTGGAAAGCATCTGAACCAAAGCTTATATAATATTCAAGATATATATTTATTACATGAATATATATATAAGGCTGACTACATATATGTGTGTCTATATATGTATATGTGTGTGTCTTTGTATAGATAGATAAACAGATAGATAGTCTTGTAAGAAATGGGCGAGCAGTTCTGTTTCCACAGAGTTGAAGGTGTCCCTCTCCCCCCACCACTTGTCCTTCTCCCGACCCAGCTTTAGCAGAATGTATGTCAGGTGACTGATAGGATATACTTTTAGTCAGAGCTCTGATCTAGCAGAAACCAGACCTCAGGTTGGTCAGGTGAAAGGTCAGAGGCTTGTATGCATGCTTAAACAAGCCATTTGAGGGGGGCATGATGTAGGCAGTCAGGGGGTCGTATCTGGCCAATGAAGAGCCTGGTGGGAGATCTGAAGGGAGAGTCCATAAAAAGATTGGTGTCCATCTGAGTCCTTTGTACTCTCCTGTACTCTACTTAGGAGATGTACCCATTTATTCAGACTGAATAAATGTAAAATATAATTAGAGCGCCCCCAACCTCTACCACTTGGGTGGCATCCTTTCTCATGAGAAAGAATAATAAAAGCCTTTTCTGATCTCGGGCTCAGACTACGAACTCTTTATTGTGCCATTGCACACAGTCTTAACTATTGCTCGGTGAAGTAAGGTCTGTCAGCTCTGTCAAGGAAGAGTGTATGTGTTTAGTTATGTACAGTATTTTATATATACCATTGGATTAGGCAAATGTATAAAAAAATTACTTACCTCTCAATGGAGCCTATGAAAAGGATAATCTCTATCAATGTAACCAAAACAGCTTACATGATGACATCCAAATGAACTTAACTTATATTTTATTAACAGAGAAGTATCAAATAAATAACTAATTAGATCCATTTCTACAAAGAAATGAGGCTCTTATCATAACAATTTAGGATTGTCATGACTACAAGAAATTATAGAACAGTTATCCTTAAAGAGCACTGACCTTAATCAATGCAGGTCATATGAAGAAACAGTAGAAATTGAAGATGCAAAAATTTAGTACCTACAGTACTAAATAACAAGCAAGACATTATCTAATTGCTAAAATTATACATCAGAAGTTCACTCATCTTTCATATTTTAAGAAAGAAAATCCTCCGTATTACAAATACAGACACCAAAATATCTTTTAGCATTAACAAACAAACCAGTAGAACCAGAACATTTTTATGAACCAGATTGTTGGCAACAATTGCTCAAACAAAACCCTGATCCATAATAATTTAAGATTAGTATTTTTAATTGGTGTTATCATAGAACTCATCACATATGAGTTACACAGAATGGAAACTTTACAAATTTAGAAAACTCAAAGAAATAAAAATACTGTGGGAAGATTATGAAGACTATATCATCCTTGCCCCACGCATGTTTCATATATGTTTTCAATGAGCATACAGAAAATGAGCTTTTACCCCAATTCCATCATTCAATTACAAATTATCAGTTGTTTTATATACTTGGGCCCTAAGAACATAAAGCTAAAAAATAGCTGGATGATAATGACTTGTCCTAGAACAGTTTCAATCTGAAATATATCCAAAGAGAAGGGAAGACAATAACAACAACAAAAATATATGGAAGTATAGTGGAAGTAGTAGTGTGTCTTATTCACATGTCACTTCACTTTCTAAAATTTGAAGTGCCATCTGATCAATAAAGAATAAACTTCTGAAGTAAGTTACTAACAGACTATTGTCAGGTGGAGAAGGTGATCGTTAATTTGTTTTTCATTTTATTTTAACTTTGAAAAGAGTATCCATAAAATTAACAGCATTAGTATTTCTTTCCTTTGAATTTTGAATCCAGATAGAAGAAAGCAGTAAATCCTTTAGAGTGAGGAACTTGTTTGTTTACAACTACATGTAAGAGCCAAAAAAACAACTGATGAAGAATGGCAGGCATCATCCTGTTCTCAAAAGGGAGGTTCTGGGAGCAACTCACTAATGAGGCATGGAGACTAAAGAGGTTTAGCAATGTTCCAAAGTGAAAAGATCATGTATTTGGAAGGATCTTTCAAGGTAAGAAGATAGCTGAGACAGGATAATGAAGTCTGGAAAGTCAGAGTCAGAGCCAAAAAGGAATATAATTATAATAACAACAATAAATAAATAAATAATTTGCAAATGCACACACATACAAAATATCTCATAAGGTTGTTGTGGAGAAATTTTGTTTTTTCTTTGTTTTTTTCAATAAGGCATTGTAGTGGCAAATTTTGAGTTGGTAAGCAAAATGGGCTCTTAGCGCTTAGTTGGCCATTGTTTCTTTTGAGTAATTCAGTGTATTTCATTGAGCCTTACCAGCTGCTAAGCCCCAGGCCCAAACCCCTATTAGGTGTGGAATCTATGTGGGTGTGGATTGGTAACTAAGGTGGGGCCCAAGGTGGGGCTAACTCAGGGGAGGGCCTAGTTTACAAATGAGTTTGAGTGATAGGTTTGGGACATCAGAGGCTCTTGGACCACATGGGTTTAAGTCACCTCTTTGTGAGGATTTTAGGTCATGTGGGTGAGTTGCATGTGTGACTCACCCCTGACACTGAAAAAGATATAAAACCTTTTCTTCTTTGTGGAGCTCTTTGCTGCGGCAGTGGTGGCTCGCGTGACTCTGGGCTAGCCCTTGTTCTGAGCTCCTGGGCTGAACCTAGATGTTGGTAACTATGAATTGTATTGGGTCTGTCTGTTGATGTTTGTAATTTGTTTGTATTTTGCTCTGAAGTTCAATGTGCTGGCTTTTTCCCCTGAACTAAGTGAATGATATTTGTGTGCTTGTAAGCTTGCCAACCCCTTTAACCTTGCTTTCCTTATTAAAGCAGATCAAAAGAACCTGTGCTTTTGCAGCGTGCTTGTTATTGGGGTTGTGTTGGTCTTAGACACCCACAACAGCTGCTAGCCAGATTGTTGAAACAATCTCATATAGTATTAATGAGTGATTGACTTGCATAACTAATTCCAAAGCCGGAAATCTTTTTTAAACCTCCCATGAAGCTCCAACTTCTAGCTTCAGAATCTTTCTAAAAGGTATCAAATCTTGTGCTATATTTGAATTTTGAACTTTAGAACCAGATTAACCTGGTTCATCTTTTGATTTTACAGATGAGGGAACCAAGGCCCAATGGTTGGAGTCATGCAGCTAGCTGTGGCAGAGCCAGCATTTGAAACTGGGTGTTCTGACTTTCATTCCACTGTTCTTTCTGTGATACCACAGTTGCCCACGTGGTCTACTTATGGTTCTCTCCTTTATAAGCCCAGCTGGTAGTTCTACCCTCTTCTCTATGTTCTCACGTAGATAACACTTTGTAGGCTCCCACTCCTCTGGGAAACCATCCGTATCTACTCTAGCATATCATTTTGCAATTCTCCAATGTGCCAGTGCTGATAGCATATAGTTACAATGCTGACAATTGCCACACCCAAGAGATGGGTCATTTACTCAGAGATGGCATTTTTTAAAAGCCCAAACTTTAAAGAGTTTTCAACCTTCATTCTGACAGAAGAAAGAAAAGAGAACTGCATTATGAAAACCAGGACACGAAAACCAGAGGATAAGAAGGCAAAGTACCAAGCAGGGTTAATAAATACATGTATCACTGCACACTTCGTGGAAAAATAAAAACAAAAATAAAACCAGAAGCTTTATTACTTCAAGTTATGCTGCTTTGCACCCTAAGATTCAATAGGAGTTGACAAAAGTAATAAACCAAATACTATCTTGAACAATTCTTCTTTAAACACTGATATGGAGGCTGAAAAAACTGCTAAACAACCAATTTACTGTCAATCATCAAGTCAAATTAAAAGACAGTCTTGGATATCATTGCATTAACAATCTGACCTTTATGTTCAAAATGAATGAATAAGTAAATAAATAAACATCTTCTAATGAAGTAAATCTGCAAGAGTTTTGATAAAGGAAAAATAGTCCAACAGAGTAATAACCAAGGTTTTGTAAGGAAAAGAAAAGTCTCCCAATCAATTCTCTTCTAAAAGAATGACAGCCAAGACAGATTGAGGAAGTAATAGATGTAATTCATCATTATTTTACCAAGGCTTTTCATTTTGTCCCAGATGACAAAGTAATCATGAAACTCAGGAAATCAAGACTAATATCACTGGGAATGGGAGAGAAGGATGTTCATTTGGTACGAAGTTCATATTCACAGTGTTAATATTAACCTAGTGAAATGATACTAGGAAAAGTGGACAATGAGATCAAGATTCAATTTCAATTTCATAAATTAAACAGCCAATGAAGTTAAATAGACACAAGATAAGGGCAGTACACTCAAGAATGAAAATTAACTGCGTACAATAGGGAATTGTTGACTATTGGAATGAGAAACTTAAAAAAAACACACATACAAGGACAGCAGTAGACTACCAGGTTAAATATATAGAATATATGTCATGATTGCAACAGGAAGTGTTTTGTTACAAATAAAAAAATATCAAAAATGTGACAATTATATTTGTCGTATTAAAAATTAGCATGAGAAGCAGCATGGTGTAATAGATAAAAGGCTGGCCTCAGAACTAGGAAAACATGCTTTCAGTCTCTGCTTCTGATATATATGGCTATGTGACTTTAGGCAAGTCAATTAAACTCAAAATACTCCAACCCTTGAAAACTACATTTCAAAGAAGATACTAACTTGCACTAATGGAAGGTTTTCTCATCTGAGAGTTCTCCACACCAATAAATGATAGAAACATTAAACTTGGGCCCTCTCTAGAGTATTGTATCTAACACTGAACTTGCTTTATAACTTGAAAGCTGAAAAGGGTTTTTTTTTAATTCCATATTTTATTATTTAATTTTTTTTTTAATTTTCAGCATTGATTTCCACAAGATTTTGAGTTACAGATTTTCTCCACATTTCTACCCTCCTCCCTACTCCAAGACGGCATATATTCTGATTGTCCCTTTCCCCAGTCAGCCCTCGCTTCTGTCACCCCACTCCCCATCCCCCCATCCCTTTTCCCCTTACGTTCTTGTAGGGCAAGATAGATTTCTATGCCCCAAGGCCTGCATATGTTATTTCCCAGTTCCATGCAAAAACATCTTTTTTTTGAGCATCTGCTTTTAAAACTTTGACTTCCAAATGCTCTCCCCTCTTCCCTCCCCACCCACCCTCCCTAAGAAGGCAAGCAATTCAACATAGGCCACACATGTATCGTTATACAAAACACTCCCATAAATAGTCATGTTGTGAAAGACTAATTATATTTCCCTCCATCCTATCCTGTCCCCAATTTATTCAATTTTCTCCCCTGAAGCTGACACTTTTCAAAAGTATTTGCTTTTGATTACTTCTTCCCCCTACCTATCCTCCCTTCTATCGTTCCCCCTTTCTTGTTCCCTTCCCCCTACTTTCATGTGGGGTAAGATACCCAGTTGAGTGTGTATGTTTTTCCCTCCTCAAGTCAAATCCTGTGGGAGCGAGATTCATTCCCCCTCAACTGCCCCCTCCTCCCTTCCAAACAACTGCTTTTTCTTGCCAGTGTTATGTGAGATAATTTATCTCATTCAATCTTGACCTTTCTCCCTCTCTCAATATACTCCTCTCTCATGCTTTAATTTAATTTTATTTTTTTAGATATCTTCCCTTCATATTCAACTCACCCAGTGCTCTCTGTCTACATGTATGTATATTCCCTTCAACTGCCTTAATATTGAGAAAGGTCTCATGAGTTAAACATATCATCTTTCCAAGTAGGAATGTAAGCAAAATGGTTCAACTTTAGTAAGTCCCTTATGATTTCTCTTTCTTGTTTACCTTTTCTCTTCTCTTGATTCTTGTGTTTGAAAGTCAAATTTTCTATTCAGCTCTGATATTTTCACTGAGAAAGCTTGAAAATCCTCTATTTTATTGAAAATCCATATTTTGCCTTGGAGCATGATACTCAGTTTTACTGGGTAGGGGATTCTTGGTTTTAATCCTAGATCCATTGATCTCCGGAATATCATATTCCAAGCCCTTTGATCCCTTATGTGAAAGCTGCTAGATCTTGTGTTATCCTGATTGTGTTTCCACAACATTCAAATTTTTTCTTTCTGGCTGCTTGCAGTATTTTCTCCTTGATCTGGGAGCTCTGGAATTTGGCGACAATATTCCTAGGAGATTTCTTTTGGGATCTTTTTCAGGAGGTGATATGTGGATTCTTTCAATTTCTATTTTACCTTGTTGCTCTAGAATATCAAGGCAGTTCTCCTTGATACCTTCTTGAAAGATGATGTCTAAGCTCTTTTTTTGATCATGGCTTTCAGGTAGTCCAATAATTTTTAAATTATCTCTCCTGGACCTATTTTCCAGGTCAGTGGTTTTTCCAATGAGATATTTCACATTGTCTTCCATTTTTTCATTCTTTAGTTTCTGTTTTATAGTATCTTGATTT
>CM053622.1:271068232-271081833 GCA_028646595.1 Phalanger gymnotis | reverse complement strand
TTTTTCCTCTACTTCTCTAACTTGCTTTTCCAAATCCTTTTAGAGCTCTTCCATGGCCTGAGACCAATTCATATTTTTCTTGGAGGCTTTTGATGTAGGCTCTTTGACTTTGTTGACTTCTTCTAGCTGTATGTTTTGGTCTTCTTGGTCATGAAAAAAAGATTCCAAGGTCTGAGTCTGAATCTGAGACCATTTTCACTGCCTGTTCATGTTCCCAGCCAACTACTTGACCCTTGAGTTTTTCATTGGGGTATGACTGCTTGTAGAGTGGAGAGTACTTTGTCCCAAGCTTTAGGGTCCAAGCACTGCTGTTTTCAGAGCTACTTCTACACAGCAAACTCAGCCACACCAGTGCTCATCCTCCCCCAAGAACTGCCTACCTGGACCACAACCCAGATCCAAGCAGGCTCTGCACTCCAGCTCTGATCTGCTGCTTAATTCCTCCCACAGGGTGGGCCTGAGGCCAGAAGCAACCACAGCTGGAGCTCTGGAAGCAGCCCCAGAGCTACACCACTTCCATGCCCCCAGGGCTAGGGCACATCACGCACTCCTTTCACTCTGATCTAGAAGCTTTCCCACCAACCTTCTCTGTTGTCTTTGGCATTTGCGGGTTGAGAGGTCTGGTAAATGCCACAGCTCAATGATTCAGGGGCCTACTGCCTGTTCCACCTGGCTAACAGTCTGCTTGGTCCTGGCAAGACCCACCCTGGGTTGTGCTCTGCTCTGCTTCCAGCTCCATGAGATAGACCCTTTCCAGTGACCATCCAGGCTTTCCTGGGCTGGAACCCTGCTTCCCTCTGCTATTTTGTGGGTTTTGCAGCTCTAGAATTTGTTCAGAGCCAATTTTTACAGGTGTTTGGAGAGACCTGGGGGAGAGCTTAAGCAATTCCCTGCTTTTCAGCCATCATCTTGGCTCTGCCCCCAAAAGCTGAAAAGTTTTGAGGAGGATTCATTCAGAGAAGGAAAAACTGTTTATGGACTATGTATCAAGTTAAAAGAATTATTTAGCATCAAGAGATAGGGGTGAGCAGGACATGTAATTTTGGAATATCATGTTTTCTCTGGTAAGAAATTACCTTACTTTGAGAAAGGTAGGGGGCACAGTGGGTAGAGTGTTTGGTCTCAAGTCAGAGAGACTTGAGTTCAAATCCAGCCTTATATACTTACTAACAGTGTGACCCCGGGAAAATCAGTGAAATTCTGTCTGCCTCAGTTTCTTCATCTGTATAATGGGGATAATAATAAGACCCTCCCCCTTCCCCCCCAGGGCTGCTGTCACAATCAAATGAGATATTTGCAAAATGCTTAGCACAGTGCCTGAAACATAGTAGGCATTTAATAATAGGTGCTCTCGAGAAAGGCCATCCTTCCTTAAGAGTAGAGACTGTGTGTATATGTCTGTGGTTGAGAAAAATAAGATTAAGAACAAAGTAAACATGCAGACAGGGCAGCGTGGTGGTGCAGTGCAGTACCAGGCCTGGAGTCAGGAAAGATCATCTTCCTGAGTTCAAATTTGGCCTCAGACCTTTACCAGCTATGTGACCCTGGGCAAGTCACTTAACCTTATTTGCCTCAGTTTCCTCATCTGTAAAATGAGCTGGAGTAGGAAATGGCAAACCATTCCAGTATCTTTGCCAAGAAAACTCAAAATGAGGTCACTAAAAATCAAATACAACTGAAATGACTAAACAAAAAGAAAAGCAGATATGCTGTTACACACAGCCACTCTCATTTTATTTGTCTTAATTTATTTTCTTTGTTACAAAATAGCCCGCATAATATAATATTGTACTTGGGAATGAAGAAGACATGGTCAGATCCTACTTCTGATACTCAAGAGTTGTGTGATTCAAAGGAAATCACTTAAGCTTTCTGAACATCAGTTTCCTCATTTTAAAAATGAGGGGTGTTAGACTATATGGCTTCTAAGCAGCACTAGTTCTAGGATTCAATAGCTCATAGTGGGATATGGGGGTCACTGGGAAGTAATGGCAGCATAAAAATCCATTGATATGTACAGATTGGACATAGAGTTGGTGTCCCTTCTTTGCCTGACTCTTGGGAAGGACTCAATGTGGACTTGTCTCTTTGTAGCCACAAAGGAAAGAAAGTGCATGACATGCAAAGAAATAATTTCATATGCATATCCAGTCTGATTCAGTACCTCCTGAGTCATCAAGTCCTTACATCTCCAAAGAGAATTATAGGTCTTTCACCACCATATGTCATCAACCCTTGAGTCATCGTTGTTGGAAATTAACTTCTCTCAAGTTTCCACATGGTTGCTTAGATAGAAATTAGCCAGGAAACATTTGTACATGCTGAAAGGATTGTCCTTTCATTGGTCAGTACACTCCATTACAAATAAAATATTCTACTTTTAATACATTTTATTTTTTCCCAATTACATGTAAAACATTTTAACATTTAAAAAAAGTTTTAGTTCCAAGTTTTATTTTTTCTCACTCCTTTCCTCCCCTCCCTTGTCATTGAGAAAGCAAGCAATTTAATATAGGTTATATATGTGCAGTAACGCAAAACATATTTCCAAATTAGTTATGTTGTGGAGAAAAAGAACAAAAAAAGTTGAAAATGAAGTATGCTTGTCAGCATTCATATTCCATCAGTTCCTTCTCTGAAAATGGATAGAATTTTTCACCATGAGTCCTTTGAAACTGTGTTAGATCATCGTTACAGAAAATGGCTAAGTCATTCACAGGTGGTTATTGTACAATATTGCTACTATGTATAAGGTTCTCCTGGTTCTGCTCACTTCAGTCTGCATCAGTTCATATAACTCTTTCCAGGTTTTTCTGAAAGCATCCTGCTCATTGTTTCTTAAAGCACATTAGTATTCCATTATAATCATATGCCATAAATTGTTCAACCATTCCCCAATTGATGGGTATCTCTTCAATTTCTAATACTTTGCCACCACAAAAAGAGGTGTTATAAATATTCTTGCACTAGTAGGTCTTTTTTTTTTTAATCTGGCATACTGACCTAGTAGTGGCATTGTTAGATCAAAGAGTCTGCATAGTTTTATAGACCTTTGAGTACAGTTCCAATTTGCTCTTCCAAATGGTTGGATTGGCTCACAATGGATTAGTGTCCCAATTTTTGCATATCCTTCCAACATTTGTCCTTTCCCCTTTCTGTCTTCTTAGACAGTATGGTAGGTGTGAGGTGATACCTCAGAGTTGTTTTAGTTTGCATTTCTCTAGTTAACAGTGATTTAGAACATTTTACATGACTACAGACAACTTTAATTTCTTTGTCTGAAAACTGCCTGTTCATATCCTTTAATCATTTTTCAACTGGGGAAAGACTTCTATTATAAATTTGACTCAGTTCTCTATGTATTTGAGAAATGAGGCTTTTATTGGAGAAATCTGCTGGAATTTTCCCAATTTTTTACTTTCCTTCTCACCTTGACTACATTGGTTTTATTTATGCAAAAAAAGCTTTCTTTTAACTTAATGTAATCCAAATTATCTCCTTTACATCCTGTAATGCTCTCTGAAAGGTAAATATTCCATGATCCTCTAATCTGATGATGGTATCATCCTTTATTTCCAAATATTGTACTTATTTTGACTTTATCTTGGTATATAGTTCAAATAAAATATTTTTTAAAAAATTAATAATATATAGAAGAGAAAACTAGATACTTACTGAACCAAGAAATATGATGCCAAAATACTGAATTATAGATTACAAGTTAAATAAACTTCCTCACTCTCATCTAGATGAACTCTTAGGTTTGCAAATGTGACTAAGTTATCTCTAATTTTGGCCACTCTTACACAGCTAGGAGTGATCTGGGTCAAAGATCTGGCCAACTGGACAAATACCTACACTACCAAACTTTACCCTGACCTTGGAAGGGTCCTGATGAGAAAACGTGGGAAGCCATCTCAAGCAACAACATTCCAAGAAGAGCCACTGAGAAATTCTCTGTTTGTCCTTTGTTTTCAAAGAGGACCATAAAATCAGGAAAAATGATGAAATGACTTGCAGTTGACTTTAATTTGAGTGAGGGAAGGCTGTGCAAGGTCACCAGCCTCACTTTCTCCTCCAGAGCCATCTGGATCCAGTGGCCGGATATTCCCCAGGAGGACTTGAGATAGCTCAGGATGCATTGGGAGACCCTGGCCCTTTTAGGCTAAGGCCCTTTCAGGTTCTCACTTTGAGTGAGGTAAGGCCCATTCAGTGAATAGGACTCTTTAAGAAGCCAGTCAAGGGATGAAAAAAAAATCAAACTGGGAGGGAAAGACCCTCAGGGCTGCTAGTCCAAAGAGAAACAGTTACCATTGACATTCATTCTGAGCCTGGAGGGCCCAAAATTATAGCCATTAAGTGGAGCTTGGGCAGGGAACTACTGTGGTCCAATATATGAGCTTCAGAGTGAAATGGCTGAGAAAAGAGAAAGAAAGAAAAAAAAGGAAGTTAGAAGGAAGGAAGGAAGGAAGGAAGGAAGGAAGGAAGGAAGGAAGGAAGGAAGGAAGGAAGGAAGGAAGGAAGGAAGGAAGGAAGGAAGAAAGGAAGGATGGTTGAAAGGTAACTAGCCAGTAAATACCAAGTTAACTGGAAGCTTGGATGGAAAAAGTGTCCATATTTCCACCTGTGGTCTGATTCTGTTTTGTAACATGAAGTCACGAAGAATATTAGGAGAAGGGATATGCAGTATTGGGGCTATGGAAGAGACAATATAGCTATTTCCCATTCTTTGATTCTCCTAAGGAGAAACTATTCTCTTGGAAGCTGATCATGCTTCAGCCTTTTAGAGAAAGTCCTTCATTCACTTTTCTATGAGTGAAACGTGTACAAACTTGCTTGTTACCTATTATTTCACTTTATTTTTTTTAAAAAAATCTATTATAAAATGCACCAATCTTTAATCTTATTATTCACAACTTTGAAGAGTCAGAAATGTGAATTGGTGAAGTTTTCCAAACTTAATCTGAAGCTTGCTAGTAAAACTGTCAGAGTTTTGAGCTAATAAATTTAATAGCAAGGAATGTTTATCAGAAATGTTTCAATGAGTTACCTGACACAAAGAGCAAAAGTACCTCCAATACAATGCTTATGAATTCTAAACCAGTATATCCTCAGAAGTTAGTACACATGATGGAAAATTATTTTCCCTTACTTCTGGAAGGCAGAATATCCATATTTACAAGTAAATGAATCATCATGTTGCCTATTCAAAGGAAGCAGGGCAAAGTCCCCAATATATACAGACTGTCCATTGTCATAAGTATGATTCATAGCTGATCTCAACTTCCTCATCAGTATCAATTGGCAGTTTGACTAGAAAGCATCATACCTCATTAGCAAATCTGGTATTTATCTATTTCTTAGCCTAGTCAATGCCCAATCCTAGGTTTCCATATGGAACTTAATTCTCTTCCTGTATTTTTCATCAACTTCTTAAGACAAGAATAGCTTCCAAAGTACATGATTCTGCAGCATTAATTAGAATCTATCATTTTAATTTTCCATAGATCTACATGCTCACCATAAAAATGTAGCAGATTTATGACATATTAAAGATATAACAATAGTGATACACGATTCCTTCACCCAACTACCCATCTCTCCATCCACAATAAAGAAAAAAGAATAGAAGAGGACAGATTACTTTATAGCTTAAGAGACATATTCAATTACTTAATAATTAATCAACAATAATTTACAATTAAGAAACAGTGTGAGGAGTGAAAAACTGTATGTGAAGAAGTGAGAGAAATCAATTTGGCTGGATAATAATATTCAGAAGGGAGGATGAGATTCAATGAATCTAGAAAGACAGAATAGAACCATCTAGTCTATCTGAATTATGGAAAGTTGTCTCTAAATAGTATAAGACCAGAAACTGCAATCAACTTTTATGGTTTATGAATTGAAAACTTGATTCCTAAAAGGTTTCTCATACCCATGTAATTTTAATCATATTATCATTATGTATTACCTATTTTTGTTGTTGTTCAGTCATTTTTTTAGTTATGTCTGAGTCTTCATGACCCCATTTTGGGGCGCTTTCTTGGCAAAAATATTAGAGTGATTTGCCATTTCCTTTTCCAAATCATTTTATCAATGAGGAACTGAGGCAAACAGGTTTAAGTGACTTGTCCAGGGTCACATAGCTAGTAAGCCTCTGAGGCTGAATTCAAACTTATGATGAAATCTTCCTGATTCCAAACACTGTTCTATCTACTGTGCCACTTCTGGAATAACTTAGTACAATAGAAAGAATGCTGAGTTTAGAATCAAAAGGCCTGAGTTCAAATCCCATCTATGCCACATGCCTTTGGAATCTTATTCAATTCACTTAACATATATACCTCAGTACCCTCATCTGCAAAATGAGTGACTTAGAGTAGATTAACTATAATGTTCCTCTTATCTCTGAGTCTACATTTATATCAACGTTAGAGTTTGGCAAAAAGCAGAATCGACTTAGTGATTTAAGCAAGAGATAGGGAAACACTATATGCTTGCATTATTTTCTTTTCATTCTACTGTGTTCGATTATAGTGTTCTATTATCTACTAAGAGAAAATAAAATCAAAATAAGCAGTTACAAATATGGTCGAGGACTGAATCATACCTGTCAAAAGTAAAATACTAGAACTTCATTAAGCCTTGGCTGAAACACCCAGCTGGCCTGGAATGTTAATCTATTTAGAGGGCAGACAGTAATCATATGAAATGTTCATAAAGTCACATACAATTACAGTATACAATCTGTCCCATGGCAGAGATTACATCCTTGCTGATGAAAAAAAGGTGCCAAGGTTGACTCCCTGTAATCAAGAAATAACCTTAGGTCAAGTTCAAATTTATGAATGAAGATTTTATCTTTAAGTTTTAATATTTTTTGACTAAATCTTTCTTCAAGGCTCAATATGATATGGAAATAATATAGGGTTCTGGAAATCTGATTGACTCAAGTATTAGCTCTAGCATATCCTACTAAGTTTAAATAGCTTTTTATAAAGCACTATGTTTGTCATCTTGGGACACATGTAGCTGGGTAAGAAATGTTCAGCACCATAAATCTGGTTATCAGGTGATGAATTTTAACCACAGCAATTCATTGATCTATTTACTAAGTAGGAGAAAATTGTAAACTCTTTGGTGGCAGGGCCTGTTTCATTTATGTCTGCATATCCCCTATGACCAGTATAGCACCTCATAATTATTAGGTGTTTAATAAATGATTACTAAGCTGTTGAATTTTAATGATCTATGAGAAACGGAAGAAATAATCCCATTCCCAAATAAACCCAGGTTACGTTAAAATATTTTGGAATGGAAGAATTTGAGCTACAAATCAAATATAGTTAAAAAGAAAGAAAGGAAGAAAGAAAGAGAGAGAGAGAAAGAAAGGAGGAAAGAGAGATAAAGAAAAAAATTAAGTAACTGGGAAAATATTTGTTGCAAGTTTCTCTGATAAAAGTCTCATAATCAATATATATGTTAGGAAGTGATTCAAATTTAGAAGACAGAGACATTCTCCACTCGAGAAATGGTCAAAATACATGAACAGCTTAAAAAGAAAGAAATTCAAGCTCTCAAGAAGCATATGGGAAAAATACTGTAAATTAAATAGTTAGATAAAAAGAAAATAAAATAATTTTGAAGTTCCACTTTATACCTATCAGACTAGTAAAGATGACAAGAGGAAAATGACAAATGTTGGAGCTGCTATGGAAAAGTTGCACTAATGCATTGTTGATGGAGCTGTGAATCAGTCCTGCTGTTCTATAAAATCATTTGGAAAGATGACCCCAAAGTTACTATAAATTGTGTAGTCTTTTACCCAGCTATGTAACTATTAGGCCTACATCACCCAAAGTAAAAGAAATAGGAAAAAAATCTATTTGCACGAGATAAAAGCTCTAGGGCAGGCAGATGGCAAAGTAGAAAGGGTACCAGACCTGGAGTCAGGAAGACATGAGTTCAAATTTGGTCCCAGACACTGAATGACCCTCGTGTCACTTAAGCTAAATTTCTTTGCCTTTGTTTCCTTATCTGTAAAAACAGATATAATAACAGCATCTCCCTCCCAGAGTTTTTTGAGGATCAAGAGATTATATATATATGTATGTATGTATATAAATATGTGTGTGTGTTTATATATATATATATATATATATACTAACAAACTAAACAATACACACACACACATATATATATATACACCACACACACACACACACACACACATACATATACGTGTGTGTGTGTGTGTGTGTGTGTGTGTGTGTGTGTGTGTATCTTACCTTGAAAGAGCTTACAGTATAATAGGGGAGATAACTTGCAAGCAAATAGGTAAAAAGCAAGCTTTATACAAGATAAATGGGGAATAATTAACAGAAGGAAGGCACTCTAAGAGGGGACTGGGAAGGGTTCCTGTAGCAGATGGAATATTAGTTGGAACTTAAAAGAAGCCAGGGAAGCCAATGGGTAGAGATGAGGAGGGGAAAGCATTCCAGGAATGAGGAAGAACCAGATAAAATGTCCATAGTCTAGAGATGGAATGTCTAATTCATTGGACAGGCAGAACACCAATATCACTGGACCAAAACATACATGATGAGCAGAATAATGAATACATTTTAAGCTGAATGGAGGGTGGATTGGGCTGAGGAGAAACTTGAGGCAGGCAGATCCACTGGTAACAATTTGGTCATCTGCTGGGAGAAGGGTACAACTAGAGTGTCTAAAGAGGGTGAACCAGCTCTGATTAGAAACAGAATAGAGAGAAACTTTCTTGCCCAGTTGTCAATGTCATTGACCTGTGAGTGGCCACAATACTTCCAGTCTGGGCAAGATAGGCAAAAAAGCGCTATTCTCAAATAACTAACTAAACAGATAAAAGATCAAGCAATAGCTATCTAACTACTTATCTAGCTAGCTAGCAAATAGATAATTAGATATATGAATGGATAAATAGATAAAAACTAGAATTCAAAGGACAATCAATAAATGGTTTATAGCAAATGAATTGCAAAGCTAATAATCTAGCTAATAGATAACTAGATCTATGAATAGATAAGTAGATAAAAAGTAGACATTGAAAAACTATTGATAATGAGTAGTTTAAAGCAAATGAATAGTAAAGAGATAATTGGAAAGGACATATTTACAAATCTAAATTATTTTCAAAACTGCAATGTAAACAGAGCCAGCACTCTAAATCTAAATTAAAAAAAAATGTTTTTATCTGTTCATTAAGAAAGAATTCTACTAGGTACTAAGCTCAGTTCAAATTTTCCTATAAACTTTAAATTAATACAATCACATTTGCATGTTCATTTTTGTCCTTTTGTCTGTAGCACCTAGTACTGTGTCTAGCAAATACCTGACATTTGATAAATATTAGATCATTGACAGATATCCATTTAATGTAGTGTGCATGTGAGTTTATGGTTTTGTGTGTGTGCGTGTGTGTGTGTGTGTGTATGCATCTGTGTCTTAATTATTATTAAGTCCACCAATGAGGCTACCCTATCAGTCTATTATGGTGGGGTCTGAAACTGTTGCCAAATTAACCATTTTGCTAGGGTAGAATTATTATAATGATAGCTGTCCCATGTGAAGCAGGTAGTAGAGTGGAGTGTGGTCAGGGTTTGCAATTCTCCCTTTCACATATATTAAATGTGTAATTCTATGCATGTCCCTTAACATGTCTAAGGTTTAGTCATTCTTTTAAAACTGTAAGTTATCAATAAGAAGCTGATCTGCATCAGTGTAGGAAGTTTATACAACTGAAATTGATCATTATGATTAAATCACATGTGAGGACCATCCAATTGACATACACTAAGTTCACATTAAGTTTATCCTCCTTCCTTTTCATTTATCAACTACATTATAAAGATGCAACCTGGGATTTTTCACTGTTAAAATTATAAAGATTATTATCTTTTGGTCTTTACAGTTGCTGGTGCATAATTTTTTTTTTTCCTTCCTGGAATTAACACAAAAAGTAGGCAAACAACATTGAAAACTGCCCTAAATAATTCTATAGAATCATTATTATTTACAAAGGAATAAACAGTTAAGATATTTTATGGAAAGAGAATATAAGCAAAATGGACTGACTTTGATAGACTTAGCTCTTTTCAGCAATGTAAGGACCTAAAGAAATTCCAAAAGGCTCATGATGGAAAATGCTATCTACATCCAGAAAAAGAAATATGGAGTCTGAATGCAGATTAAAGCCGTCTATTTTCTTTTTTTATTTTGTTTTATGTTTTTCTTTCTCATGGTTACTCTCATTTGTTCTAATTCTTCTATACAACACGACTAATGTGAAAATATTAACAGGAAGGTATATGTAGAGCCTATATTGCATTACATGCCGTCTTGGGGAGGAGGAGGGAAAAGAAGGGGAGAAAATTCAGAAATTATGGAAGTGAATGTTGGAAACTAAAAATAAATAAAGTAACTTATTAAAAAAGAGATAGCAGATTCCCCCTCATCACAGGTGGTTGGGGAAAGGTAGCATGATTCCTCATCAGCTTCATTGTAAAGGACATTTTTTTCTGTTGTGGGTTAGAATAAGTAAAATCCTCATCAAAGCTCTTCAACTACCTGGAAATATCTTTGCTAAAGTTTTTCTTCTCCCAGATAAGCATAACTAGTCCTTTCTCAAATGATCTAATAAGGCATGGATTAAGGCCCTTCTTCATTCTCACTGCCCTCCTCCGTACACTCTACAACTTAATGTTCTTGTTAAATTGTGATTGCCAGAACTGACCATATCATTCCTAATACAGACCAACCACAGGTTAAAAAAAAGAGCAAATTTGCCTCAGTGTTCTTTCCTTAATTCTCTCCTTTCTCTAGAGTCTTTTGATGATATTGTTCTCTCTTATTTCTGTAATTATAACCTTTAGCTAGATGACTTTCAAATCTGGAAGTGATGTGACTCTCAAATGTATACTTCACTTCCTTATCTCATCATATTTACAGCCTGATACATTTAACATCCTACTTTGAACACAGATTTCTACTTATCATACAAACTCAACATACTAAAATCGAACTCAGCATGTTCTCCACAAAACCTTTCCCTTCTTCTAGCTTATTTATATCAACATTACCAGAATCTGCCCTATCACAATATCTCATAACCTCAGAGATGTCTTATTTTTCTTTACTTTCCAGGGTCAAATATTTAATAATTTAATAATAATTCTTGTAATTTACAAAGCTAAACATGCTATAGAAGCTAGCCAATAATAATAATTCCTTCTCTTCTATGTGTATTCTTCTTTCCACTTAAACTAAGCCATGGTTAAAGTCCTCATTACCTCTCTATTCTACTATTAAAATATACTTCTACTATTATAACATGATTCTAAGCTGTAACTTTTAATCCTCTACAAACTTTTACTTACAATACCACCAGAATATTCTTCCTGTAGCATTTTTTTCTGTTACTAACATGTCTCTTCTCAAAAAGTTACAGTTATTTTCCATTTCTTGCTAAAAACAAACAAACAACAACAATGCAGTCATTCTACCCACAATCTGGCAACAAACGCAACTCATAATAACATAAGTAGATAAGATGACATAAAAACATAAGTCTTTATGTGTGTAAACATATATGCATACATATACATATATATGGGTAAAATCGTTTTATGTGCACATTGCCTTCTCCAATAATGCATACAATTCTTGAAGGTAGAGATGAGTTTTTTTCTTATTTTTGTGTCCTCAGTACTGAGTACAGTGCCTGGCACATATTAGGTGTTTGATAAAATGTTACTGATATATTGGCTTATACTATTATCCCTTATATACTCTACATTTTAGTGAAATTTTAGTAGTCTCTGTCCTCCATCCTTATCTTGTCTCCACCTCTTTATTCCATTGATCCATCTGTCATATTCCTGGAATGCTGAACGGACTTTCTACCAATCTTCATCTGTTAAAGGCCTTTCTCTCCTTTTTTTCCAGGTCCAATTCAGGTGCCTCCTCTTGCACGATTCCAGATTTCACTTCCTGTAAGAAAACTCTGCTTCCTCAAAGTTTTCACAGAATAGACTTCTTTACATTTAATAAATTTTCCTTTTATCATAGTTATTTGTGTACATACCATTTGTTTACAATTTTATAGATGGAAAATGAGACCTTTATTGTAAGTATTGTGGTATTTCAAGCTACTAAAACAATACCTAGTACACAAAAGATATTTAATATAGCTTTGACTTACTGGATTTGAGGTTGGTTGGTAATTTTCTACATAATAGTGTATCAGGAAATGACAGAATAAGGAAAGGTACTAAATTTGGACTTTTAAGAAATGGGCTCAAATCAGATGCTTACTAGATGTATTACCTTTACTAAGCAAAGAAATTTACATCACTGGATTTCAATTTTCTCATCTGTTAAAGCAAAGAGAACAATTGTAGTATCTTCATTATGGACTTAAGATTAAATTTGTTTGCAAATCATAAATTCTTCTATACATTTGAGACTATTATGCTATGTTAAATGCTTTGCTTATTTGAGTCAGACATAGAATAATCTTGACTAGGAGCTATAGTAGCAGGCATATTTTAGCTAGGTTCCCATTAGTTTGAATAACAAATCCTGCTTCCATTAAAATTTACACTATTCAAAGTAATAATTGTGTAAAATGACAGTAATTGGTTCCAACACAAAGGAAATATGCAGTAGAAATATGAATAATGCAATTACTTCAAGGGATTAATTATTTGCATTATGAAGTTTAGTTACATTGAAGGAATCCTAAGTATAAATGTTGCAATCCAATCAAACGTTTTTGTGATGTATACCTAAATTTGATTCATATTCTATCCAATCAGAGATTAGTAGGCCTCCACTTCTAACTTGTTATCCAATCAAAACTTTTCTGGTGTGTATATTAATGTTTGACTTTAAGTTTTATGAGGTGAATGCAGATAGATTTAGGTCTTGCCATAGTTTAGTAGGAGATGCATCTTCTGTATGTTATGGATTACAGAGGTATCTTTCAAATTACTGAAACATAGTACTGCTAGAAGGCAATAGATGTGTGTCAAAAGGAAAAGGTTAACCATCAATAATAAGCCTAGTTATTTTTAAAATAATATCATTATATATATATTTTTAAATTATCAAGCATTCATTTTTTCTCCCACCTCCTCACCCACTTAATATTGACTGATAGATAAATATACCTTGATCCAGAGGGATTAGGTACCAACTTATCAGGAAACTACCCTGCAGAACTCTTAGGGAAGGAAGGGCTTTTGTGTGGAGGCACTTGATGGGAGTGGCATTTGTTAGTATCCAAAAACATTTCCATAATGGATATGATATAGTGAGGGTGCTTTGTTTATTGGGAACTCCTAGCTGAAGGTTGGGTCCTGTTAGGAGTATCAACCAATCTAACATAACATTTGGAGGAAGACAGTCAAAGACCCTATATACTAATGTCAATATTCTCAATTTCAGAAATATCAGATTACTCATAATTAGTATAAATACATGATCAAGAAGGAATTTATCTTCTTCATCACTGAATTTCAGACTACCTCTTAGCCTTGGCATCCACCATAATTTGTAAT
>CM053622.1:271044295-271067732 GCA_028646595.1 Phalanger gymnotis | reverse complement strand
GGAAATGGGGAGAAAATCTGTAATTCAAATGCATGTGAAAATCAACGCTGAAAACTAAACATATTAAAAATAAATTAAAAAAAAAAGAAAAGTTAATTCATTAAAAAGTATTAGGCACCAAATATGTGCCAAGAACTGTTTTGGGTCATGGAATATAGTCATAAAAATGGAACAGCTTCTGTTTCCAAGAAGTTTACAATCTACTGGAGAAGAAAAAAAAAACACAAAACAAAAAGCAATATATTCACACATTTACATATATGCATACATATATACATGTGTGTATGTGTGAAAATCAGCTTTGCATAGTAGATAGAGAATTGGCCTTGGCCTAGACTTAAGTTCTGACTTTCCCACATAATATTTCTGTAACACTGAGTAAGAACCAATCAGTGCCCAGGCAACACTCTGAGATCATAAGTTGTTTAACAGTTGTTGGTCTGCATTAGTAAAAGGAGTTTCAACATTGTTTTCCAGTGAAATCATGGGTTTAGACTAAAGAATTGAAGCTTATATAGTGAGAGAGAGAAAGAGGGAAAGATAGATAGAAGAGAGAGAGATTGCATGAATGAATTAGAATTAAGACTGAAAAGATAGATGGGAGCTTGATTATGGGGACAGATGAGTAGGGATTTTGTGTTATTCTAAATGCAATTGAAAATTGAATATTATTGGGGAAGGGACAGGAGGGAACAGGTATGTGTGAGTGAAATCAGGTAAAGTCTTTGTTTAGAAATATAATTTGGTAAATGAATGGTTAGTGTATGGAAAAAGGAGAGAGACTGGAAAAAGGGTGACCAATTAAGAGTTTGTTGTAGTATTTCAGGTGAAAGTGAGAGAGCTTAAACTAGAAGAGAGGCTTTGGGCTAGAGAGATAAGGGAAGATATGAAGGATTTTGCCTGGAGGAAACTGGTGAGATTAGACAACTGATTGGATATGGATGATATCAGGATGATTCTGAGCTTATTAACCTGAGGTAACTGAAGTGTTTCAATGGATATCCAGAAGTCTCAAGGAAAAATGAGTTTTTTGTTCTTTTGGTGTGGATATAATATATTTTGTCTGGGACATGTTGAGTCTGAAATGCAAACAAGCCAAATAGTTGGAAGTGTCCATAATGCAGATGTTAATGATGGACCTGAGTTTAAGAATAATATTAGGTCTGGTTAGATGATAGGTGGTGCATGTGTATGTGCATATATGTTTGTGTATGTATGACTTAATAGAACTAACATTCGAACTTATGAAACTAATGAGATCACTACAGGATAAAGTGAACTCAGGTTAGAATTCACTTAATGGTTATAAGGAGGATCATCTAGTAAAAGAGATTTCTTGAAATACTTTAAAACACACAATTTCTTTCTCAAAGTAAACTACATTGTTTTTATTTGTGCGTTTCAATCCTTGTGGATTTGAGGGAGGGAGGGGAGTGCCATATAGTGTCATTGAATGGGCCTTGGAGTTGGATTAGGAGGCAATAGGTTTTGGAAGCTGCCACTGAGGAGTACTATCTATATGATGCTTGTCAAATCTCTTAACCTTTTTGGGTTTGAATTTCTTCACCTGTTAATTGGGACTAACAAGTTTTGTTGCACCTGCTTCCCAGTATTGCTCTAATGATCAAATGAGACCGTATAGTTACAACACTTTGATGACCTTAAAGGGATTATGCAAATTTCAGCTAATATTATCTGTGTAAATGAACTCTAATTAAGAATATAAGAATGAACATACAGGTTTCTCTCCTTTAATTGTTGTAGTTTAATTATCCTGTTTTGATTTGGAACTGCCATATTTGCTTCATAAATAATTCTATATGAATGGAAGTATATTAATCATTTAAATTGAAACTTTGATAAAGAGATAAAATTGGCATATTTTTAAGTCATGTCAAGTCGACAAACATTTAATAAGCACCTGCTGAATGTAGTGAGCCCTGTCCTTGGCACTAGTCTAGTCTTTTTGATTTTATTCTTTGAATTTTTTAAAATTTTTAAATTAATTTAATATTTTATTTTCCCCAATTACATGTAAAAATTATTGCTAACACTTGTTTCTCAAAACTTTGAGTTGCAAATTCTCTCCCTCCCTTCCTTCCCTCAACTCTTTAAGAAAGCAAGCAGTTTGACATAGGTTATGCATGTACAGTCATGCAAAACGCATTTCTATATTAGCAATGCTGTGAAAGAAAAAACACACCAAAAAAAAATTTTAAAAAAGTAGGCTTCAATCTGCATTAAGACTTCCTCAGTTCCTTCTTTGGAAATGGACATCAGTTTTCATCATAAGTTCTTAGGAATTGTTTTGGATCATTGTGTCAGTGAGAATAGCTAAGTAATTCACAGCTGATCATAGTACAATGTTGCTGCCAGTGTGTACAGTGTTCTGCTGGTTTTGCTCATTTCACTTTGCATGTTCATGTAACTCTTTCCAGCTTCACTTCTTGTAGCACAGTAGTATTCCATTACAGTCATATATCACAACTTGGGCAACTTTTGCCCAATTGATGGGCATCCCCTTAATTTCCCAGTCTTTACTATCACTAAAAGAGGTGCTATAAATACTTTCCCACAAGAAAAGAGCTGCTATATTTGTGTACATGTAGGTATTTTTCCTTTTTGTTTTTAATCTCTTTGGGATACAGATCTAGCAGTGGTATTGCTAAGTCAAAGGGTGTGCATGGTTTTATGGCCCTTTGGGCATAGTTCCAAATTTCTCTAGAGAATGGTTGGATCAGTCCACAACTCAATCCACAGTGCATTAGTGTTTCAATTTCTATAAATACCCTCAAAAATTTGCCATTTTCCTCTTCTGTTGTGTTATCTAATCTGATAGGTATGTAGTAGAACCACAGAGTTGTTTTAGTTGGCATTTCTCTAATCAATAGTGATTTAGAGCATTTTTTCATATAATTATAGATTTGTTTACTGTGTCTGAAACCTGCCTGTTCAAATCCCTAAACATTTATCAATAGGAGAATGGCTCTTATTTTGTATAAATTTGCCTCAGTTCTCTATATATTTGAGAAATGAGGCCTTTATTAGAGATAACTTGCTGCAATTCCCTCCCCCACAGTTATGACTACTATGTATTTCCCTCCATCTTTCCCCACCTCGTTAATCCTACTCTCTCTCCTTTTACCCTGTTCATCCTCAAAACTGTTTTGCTTTTCTGACTGTTGCCTCCCCTAATCTTCCCTCTCTTCTATCACCCCCTCCTTTTCTTATTGCCTTCCCCTCCTACTTTTACCCAATTGAGTGTGTATATTAATCTTTCTTTGAACCAATTCCAATAAGAGTAAGATTAAAGTGCTCCTGCCCACCTCCTCCATCCCATCTTCTACTGTAAAGCTTTTGTGTGGCTCTTTTATGTGAGATAGTTTACGCTATTCTACCTCTTATTTCCCCCTTCTCCCTGTGCATTCATATTCTTCACCCCTTAATTTTTTTTAGATATCATTCCATAATGCTCAACTCACACCCTATGTATATGCTTTCTAACTGCCTGAATAATAAGAAAGTTCTAAGGAGTTGCAAGTATCATTTTCCCATACAGTTACAAGGAATGTAAACAGTTTAATGTTATTGAATTCTTTATGATTTCTCTATGCCATTTACCTTTTTATGCTTCTCTTGAGTCTATATTTGAAGGTCTAATTTTCTTTTCAGCTCTGGTCTTTTCTTCAAGAATGCTTGAAAGTCTTCTGTTTCATTAAATTTCAATTTTTTCGCCTGAATGACTATGCTCAGTTTTGCTGGGTAGGTGATTCTGGTTTTTAACCCTAATTCCTTTGCCCTCCAGAATATCGTATTGTAAGACCGCCAGTTATTTAAGGTATAATCTGCTAAATACTGTGTTATCTTGACTGTAGCTCCACAATATTTGAATGGTTTCTTTCTGGCTACTTTCAATATTTTTTCCTTGACCTTGGAGCAATGACATTTGTCTATAATATTCCTGGCAGTTTTCATTTTGGGATGTCTTTGAGAGGGGTGATCAATGGATTTTTTTCAATTTCTATTTTACTCTCTGATTCTAAGATATCAGAGCAGTTCTCCTTGATGATTTTTTGAAATATGATGTCTACACTCTTTTTTCGATCATGGCTTTCAGATAGTCCAATAATTCTTAAATTATCTCTCATGGATCTATTTTCTAGGTCATTGTTTTTCCTATGATTTAGTTCACATTTTTTAAATTTTTTTAAATTTTTTTGATTTTGTTGTATTGCTTCTTGATGTCTCATGGAATTATTAGTTTCAACTGCCCAATTCTGAATTTTAAAGAATTATTTTCTTCAATGAGCTTTTGTAGCTCTTTCTCTAATTGGCCAATTCTGCTTTTTAAGGGAGGCTTTTCTTTAGTGAATTTTTGTACACCTTTTTTTTTTCCATTTGTTCATTTCTGCTTTTTAAATGCCTCTTCTCTTCATTGGATTTTTGTGCAGAGAGAATTTGGAGCTCAAGGTTTTAAAAATGAGTATTCAAAATTGATTATACATGTAACAGGGGAAAAATAAAATACTAAATAGTTTTTTAATTTATAACTCTCAAAGATGTTATAGCATATTAAGGAGAATATATGCATATATATAAAATATATACGTGTGTGTATCACAAAGTATAACATGATAAATACATGAAAAATTTACACACAAAAGTCTCTATAAAGATCCAAAGAAGGAAATATCCTTTTGTCTATCAGCAAATAACAAAAAAATATAAATACATGTCATCTGTACATTGAATCTCATGCAACACATCTACCTTACACATATTCTAATATATGAGATGTGATTTATGTAGACTGAAGCTCTGTTATTATGTTTCACATGTTGAAAATAAATCAAGAGACAGTGTCATGATGTTCTTTGAAAACGCTGTTCATGCTAGCAAGGATGAATGTTCTCATTTACAAGAGTAAGATTTGAGTTTGTCAGGTCCCTACTTTCTGACACTCTGCTTGACATGTGGAAATAATTTGTTTGCTTATCAGAAGAAATGCTTTTAAGTGTGGTAGGAAAGAAAGGATTATGATACTTAGCTTACATGAAGATAATCTAAGGTACAGAGAATAAGCTTGATGATGTAGATATTTATAATATAACTATACACAATGAACTAACATTTAGTAAGCACCTCTCATGTGCTAGATACTTCTGGGTTTATGGACATGTATTCAGGTATTATCTATTAGAAAATATAAATTGGATAGGACATATATCTTTGATTCCATATGCATATGGAAAATATTGACTAAAGATTTTCAGTATGTGTCAGTAATAAAAAAATATTTAATGTTTTAAATATTTGGATGCAATATCTTTGGGGGTATATTTTTAACTTATAATACTAGAATGTTAAAATACTGGAAAGGATAAAATATCCAACTTTTTATAAAATAAATTTTTGACATTTTCAAAAGTGCAAGGTGTATCGGAAAGAAATGACATTGAAGACAATGACAGGCAGGACAGCCAATCAGCCCTTTAAAGATGTGTCACAGAAGCGAAAGGCAGCTCTAGATTCAACTGCCAAAGTTTTAGAAGGAGGTTAAAAAGCTGAATGTTAAGAGTTTGACATTTGAATCTTAAGTTGAAGGACAAGTTGAAGAAACTTACAATAGTTAGTCTTATTCATTATTTAACTTCTGAAACTCTGAAATTACTGATTATTTTTTTGAAGATGAGATTTTATAATGCAAGCTAGTTGCAATCAAGAATTCATGTGCCCAAGTATCTATAATAAAACTTTTAAATGAAGACTTCGATAATCTGTCCTCAAAAATATTTTTGTGACATCTTTTTTTAGAATATTTATATACATTGGTCATATGCATTATAAAATTTATACAGCCATGTACCTCATTTTATTCAAAACATTCATTTGATGGACTGGCAATGTTAAAACCTTGTGACAATTGAGAGGGAAAAAAGAGGATGCACAGTTTGGAAAAACTCAGTCCCTGGCCTAATGACCAGGTATCATAGATACATTTTTGTTATCTTTTATTCCATTTCTTCTAAGTGAGTTATCCTTGATAATGTGCTATAACCTGTTTATTATATCTCTCCATTTATCTTTGGGCCAAATGAATAAGATTGTAGGTTAATGATTTAAAGCTAGAAAGGACCTCTATCTATGATTAAGAGTCATAGAATAACCATAATAATGGTTGCAAGAGTTAGACTCTTTTGATAGTGAGCAGTCTGGAATCATTAAAAGGTTAGATTGTGCAACCCATCTCAATCTCCTCTTCTCATCCTTCATCCAGATCTTTGTCAAACCACATTACAGTGTCAAGTATCTATATAAGCTCATAACCATCTTGAAGCCAAAAATTGCATTCTTGCTTCCTTGTATTCACAATGCTTATCTCAGTGCCTGGCACGTTGTAAATTTTCAATAAAACCTTGTTGATGAATAGGAGGTTAAAGAGAAGGGGAAGGAAGTAAAGGAGGAAGAGAAGGTGCAATAGGAGGAAATGGACTCACTCATCGGTTCCTCAAGTGAGTGCCTTCTTATGTCTTTTTTTTTTTTAATCTACTTCATTTTCTTTTTCCAGCTTTACTGTTTGGGCATCTATTTACTTTATATGATTACTTGAGGGGCAAACAAAACAAAACTGAATGATAAGCAAAAAGAATTGTCATTTAGCTGTAGGGGGGGGCGCGGAATCATAACACTGTATTTTAAACCCCATTTCTAAAAATTATTGCCTTTGTGAACTTGGGCAAATTATTTAACTCCTCTAGGCCTCAATTTTGTCACATTTATAATGGATTTGGACTACATATATTCTGTAGTCACTTCTTGTGCAAGACCTGTGTGTGGGAATACATACACACATACATAAACATACATACATGTAAATGTATGTATGTACATACATATAATGGATTTGTGTCTATTTTTCCCTGTCACAAAGAGACATAGTTGCCTACCTCTATGCTGCAGCACTAGTAAAAGGGCTCCAATGCCTCTAGCTCACATTATTCACATATTCACACACTCAAATCATTTAAGCAATGAAAGTTTTAAAAATTATCAAATGCATAAAATTAATTTAGGTTAAAAATTGGCACTGTCTCAACTTCTATATTTATCAACAATATCCTCTCCATACTTACCCATTTCTGCCTCTTTCTTGTACTCTTGGAACTCTTCCTATCAATCCCTGTTGCAAATACGTTAATAAGGCAAATAATTGCATTCAAATTTGGCTATAAGGACAAAAATGTTATTTCAAACTAAAGCTCCATATTTTATTATAAATTCCTTGAGAGTAAAGATACTTATTTTCTCCTTTCAATTGCATAATGCCTCCCACATAGTCTAAGTGGGTTTTTTTGAATGTGTGAATAAATATCAAATAAATGAAATAGAATAAGAGAAAAGTGATATTAAATTAATTTTAAGTAATTATACTGTGAGCTCCTTGAGGGAAAGAACTATCTTTTTTTCTCTTTTTGTACCCCCCAGTGCTTATCATAAGGCCTGACTCATAGTAGGGACTTAATCAATGCTGATTAATTGATTAATTAATTCCATGCAAATTTATGAGATCACCAAGTGAAGTTGTATAGAGGGAGAGGAGAAGAGAATCTAGGACAGAACCCTTGAGGAAGACCCATGAACAGAGGTCATGAACTAGATGAGAATCCAGCAAAGGAGACAGAATCAGGAGACAATGTTATCATGAAAAACCTAGGTAGAAGAGAATATCAAGGAGGAAAGGGTGATCGACTATCTTAAAGGGTACAGAAAGGTTAAAGAGAATGAGTGTTGAAAAAGAAATCCAATGGATAAGTCAAATAAAGTTTGGAGAGAGAAGTTTCAGTGGAATGTTAAGTTCGGAAGCCAAACTATAAGATATTAAGAGAGAGTGAGAGGAGAAAGGTGGAGGGAACTTGGTGAAGACTGCTTTTCAAGGAGTGTAGCAAAAAATAGCAGGAGAGATATAGGATGGTATTAGGAAGGATGGAACGATTAAATGAGAGGGTTTTTAAAAATTTGTTTTGTTTTAGGATGGAGGAGCCATTGGCATTATTTTAGGCAGTAGGAAGTGAGCTAGTAGACAGGGAGAGATTAAAAATAAGTGAAAGGGTGGTGATAATGAAGAGTGTAATCTGTTGCAGGATATGGGATGGAATAAGCTCAGCTGAATAGGTAAAGAGGTTACTCTTGTGAGTGATAAGGCCACATCATCATATGAGGTGGGTGAGGGAGGAAAAAGTAGAAGAAAACATATGAATGAAATAAGGGGAGGAAAAAAAAAAGAGCTCACAGTAAATGGCCTCAATTATTTTTTAGTAGAATGTGAAGCAGTGTTCTCAGCTGAGAAGATGGGGGAGGGAAAACCAAGAGACGTTCAAAGAGGAATTAAAAGGTTTGGAAGAACTATCATGGAGAGTGAGATAGTGAGTTGGTAAGGGAAATATAGTAGGATTACCCAGGACTAGTGAGGTATTAGTTGAAGTTGTGTAATGTAAATTTGTAGTAAACCCAGTCAGAATGGTGTTGTGGTTTTCTTCACTTTCATTCAACAGCATGTGCTTAAGAGAGAATGCAAAAGATATATTGAAAGTGATCCAAGAATGAGGTATGGCAGGACACAATCAGTGAACTGATGTAGGGTTGAGATTCAAGTGAAGATGGAATGAATTTGAATTTCTTCACTTAGGGTTCAAAGTGAGGAAAAGAGAAGAGAGTAGCTGGTGTAGGGACTATGACCAAAGAGAGAACTGAAGAGTCAAAGGATTGAAGGTCATGGGATGGAAGAATAGGGTTTGGTAGCAGAAAGTAGAGGAAGAAGGAAAAAGACAATAGATTTTCATTAGATAAAGGGATTTTGGAACTCTAGGTCAAGGAGTGGATAGTTTGTGGGTGTTGACAAGATCAAACATATGATTATCTTTGTGTGTGACTGAAATAAGGTGAACAAGTAGATATTAAGAATTGAATAGGTTGAGGAACTAAGTGGTTAGAGTATTTCAGGGAGAATCATTATGAATATTGAATTCCATCTTTACTAGGGCAGGAGTTGAGGAGAGTAAAATTGTGAGCCATGTGCCAAGAGGAGTAACCTGGAGTTCTGTGTATATAACAACTACCAGAATTTTGGTTTGGGTGTAGCAATGAATTGCATGAACCTCAGAGGAGGTGAGAATACTAAATGTAGAGAGAAGATCTGGAAGTGGCATTTGAGAGCAAAGAACATTCCAATTGCCCCATCTCAACAAGTAAGCCAAGGAGAATGAATGAAGGTGCAATTATTACTACAAATTTTGGCCAGCTAGGCTATGTCATTGGTGGGGAGCCAGCCTTCTGTAATAGCCGGTAGATTAAAGAATGAGAGAGGAAATATTTAGTTTGAAGGGAAATTTGTTGCCTATGGAACAGTCATTACAGAGAGGATAATGGAAAGAATTGATGATCTTTTGTTTGAACTTTGGGGTAGGAAGTTTGAGGAGATGAGAATTAGAAATCAAATGGTAGTGGTGTGGAATAGGGTTTGCATGATGACTTACAGACATTTAGAATCACTGGGGTGTGTAGGGTATGACTCACTGTAATAATGTTCATAATTGAGTGGAAAGTGCCATTCCATTTTGTAAAGGAGGCTGAAGATCAGACCAGAGAAAAAGTATGGGATAAGATTGGTGAACAGAAGGTCAGATTTGAGGCACAAATTCACTACTCCCCTTGGTGCAGCAGAAGAAGAAATAGTCTATTCCCTACTGGTTTTAATCTTCCTCTTTCCTCAAAGGACAAGATCAGAGATTTAGAGATGGAAGAGAACTTTGAAGTCATCTGATCCAACCCTCTCATTTTGCAGATGAGAAAACTGAGACATGAAGTTAGTAGTGTGATTTGGCCAGGATCACCTGGTGTAGGTCAGAGCCAGGAGCTTGAACCCTGATCCTCTGACACCAACTTCAGCACATTTCCTACTATACCATGATTCAACTTTCAGTTGTTTATTTATTTTTAAAAGACTGGGTTTTCCTATTTTATCTAAGTTGGAAGTATAGGGACTACTCATAGTCTTCATTACATTTCCATTCTGATTAGCATGGATGCTTTGACTTCTGCTTCTAACCAAAACCAGTTCATTATTCTTTGGTAACTTTATTTTACATTGTGTATGAAAGATATCAGGATGTCATTGAATTTAAAACCAGGAGAACTGGGTTTAAATCCAGCCTCAGCCACTTAGTAGTTGTATTATCATGGGTAAATCACAGAATATCAGTTAGAAGTGACCCAAGAGACCACCTGCTACAGATTTTAACAACATATCCGACAAGTGGATATTCAACATTTGAAGCCACTTATGGGGAAAACCTATGAAGGCAGTCCATTCTATATTTGGACAATTTTAATTTTTAGGATGATTTTCCTTTATGGTCTGGGGTGGGGAAGTTCTGGGATGGGCAACTATAGCCAGAGACAAATTTGGTCTGTCACCTGTTTTTGTACTGCCTCAAAATTAAGAATGGTTTTTACATTCTAAAATTCAACTATTCTTAGTTCTAGGGCAGTACAAAACAGTCTGTTGGCTGAATCTATCCCACTGGCCATAGTTTAGAGCTGTGATTTGATTGTTTTGGAGAAACTCCAGTATAGGAACTTACTTTACCAGTAGTACAACAACCCCTGCATAATTTATGGTGCTAGGCAATTGCCTGGGACACTGAGAGGTTAAGTGATATAGATAGTATTTGTTAGAAGCAGGGATTAAACCCAGAGCTTCCAGACTCAAAGGCCAAACTGATATCTATTATACTAAACTCTCTCTCCTCTTTTATCTCTTTTCTATTTGCTTTTTTGTCCCTTTCTTCTGTTTTCTCTCTCTCTTTTTGGAATTGTCCACAGTCCAGAAACCTGAATTATCCAGGATTTCACAGTCAATATCTCTCAGAAAGAGGACTTAAACATAGGTGCCCCTCATTGTGGATTTAATTTTCTATCCCTTAACAATACTACCTGTCTGTAATTTACATCATTACTCCTAGATCATTAAGAAATGAGTATAATTCTTGTATTAAATACCTTACTTTTTATGATGAAGAAATTGCTTTGAAAATATTAAAGTACTATAAAATTGTGCCTATTTACGTGTCAAAATCATGAATAAGATGAACTAAAAGTGAATATTTTCCTTGTGTTAACTAGAAAAGAAAGTATAAAAATGTTAAAGGAAATAGAAAAAGCAAAATTGTTGAACATTCATTTATAAAATAAATTCCAGCCTGTAAGATTTCTAAAGCTTAGATTTCTACTAGTGTTCATTGCCAAAGACAAAAATATCAAAACTTGCTAAGGTAATTAATATGTTTGCATATGGTTACATACATGTGTATAACATATAAGTATACATATATACATATATGTGTGCATATATATTCTTCCTATTGATAACTATAAATACGGTTTTGGGCAATTTACTATAAGAATTGTATACAGCATGAAATGTTATATTATTTTGATGCTAAAATTAGCAAAGGAAGTGCACAGCTAATTTGAAGGGAGAGGATAGATATTTACCCTTGAGGTAAATATAAGGTTTTGAGTTTTTAATGAAACTTGAAATGGAATTGAATGACAGAATGTAATTCACTTCTCCAGAAAGAACACAACAAAGAGTAAAAATACATACATATTTTCTGAAAAGCATTGTAAACATATAAATTTCACAAAGAGAAAGGATTGTGTGTGCTAACAAAGTCATTAGGTTTTTTACTAGTCTAAGATAAAATGTTATCTCTTTACAAATTACATTTCTTTCTGCATTATCTTTCACATTCTCATCATTTTGGATGAATATGGATCAGTCATTATGAGAAGTTTAAGAACGCTGAAATTATTTTACTTGACTCACCTGAAAAATAAAAACTGAGTTTTCCCTACAGCACAGGAATATATTGTGACTTAAATAATATTTCCAAGTAGCATCAGAGGGATTCTGCCCAGCTCATTGCTTAAAATGAGGGTAAATAGACAGAACCAGATTGGAACTTAGAAAGTCAAGGCTTCTTTAGACAACTCCACAATTTTTTTTCATTACCAACAAATCATTTCACTTTTAAACGTAAAATGGGAACCATATCAAATTATAAAATGTCTTTTTAAAAAAATGAATGTAATAGCACATTTCTATTAGGTTACTTAGCATTGAATAAGAGACATTTCATTTCTCTTTGATGCATCTTTCGCTTTTGCCTTTCATCTCTGCTAACATAGGCGTCACCTTAGGTTCAGTCCCTCATCGAATCTTAGATAAATCAGTTCTTTTTTTTTCTTTTTTTAATTAATATTTTTACTTTTCAGCATTGATTTCCACAAGATTTTGAATTACAGATATTCTCTCCATTTCTACTGTCCCCCCACTCCAAGATAGCTTATATTCTGATTGCCCTGTTCCCCAATAAGCCCTCCCTTCTGTCACTCCACTGCCCCCATCCCCTTTTCCCTTACTTTCTTGTAGGGTAAGGTAGATTTCTATGCTCCATTGCCTATATATCTTATTTCCCAGTTGCATGCAAAATCAACTTTTTTTTTGAACATCTGCTTTTAAAACTTTTAATTCCTTCTCCCCCAAGAACCACCAATCAAGACTGTGGTCCAGATCCAGGTAGGGCAAAGCCAGCTTTGCACTCCTGCTCTAATCCACTGCTTAATTCCTCCCATCAGGTGGGCCTGGGGCCACAAGCAACTTCAGCTGTAGCTCTGTATGTAGCCTCAGAGCTGTATCACTTCCAGTGGCCCCAGGGTGGTGGCCTAACTGCAAACTCCCTTCACTCTGTCCCAGCAGCTTTTCCCACTAACCTTCTCTGTTGTCTTTGGCATTTGTGGGCTGAGAAATCTGATAACTGCCACTGCTCACAGATTCAGGGCACTAGGGCCTGTTCCACCTGGCTCCCAGTCTGGTTGGTTCTGGTGCGCCCCACGCTGGGCTGTGCCCAACTCTGCTCCCAGCTCCATGCGATAGACAGGCTATTCTGGTCTGGAGCCCTGCTTCCCTCTGCTATTTTGTGGGTTCTGTGGCTCTAAAATTTGTTCAGAGACATTTTTATAGGTGTTTGGAGGGACCTAGAGGAGAGCTTAACCAAGTACTTGCTTTCCAGCTGCCATCTTGTCTCCGCCCCACTCAAGTAAATTATTTCAACAACCTCCTCGCTGGTCTACATTGTTTGAGTCTATCCACACACTAGTCCATCTTCTTCCTTGCTGCCAATGTGATTTTTCTTAAGCACAAATTTGACTGTATTATTCCCCTATGTAACAAATTCCAGAGGCTTCCTATTGTCTTTTTAAATTTTTAAAAATTTTTAAAAATTTGTTTACTTCCAATTTTCAACATTCGCTTCCACAAGATTTTGAATTCCAAATTTTCTCCCCATCTCTCCCCTCCCCTACTCAAGGACAGTGCACATTCTGATTATCCCTTCCTCCAATCTGTCCTCCCTTCTATCCTCTACTCCTTAGTCCCTTCCCTTCGATTTTCCTGTAGTGCAAAATAGATTTCTATACCCCATTGCCTGTATATCTTGTTTCCTAGTCACATGTTAAAACAATTTTCATTTTTAAATTCATTTTTAAAGCTTTGAGTTCCACATTCTCGTCTTCCTCCCTCCCCACCCACCCTCATTGAGAAAGAAAGCTATTCAATATAGGTTATACATGTGTAGTCATGCAAAACACTTCCATAACAGTCATGTTGTTAAAGACTAACTGTATTTCCCTCTATCCTGTCCCACCCTCCATTTATTCTATTCTCTCCTTTGACCTGTCCCTCCAAGAAAGCGTTTGCTTCTGATTACTCCTTCTCGCAATCTGCCATCCCCTCTCTTTTCCCCTTTACCCCCTTGCTTTCCTGTAGGGTAAGATAGACTTCCATACCCAATTGAGCGTGTATATTATTCCCTCCTTAAGCCAAATTCAATGAGAGTAATTCCCACTTACTCTTCCTTACCTCCCCCTTCTGCCCCTCCATTGTAAAAGCTCTTTCTTGCCTCTTTTATCTTTTACTACATTCTATCTCTCCCTTTCTCTTTCTTCCAGTATGTTCCTCTGAACACTTAATCTTATTTTTTAGGCATCATCACTTCATATTTGGCTCACCTTCTGCCCTCTGTCTAGACATCTACATATATATCTATATCTATGTATGTATACATGTGCACAGAGGCATATATACATACAGATACATATATATACATATATACACATATACATATATACACATTTACACACACATATACATATATACATATGTACATACATACATATATAATTTCCTCTAACTACCCTAATACTGAGAAAGCTCTCATGAGTTACAAATATCATCTATCCATGTAGGAATGTAAACAGTTCAACTTTAATAAGTCCCTTATGACTTCTATTTCCTGTTTACCTTTTCATGTTTCTCTTGATTCTTGTTTTTGAAAGAAAAATTTTCTATTCAGTTCTCATCTTTTCCACAAGCATGCTTGAAAGTCCTCTGTTTCATTGAAATTCCATTTTTCCCCTGAAGTATTATGCTCAGTTTTTCTGGGTAGGTGATTCTTGGTTTTAATCCTACCTTTGGCCTCTGGAATATCATATTCCAAGCCCTCCGATCCATTAGTGTAGAAGCTGCTAAACCTTGTGTTGTCCTGATTGTGTTTCCATAATACTTGAATTATTTCCTCCTGGCTGTTTGTAATATTTTCTTTTTGATCTGGGAACTCAGGAATTTGGCTACAATATTCCTAGGAGTTTTCCTTTTGGGATCTCTTTCAAGAGGTGATTGGTAGATTCTTTCCATTTCTATTTTACCCTCTTGTTCTAGAATCTCTGGGCATTTTTCCTTGATAAATTCTTGAAAGATGATGTCTAGGTTCTTTTTTTGATCATGGTTTTCAGGTGGTCCAGTAATTTTTAAATTATCTTTCCTGGATCTATTTTCCAGGTCAGTTGTTTTTCCATTGAGATATTTCACATTGTCTTCTACTTTTTGTCATTCTTTTGGTTTTGTTTTGTAATTTCTTGATTTCTCATAAAGTCATTAGTTTCCACTTGCTCCATTCTAATTGTTAAGAAATTATTTTCTTCAGTGAGCTTTTGGACTTTCTTTTCCACTTGGCCAATTCTGCTTTTTAAGGCATTCTTCTCCTCATTGGCTTTTTGGACATCTTTTGCAATTTGGGTTAGTTTATTTTTAAAGGTATTATTTTCTTCAGCATTTTTTTGCATCTCCTTTAGCAAGCTGTTGACTCATTTTTTTTCATGATTTTCTTGCATCATGCTCATTTCTCTTCCTAATTTTTCCTCTACTTCTCTTACTTGATTTTCAAACTCCTTTTTGAGCTCTTCCATGGCCTGAGACCAATTCATATTTTTCTTGGAGGCTTTGGATGTAGGAGCTTTGACTTTGTTGTCTCCTTCTGGTTGTATGCCTTGATCTTCCTCATCACCAAGGATGTAAGAAAATACCTTTTCACCAAAAAAGTAACCTTCTACAGTTTTATTTTCACCCTCGTTCGCTCATTTTCCTAGCCCATTACTTGACATTTGAGCTCTTTGTTAAGTGGAGTGTGTTCTGCCCCAAGCTTCAAGGATTTTGTGTAGCTATTTTCAGAGATGTTTCTAGGGACCTGTACATTTTCAGTTCTTCTAAAATGGAATGATCAAAGGAGAGGTGTTTACTCCTCTGTTTTATGAGCAACCGCAAGCACTCTCCATACTCCATTCTCTACAGCCACCATAAGCTTTGCCACACCAGTGCTCCTCCTCATCCTAGGACTGCAACCAAGCTCAGCTGATTGATTCTCCCTCCCTTTGTAGGCTGAGAGCTCCAGAAGCAACTGCCACCGTACCAGTGGCTGCAGCCCCTTAGGGGTGAGGCTGGGTGTGGGAGTAGATCACCCTTCTTTCTCACCCAGGTGAGAGACCTTTCCCACTGACCTTTGAAGCTGTCTTTGGCATTTGTGGGTTGAGAAGTCTCAAAACTGCCTCAGCTGCCAGTGATTCAGTGCCCTGAGGCCTGTTCCAGCTGGGCTGTGCTCTGCTCTGATCCTGGTGCAGTAGATCTTGGGCTGGAAATCTGTTTCACTTTGTATTTTGTGGCTTCTGCTACACTAGAATTTGTTTAGACTCATTTCTACAGGTATTTTGACGGGTTTGAGGGGAGAGCTCAAGCAGGTCCCTGCTTCTAATGAGTTATCTTGGCTCTGTTCCTCCCCCCCATTGTCTCTTGAATCAAATATAAACACCTCTCTTTTGATTTTAAAGCTCATCACTACCTCTACAACATCCATCTTCTCTGCATAATTATTTATTACTCTCCTTGCCAGACTTTTTCTTTCCAGCCAAGCTGTCTTCCTCCTGTTTCCTCCCACTTAGTGTTCTTCCTATCCCCTGTGTATGGGCCAGCCCCTAAACCTGCAAAACCCCCTCCTTACCCACAACTCAAAGGATATCTCCCTTCCTTAAAGATGTAGCTCAGGCACCACCTTCTATATGAAGCCTTCCCAGGCCCTACTAACTGCTAGTACTTTTCCTACCAAACTACTTTATATTTAACTTTTTTTATATTTATTTTGTAGGTCCTTCCACACCTCAATCTATCATCTACTTACCAGCCTATCCATCAACTAATTTATTAGTCTACCTATCCATCTATTCGTCTCTCTTCTATTTATTTGTCTATTTATCTGACTATTCACCTATTTGTGACCCCTGTTAAAATTTAAGGCATTTTTCTATTATTTTAATTCCCATCATGGTTCCTACATAATAGGTGTTTGCTACACAATAGATACTTAATAAACAAAATTGCTGGTGTATTGATCCAGCCTGTGCTTTAAGCCTAATATAGAGGAACTCGCAACCTCAAGAGACAGTACTTTGGGAAAGCTCATCCTTTATATGCGGCTAAAATTTATTTCTGAACTACTTTACCTATTGTTCTTGGTTCAACTGTTAGCACCAAGAAAAATGAACCTAGTTTGTTTTCCATATAACAGCTCTGCAGGAAGCTGGTCTCATGGCCTACTAACTCTTCTCTTCAAATTAAATATCATTTTTTTCTTCAACATAACCTTCTATAAAATTTTGTCCAGTTTTCTCATCATTCCACTTGCCCATATTTATAATTGCTCTAGTTCTTTGATGTCCTTCCTAAAGTGTGGAATTCAATAAGATGAAATGGTCATGTCAGGGTAGAGCCAGATTATCATATTCCTTGATTGGACATGATGTTTTATTAATACTGTTTGGATTGTCGTGTCCTACCATTGTTATGTTTCGGGGAGACTTCTATATCACATAAGTACCTAAGTTGAAATAAAACCCCTAAATCATTGCATAGGAAATCCTAATTGGCCACACCTTCTCTATATCCATTTATAGATAGTGCTAAAAAGATTCTATAATTTCCACAAAAGTATACTAGAATTACATAAAAAAGATTCAGTCCTAGGTGATGATAGATATATTATAAGAATCATGACTGAATGTCAGTTAAGATGTGATTTATGTGTAGGAGTTTATAGTTGAATTTCAAATTAGTAGAGAGGCTACATTGTATTAGACAGCTTAAAATAAACTGATAGAAGCAAGAGTAAAACCTTGCTTAAATAATCAATTAGATGTATTCTAGTTGTGATTCAGAGGAGTTGTGCAGCAGTCAACATGATTTCATTTTCTGTTTACCCTTTCTAGCCTCTGACATATCGCAAAGATAAAGTAGACCTGGACTGCTTTGCAATGTATTTTTTTTTAATTTCCATTTTCTATTTCTTTAAAGAAAACTCATTTATTTCTTTGACATGTTTTTATTTGTCCATTTAATGATTAAATGAACAAGTGTGGAATTTCTCCTAGGAGTCCATTCCACAAGTGAAACCAAGATAATGTTGGGACAAAGACCAGTGAATATGGAATCAACAGATATGAGCTCAGTGCAACCTATAAAATGTGTGATCTTGGTCAATGTGCTCAACTTGGTCAATGTGAGCCTCTGATCTATAAAGTGGGTACAATATTTGCATTGCCTATCTCAGAGCTATAGTGAGTATCATATGAGAGAATTTATATGGAAAAAACATTTTACGTCATATTATTACATGAATATGTTTTGATTTGTATTATACTATTATTGCCATTATCTTAGCTTAACTTGTACAAAACATCTTATCCTTGAGACCTTATGCTTCTTTGAAAGTTAAAATGTACAGGGCAAGGAAGGTGACACTTCTGCTATAATTTGCCCTAGTCAGACTACATCTGGACTACTGTATTCAGCTCTGGACACCATGTTTTAGGAAAGATATCAATAGAAAATTTCCAAAGGTCAGATGACTATAATAGGAACATCAATATTTCTTGATTAATTTGGTTGAATTACTAAGTTGGCCTTAATGTTATTCGATTCAAGAAATGTTTGTTAAAGCATAGTGTTATGTGCCAAATGAAGATTGTATAAGGAACTATAGGGTTATTTAGAATGAAGAACAGACCTTCAACAAATTTTATGTGGAAGAAGTAGGTTTAATTGAGTAGGAATAAGGCTTGGGACCAGCGTGGAAAAAGAAGAATGGAAATTGTAGAGAAAATTTAGAAATTTAAGTTCTGTGTAAGGAAAAAAAACTAAGTGGTCTATTTCAAAATAAAATAGACTAACCTCCAATAAGTTCCCTGTCACTAGAGGTCTTCAAGCAAAGTTTTCATTTATGTCTGAAATTTTATCTTATTAGATTTTTCTCATCATTTTACCCTGTTCAGATATTCCCGAATCATAATTGTTGTTTAACATGTTGGCTATTCCTTCTAGCTTTTTATCTTCTGTAAATTTGCTTAAATGATAGAAAATTTGAAGGGGGAGGGTCTAAATTCCACCAGAGCCATGCCTTTCAGGTTGACACATCATTTAATTTAATCTTTGGATCTGGTTATTCAATAGTATCTGAATACACCTAGTTGTACTAATACCTAGCCTCTTTCTCTGCATATTTCTATAAGGATATAATAGTAATTTCATTAAAAGCCTTATTAAGAAATCCATTTATATCATGGCTTATAAGATCTCTACCTCTACCTAGCCTCTCTTTTATTCTTTTTAACATAACAGAAAGAGATGATATCATACTTTGCAAGACCAACTTTCTTTATTTTCAAGGCACTTAACACCTATCTCCATTGATTACAAACAAATTTAAATGATTTAACATGACATTAGATGCTCTCCTATACTATATTTTCAATTTTATCTCCAATCTAATTTCCTACATTTCCCCTACATGAATTCTTTGCTTTAAAAAACGTAGTGTATTAACCTAAATATCTTACACGAATCTCTTTTTCTGTACTATTGACCAAATCATTTGCTTGCTTTGTAGGCCTCTCCTACTATATTCTACTTCCTACCTTTCCTTCACAACTGTTTCAGGTTCCAAATATAAAACATCCTCCATTAAGCCTTCCATGACAGCTGTAGCCCAGAAAAAACTCTATGTCTTCTTTATGCCTGTAACACTGTGCTGGCACCTCTTGTTTATTTGGTATACATATTATTGTTGCGCACATGCACACACACACACACACACACACACACACACACACACACACTATTTCCAGTTTCCACAATTACCATCTACATTCTCTGTGGACAAGGGTCAAATCTTGTCCTTTTTTATGTCTCAACATACAACACAGTGCATTAGGCACAAGAGCAGCTCCTAAATAGGTAACAATATGCTGATTCAATGGTTGATTAAGGAACTTAGATGTAAATCATAAAAGCAATAAATAAAAGATTAGAAATAGGTAAAAGTATAAACAAATGCTAGTTAATTCAGCTTATAATTGCTCTTCCTCTATCCAGTCATTCACTAATATATCATAAGCGTACAATTGAATATTTATGTTATGTTTCAGTAGTTGAATATTTTAAATATGGAGAATCTATATTAATTCAAATTCTTGATGCAAAATAGAATTGGTAATAGTTTAATAAGAATGATACATGATTTATATATACTTAAAAGCCTGGCTATATAGATAGGAAATCCCTTTCTTTTCAAATATATATAAGTTCCTGCTGTATTATACATCATACTTCATATGACATATAATGTATGCTATGAAATATATTTTACTGTAATTTATTTTGCTGTATTCATTATTTTGTTGGTTTTGTCACTCCATTGATATGTTTTATAGGCTCACCATGCTTTCTTGTATTTTTTTTTCTATTTCTTCGTTTGCTCTGGCCAGTAATTTGATGATGGCTGTTGACAAATTTAGTTAATCTAGTCCTCAGAAAACACATTCTATTATCTTTCACAAACATTTATGTACATATATGCCTATAGACATGTATGCACATGTCCAGAACGAGTTTCCTTGAACTTTTGCACTATAATTTATATAGAATTTCGTATTTGAACTTCTCTACTTGAGTATTCTCCACATTTTTATCCTAGAGAAGCTAAAACTCAGAAGAGACATTAGGTGTCTTAAAGTATTTGGAGGATTATCATATATAGGAAGGATTAGACTTATTTTGTTAGTCCCAAGAGTGTAAGGCTCAAGAATAATGGGTGGAATATTCCAAGGTGAAGAGATAGTTTTATTGTGAGGAAAAGTGCATAACAGAACTGTCCAAAATGATAATGGGCTACTTCAAGAGGTGATGAGTTACCCTTCCATGGAGGTCTTCAAGCTGAATGATCACTTATCAGGTATGTTAGAGTGGAGATTCATTCTCTCTGGGGGTTGAACTAGATTGACACTGAGTTCCCTTCCAATTTTAATATACTGTGATTTTATCAATAACTCTGTTATGTATGGAATACAAATAAAATTTCCTCCATTTTGTGGATGAAGAAACTAAGTTTGAGAAAAAAACAAATGACTGTCATGTAGCTAAAAAGTTTATGAGATGGGAGTTAAATTCATCCTTCTGATTCTAGGCTCAGCACTCTGTGTACTATCCAACTTTGCTTTGCAGCTTGCTAGAAATTTATAAACTGTGCTCTCTGACAACAGAGGCCATAATAATGATAGGTAACTTCCACAACAAAAGAAGATGTTAGAGAAAGAATTCTGGAGTACAGTTTCTTCCACAAATATTCATTTAGATGGAAGATAAAAGAAATTAAAATTCCGCTTGAATAAATCTTGTAAAATATTCCTTTGGTGGTGGAACCAAGATGGTGGAGCAAAGGAGGAGACTAACCTGAGCTTTCCTCCAAATGCCTGTAAATCATCACTCTAAAATTCTAGAGCAGTAAAACAGATGGAGTGAAAATTTTCCAGGCCACAACAATTTAGAAGGTCAGCAAGAAATGTCTGTTGTACCAGGGTAAGAGCAGAACACAACCCACACCAGTGCACTATAGGTCCCAGAAGACTGGGAACAGACATCAGGTGTGACTGAATCAGTGGTGGCAGTGGTAGTGGCAGTTTCTGGGATCCTCAGGCTGCTGACTGTAAGGTGGTCAGACAACTGGTCAGACAGAGATTTACAGGTATCCCTTTGCTAGTACTTGGAAAAGACTCTTCACATCACCTATAAATGGAACTGGCTTGCAGTTCTGGGTCTTAGCTCCTGGGTGAGGAAGAGCACTAGCATACCAGAGCTTGCAGGCTGCAGGGTATCTGGGACCCTCCTCACAGTTCCAGGGTGGAAAAGAGTGTTTGTGATTACTCACAGACCAGTGCATAGTACAGGAGAGGAGTACATAGACTTCTCCCTGGATCATACCACCTTGGAAGAGCTGAAAATTTAGAGGTTTTCACACTTACATTGTGAAAATATACACTTACACACTTACACTGTGAAAACAGTTGCACAAAAAAAAACAACCATGAAGCTTAGAACAGTGTCCCCCTCCACTCTAGAAGCAGAGCCTCACGTTAGCATAGAGTTAAAAGTCAAGAAATAGGCTGGAAAATCAGCAAACAGCAGAAAACTATCTTGACTATAGAAAATGATTATGGGGACAGAGAAGATCAAAACACAAACTCAGAAGACAGCAAAATCAAAACTCCTACATCCAAAGCCTCAAAGAAAAATAAGAATTGGCCCCAAGCCATGGCCATGTAAGAGCTTAAATAAGATTTTAAAAATCAAGTAGGGGAGGTAGAGGAAAAATTGGGGAGAGAAATGAGAATGATGCAAGAAAATCATGGGAAAAGATTCAACAGCTTGGTAAAGAAGACACAAAAAATAGTGAAGGAAATAACACCTTAAAAAACTAAACAAACCAATTGGTAAAAGAGGCATAAAAATCCAGTGAGGAGAAGAGCGTCTTGAAAAACAGAATTAGCCAAATGGAAAAAGATATTCAAAATTCACTGAAGAGAAGAATTCCTTAAAGAGCAGAAATCGAAAAGCTTACTAAGGAAAATAATTGCTTTTAAATTAACATTGGACAAGGAAACAAACAAAATTAAAGAAATGAAAATATAGAAGAAACTGTGAAATATCTCATTAGAAAAACCACTGACCTAGAAAACAGATCCAGGAAAGAAAATTTAAGAACTATATCCCTTATATATCTGGGAATTTTCCTGTGCAAGACTAAAGTATGTTTTGTGGACTTCCCTAGTATCTTTTCAAAATTTTTCACTGTCTCAGTACTTCAGCAATAAAGGCAAATGGCCAGTTTTGAGCTTATATATCAGAATATCTATATAAATCAGATTCTCATGTTATTGAGACAGCATTGTGGTGCAGTAGATAGAACACTAAGCCTAGAGTCAAGAAGTTCTGCCTCAAATCCAGCCCCAGACCTTTACTAACTGTCTGACCTTCAATAAGTCACTCAGGTTCCATTTCCCTCAACCTTCAAATCTAACACCTCCCTGTCAGGCTTGCTGTGTAGTACCAAGTTAGATAATATCTGTAAATTTCCTAGCACAGTGCCTGGCACATTGTAAGTGCTATATAAAGGTCTATTCTTTTTTCCATCAATTCCCAACTTTGTCACTGCATAGGAGAGTGCCTAGCATATTGTGGACACTTAATAAATGCTTGTTGTTTGCTTGCCTGGTGTGTTGATGGATCCATGATCTCTTGAGTAAGGGTACTTCACAATCAGTGCAGACGATGACATGTCTATGCTTCTTTATCCTATGCAGTTCACATTCACTTCTTATGACAAATCATTCTTTAGTTTCAGAGTCTTTTGAGCATTTTAATATTTCCTAGGAAATAATGCAGTGTTCAGTGTATTCATCTCGTTAGCCTGTATTCTGTTTATATGATTAATCTAAATTCTTTTCTGATCATTTCTTTTTTTTTTAATTTAATATATTTAGTTTTCAGCATTGATTTTCACAAGAGTTGGAATTACAAATTTTTTCCCCATTTCTACCCTCCCCCCCACTCCAAGATGGCATATATTCTGGTTGCCCCATTCCCCAGTCAGCCCTCCCTTCT
>CM053622.1:270946552-271043795 GCA_028646595.1 Phalanger gymnotis | reverse complement strand
AAGAATGTTTTTTGTAAGCAACTAGAAAATAAGATACACAGGCAATGGGGCATAGAAATTTATCTTGCCCTACAGGAAAGCAAGGGAAAAGGGGATGGGAGGGGAGTGGAGTGACAGAAGGGAGGGCAGACTCGGGAACAGGGCAACCAGAATACACGCCGTCTTCGAGTGGGGGGGGGAGGGTAGAAATGGGGAGAAAATTTGTAATTCAAACTCTTGTGAAAATCAATGCTGAAAACTAAATATATTCAATAATTAAAAAAATAAAAAGATACTCCATTTAAAGTTATTGTAGACATCATAAAATATTTGGGAGTCTACCTGCCAAGACAAACCCAGGAACTATATGAACACAATCACAAAACACTTTTCACACAAAGTCAGGTCTAAATAACTGAAAAAAATATCAGTTGCTCATAGGTAGGCCAAACTAATATAATAAAAATGATACTTCTACCTAAATTAATTTACTTATTCAGTGCCATACCAATCAAAGTACCAAAAATTATTTTACAGAGCTAGAAAAATAATAACGAAATTCATCTGAAAGAACAAAAGTTTCAGAAGATCAAGGGAATTAATGAAAATAAATGCAAGGGAAGGTGGCCTGGTCATATTAGATCTTAAATTGCATTATAAAGCATCAATCATCAAAACTACTTGGTATTGGCTAAGAAACAAAGTGATGGATCAGCGGAAATGGTTAAGTACATAAGACACAGTAGTCAATGACTGTAGTAATCTACTGTTTGATAAACCTAAAGACCCCAACTTCTGGGATAAGAACTCTGTATTTAACAAAAAATGCTGGGAAAACTGTAAAATAGTATGGCAGAAACTAGGCACAGACCAACATGTCACACCCCATGGCAAGATAAAAGTCAAAATGGCCACATCATTTAGATATAAAGTTTGATACTATAAGCAAACTAGGAGAGCAAGGAATAGTTTATCTGTCGGACTCATGGAGAATGGAAGAAGTTATGACCAAACAAGAGATAGAGAACATTATGAAGTGCAAAATGGATAATTTTTGTTACATTAAATTGAAAAAACTTTTGCACAAAGTCAATGGAACTAAGATTAGAAGGGAAGCAGAATCCTAGGAAAAGTTTTATATCCAGTGTCTCTGATAAAGGCCTCATTTCTAAAATATATAGGGAACCAGGTCACATTTATAAAAATACAAATCATTCCCCCATCAATAAATGGTCCAAAGATATGAACAGGCAGTTTTCAGATGAAGAAAATAAAGCTGTGTATAACCATATAAAAAAATGCTCTAAATCACTATTGGTTAAAGAAATGCATATCAAAACAACTCTGACTGAGGTACAACCTTACACCTATCAGATTGGCTAATGTGACAAAACAGGAAAATGGTAAATGTTGGACAAGCTGTGGGAAAATTGGAACAGTAACACTTTTTTGGTGGAGTTGTGAACTGATCCAGCCATTCTGGAGAGAAATTTGGAACTATGTCCAAAGGGCTATGAAACTGTGTATATCCTTTGACCCAGCATTACCACTTCTAGGTCTATATCCTAAAAAGACCATAAAAATGGGAAAATGACCTATGTGTGCAAAAGTGTTTATAGCTGCTCTTTTTGTGGTTGCCAAGAATTGGAAATTCAGGGGATGCCCATCAATTGGTGAATGGCTGAGTAAGTTCTGGTATGTGAATGTAATGGAATACTGTTGTTCCATAAGAAACAATGAGCAGGTGGACTTCAGCAAAACCTGGAAATCCTTATGTGAACAGATGCTGAGTAAAGTGCGCAGAACCAGGAGAACATTGTATACAGTAAAAGCTACATTGTGCAATGACTAACTTTGATGGACTTAGCTCTTCTCAGCAATACAAGGACCTAAGACAACTCCAAAAGTCTCATGATGGCAAACGCTATCCACATCCAGAAAAAGTACAATACAATCTGAATGCAGATTGAAGCCTATTATTTGCTCTGTCTTTCTTTGTGGTTGTTATTTCTTTTCTCACTGTTCCTCCCATTGGTTCTAATTCTACTTTACAATATAAATAATATGAACACATGTTTAATATGAATATATATGTAGAGCCAATATCAGATTGCACGCCATCTTGGGGAGTAGGGGTAGGAGGGGGAGAAAATTTAGAACTCAAAATCTTATGGAAGTGAGTGTTGAAAACTAAAATTTAATTAATAAAAATAAATTTAATATTTGAGTTGTGAGCTCTTCTCAGTAGGTTACTTTGTGCTCAAATATAATCTCTTTACTTCAAAAGCACTTTCTTTTTACTGCCTAATTAAACAGTATTCTACATACATGAGTTTGTCAAAAGTCTTGTCTGTAAATATAAAAAGTGATTGGCCATTTATCCCAGTCCTCATGATCATGCACAGGGAACTCTGCTGATATAGTTCTCACATGGACTTTAGAAACACAAATATTTTGTAACTGGTCTGGTTCGCTAATCGTGGTGAAGAGGATCGTTTTTGGCTGTGTAGGGGGCGCTGGCGTACAGTCAAAAGATACTAGTTGACCGCATCCTTCACTAGATCTTTCACTTTACTTCTTCCTTCCTGACAGAATTCTAGAGAAAGAAGAGAAATAATACTATATAGTGAAATGACTTGATCTTTCTTGATCTGAGGCCACTCTGTGGTCCATGAAGTCAATCTTCTTTCTTTGCCCTGGTATTTCTTCTTTATGAATATTAGAGATGACTACGCCATAGTAAGCTCTGAGAGGTTAGGCGAACAAGACAACCAATATCCAAGAGTCAAAAGAACACACTGGGTTTTCTAGCCAGACCAATATCAAGGCCCTACGATGCTGAATGACATGCAGGACCTATCCAATTGATAACTAAGATGCTGACAAACCTGACAATGATATTGTGACTATGTATTTGGTGGGACCAATGTATATAGAAACTCCCCAGTCCTCAAAGACCAAGGTGGTGTAGAGAAAACTGTTCCACAGAGGAGTAGGGCAGAAATGTTTGTACTTTTATTCCTGCTGCTTCTTCTAAGTAAACACCAATTTATGAAAGCTAATTGATATTAATTGGTTAAATGAAACTAATGAATTAATAACTGATATTTAACAGTTGGGAGTGGGGAGACACATAAGAATGGAGGTTTTAAATGATAGTATTAGAGAAATATACCCTCAATCGCTCAGGGACTACCCCAGGTCTTGAGGGTCATATATAGCCAGTCTTGCTCTAGTATGGTGGAAGAAATATATGGAAAAAATTGCCGTTTCTCTCTGTACCCTCCATTTTTCCTAAATCAAACACCAAGGTAGTTTTCAAGGCTCTCCTTCTTAGCTCCATGGGGGTATGATTAGAGTTGAAAGGAACCCCATCTCTTACAACGAAAATACCAGGTAGAACTGGGGGAAGTTGTCCTTCAGGGGGAATTAAAATTAGATTTCAAGCCAAGAACTCTTGTTATTCTTGGTGGCTCTCCAGTAGTACTGACTTTAAAAAGATTTGAAATAGCTTCATGCTTTGTACTTTCTCACAGACTTGTGACTTCTTCCCATTAGAGAAGAAGCTACATAGCAATCAGTCAGTAAGGATTTTTAAGCACCACATATATACGAGGCACAGTTCTAAGATATAATTTAATGGATATCAGCAAATAATAGTAGCAATTTAGCAGATAATTAACAAATGGTACTAAAATCTCAACAGTGAGTTAATAGATGAAAGCACTATAGAGGATGGAGGCCAGCAGATGGCTTCATCAGACTTTCAAATGACATCACTAGTTTTCTTTTTGGTTAGACAGCAAAATGATAGCTTTAGAGGCAAAGACATGTTCCAGCTGTTGCTTAGCCCTAGAAATATACTTTAATGAAGAAGAAGCTTTGTTGTTCTTATTGTTCTTCAAACATATCCAACTCTACAGGACACTATGGACTTTTGCCCATGGAGCTTTCTTTGGAAAGATACTGGAGTTGTTTGCCACTCCCTTTTCTAGTGTCTACCCAATTTATAGATGAGGAATTGAGCCAAATAGGGGTTAAGTGACTTGCCCAGGGTCATACAGGTAGTGCCTGAGGCCAGATTCTAACTCACATCTTCCCATTTGATCCTATGAACAAATTATTGTGTCTATCATTTCTGGCAGAAATCAAAAAAATGGAATACCCTGACTTCATAACAAAAATTGAAAAAATACAAACATTCTATACTCATCTCAATTTCATGTCTGTTATTTTAACTTAACCTTGGGCAAGACAAAGCAAGGCGAAGTCAATGAGCATTTCTTAGGCCTTGACTATCTACCAGGTGCTGAGTTTTATGTATGGGATACAAAAACAGGAAAAACAGAGGGATAGTACCTACCCCTGATGAGTTTATATTCTGCTCAGGGAAAATACATAAACTTTGACACTTAAAAGAAAGTACAACAGTAGCAACAATGGCAACTTTGAAAGCAGCTTTTCGAAACATCCTCCCAGGATGCAATTCTACAAGTATGAGTCGTCCTTGTTATACAGATTCCCTCTCTCATCGGAAGCAGGAGATTTTGCAGGAGGGTGTATGCAATGACTGGCACCTTGTTTTACATGGTTCCTTTCTTTTAACTAAAAGACATTTTGCTGTGATTATACTTTGGCTAGGATTTCCCCTTAAAGAACTATACTTTGTATTATAGACTAAAAAAGCCAGTAGATATCAAGTTCACTAATTGTTTCTTTTCCTATGTTCCATTTACCAAGAGCACCAGATTTGAGTTCAAGAAATTTAGATTTTAGGCTCGTCTCTACCAATAATTTGCAGTGTAATCTTTCAGGTCAAGAATTACTACCCAGAGCAGCTAGGTGGCACAATGAGTACAGCACCGGCCCTAAAGTCAGGAAGACCTGAGTTCAAATCTGGCCTCAGACACTTGACACACTTACTAGCTGTGTGACCTTGGGCAAGTCACTTAACCCCAATTGCCCTGCCTCCCCCCCTGCAAAAAAAAAATAATAAAAAAAAAGAATTTTTCCCCTTTGGTTCCTGTCTGCTAAGTACCTCATTCAGCCCAATGTACCCCTAGAAGCCATGTTTCACTTTACACTCTGGTCATCTTGCTCACAACTTAAACTACTACCTATCACTGTAGCAATTGTAATGAGAACTCCTTAAACTGGAATGGTTTTAAAATGAGTTCTATTTATTAGTTTCAACAATATATTTCAGTTCATTCATTTGGCAGCAAATGCCTTTTCAAATGACTGATTATGTGTTATCAATGAAGTAGGGGAAACAAACTCATAAAGATGTATATATTCAAAACAAAATCAAATTAAAAAAAAAAGGTGGATTGAAAGATATTTTGTATTGCCAAGGCCTCAGGAAAGCTGGAGGTGGAGATGAGTGGGATGTTGTAGCCTTCCAATTCCATGTGTAAATTAGAATGGTGGAATGGCAATTCCAAAGATGGATTCCTAGGTTCTTCATTCTGTATTGGAACTGGTAACATCTAGTAGACAGGTTCACTCCTTTGTGGAAATTCCAGAATGGTAGTTAGTGTGGCATATGGTGTAATCTGCTCCCTAAATTTCCATATCTATAATTTGGGATGTCTGAGTACAACAACTGTTTAGGGAAGAGGAGTTGAGAGTATACCTCGAAAAGGTCTCAGATTTGCCCAGATCTTGCTAATGAGCCAGATATGGAGGGTCTTATCTATGATGACAAATCCTATCAGGCCATCTAGACAAAGAAGGATAGTTTATAAGGCAATTATGAAAATGAGGAAATCTTGTGATGTTTTAGGGGTTAAAGGAAAAAGCAAAAGAAAATGAATACTTAGAAAATACTGAGCTAAATAATATTTATCGAGCAAGTTTCAGAAGAATGGCCTTTCTCTAATTTCTAGTGAGAAATTAATTGACTTACTGAACGCCTTATTGTTACCACCACCCCCATCTCCAGATTCTACCTGTGAAATGCTAACTTAGATCCTACAGAGGGATCCTAAAAAAGGATAAAGGAATCATTTATTCATATAGCTATATATAAATACTTACATAGCTTCCAGAAAGGTATTGATTTGCATTCCTCAGAGTGATTAAGTTACAAAATTGTAATAACCAACACATTTTATATACAGAAATAAGGAGTGTACTACTACAGAGACTGGATTATTGTAAAGAACATTGTAGCAGTTCAAAGTTTTGTTAGCCCTACCTTACTAATATTGCTGACCACATACTTTCTTTCATGTCTCACTTTCTAATTTTGGAACCATACATAAATCAACACTGTTATTGCTACTGGGAAAGGTGTATGACTTTGTCCCTTTATGGATCCATTCAACATCCCTGTAACTTTGTAAGCCACAACATTTCTCCCTAACCACTACTTCCCTATAGTGGTGTCTTCACCATTAAATGTAAGCTTGTTGAAGACTAAGTCTACTTATACTTTTTCTTCAGTATCTCCATTGCTAACCACAATTCTTAGCAGTAATAAATGCTCAATAAATACTTTTTCACTCATTAATAAATCACTGCAGGATTCTAGAATTAGGTGATTGGGAATCTGCAAAATGCATATTCCCTCCTATGCATTAAGTCCCTCACAAGATTGTTGCGAACAGATTTGTAATTTGTGAAGTGTTACATAATGAGTGGAATACTGAAATAGTCAAGCCCCCACTCGACATGGGAAAAGACCTTGTCTCTCCTACTGTCCACCCCCCCCCCCCCGCACACACCCCTCCTATATTTTTAGAAACTGCTCTGCTGGGAAAGTAGACATAAGAAATTACATCAGTAGACAGACAACTGCAAGGTCCTGTTTTATCTAACTACCACTCCCTTCTTGCTGAATGCTAGCCCTTGGTCTCATGCCTGCTTCTTTTTGTTCTTCGTTCTCATGTTGCTGGGAAAAGATTCTGCATTTAGCATGTGAGCTCCAAACTCAATTAATGGGAAGAGGAGCCAGTATGGGGTGGGGGAACTCTGCATTAGGGTCTGTATAACTTGCTTTGAGCTGTACACAAAACACACACACGCACACACACACACACACACACACATATGCTAGCATCATCTTGGACCACACTGAGGTGTTTCCTTTCTCATGTGAAAGTAATAAATTCCTTATTGCCTTTTCTCAAGAACAACCTCTATTTTTAATGTGAGTAGTGGTCTTTGCCCACCTAATAAGATAAGCTATATTACTACTATTATCATTATCATTACTATTATTGCTATTATTACATTAAATACAAAATAATACTTTAAGAAATTAAATTTATTGTTAACATTTCCTCTTGAAAAATGAAAATGCTCTGAAAATATATTTTAGTGGGTTAACACCTTTGGATGAATCAGGATACATATGCTTCATTTGTTCAGTAACTCATTGCTTCATTTATTCAGCAACACATTGCAAATAGAAATCTATATATTGTTGGTAATGTTTTATTTAAAATATTTGGTTTTGTTGTTCAGTCATTTCAGTCATGTCTGACTCTATGCGACCCCATTTGGGGTTTTCTTGGGAAAGATACTGGAGAGTTTTGCCATTTATTTCTCCAGCTCTTTTTATAGATGAGCAGACAAAGTTATGTGACTTGCCCAGCATCACACAGCTACTTAGTGTCTGAAGCCAGATTTCAATTCGAGATGATGAGACTTCCTGACTCCTGGCTGGATGCTGCACCACCTATTTGTTTCTGACTCACTAGTAATCTAAAAAAAGATCAATGAAACTTTCAGTGACGAGAAGGTTATTTTTCTTATTTTGAAAATAATTTTAATATTGAATTGCCTTTGATTTTTTCTGATTGTAAAGTCAATATTAAAGAGGGGAAAAAAGGATACTTTATATTTTATATTCAGGTTTGATCTTGTTTATGTAAGCAATGTCCTCAATCACCTCAGCTCCTTTTAAGCAACAAAACAATACTCTGCTAACAGATTGGGTAATTTTATTTATTTATTTATTTGTTTATTTATTTATTTATTTACTTACTTACTTACTTACTTATTGACTGGGTTTCCCCATCTAGCTCAGGCTTAGTAGCAGCTACTCACTAGCCCAATCCCGTTGCTGATCCCTGTGGAAGTGTTGACCTGCTCCAATTTAGGGCAGTTTATCTCTTCTTAGGTGCCTATGTCTCCTTTCCACTCTCACGCCAGGGTTTTACTCTACTGGTGTCAAGACTTAGTGAGGACACCTGCTATCTTTAGCCCTACTGATCTCATAAATCCAGAGCTCAAGAGGTCTACCAGCCTCATCCTCCTCTGGTAGCAGGAATTACAGGTTTATGCCACAAAATCTGGCCTTTAAGTGAAGCTTTTCATTTAAAAATAGAAAAACAAGGACTTTATAACAAATATGTGTACTCAAGCTATCACACTTGTTTATATGAGTATTTTATTCAGAACTTCTGATTTAGATTTGATTATAGTACCAAAAATCTGATACCACCATTTTATTGTCTTTGTGGATCATACTTTGGGACTTATCTATAAGTAGAATCAGGATTGACCTAAACAAAATTTTTATGTTTATGAAGTTTGTCTTCTATGTTTTCCACCTCAGTTTTCATTTTTTATATTGCTATTGTGCCATTTCCTCTAGATAGTGATTTCATTAACAGAGAAATTTAGGTATATTAAATTTTAAAATATATGTCAATATTATGATTTTTAAAAATATAAACCAGATATTAATTCACTCAATAGAATTTATTAAGTAGTTACTCTATACTGAACATTCAGGAACGCAAAGTCAAAATGAAACAATTCTTAACCTCGAAGAGCTCACATTCAATTGATAGGGAAATAAGATATATACGGAAAGATAAAAATATAGATACAATATAGTCAGTGGTTACAAAATAATTTTGTCTAGAAAACAATAGCAACTGAAGAAGTTAGATCTGTATTCAGTGCTATGACTTCAAATGAAATGTCATATGAGCTTAATGTAAAAAGGAGTTATCAATGAATATTTTACCACAATTTAACACATTGAGATTAGAAACGCTCTTCTATCAATTACTTTTAATGAAGTTTCCCTCAATAGTCCCTTCTTTCTTTTATTATATCTCTAACTTGTGTATTTACAGGTTACCATCCTCATTTAAATATGATCACATAATTACATATATAATTTCTGTATATCAAAATTTATTTTCCCATTAGGTTTTTTAAAAAATTCAAGATGTTTTTCTACAGAAAGAAAATTTTAAAATCCTGCATTGTAATCAAACACTTATGAAAATGCATTCATATGAGATAACATTTCTCATGTCATAAAATGCTTTTACTGAAAGCATAACAAGCAATCGCGAATATAAAGTAAACTTAATGTCTGAAGAGACCCTAAGTACATCAAAACTTGAAAGTTAATTGTCTTTTGCATTTTTGCTATCTCTTAAAAATGTCTTCATCATTGTCACTTCAATGGCAGAGACATTAGGTATTGTTTGACTAAAATCGTAACCTCAACTTGTATAGCAACAACCTTGCCATGCTACTTTGTTTCCAGACATTTACTAATACAAAAAGTGCTGCTATGAATATTATGGATATAATTCCTTTCATGGATAGAAACCTGGGGAAATAAACATAACCTCTCTGCGTCGTTGCTTTTTAGTCTATAAAATATGTTGGCTTAACTAGATGAACTTCGAGTAACTCCAATTTCTAGATATGCTGACCTTTATCCTGATCATTAACTCTATATGGGAGCATACTTAGTATTCCCATATCTCTGCACAACCATTAGATAATTATATGAAATGATTTAAGAAACAGTTTAGTATATTGAAAGAAACACTTGATTTGGGAGACCTAGGTTCAAATCCCAGGTCTGTCACTTAAAATCTCTAAGATGCTGAGCATGACAATTTGGGCAGTAAGGTGGTACGATGGATAGACTGCTGGGTTGGGAGTCAGGAAGAGCTAAATTCAAATCCGGCCTCTGATACTTACCAACTGTAGGACCCTGCACAAGTCACTTAACCTTGTTTGCCTCAGTTTCCTCATATGTAAAATGAGCTGGAGAAGGAAATGGCAAACCACTACAGTATCTTTGCCAAGAAAACTCCAAATGGAGTCAGACATGAATAAAACAAATGAACAATAACTTGTTGACTTAAAAATCTGGGTCTATGTTGGATGATAAAATGAGGTTATTGAGTTAACATGTTTCCAAGGTTCAGCTTTAAAATCCAAGATCTTATTATTGGAAGATAAGTTTTTTGAAGGCAAGGAGTAGTTTTGCCTTTTATAGTATCCTCAGTTCTTAGTTTAGTGCCTATCACATAGTAGGCAGTAAATGCTCATTAACTGAATGATTATATAAATTATGATATGTAAAACATGCTGAAGAAGGAAATGGCAAACCACTCCAGTATCTTTGCCAAGAAAACCCCAAATATGGTCACAAAAAGTCAGACAAAACTGAAAAAAAATAACAACCATTTTTATCACTATAGATTGAAAAAAAATCTCTAAAATATTTCAAATACCTCCATGACATCTGTGCTGACAAAGATGCTTAGCTTCCTTTACAACAAATTTATTTTTTGCCTGACTTAACATTATACAACACAAGGGACAAAAAGACAAAAAAACAACAACATAATAAAACTCTTTCTTTTTTAATTTATTGATCTAAATTAATAAAGTCTGGGGACAAAAGCAAAAAATCAGAGGATGTGGTGAAAATATGGACATCTCCAAGTAGAGGGTGTACAGGGTGCTGCCACCTAATTTATCAGAGCTAATTGTTAAAATCCAATCTGAAGTAGTCTCTTACTGTCCACAAGTATTAACACTGGTACTTAAGTCTTTATGGCTTTGTTTTACTATCTCTTTTCTATGTATGTGAAGTAGGGGTGGGTAGTGATTGATGATGACTGTTTATTCCTCATCTTCCTATTTATATCAAGACTTCCCAATAGGTTAAGAGAAATAAGCTTTTCTTATTTCCCCACAAAACATATCAGGCAAGACTTGTTTTAGGAAATTACTGAATATCTGTTGGATTGACCAAAATTATTTAATCTATTAAAAATGTAAATCTACCAGGGAAGCTAACATTATATTTAAATAATATACATATTCTAGTGGATAAATTATAATTTACTAATGGAGGCACCTAGATTATAACAAACTTAGGAGAACAGATTGTCGTATTTCTTTGCATCCCCCACCAGTCCCTTATATAATATATTTGGGACATAGTAGACTCTCAATAAACATTGGACAATGCGGCTGGACTTAGGCAAGGCAGAATTCAGCATATTCCTTATGTTGCCAAAGTTCTCAATTCAGATGTAGTCTATGTGCATTGCAATGAGAAGTCATTTCCAGTTGTTCTTGATTCACTGGCCATGAATATACTTCTCATTCCAATCTTTCTTTCACAAATAGCTATGGCATTATGTATTTATGGCAACTAGTACAAAACAAGCAACATCAAAACTGAACCAGATGGAAAGTTCTTTCATTTCAATGTTGAAAAACATTTACATCAGGCAGCAGTGCATAAATCTGAATTGGTACACCCTTCACTGTAGGCAAGAGGCCACCTTATTCTCTAGCTCTGACAAGCAAGAACCTTACAGAGACAGTAAATTAACTTTTTTTCAAAAAAGTCTTTGAACAGATGTTCTCAGGATAGTCTAAAATCTTTCATGAATTTTTTTTATTATTTTTTTATTATAGGAATGATTCATGGATTAGAAGAATCTTATTTCTAATTTATGTGCACATACTGGTAACAGTGTTCTGTAAAGCATGTTAAGGAATAAAAATCAAATCACTCATAGTGATATCAATAATTCTGTTAAGTATGACTCCTAACTCAGTCGTGATTAATATGCAATCACCAAGTCAGAGTCTGTACATTTACTTGCTTTGAAGCAGCAATTTGTCTTGTTTTCATGCTTGATACCAAATCACAGATGTAGGAAATCGACAAAACAAATTCACAAAATCCCATAGCCTAATGTACAACAGTCTATTTGAAAAGCACAGGGACTTTAAATGGAGAATCATATTAAAAGATTGGATTTTTTTGTTAGTCTGGCTGAATCACTTGCCAAGTTATTTGTTGCTAAAAAAGTCTGATTTTTCCAAATGTTGGGAAAATGTTTGCTAAAAGCAGAGTTGCTCATGTGATTATTTTGCAAATGTCTTCTTATTCTTTGCCATCAGCTGAGTTGACATTTTAATCACTCTGCAAGTATGTGAAGAATGCTGGCTCAGATATGGGCATGTTCTAAAGCTTCTTCCTGCTGGTAATAGCACCTGTGCTGAACCTTTGCAAATCTTAGATAACCTGCTGTGGACTTTAAATCAAATCCGCATATATCAGAGTTATTATGGGAGATACAGGGAACTATGGTGAATACTAACTTCCAAATTCAGAGAAGCATATGCATATGAAATAATATTTTTTAATGTCATAGAACATGTTCTATTGGAAGCACAACTAAAAGTCACAAATATAAAATGATCTTGAATAATGACTAATTCAAGCTTACATATAAGCAATATGTGAGGGTAGATTTTCTTTTATTATTACCTCCCAGATTTTTTTAGTTAATTCTTTTTTTTTTTAATTTTGAGGAATGACATTTGTTTTATCAGGCTATTCCAATTTTACACAGTGCATGTAAAATTATGTCAGAAAAATTAGGCCATTAATTTGGGAGTTAAATATGTCAACCTAGATAATTGGGATCATATAATTCTGATTTAACTTGGAAATTTCTCAGTTGTATAGGAAAACTGAAATATTCAAATGCGCATTAAAAACACCTTTAGAATTTTACTATCTTTTTTTCTGAGAAAGAGTAGTATAGAATCTCAGAATTGTATAGTGTCTCAGAGGTCACCCAGTTTTACTCTTCAAGATGAAGCTTATCTTTTTTTTTGTTTGTTTGCTTGTTTTGGGAAAGGCAGGGAAATTGGGGTTAAGTGACTTGCCCAAGGTCACACAGCTAGTACATGTGTCAAGTGTCTGAGGCCGGATTTCAACTCAGGTCCTCCTGACTCCTGGGCCAGTGCTCTACTAACTGCGCCACCTAGCTGCCCCAATGAAGCTTATCTTTAACAGCTGATCTACTAAATCAGCATCTAGCTTCTGCTGGAGTATTTCCAATAATAGGAAACTTGCTACCCAATTGAGGTAGCTTAGCTCTCTTTTCAGATAAATTTAGTTATTTAGAAGTTGTTTGTTATGTTAAGCTGAAATCTGCCTTTCTTTAAATTCTACATAGAGGTTCTTGGTCTGTTCTGTGGGTACAAGAAATCTCTCATCTGCTGATGACTTTTAAAACCCATAAACAGAGCTATCATTTGCCTTGTACTGTACTTCTACTAATCCTCAGTTAATACTGGTTCCAGTTAGTCTGTTTCCCTCTTCTGGACATACTGCAATTTATCTAAATTTGACCCAAATAGAATGCTTTTAACTAAATCTGACTAGGGTAGAATACAGGATAGGGGAAGGGAATAAGCATTTATATAGGACCTACTATGTGCTAGGCATTGTGTTAAATGCTTTTTTAAATAAATATTTCATTTGATCTGTACAACACTCCTGCAAGAAAGGAGCTCTTATCTCTATTTTACATTTGAGAAAACTGAGGTAAACAGAGGTTAAGTGACTTACTCTGGGTCACAGCGCTGAAAAGTATCTGAGATTAGATTTGAACTCTCTTCTTTATAACTTCAGGCCCCATGCTATATCTGGTTACTTCTATTATTCTTCTAACACTAATATAGTTCTATTGAAGCTGCTTACTGTTACTGTTTCCCACCCCTGCATGCACATCTGTATACTAGGCAATTGTAATGAATGAATGAAAAGTTCAAGAGACATAATTTCTGGGTAATTAACAATTTTTTATTAATTATGATCAAGTGTGGTCAGTGGCTTTCTCTTGTATACCAAAGATGTCCCCTGGAAAAAAGGGATGTACCTAGATAGTAGAAATCAACTCTGAATGGCTAACACTATGAGGGGTAAACAAATTAGTGAGGAGGTGGGCAAACAGTCCTCAGCCTTTCTGGCTGAGAATGCAAACCAGTCATAAGACTCAGCTGCCTCTAGCAATCTGCACAAAAGGATTCACTCAGACCACTCTGACTGATTTTCACTTTCAGCAACTGAGTCACCCTAAATTCTAATGGAAGGTCCCAAGGTCAGGGGCTTACTTCCTAAGGACAACATCTCACCTAGACTGGATTCTGTTTGTAAAGTCCTCTAGTTGGGTGGGGTCCCACCCAAGATCAAAAAGCACATACTCCCAGGATTTGGGCAATCTCATCTATCAGTAATGTCTTTCAGGGGCTGGCTGAATAACCTATAGGGGTTGCTTTCTGAATGTCAAAATAGAAAGGGAAAAAAAATTGGATCCCATGATATTAGATGATTATTAATCATTATTTCTCTCAAAATTAATAAGACTTAGTTGATTTGAATCTTTCCCAGTCACAAAGTTTATATTTATTACCACTGCAATGCCAAACACTTAGCAGTTAAATTATATGTTGACTTGACTAAATTTCAACCTCTTAGTTTTAGCCAACTCTTCAAGTCCATGGGCCTCTTTTTGGAATAAAAAAAGATAATTTTTTTTTTTTATACTAGATAAATCTCAACATAAAACTGGCACAAATTAAATTTCTCTCCTAAATAGTGAAACGAAATCACATAAAAGTGAAATGGTGAATAAACATACATGTTTCTCCACTCCAAATATTTTTTTAAAGAATCCATGCTTGAATATTATTACTTAGTTACTATCACAGCATATTGAATTTGGCTCAAGGTTAGTTTTGTTTTCTTTAGCACTGGTGTAGTCATTTGTATATGCTTTTCCAGCTCTGCTTTCTTCATTCTATTTGACCAAGGTTTTCTAGATTATTCATATTTGTCTTTTTTAAGAGATTTATAATATTCAATTATGTTTGCATTCTATAGTTTCTTCAGACATTCCCCAAATGTTTGTCACGTTTGTTTCCAATTTCTTTCTACCACAAATAGTACTGATACTAATAGCTTAGTACAGATAAGTCTTTATTGATTATCAATATTAATATTGTGTTGTGATATGAATGCAATAGGATGTTCACTAGGTCAAATACTATGAAAAAAATTAATAAATATCTATATTATTATAATTTCCTTTTTCCCAAATGGTTAAATTAAAGCTCCTCTGGCAGTGACAGGGTTAGCCTGTCTTCATTATTGTCTAACATAAAATTTTCATAACTTTGTAAGAAATTAACCCAGCTTTTGTTTCCACAGAAATTGTCCTATTTGTTGAGGAAGGCTGGAAAATGAATGGATTAGAAAGTCTTAGAAATGCTGATTAACTCTCCATTCCACAGGCATTTGGGTACTTGCTTGTTCGCCTATCTATAGGCCAACAACTCCTGTTTTGTACTTTAGATAGAATCCACAACTTGAAAGGCCAAAGTAGGATTTCATTACTCTTCTTATGTTAATGGTAAAGGAAGATGAAAACATCCTGGGTTTGGCCTCCAATCAATTAAGGGAATTCCTTTCAGGTGTGGAGACTCACATTGGGGTGAAGTTTAGTGAACCCTGAAATGCTGACCAATGCAGTTCAAGGTGCAAAATTTGAATCAGTATGAATTTGAGTTATAAAATAGCTTCGCACCTAGTTTAAGTGTGCTTGAGGTGGGCCCTTTTTCAGAAGGGGCAGAGGCTAAGTCACCCATCAGATAATGATGTGAAATAAAACCCCTTTTTTCCTAAATTCACTGATGGCCAAATGAAATTTTTTGATATGATGATTACTTCTAACAACTTTGAAATTCTTTTTTGGTGGTTGACTGAGTGATGGACTCGAGAGTCATAAAAATTTGAATTTGAAACATATACTGGCTGGCTGAACCTAAGTATGTGACAACCACTTTGAGTTTCAGCTTCTGCATATGTAAATAACACCCATGTCACAAGGTTATAGTAAAAATCAAATGAAATAATATATGTAAAGTGATTTAAAACCTTAAAGTACCATTTGAATGAAAGATTATTATCAGTCAATTTGATAGTATAAGTTGATACATCCAAATTGCTTTACTTTGAATGTTACTGATTATTGGTTATTTTTCAGAGGGTTGTTAATAGCTTATAATTACTCCTTTAAAACTAATTAATATCATTTAAATACATGTATTGGGCAATGGAAATATATATACACACATATGCATATGTGTGTGTACATGTGTGCATATGTGTATATTATACATAATTTATAGTGTTTCATATATAGATATAGCTACCTGACATTTTATTTTTGTTGTATTTCTCTTAACAAAAGAGCCTTAAATATAAAGCAGAATCACTTTATGCCAGTTTTCATTCTCTAGCAGTATTTTAATGAGATTCTCCTCATATTACTCTCTGTTCCTTAGGTCTTTCATTAGCTGACCTAGGTTCCCTTCCTTCTTTCCTCAATGACTATGACACTGAACCTCATTTCTATACAATCTTTAGCCATCACCTTCAGCACTTTCAACATACATACACATAATTATTAATGACTTTAACAATCTCACCTTGTTTTTTTAATCTCCTAAATTGTACTTTGGCAGCCATTTCTACGAGGTTTTTTGTTTTGTTTTGTTTCGTTTTTTAGCCATTAAATGACAAGGCCGCATCTTTAACTTCAAAATAATCATGCAGAACTGTACCATCTATAAGAACTTGAAATTTTTGACCCAAGACCTTTGATTCCTATTCTCCCACTCTTCACTTCCACAGAATGTGCTCTTCTTGCAAACACATAATGACTTCCGATGACTAGAGATAGCCGTATGCTGGAAAATGTTTAACAATCAGCTTTTGGAGGGGGCAGAATGTATAGTCAGGAAATTTTAAGTTGAATTTACATTTTAAACATTTTCCTTCACTTTCTAACTCTAGAAAATAAACAAATAAACAAAGTCTTAATCTGTAGCCTTTGCTGATTTCTAAGTTATAAATACTCACAGTGGGCTCCTATGAGATGGTGCAACTTTTTTCCAGCAAACCCCTGCTACAAGACCTCCATATTTTCCCCCTGTATTCTGCCATTCATTTCCTCCCCAGACTCTTGATTTGCTTACTACTACTCTTGAATATACTTTATATCATTTGTGTCCCTGGCCATCCATTTTTCCTTCTCTATCAGTCTTTCATTCTGGTGATCCTAGTGCTTTTCCTTTCCATGTACCTACATAGGTATGGGATATTCTGGGTAAGAGGTATGCTTGTCTTGTCTTATGAAGATTTTTGGCAGCCATAAAATATGATTCTTGTTCTATCATATTCATCTGTAGTGTTTTATAAATGAAGTTGCATTCTAAAATCATTTTTGAAATTGTCTGTCATCTCTACTTAACAAGAACTTCAAGATTTCTCTCCTATTCACAGATTCTCTGCTTTTTTGACAGTGATGTAGGGAAATTTATTTTTGAAAATATTTACCAGAAATTATGATAAATGTTGATTTTGTATTTTTTTCCATTTTGTATTCTTTGGCATTCACACCAGCTTTCATAGGTCACCCTGAACTGCTGACATTTTTCTCTGGATCTTCTTCCAATACCCCTCACTAATCTTCGAATGCTGAATTACCATCCATCATTTAAGACAAAATTCAAATGCGGAAATACTAAATTATTATTTTATCATGATAAACATTAAAATATAATGCTTGTTAATGCTAAGAAGGCCAAGGCATATTAATTCAATCCTCTGCCTTCTCTCCCAAAATTTTTACCTTTTGGTGTTTGTCCACAGATATTCTTTCTTTGTTGTCTCAGAGGACTGCAATAAATGTTTCTTGCAAACAACTAATGACATGTTTTTTTGTTTTTTAATAACCAAAATCCCAAGGTGGTCATTCAGGGATGAAACCAAGATGACAGAGAGGCATTCAGCAGAGCTTTACCAAAATTCCTCTCCAAGCATCTTTAAAATGTTCCTCAAATTGAATTACAGAGTGGTGGAGACAACAAAAGGTCAGAGTGAGATATTCCTCCAGACCAAGATAACACAGGATGGCAGAGAGTTCTGTGATACTGGAGAGGAGGCTCTACCTAAGCCCACATGGATGAAGCACCAATGTTAGGACTAAGTACTGGTAACAGAAGCAATAGCATATTTGGGAGCCCTAAAGGCAAAGATGGTAAGAGGATCTAACCACTGGGCAGTAAAAGATTACAAGGTACCCCTATTCTAGCATTTCTGGGTTATTGTTTACGGATAGAGATGAGCCCTTTCATGTAAAAGTGAATAGAAGTTCTGAGTGACATAGAGCCACAGACAGAATTAAACAAGATTTAGCAACTACCATTTTAAAGGAGCAGAAGGCTTGAACATTATATTCCAGAAGGCAAAAGGGCTTGAATTACAACCAATACTAATGTACAAATCAAAATTGAGTATGATCCTCACTTGACAATAATGAGAAATCTACTGAGCAAAGTTATTTCTACGCTAGTACTTACAGAAGATTTTTTTTTTTAAATGATGCTAAAGTAAGAATGAGAAGCGTCTTGTTGAGAAAGAGCCTTTAAGGTCACATTTTGCCAACAAAATAAACACAGAAGGATCTTGATTGATTGAAGTTTCTGATCTCTTGGTATCTTTGTGATGACGGTTTTACACTAGCTAAATAAAGAATGGCTCAAAATTCTTCGTGCAGTTTTTAGCTTAATAAATTTTGAAGTATAAATTCTACAAACTTGTAAAATGTTTGAAATTTTAATTATTTAAATTTACTTTATATTTGTTTTATTTGAGTTTTGAATAATAAAAATAAATTATAATTTTGATCTTAACAAGCTGGAGTACTTGGTCATTATTCATTGTATGTGAGAAAAATTCTGGATGATACTTTCTCAGTCTATTGGAAAAGTCAGAGGTCCTCTTGCTTGGAGACAACGGTTATCTAATCTATCTCTATTAGACTTTTTTTCCTGTAGGGTCAAACTTTAACTGTCATATATATATATACACATATATATAAACCTCATCTATCAGATTATCTTAACATTTGTTCCCTATAGTTAATTATTTAATTATTTGAATGATTCTTGGTGATTTGATTCAGAAATCCACATGTCAATTATCTTATGACTTTTTTTCTAGATGGAAAATAAATTATCTCCAACCTAAATTAATAATTATTTCTCTTCCACCATTCTCTTAACATTTTCTGAAACACTATGAAGGCTTTTGAAATAGTTTCTTTACCATTTCTTATCACTTCATAGATTTTATTGAAATACTACTTTTAGCAGGAAAACAAATTTACTGATATTTTCTTTTGATTACTCTAATTGGCACTGGGGCTTCAAAATAATCCACAAGCCTTTAACCACTTATGTCACTCAAATCTGCGATGCATTTTTTCCAATATATTGTCCATTAGTCTCTTCTGTGTTGTTTTCACACTTAAATAACTGAGAATCAAAGCAATATATTATTCTTCCAACAAAATCACTGAAACCTTGCATCTAAACCTACGCTCCTTTTAGCACCTCACAACAGCAACAAATATGTAAAATAGAGCAAGGACCATGCCAAAAATAAGAAGGAAAAGGAATTAATTCACTTTAAAGATAGTGGTCACAAAACATCATAAGATCATATTAGAAAATTACCACTCAGTTATGCTCCTATACTCTGAAATTACCATCTAACATACAGACCCTATGCTCTAAACTTCTTAACATATGTGATCCGGCTACAAATTCCCACTCTTTAGTGAGTAGAAGGATATCAAATTGCCAAATGAGAGATTTGGGCCATAATGAGAAAACAGACAGGTGGTATAGGCTCTGCTCCACGATAATTGGATCAAAACATAAAAAAATTTCTTCCACCAAGAAATGGAGCGATTGCTTGACTGTAATCCCAACCATCACTTAGCACCACACCTGCCCCCCCAAAAAAATTAGAAAAAAAAGTGAAGAAAAAATGGCTAAAAAGCGTAAAAAGACAATGGCTTTAAAGAAAACGGATGAATGAACAGTTATGACTAAATCTAGCTTCTATAAATTAACTCAAATAAATAAGAATCATGCCAAACAGAGTAAAAACATAATAGCACATAACAAAGATATGAAAGGAAAGTAAGCCACAGAAAAGACACTACAGATAAACCAGTGGAATGCTTGTAAAAATTGTGAATAAAAACATTCGACATCATAAAAATTAAAGTGTGAAGGAAATTTATTTTGAAAACCCCACTGAAAATGGCAATCTTGCATTAAGTCCTTTTAGGGCTTAAAAATGGAAATAAAAATACAAATAATTTTTCAAAGAAGTAAAGAAGAAGATAAAGATGGAAATTGTTGAGATCAAATTAGAACTTTACAAAAAAAGATAAGCTAGAGAACAGAAATCAAATCAATAAACTCCAGAAAATACAGATGTGGAAGAAAAGACTGAGCAATATCTAAAGATAAAAGACATCAAGAATATCTCTACAAACCAATAAATTTGAGCTTGAATATAAAATGTGAAAATTTAATCTACAATTATACATGCAAGGTCATGTCAAATATATTTCCATGCTAGCCAGGTTGCAAAAAGAAAACAGAAACAAAATAAAACAATAAAAATAGAATTTTAAAAATCCCTTGAATCTGTATTCAGAGTTTATCAGTCCTCCTCTAAATGGATAGCATTTTTCATTATGAGTGCTCCAGAATTGTCTTGAGTCAATGCCTTGATCAAGCTAAATCTTGATTACATGAAATTAAAAGGATTTTGCACAAATAAAACTAATGCAGCCAAAATTAAATTGAAAACAGAAAATTGGGGGGGAGGGTTTAGAGCAAGTTTCTCTGATAAAGGCCTTATTAGTTGAATTTATAAAAAATAATATCCATTCCCCAACTGATAAATGAACAAAGGATAGGTAGATAAGCCTTTCACAGTTGATCATTATTATAACATTGCCATTACTGTGCACAATGTACTCTTTATTCTGGTCACTTAGCCTTGCTTAAGTCTTCTTAATATCAGTCTTCTCATTTCCCCCACTGAAACTGTCCTGCTCATCACTACACAGTAGTACATATAGTACTATGGACATAGCACAATAGTATTCTATCACAATCATACATAAACAACAACCTGTTCACCAAAACCTCAAATTTATGGGTATCCCCTTGTTTTCCAATACTTTGCAACTCAAAAAGAGCTACTATAGATATTTTGTGTACAAATAGGTCCTTTTCCCCTTTTCTTTGATCTTTTTGGGATACTGATCCAATAGTGATATGGCTAAGTCAAAGGGTAAGAACAATTTTATAGCCCTTTGGGCATAGGTCCAAATTACTCTCCAGAAGGTATGTCAGTTCACAGCTCCATCAATAGTGCATCAGTGTCCAAATTTTTCTGACATTCCCTACAATATTTATTTTCCTTTTCTGTCATATTAGCCAATATGATAAGTGTGATGTGGTACCTTAGAGTTGTTAATTAGCATTTCTTTAATTAATAGTGAGTTAAGAACATTTTAGGTGAGTATTGATAACTTTGATTTCTTCTTTTGAAAACTCCTATTCATGTCCTCCTTTGTCCACTTATCAACTGGGCAATGGCTCTTATGTTCTATAAATTTTGCTAAGTTACATATTTAAGAAATGAGGGCCTTATCAGAGACACTCGCTTTAAAATTTTCCTCCCAATTATGTTTTCCTTTTAATTTTGGCTGCATTTAGTTTTATTCATGCAAAACCTTTTTAATTTCTCATAATCAAAATCTCTTGTTTGGTCATAAAATTTCTCTTATTCCTAGATCTGACAGGTATTTTTTTGCCCTCCCCTTATTTACTTATGATATCACCCTTTTTATCTAAAGCATTAATCCATTGTGACCTTTTCTTGGTATGCAATGTGAGATGCAGATCTAACATTGTCTTTGCCAAGCTGCTTTCCAGTTTTTCTAGCATTTCTTTTGTCAAACGTTGTGTTTTTACCATTAAATCTTGGATCTGTGTTTATCAAACATTGTCAGATTACCATGGTCATTTACTACTATGTTCTGCTGATGTTGTTCAGTCATGTCTGATTTTTCGTGATTCATTTTGAGGTTGTCTTGGCAAAGATACTGAAGTGTTTTGCCATTTTCTTCTCCAGTTCATTTTCTAGAAAAGGAAACCAAGGCAAACAAGATTATATAATTTGTTCAGACTCACACAATTATTAATTGTCTGAGGTCACATTTGAACTCAGGTCTTCTTCACGCCAGGCACAATGTTCTATGTCCTGAAACACCTAGTTGCTCCTCACTACTATGTATTGTGTACACAATCTATTCTATGTAGAAAAAGTAGAAAACTTTGTGATAATCTGGTACTCAGTAAGAAATAAAGTGGTGTATCAGTGGAATAAATTGCTACTGTGTATTGTGTATGTAATCTATTCCATTGATACAACACACTCTATTTCTTACCAAGTATCAGATTGTGTTCATGATTACCACAAAGCTTCTACTTGGAAATGAACGGGAGCCACAGAGAACCGAGGATCATTTTCTATAATTGTAATGATCTGTCATGAATCTTGTGGCTGAAAGCACTGAAGGTCTTGCCAGAGTTTGAACTGTACTGTCATATCATAGAGAAACCAGGTTTACCTTCAAGGCATGATAAAATAGGATATGTATTTTATAAGAAATGCATCAAATTATAATTAAAAGTGCTTTATGTACATATTTATGGTCATGTGTAAAGATAAGGAAAACAGCAGAAAAGAGAAATGTAGAATGAGCTGGAGGTAGATAGAAAATTTTAAAATAGGAAAATTCAAGTATGAGAGAAAACTGAAACAGGAAGATGAGAAAGGAGCTCAGGAACCTCTAATGTGAATTTATGAATATTTAAACTGCTTTGACCATGAAACTGAGAAGCGAAGCTTATTCTCTAACCATTGTATAGAGTTCTATATCTTATATGCATCTATGCTATTTATATCACCACAACAAAAAGGAAATTTCTGAAGTCTCACATTGTACACCATTTACAATTAAACCCATACTTTAATTATAAATATATCTGTACCTTTTATTTTGGGGGTCATAAAACACTGCTTTTTTACTTTAGTTTTTGGGCCTAATATACAAGTTAAATTCATGTTACTGGAGCATTAGAAGATTATTTTAAATAAAAATACTCAAACATATGTTGTACACAACTAATTAAATCATTATATCAGATTGGCTGTCTTGGAGTATGTGTTACTTGAACAATATTGTGTATCTCTGTAAATGAAATATAAACTCTAGCATTTGATAGGGCTATCTTAACATTTTTCCCATGAGAAATTACAGGGAGTTGCTGTGAGCTGTGGATTTACTTCAGTGTGAACAAGAATTCAATATAAATTTGTGCTCCTAAGCTTTCAACATTACTAGAGAGGATTTATGAGAAGAAGTTTTAGTCATGAAAACCTCTGTGCAAGTCTTTGGGCTTCATTATCTGGGACGTCAATAAAGGCAAAGGTTTCAATGTTAAGAAGCACCTGACTAACAGTGCAATACTATCTTCAAGGGAAGTGTGTGTGTATCTATATAATCATGTTGAGAGATAATATCTTATTTAGCCACCATCTTCAGGGACCTGACTAGCCATCTATAACACTTATTTTTCTAATCTTGTCCTCCAAAATCAGTTTCCAAATCCTCTCTTCTCAGTCTGTATGTACATCTGATACACACACACACACACACACACACACATGCATACACACATACATATATATATATATACATTATACACACACATATATATGGTTATGCATATACCTATATGTATATATACATATATATCCATAATCAGTAATAAGCTTTTCCACATTAAATTACCTAATATTTTTTTTAATTTTGTTTCATTTCTACTTCTTATTTGTTCTAAGCCCTCCATGTTTCTTCCCCCACCCTCCCCACTCTGTAATGGAAATAAAAAGTACATCATACTCCTCATTAAAATGTTTCCTACAATTAAAAGAGATAGAGTCAGAGCACGTGATTTAATTGACATAGAACACTACCCAATGGGGAACTTCCTTCTATCAAAGCAAATCAGTAGTTCCTCTGCAATTTTCAGGGTGTTCTTAAAGTCTGGACACATAGGCAATTGACGGCAATGTGGAGTTATTGCATGGAGTTCATGGGAAGCTTGCAAAGCACATCAACCTTTGCATCACAAATGAATTGAAGATGTTAATTGTTAATATCCCAATTAAATAAAATGTTGAAAATTTCATTCATTTCATTTCTTGAAAATATGCATTTTTGCCTACATGTCCAGACTTTAGGAACACCCTGTATAGTCTGAGAGAGTAGCCTCAAACAGTGAGGGGTTAAGTGAACCGACCAAGGAAACAGAGCCTAGTCTTCCTTCATCCAAGACCTGCTCCCTATGTGATAATAATAAGTAAAATCAGATATTAGCATTTTATTCCTTAACCTAATTCAACTGAGTAGTTAATATATTTTATATGAAAGTTATTGGCTGTAAAAATACACAAAAAAGCCACAATGGTTTATATATTATGTCTTAATATCTACTGGAGGAGCAAATATTATGTATGATGGAGTGAGAAAGAAGTACATGGGGCTCTGAGAGAATTTGAGGAAAGAGAGAAAAGTTTCAGCTTAAGTGATGGGGTAAAAGGTCAGGGAATGGCTGCTACAGCCATTCTAACTGAAGAAGCTTCTAAACCTCTAGCTGACCAGCCCTCAGATGCTCTGACATCCCATCGAGTTCAGAGCATCCTAGAAGCAGATGGCCACCAGTGGCTAGCTAACCACAGGCTCAACAAATATCAAGCCTTGCTCTTAGATACCCCCAACCTAATTTGGATGTGCTACACACTCCTGAACCCTGAAGCAATGTGGTACACAGAACAAGCGATTGGGGAGCTAGGTATGACATAGTCATCTTTAAATCCCCCCAGGGAAAATTGTCTTTTACACCAGGCAAATTGTCCTTTCTCTATACTCCTATACTGTCTTTTTGGTTGTTTGCTTAACCACCTTGCCAGGTTTATCTCCTCCAGGCTCCAAGCCATCAACTTCCAGATGATTGCTCAGACTACGTACCCCTTGAACTGGACCCATCAAGGCAGAGCCAGCTATATGCCCCTTGCCAGGAGGAAGCAGTTTCAGAAGCTGAGACCTTCGTCCCTGACCCCAAAAGAATTTGGGTCCTATTTGTTTGAGGGGGGAAATGATGAGGGCACAGTCTCTGGGAACCTCCTTGAATCTGGAATATAGTTCCTGGGAGCCTCCTTGAATTCTCCTTGAATCTTTCAACTAGATCTGGCCTTCCCCTAAGGCCATAAGCCTTACATTATCATTAGGCCAAAATCTCTACCTGAGCCTTGCCCTCTATTGTTACTATCAATATGCATGCCTTCAGTTACTTCCCAACTCTGATATTCCTTCAGCCACTTCCTGCCCTTAAGCCCATTCTCTTGGTTCCCGGAGTCTGACCTCCTCAAGACCCTCCCTGAACCCCTCCTCTAGTCACCACAGACCACCCCTCAATCCTTCCTGTACCATTGTTCCCTATAGGACCTCAGGAATCAATCCTGGAAGATCTATGCCCCCAATCAGGTCATTCCTCTTTAAAAGGTTTGAATATCTCCATAAAAGAAGTGGGGAATGTGATACTTGAGAAACCAGTTATCAGCCCCCTGATAAAACCCCCAGTTTGCATAAGAAAGAATAGACTAAGACCTTGCCATTTGGCATTTAGCAAATGTCCCTGGGGCTCCATGATTGCTCCAAGGAATGTCAATAGATACTATTATCCCACAAAAGATAACCTGTCAGTGTCTCTGATCCTGTTCCCCTGGACCTTTTGACCTGGCACATAAGTTTCAAGAGATAATTAACCACTGCATCTTGGTTTTTTTGTATAAATACGTCCCCTTCAGCCCTGAGTGGGGCCATTCTGATTTGGGTTGCTTGTGCCCTGGATGGTCGACGGCTAATAAATTCACCAATTAAAACTTAAAAAAAAAAAAAGGTCAGGAAAGCCTTTATGTGAGAAGTGAAACCTGGGTTGATAACTTGAAGAAAATGATAGATTTTGATGGGTGCTGGCCACTACAATATCTGTTCATTGGGATTTTTTTTTCAAATCTCTAAACTTTGCTATTTTTTTCCAGATACTTTCCACTTTTTCCTCATCCTTTTAACAGTATCTTGATAAAATTCATATACAGTAAAGATCTGACAAATTCAATTCAATTTTGGCAGCTAGGTGGCACAGTGAGTAGAGCACTGGCCCTGGAGTCAGGAGGACTTGAGTTCAAATTCTGCCTCAGACACTTGACACACTTCCTAGCTGTGTGACCTTGGGCAAATCACTTAACCCCAACTGCCCTGCCTTTCCCTCCTCCAAAAAAATACAAAAAAACCCCACAGACACACAGACACACACACACACACAGACACACACAGATACACACACAGGAAAACAGTATTAAATAATTCAATTACAAATATTTTGTTATTGTTTCTTTCTACTACGTGCCCAGGACTTTATTAGGTAACCAGTGAGATACAAAATTTATCTAACGTACAGAACCCTGTCCTAGTGACAGTTTTTTTTAAAGTATATATTGTTCACTGTTTTGATTGTTTTTAAGTATATATTACTTACTGTTTTGATTAACTTTTAAAAATCTCTGTTGTGCAGAAATAGCTCCTTTGGAGAGGGCATACATTATAAAATAAACTGTTGTTGTAACTTCTTTCTTAAACAAAGAAGAAATCTCTTTATTTATCTCCATTTGTACACAGGTGGATGGAGATACATGAGAGATTTGCCCTTGTCTGTCAGGTTAGTTACACCCTTTGAGAACCACATTGTTTTCCAAAGATAGTGTTCAAATAATTTAGTTTAAAAAAGAGAGAGACCATTATCAAATGACATTTTAGAAGACAGAAATTATGTGGGTTGAGAAATATATCTACATATATGTATATCTATATACATAAACTAAATTACATTTCCAAACAAAATTTTCAGATAATAGACCTTATAAACCTTCTATCATGTAACTGCCTTAGAATATCGTAGTAACAGGCACAAACATTTGTTTGTTAAAGACTTCTTGTTCTTATTCTTCCAAACTGCATTTACAAATAAAAAAATGTTACTTTTCAATGAATTTACCAGGGACATTTGATTTTGTTACCTTAATTTGGTAATTTTTTAAAATCTTATTTTGGTCTAGACTTCTGATTTCATTGCTGTGGAGTAGCTACTGGTATGGAAACACCCTTCACTGAGGTACACTGGTACATCATCTTTAACTTATAGTTTCCTGGGGCACTGAACAAACCAATGGCTTTTCTATGTGCCAGAGGAAGGGAATTATCCATATCTTCCTGTCTCTAAGGCTGGACTTTAATCGAGCAAACCGCTCTCTTTCACCACTTGATATAAACCAATAATTTAGGGGGGAAATGTATTATAGATATGAATTTGAAACTATGTCTAAAACTGAAAAAAAAAGAAAAGCACTTCATATTCCAATTGGATTTGGGATTATAAGTGAAAACAAGTATAGGAGGTCTGGTCTGGTGTCAGTTTATTAAATTTTCCTTACAATATCCTGCAGGAAAGGAATCATTAGCTCTGGCGTAAAACATGCCATTCAAGAAAGTATAAAAGAACTGGCATGTCACCAAATACCAGGAAGGATTGATTTTAAGCCACTGCAAGTAGTAAAGAACCTGAATTGAGTAGTCAAGAATGGATAAGATTAAGAAATCAAGGAGAGTGAAGAGTCAATAGAAGGTTAAAAAAACCAGCTCCGATTTTGCCTTATTGTTAAGTAAATGGTTAAGCTTATGATCTACAAGTGTCATTATTAACAGAACCTGGTTTTAAAAAATGTATTGTGTGTGGGAGGAGGGGAAAGTGAAGGGGTTAAGATATAGTGAGATGAATTTGGGAAGTATATGGACTGAAAACTTGTTTAGCTTTAAGTCTCTGAGGAAATTTCAGTGCAGTTAATTTGTGGTGGTCCTAATTTGTGATAACCTAGACCTGTCAATGTTAGAACAGACGGGAGTAAGAAAGTCAGCTCAGAAAAGTTGTAGTAATCTCATGCCCCATTTAAGTATGAGATACTAGGCAATTGGTGGCTACCCGTTACACCATATTACAAAGAACTGGATTAGAAAATTCTTTCCATCTTCTTCCCTTCATAAAATGTATTGCTCATAGTCTTATGTTAAATTTAGCCTCAGAGAATCATGAACTGCTATTATCTCATATATTTTAGAAAGAAATAAATTTATGTTCTCTTTACATTCTTAGATGGGTAGCACACTCTCATTTCCCTGCTGCATTCATATAATTTATTAAACTACTGTTTTCAATGCTAATGAGAAAATTAAGATTAGAGCCCAGTTATGAGTATTTTATACAGGTAATTAGTGCACAAAATGAATTATATGTGGAATTCATTTTAGAATAGTATATACTTTTTATTATCAAGATTTGGTGAGGAAAGCACTTGGAGACACATGATTTGTTCCACTTCCTCATTTATTAGTTAAAGATCTTTTGATAAATAATCTAAATTTTTTGAGGGTCAGTCTCCTCATCAGTAAAATAGGAAGAATGATACTGTACTTATATACTTCACAGTGTTGTTGGAAGGAAATAAGTCAATGCATGTAGGAACACATTTTAATTGTAAAGTGCTATGTAAATGGAAGCAATCATTAAATGTCATCATAGATGGGAAAGGCTATTATTGTTATGCTTTATTATGATAAAAGTACTTTTGTCGCTTCATTTTTTTTCAGTTATCTCCAACTCTTTGTGACCTCATTTGGGGTTTTCTTGGCAAAAACATTGGAGTGGTTTGCTATTTCCTTCTCTAGCTAATTTTCCAGATGAAGAAACTAACACAAACAGGGTGAAGTGACTTGCCCAGGGTCACACAGCTAGTAAGTGTGTTTAAGACCAGATTTGAACTTAGGAAGAGGTGTTTTCTTGACTCCAAGCATTGGAGGCACTTTATTCATTGTACAACCTAGTTGCCCCATAGCATTACTAGGCAGATCCATAAATTATTACATGACTAAACCAAACTAATGGAGAACAAGGGCAGTCAAAATGATATTCTTTTAGAAGTACCTTTTCAAGCTGAATAGTCAGTACTAGTATGCAGAAATATATTGTCTTTATGCAGCAATAATTTTTATTCTTAATGGAAATTCAATGTGTTAAAATTGGATGGTGTCATAACATATGTGTATTTTTTAAAAATTTCCTTCTGGATAATTTTGATTGAATACAAGAAGAAATGAGTGATTGTACTATGGAAGATATAAAAATCATCAGTAAATCAAGTGGAAAATAGAAAATAAATAGAAAAATAAAGAAAAAATAACAAGAAAAATAATAAACAAGAACACCAGTCAGAAATGTTGCCTCTCTTGAGAGTCACCATGTTCAAAAAAAGTCATGGATTTATGTGCTCAGTTTCATTTCTAAAGCAACTGCCTGCAACAATAATTGTCCTCTGGTTTTTTTTATATAGAACAAATGTTCTTAACCTGGGGTATATAAGGACCCATAAACTTGGAAGGAAAAAAATACATCTTTATTTTTAGAAATCTCTAAATAAAATGTGCATTTCCCTAAAGCATGGATTTAAAAGGAAAAAAACAAAACAAAACAAAACATTCTTCCAGGAAGGAATACATAGGCTTCACTAGGCTGCCCAATGGGCCCACCTCTCCCACCCCTACAGATATATGCATTTTTGAAAAAAAAGTGATACAGAGCACAGAAAGGAAAGTGGTTAAAGGGTTGGCCTTGAAGTGAGAAAAACCTGGGTTAAAGTGCTACCTGTCTATATGACCTTTGACAAGTCTTTTAAAACCTCTCAATGCCTCAGATAGATCTCTAAAACTCTAAGTTACAGATAACTTGATGATTTCCATCAATAAAGGTAGCTTCAACACCAAGAGCTTCCTGGAGAGATGAAATTACAGATCCATAACCCAAACTCTTGATAAGTACTGTGATGAGATATGAACCTAACACGGGGTTGAGTACAAGAGTAATTATAATTGCCTTTAATAAACTCAGGTTAATTTTTCTGCTTATGTAGAACTAGACATGGGAACTCATTGATCAGTATGAGAAAAGTGTTATAGCCTTTGGGATTTTAGAATAGTATCAAACATGAAGTAAAAGAGGACTCAGAGGGCAATTAATTCTTTGCTGTCTGTGAGAAGCAAAAGAAGGAATTCTGTTTCCACAAAATACTACTCCCAGTTTTGCAGGGGTGATAGCAGGAGTGGTAACAGGATGTAAGTCAGAGGTGACTGGTTCTAATTGGAGCTGTGACCTAGCAGAACATGATCTTTGATCAAGTAAAAGTCTGCCCGCCCCCCCGACTCTGGGCAGAACAAGCCAATTTAAATGCACATGCACTGCATGACACATATCAAGGAGGAAAACACAAAAGAGGCTGTTCAGGAAGTTGCATTCAGGAAATGGAGAACAAGTGGGGGAGACTTGAATCAGTAACAGGAAAGAAATGGCTTTAGTAAGTGTGCTCCATTAAGGAGCTACCCATTCACAAGGAATGTAAAATAAAATCTTTCCAGGCTTCACAAGAACTATTGGTCTTTCTAGAATGAACACATTTCTCACATTAGTCTTTAGTTGTCTAAGAGAACAACAATGATGTCATGAGGGTAATGTCTTGATTTGTACAGAAAGGCAAGATGCCTGGTGATGGCCCAGGATGCAGTGGGTGAACTTGGTCTTCCTAAATGAAGTTCTTTCCCAGGTATCAGTTTGTGTGAAACAACGCTGATTCAGTGACTATGGGCTAGGTAAGAACTGAGATTAAAAAAAAAAACCTAATTTATCATCACAAAAGTATCAGTCTTGGAGGGGATTACCCTCAAAGTTTCTAGCCAAAACAGAAATCAATTGCTATTAGCACTCATTCCAAGTCATCAAAACTTAAACAATGACACACAAAGGCTTGAGCTGGAGGCTATTATTGGACATTCAAGGAAAGCCAGAGTGATTGGGCTTTTAAAGGCCAAAAAGTAGCTCCATTTGAAACACAAGGGCTTTTTTAAAGCCTGTTTTCCAGAACTATATTTGAAGAAATCATAAATGAAAACTGCACAGGACAAAAATAAAATTGTCCCAGCTTTTGCAAATAGAATTTAAAAATTAATTAACTGAAAATTTTGAAAAACCTAGCCCCTTAATTCCAAAATATTTTACAAAAATATAAGCAACCAAAATGATATTCCTATGGACAGAGCACTCACATATAAGGATATGGCACTCTGAGTGGACAGAGTGAGCACATATGGATAGGGAAGAAGAGGAGATGGGGAAGAGGATAATGAGGAGAAGGAGCAGCAGCAGGATGAGAAAGAGTGAGTGCCCACCAACTGGAAAGAGGAAGAAGAAGAGGAAGGAGAAAGGGAAGGAAAAGGAGGAGAGAGAAGGAAGGAGGGAGGGAGGAAGGAAGAAAGGAGGGAGGGAAGAAGGAAGGAAAGAAAGAAAGAAAGAAAAAGAAAGAAAGAAAGAAAGAAAGAAAGAAAGAAAGAAAGAAAGAAAGAAAGAAAGAAAGAAAGAAAGAAAGAAGGAAGGAAGGAAGGAAGGAAGGAAGGAAGGAAGGAAGGAAGGAAGACAAACAACTATTCTTCAACTTCTGCTCAAATTGGCAGACTGAGTTACCCAGAGGGCAACTGCTACTACTTTCAGCTTTCTAGAGATAACTCTCAGAGACTGTGATTTTCCTACTGGAAGTCCTGAGGGTCAAATGCAGTAGTCTCCATTGACTGTTGATACAAAACCTCCTAAAAACCTGGTTTACTTCTAACAAATATACAGGATCCATGGAAGGAGTAAGCTTTAACTTTGACCATAACAACAGTGAGGTACACACGCAAGAAAGAAGTGAGATAAAAATTTAGCTCACAACATCTGCTCTGGAAGTCCTCTCTGTGTGGAGAACTTTATTGCTGCTATCGCTTTCTGCCTCATTTATAGAGGTGGAAACTAAGATCCAAGTGAAATAATGTGAAATAAAGTGAAATAAATGTTTGTTTAAAGTCACATAGGTGGTGTCAGAGTAGGGATTCAAACGTGGGACCTGTGACTTTAGAGATATTGCTCTATTCACAGCCTCTTCTACTGCCTTAAATGCCAAATGTAAAGCAGAAGAATATATTCCACTTTTTACTATCCTTTCATATTATGCATAATTGTAATGTTAAAAAAAGGTGGGTGGGGATAGTCTTTTCTGGGCTTCACACTTCTTTTGGAACATAAAGTGAAAAACATGATTAAAAAAAATATCTACAAGTGAATTTTCTTTGGTAGCAAGCAACTGGTTTCCTGAACACAGAAGGAGAACTACATTGGATTAACAAAACAGGTTCTGCCTTGTACTAGAGTACCTATCACCCTCTGTTCTGAAAGAGACCGTATCTTTCAGGAAATGAGTTCTCATCTTAATGGCGAAACGCCCTAGCTCTTATGCTATTACAAACATTGATCTTAGCCCTGGAAATTTATTAAGTATTTAAATTAGAAAGATTAATATACTTCATCTCATTTGATATATGTTTGATCATAACAACTCTATGAGGTAAGAGCCTCTTTTTTCAGATGAGGAAACTGAGGCTCAGAGAGGCAAAACTCATGGATTTACAGAGTCACAATTTAGATTCATGTGTCAACTGAGACTAGGTTATTCATCCTTTTGACTATGCACACAACATATGCCAACAGGGGAAATAATATTCTTAGGGTAATAAGTAGCTGTTACCCCACACTTACTATAAAAATTTCCTATAATTGGGAAAATGGACAAAAAGGGAAAATAGCAAATGCTGGAGGGACTGTGGGAAAACAAGTACATTAAAGCACTGTTGGACAAACCATGAACTGCTCCAGAAATTCTGAAAACCAATTTTGGAACCATACTCCCCAAAATACTAAAATGTACATATTCTTTGTCCTAGTGATACCGCCATTAGGTCTATACCACAAAAGAGATCAAAGAATGAGGAAAAGGACCCACGTGGACTAACAGTCTTTATAAAGCTCTATTTATTGGTACAAGAGAGTTAGTGCCCATCAATTGGGAAATGATCAAGTAAGTTATGATACATGAACGTACTGGAATACTATTTTGTACAAAAAATGATGATGGGAATGGTTTTTGAGAAAACCAGGAGGACATGTGTGAGGTGATACAAATGAAATGAGCAGAAGCAGGAAAACCATTTATATAACAATAATATTATAAGGGCAAAATACTTTGAATGACTTAGGAACTCTGATCAGCACAATGAGCAATCATATTTACAGAGGACTCATGAGGAAATATGTGACCAACTTTCATGTAGAGTGGTAATGGACTTGGAATAAAGATTGAGGACTTTTTTGTAAGGCGTTAGAAGGAACACGATTAACTTATTTATTTTGCATGACTAAATATGTTTGTTACGGTTTCGTTTTTTTCTGGCTTTATCAATGGGGATGTGGTGCAAGGTAAAAATGAGGCTTTAAAAAATGAAATAAAATTGAATTAAAATTTTAAAAAAATCCTTTGGGATTGGACTGGTAGCAGAAATAGGTTCCATTGAGTAATATTTATTGCAATTGCCTACATGGGGAAGGAGAGTGGGGACTATACAAAAAGTTTCCTACTTTTACAATATCCAGCCAAGTAGAAAGCATTTTGAGCAATCTATCCTCAAATCTCAGTGGTATCTTATATTAAAGAAGTAGCTCTGTGTGGATGTTTATTACTTGAACCAATCCTGGCTTCTTAAATTTCTGTGTGGAGAGGAAAGAAGAGGGAGAATGAAGACAGGAACCCAAGTTGTCCAAGGTTGAATTTTTTTTTCCTTCTCACCAGACTGAAAAAAACAAAACAAACAAACAAAACAAAAAACAAAACAAAAACACAGCTTAAAGTGAAAGAGACATCCAGTAGGACCATTCTACTTGAATACTAGTGCACTGAGTTGAACTATACTTACCAATCAGGTATGTAATAATATTTTACACTCAGAACAGCTCTCAAGGTAGAAAAAAATGTTAGAGAATTATTTAAGCAAGGTTGGTATTATAGCAGTATCTTGAACACGTTCAAAGGAAGATAGATCTCTAGTTTAAAAAAATAGTTTCCCACTTTAATCAAAATTGCCAATTGTTACCTAATCTCTCATTTCCCTACATGTAAGAGCAAGTCTTTAACTAATATGAATCAACACTGAAGCATTCTATTCCAAATAGGCGATCCACAGCAAATCTTCCTGTCATAATCTTAGGGTTCCTTTCTAAAGCTTCCCTCATTCTCTCTGATCAAGTGCGTAATACATTCGCAGAAAATCACGTTTTGCCAGTTCAAATATTTCTTTATAGAGCAACGTGCTGCTAAAAGTTTACCTAATATCCATCAGCATCATTAGTAGACCTTCCCAACAATGCAAATGAGGAACAAATAATACTTAGGTCAAGAAGGAAGTTGAGATAAAAAGAGAACTATGAAGGAAGAGAAGACAAGGCAACCTTAAAATGAGCTGAATCATTTTAAGCCTCAATACAGTAATAAAAACTGATATACTCTCCCTTGGCATGTGAAGATAAATTACTGTTATTTCAGATCCAAAAAGCCCCAGAAAAAGAGAGACGTTATTGGGAAATTCAGTATGAGACAAAGGAAAGAACGTAAAGTTATTTTTTTCTTATATTTCCTGAGAAGTCATGTTATAAATGACATAAAGTAGCATGAATAAAGTGATATCCCTCTGTTTGACATTGTGTTGCTCTGTAATGTTTGTTATCACCATAATATCGGGTTAATGACATAAGGTTATTATTTATTGGCAGTATTATTTATTATTATTATTATTGTTATTCTAGGTGACTTTGTTCAGCAACACAGTGCTACTCCTAGAGAGGCCAATACGCATAGTAACTTGTTAAATATCCTACTTAAATATGAACACACCAGCAACTATCAGTCAGTCAATAAATATTTGTTAAGGGATTAATCTGTGCCAGGCTCTGTGCTAAGTGGTAAAGATACAAAGGCAACAGCAAAGTTACCGCCCTCAGGAAGCTAAGACTCCAACAGGGGGAGACAGCATGAAAACAACTATGTACATCACATAATGGGGCATAATCTCCCAGGTGAGGTACTAGCAAGGTAGAGACCTAGAAAAGCCTCTTTACTTTTATATAACACAAACAATTTTTTAAAAGCTTGATTTATTTTTATGGCATATGTGAAGATGTAAAAAATTGCATATGCTACTCAATTATTATTGCAGAGTTTGCAAAGGGACACACGGAGAAGCAAATTAAGCCTCGGTGTTCAGAAAACTTCATAATTTTGAGTCATTTAAATTAAGGTTTTGTTCTCCTATATCTCATGGAGTTAGTTGCTTAGAAACAACTGGAACCAAATCTGAGTAGCATCATGAAATGTATATCAAATGCTACTGCTGTCTGTAGGATAATTTGAAGAAAAAACCTGCTTTTTAAAGTTTCTTTTTGATAGCTGGTACATGAGTAGAACAATTACATAAGTGCCTGAATAATGAAAAACTAACTATAGCAACCAAAATTTCTGAGCTCATACATTAAAACCTCATTAGAACTATGTTGGATAATTCTGTCTTATTTCAAAGGCATACACATTACTTAGACCAAAGGATTTTTTTTTTCATTTTGTTTTAAGGATAGTTTGAAGTACCTGCTACTTTGTAATTAAAAGCAAATATCTTGTCTTGAGTTATATACTCATAGGATTTTCTTTGTTTATTCTGAATCAGAGCTGAAAAATGACTAATTGCTTTTAGTAGAAGCAAGAAGTTTCCTGAATAGGCAGGCCTGAAAGGTTGACTGTTCCCTTGAAGCAAAAATGAAGGAATATATGATGTTGGAGACTAAGCAGGAAGACAATTCCAAAGTTGGATTAGGAGTTAGGGGACCTAGGTTCAAATCCGTTCTCTGCCACTTATTAAATGTTATTCTGTACAAGTCACTTCTTTTCCCTGGGCTTCAATTCCTCATAAATAAAATAAGGGCTGGACTCAAGGACTTCTAAGATGTCTTTCCAGGCTCCAGTATATGATTCTTTGATTCAACTGATCCCTCTACCTGCTAGTTTCCTCCTTCTCTCCCAAGGTACTTTGTATTTTAACTAGTTGGGGGTGTGTGTGTGTGTACATGTATTTATTAGCTTCATATCGATGCAATATATGCATATGTAATACATATATACATGTATGTGTGCATATATCACATATACATTACATATATACATGTATCACGTATATGTATATGTGTATCTGTGTGCATGTATATATACATATGTATATATATATATATATGTAAAATTAATGTTTCATGACCCCCTCATTAGAATAAAAGTTATTTAAGAAAGAAGAGAATGTTTCATTCCTTATATTTGTTTACCCTATGCCTAGTATAGTACCTGGAAACAGTACGTACTTAAAAAAACTTACTGATTGATTGATCTGATGAACTCAAATAATATCTTGAATTGATAAGAACTGACCACATAGCCAGTTATAAGGGAATGAAAGATAATTCACTTCTAACTTTTATAAACACCCTTCCATAGTCTTCTAAGTTAATGACAACAATGTACAATTATATGGCATTTTAAGGTTTGTAGAAATTACATGCATTATCTCATTTGATCTCAATGCCAGCAGTGTGAGAATCAAATAATACATAATTATCCACAGTTTACAGATGAGGGAAGTGATGCTGTGCCTTGTCCAGAGGCACCCAGCTTGTAGGCAACCTAAGGTGGATTTGAACCAAGGATCCTAATGTCAAGTTCTCTGTTTCCCTAGCAGTAGTTATAACTGGCATTCTTACTATTCTTCAGAATAGATCATGCTACTTACCTCTGCTAAACCACTTTGTTCATATAAATTCAATTGTTGATAGCATGACTAGACAAAACAGAATGAAAGAATGGTAAGCTATTAAGCAGCTTAACCTTTAAATTTTATCAGGCATTGTGGCTAGAGGCATATGAGGCTAATGTAGCATTGCACCCAGAATAATGACCAAATAATCGCTGGGGCATGAAACCACAACCTGCAGGAAGTGAATCATGGCCATTAATCACCCTGCCACATTCTTCCATTCCTTCAAGACTGGAGAGGTGACAGAAACAGACTTCATTTTGTTTACTGAATATAAATGAAGCTCAAATGAGCATCATAGCTTCTCACTAGGTTTAGGGAGGAAAAAAAATCAACTTGAACTATCATTTACTCTGAGTTACTTAGCTTGCGGAACTGACCGTCTTACACATCAGGGAACATTTGACCAGCCTACGGCTGATGGTATTTGCAGCCTTTTGACTATTTGATCACCCTAACCTTGTTGCTAGTGGATGAAATGTAGGACCAAATCATGTCTCACTTCTTTATTCGCTGCAAGTAGGACAGAAATAATGAATGGATATGAAATTCCTCAGTCGAATCGTGCATAAAGCAACTGTATATATTTAACAGTATAAAGAAAATTGTGGAATACTGGGAAGAATAGTGAGGGAAGAAGGTGAAAAGGAAATGGGCTTTTCAGGAGGAAACGTTAAAAGAACTGACATTATTTATCATGGAAAAAAAGAAGTCTACAGATTGGTTCGTAATCTTCAAATATATCACTTATTTTTCTGTTGTTGTTACTGTTGCTGTTGTTTTGGCTAAAAAAATTCTGAGCTTTTTTTTTTTTAAGAATAATAATAGCCTAGCAAGTAAAGACAGATCGTTTGGGGTATTACTCAAGTCATCTCAAAATCTGTTAAGCCTTTACTTTTATGGTAGTTGGCTGGTTGTTGTCCTTCAACCTTGAGGAGGACCAAAATGACATCACTATGCTTGAGTCAAGATTCAATGTGTTGGACTGTGGTTATTTACTTTTATAGAACTATGCCTAATGGGCTATAAAACTGTGCGTACCCTTTGATCTAGCAATACCATTACTAGGTCTGTATCCCAAAGAGATTATAAAAAAGGGAAAAAGACCCACACGCACAAAAATATTTATAGCAGCTCTTTTTGTGATGGCCAAGAATTGTAAATTGAGAGGATGCCCATCAACTGGGGAACAGCTGAACAAGTTGCAGTATATGAATGTAATGGAAAACTACTGTACTATAGTAAATAATGAATGGGTGGATTTCAGAAAAACACAGAAAGACTTACATGAACTGAGGCTGAATGAAATGTGCAGAACCAAGAAAACACTGTATATAGTAACAACAGCACTATGCAATAACCACCCTCTGACAGACTTAGCTCTTCTCACCAATACAATGATCTAAGATAATTCCAAAAGCCTCATGATGGAAAATGCTATCCACATCCAGAGAAAGAACTATGGAGTCTGAATGAAGATCAAAGCATACTGTTTTCTCTTTTTTTTTCCTCTCATGGTTTTTCCTTTTTGTTCTTATTCTTCTTTCACAATATGACCAACATGGTAACATGTTTAATATGATTGTGCACATATAGCCTGTATCAGATTGCATGCTGTCTAGGGGAGGGGAGGGAAAGAGAAAAAAATTTGGAATTCAAAATCTCAAAAAAATGAATCCCCAAAACTACCTTTGCATGTAATTGGAAAAATAAAATGCTATTAAGAAAAAAAAAGGACCTTACTTTTATAGATTTACCTCAACCTATACACTTAAATTTACTCTGTATTGTAGCCAGCCTGGAAAACCCAGCCTTCAGCAGAACTTCTGACTTCATACATCCATGCCTTTACATGAATGGTCTCTATGCCTGAAGTTTTTTCCTTTATCTACCAGATTTCTTCCCATTTCTCTAAAATTTCACTCAAATGCTAACTAGACCACCAAGACTTCTGTGACATCCCCAGTTCGTAAGAGCCTTCATCCTCAGACTTAACACAGAATTTTTCATTTCTATGTAATAGTGTATTCTATAATTTTCTGTATTATTGTCATTTTCCCTCTGTGGATGCCTTTTAAAAATCTTTTTCTTTTCATTTAATATACCTGCCACTCCCCAGGAAAAAGAAATAAAAACAAACCCTTATAAGAAATATCTATAGACAGGCAAAACAAATTCCCACATTAGCCATATCCAAAAATACATGTCAATGTAATGTACTGAATTCAATATCTCTTTGTCAGGAGGTGAGTAAAAATTTTCCTTATGGGACATTTGGAAATCTGGTTTTAGAGAAGAGGTTCATAAAAGGTGTGCTGTGGCTCACTATGATACTTCAAATTTCCCTCGATATACCATGAAATTTTGACCGTCATCGGAAATAAATACTTATATTTTCCATAAATTTTTCTTACCCATCGCAGATAGTATGGTAAGTATAATATTAAAAAAATAAGGAAAGCTTGTCTATTACAGGAATGTACTAACGTGTTGAGTCATGAGAAACTCCCAAAGAACTCAGCAACAACAATAAGAATAATAGATATTCTTACTGATGGGAAATGACACATTTGGAAATCTCCCAATCCTCCCGTTGTCTTACTAACTTAAATAAGCAGCATGCTGCCATTACCCATAGCAAAGGATACTGCTCCACTATGAACAACAAAAAATTGTGAACCACCACTGCAGACCTTGCATATTTCAATTTACTACAACAAAGTAGAGTAGTTTTGGTTGGACTTTTTTCTAGGTAATGATATACAAAAAGATAGACTAGCACCAAATCAATCTATACTATCTTGTGAAAATGGCTTTCTTTTTTTTAAAGAAATATTCAATCACTTACTGAGAAATATACAGATGTATTTAAAGCTATGTTTAATGAAAAAAATGCCCAGAAAGACTTTAAAGCAGGGGGTTAACTTTTTATGTCATAGGACCCCTTTGTCATTCTGGGGAAGGCTATGAATGACTTTTGGGGATTTTTAAAAAAATTCAATATATAAAGAAATGCTAAATTTCAGTTAGGAATTAGAACAAAGATGCATTTTTTCACCAATTCAAGCTCATGGACCACTATACTATCTTTGGTCCATGGACACAAGAATAGTTCTATAAGAGTAGTTCTATAGTTCTATAAAAGTAAACAGCCACAGTGGGACACATCGAATTTTCACTCAAGCATAGTGAAGTCATTTTGGTCCTCTTCAAGAACAAAGGACAACAACCAACCAACCACCATAAAAGTAAAGGGCCTAGCTTAAAAGGTTCTTCTCGTTTCTTGTTGTTTTAATGTATTCTTCCTATAGTAACTTTATTTTCTGTCATTTTCTAATGCAAGTGTGAATATCTTTTCTATAAGGAAAACCTTTACCTTTTCATCAGGTATGAACTTTAGACATTAGAAACCTTGCTCAAAGATGCCCTGTGACTCTTATCTCCACTTTGAAGGTAGGGAGTCACATCAAATGCCTTTAGCTATCTGCTTACCTATCAGAGAGAAGTCATTGTTTCCTTAATAATATACTTTGAACTCTCAGCACTTCTTATTCTAAGTGTTTCCCTTGAAGTGGAGAAATTTCTTAATTTCGCTACAGGAAAGGTATTTAGTCTTCTCATCTACATCTTAAATTCCTGGATCTTGTATGTTCTCTCCTTATCATTAGATAGCTCATCTTTAGAACATGGTCTAGATGGGCCTGGTGGCCCATTCCAGATCTGAAATTCTGTCATTCGCTGCTATTTTTAAAGGCATACGACATATGTACACACAAAAACCAGACGACCATACTCCTATGATCTCTTCCTCTCCCTCCTCTCTCTAATTAGGGATTCTTTTCTTGGCTATTTTGATTACCCCCATTCTCCTTGCTCGAAATCTTGTTGATGGCATAAAGCTACTTTGCAAAGACTATGTAAAGATTATTCTTTAAGCTGCTCAATAGGACCAGTATTTTATGTTTCCTTTAATTTTTGAAGTTATTACCACTTTTTGAAGTTCTACCAGTTTTATAGGAGACATTTTTAACCTCTTTACATAGGATAATAGATCTAGATACACAAGGGACCTCAGTGACCATTAAATCCAATCCCATCATTTCACAGATGAAGAAATTGTGAACCAAAGAGTTTAAATTCCTTGCCCGAGGTCATGTAGAAAGCAAACATCTGACAGGGGATCTGAATCCAGTCCTTTGAGGTCAGTCAGAACTCATTCCACATCAAAACATATTTAGTCAATTTGTTCTATAACTAGGGGTTGTGGTTAAAACATATTTTGAAAATGCAAGATGTTACACAACATTGAAGGAGAAAAGTTCAATTCTTTCCTCTTCCCTAGATCCCTAGAGTCAAAGGAGCCTAGAAGACAGAAATTCAAGGTCTCCCTCAGAGTTAAGGAGCACAGGACATCTGCAGTTGCATAAAACTGAGAACTACATAAAATCATAAAATTGACAATGACATTCACTCTAAAAAAACCAAGGTTCTTAATTCTGTCTCAGGCTTTAGGGAATCCTATTTTCCAAGGAAGTATGCTGTAGCATCACCTACCTCCTGCTTCACTCATACTGTAATATTGATAATGCAGCTTCACTGTATTAGCATATATAAATTATCATGATCAAGGAATGAAAAGGTAGATAACAGAGGTAACCAGTTGTTATTAAAGTTCCAGTGAGAAGGGGGTGGAGGAAGAGGAGGGGGCTCCGGCTCCGGTGTATATACTTTGTTAACCCTTTCTAAAATGTAAAAGAGTTTTCCAGTAACCTTGGAAGAGCAGGAAGCCATGGGTAAAGATTTTCCAACCCCTGGAGGCCTTTACAAGGCTAAGCCTACCAGGCTGTGGAGAGGGTTGAAAAATGAGAGGCATGGAATAACTCTGTGGAGGTGACCTCTAACAGAGTTGGGAAGGGGGTTCTCTCCTCTACTACCCACTAGCTTTCCCCATTGGCCAGGTCCTGTTGTAGTGAAGGTAGTCACCTAGTAGGACACATTGATTTTACTCAGCAGCAAAGGGGCAGAAGGTTCAAGGCAATGTAATGCTTTGTGGAGTATTCACCCTTGCTTCTCTCTCAGAGGAGCAACACAGGGGCTTCTTTTTCATCCTGATGGCCACGGCCAGCCTTACAGAGGATTTTCTCATCCAGTGAAAGAGGCTGTGTCCAATGAGAAGCAGAAAGAGACGCAGGGTCTGGGGCAGGAAGGAATTTCAAGGAGCATGGTCTCTGGCAGCAAAACAGATAATTATGAATTTAAGAGAGAAGTGGCCCTATGAGTTGAGAACTGTGGAAAAGAAAAAATTTAAGGAGCCCAACGTTGTGCCCTACACAGAAGAAATATTATTCCCAGGTAAGTCATACCATGTGAAAAGAACATGAGAAGCGAGGCATAAGGGCACTGCGAAATCATAATAGTGAGTTCTTTTGTTCATGTGCTACCTCGTGTCTATGTCATCAGTGTATTCCTAAATTTATATCCACTATACATCATTATTAGTGTACTCCTAAATTTACATCCACTATAGCCATGTATCTATTTTCAGGAGAGTGTATCGCCTTGGGGAAGGGGGAGCTGTATCTTAATTATGCCGTATTAATGAAGATTTTTCTGTGAGCTAATTGTATAGTAGGCGATGATGAAACAAAGCATTTATTAAGCAACTACTGTGTCCTAAACAGAGATTTGCAAATCCACGGAATAAAAATACTAGTAAAAGGAAAGAAGGCTCAGCTAATCAAAAAGCTTATGTTCCAATGAGGGCAAACTATACCCAAAAGGGAGTTGAAACACGGAGGGGTGGTGCCAGAACGAGGGCATGGGGGCGTAGTCTGAAGTCAGAAATACGGGGGCAGGGTTAATAAACCTAGCTGCCCTGAATCTAGACCCAGAAACTTCCAGAAGGAAATCACCAATGAGGAAAGGGCACTGTCATGGCAAAGGGATTTTTGAAGGTGAAAAGACTAGGTCCTGAGCAAAGTTGCAAGGTGAAAAGGGGTTGAATCATAGAGCTGAGGTCTGGAGAGTCAGAAGTAAAACCAGGAGGGGAATGAAAAAAAAAAAATACATAAAAGTACGCTTACGGGTGAGAGCTCATTATCTCTTGTTGAAACAGGGAACTCACAGGCTGCCCTTTGAGCTTCTTAGAGTAGAACCTTCCCTTCCCTAGACACAATTTGAAAATCTGTATCAGTGCCGAGCTGGGGAGTTTTCTCCGACAAGGTGCCGCAGCTACAAATGGCTGGTGTCTACTAAACCAAAACCTTACCCAGGTTATTTTGATTCCCTCTTAGCTCCTCCCCAATCTCACTTCAATTTCACCCATTTCCGTGACCTGTTCCACCGAGTTCTTTAAACGTTTTATTTACAAACTCTCTTTTACCTTTGTTCTTTCCAAACCAAAATTCCTAACCTCTAAATTTATTTTTCCCGGTAACTTGAATCTTTTTGCTAGCAGCATTCACAGAATCTCACAATCGTAAACAATGTGATACAATGGGAAGAAAAATAGTTCTGCAAGCCCAGGCATTGGGTTCACATTCTACCTCTGATGTTTGTTACGTGAGAAAATCACAATTTCCTTGTGCTTCAGTTTTTTCTTTTGTATAATGAGTTAGGATTCGATGATTTCTGAAGCCCCTTTCAGTTATCTATCTCTGCTGCTAGATTTTATAATAAAAATATTTTCATTAATTTTAAGAGAATATAATAATATTATAGGTGGTAACCCATTGTACTTAAATTCCATTCACATCACATTTGATTCAAACAAAAAGGAAACACTCTGAACGTCAATATTTTCTAGGTAATATATCACCCATCTCCCTACTCCAGGCTAAAATGGAAACAGAGAAGCCTATGTAATTTCTATTTAATCATATATTTTGCTGTCATTACATCATATTGTCATAGCATTCACAAGCATTTCCTCTACAAAGGATCTATGTTAGAATTTGATTTTTAGAATGTCATTGATGGATCTTTCATAACTATGTAATTAACAAAAATATCCAACTAATATTGTCAATGTGGTAAGAGTTAGCTGCAATGGTTATGATGCCTGATTCTCTTCCAATTATGTGAGGGGGAATATCATATGGTAAATTCCTCTTTTATCCTCACGATTAAGGACAAAGGCTTCATTTTCCCAGTTGGGTAAAAGAGAAAATTAGATGGAGAGAATAGAAGGCAACAGTTTATATACTTACATTAGCTCACAACTCTATCTGAACTACAGATTAAATAATGAAAATTTACTCGTTATCTCAGCATCCTGGCTAAGGTATTAATAATGAATTCATTCTTAATAAATGTTTGTTAGATACATAAATAATTTGTATGTGTTAATTGTCCTTCCATAACTTTAAAATCAGCATATCTAAAACCAAACTCCTCACTTCTTCAGTGATGCGACCATGGTCCTCCTCCCTATTTCATTGCCAACATCATTCACCAAGACTTTGAACATCCAAATTATCACTACTTTCTTTTCTTAATTTAGCATAAGTAGACAATATTGATGTATTTGTTTCCTTTTAAATGTTTCTTGTATATGTCAATTTCATTCCCATTACCCTTATCACTTTGTACCCAGGCTACAATAATCAATTACCCTTCCTTCTGAATGGAATGTTGAAACAGTGAAGCCCCCTCAATATGGGATAAGACCTTACCTCTCCTACCATCCAACCCCACCCTGCACCCTTTCTATATTTTTAGAATCTGCTCTGCTGAGAAAGTAGGGATAAGAAATTACATCAGTGGACAGACTCCTGCAAGGTCCCGTTTATCTAGCTTTTACTCTCTTTTTCTGAATACTAGTCTCTGGTCTCAGTCCAGTCTTTTTGTTCTTTGTTCTCTGTTGCTGGGAAAAGATTCCGTGTTTAGAATGTAAGCTCCAAACCCAGTCAATGGGAAGAGGAGCCAGTAGGGGATGGGGGAACTCTGTGTTGTGGTCTATATAATTTACTTTGAGCTGTATGCCCCCCCCCTCCCCCCGACACACACGCACTCTCTCTGCTGGCATCATCTTGGGCCACGCTGGGGTGTGTCCTATCTCATGAGAAAGCAATAAATTCCTTTTTGCCTTTTCTCAAGAACAGTGTCTGTTTTTAATGCCAGTAGTGGTCTCTGACACACACCCTTCCTTCCTTCATTCCTTCCTTCCTTCCTTCCCTCTTCTTTCTCTTCCTTTCTTTCTCTAGTCTTTCTTCCTCCATCCACCATGAATCACTAGATCTTGTAAACATTTTGTATCTTCCTTCTGTTTACAAAATAAATCTAGATTCATTCACAAAATATAGGATTTCCTCAAATTCACCCCAACCTTCGTTTCCAGACATAGATCTTAATACTTCAAAATGCTCAATGGGTGGAAGTTAAGGGGAAGTATATGATATCATATTATAAGGAAGAGTTTTCCAAATAAATTCTACTATTCACAACCTGTTTTACTCATTGTTGCAATCTGCCTTGTTGTTTTCCTGCTTCCATTAATTTGTTTATGTTATTTCCCACATTTGAAAAACTCTTCCCCTTCATCTAAATCACATTCATTTGTGTCTAATTCACTGACCATCCCACTGACTTCTTTTCTTCAAAAATCTGCACCACTTGCTTTCTATAACAATTGTTTGGCAATTTATCCTGTGCTTCAGGGACTGTGTTTTAATTATCTCTGTAACATCCACAGCACCTTGCAGATAGAAGGTCAGTCAGTCAGCCAATAAACATTTATTAAATACCTCCTCTGTCAGGCACTGTGACAAGGGGTGGTGATACAATGAAAGGTGGAAGACAATCCCTACTCCCAGGTGGCTTACAAGATAATGGGAAAGACAAGCAAAAAAACTAAAAACAAGATATTTAATTCAGAATTATATATTTTATGTATAGTACATAATTAATTGAAGATAATGGAAGACACCAGAATGAAGACTTCTTGTAGGATGTGGGGTTTTAGCTGGGATTTGAAATACACTAGAGAAGCCAGGAGACATAGATGAGAAGGGAGAAAATTCCATGGGGAACAGCCAGTGAAAATGCCTAGAATTTGGATATGAAGTGTATAATTTGAAGAATAGAAAAGAGGCTAGACCACAGAATATATGGGGGGGGAGGGAATTGAGAAGATGTAAGATAAGAAGACTAGAAAGGTGAAGGGAGGTAGATTATGAAGGATATTGAACATGAAAAAACACTATTTTTCATTTGATCATTGAGGTGATTATTATTTACATTTATATTTTTATAAGGTATGTTTATATTTATAATATATGATACAGTGATATTATATAGTGTCAAATATAATTTTATTATATTATAATTATACAACAATTAAATATACTATAATGATATATTAATTTTATAATATATGCTATATTATTTCTCATTTACAAGGATTATTTATTAAAGTGTAAGAGATGCTGGGTATGACAGTCAGACATGAGCTTTAGGAAGACCACTTTGAAGGCTGAATGGAGGATGAAATAGAGGAGAAAGAACTTATGATGGGAAGACCAACCAGCATGTTATGGTAATAGTCCAGGCATGATGTGATGTGGGCCTTTACAAGGGTATTGACAGCATCAGAGGATAGAAGAAGGAATATGTGATAGATCTTATGAAGATAAAATGGACAGGCCCTGACAACAGGTTGGACATGGTACAAGGTGAATGAGGAGAGAGAAAGAGAGAGAGAGAGAGAGAGAGAGAGAGAGAGAGAGAGAGAGAGAGAGAGAGTGTGTGTGTCTGAAGTGGTAAGAGGCTAGAAATTATGAAGAGGGAAGGTTTGGGCGGGGGGGTGGAAATCACAAGTTCAGCTTGGGACATGTTGAATTTAAGATGTCTATGGCATATTCATTTTGAGATAACCAAAACTCAGTTGGAGATTCAAGACTGCATGTTTGTAGAGTGGTAAGGGCTGAAAAAAATAGATTTAACAGGCATAAGCAAAGAAGATCATAAGTGATAGTAAATGAAAATAGGTGCTTAATAAATGGTCCTTGGATGAATGAATACATACATGAATGTTTTCTATTGACTAGAACAGCATACCTAAACGTTTCATTGTGCTTTATTTTCAATTGTATTTTTCTCTCTAATTACATTTCAATATATTTTAATAGTTTGTGTATTCTGGGAAGCAGGGGCTTGTTTTATCACTACTCTATTTGGCCCACAGTGTCTAGCAAAGTTCCTTGACTGATTCAGCCCCTCAATCAATATTTGCTACTCTCATTTAATAGCTGTGATTTTTTTTTAAAAAGTATTTTCTGCAGTAATTAAATGGCATAAGAGAAAAATTAAAAGACATTTAAAGCATAAGGCATTTCAATGAACAGGTTATAGGTGTTTAATAATATGTAGAGATATTTCCTGTAATTGGTGGTGAGTAGAGAACAATGACATCTCATTTATGACATAGTGAGATGGTGGCAAGACTTAGAATGGCAAAAGGCCAAAAACATCCATTTGTTAATTTTTCTCTAAGCCTTACAATTTCTAAAATCAAAGGACTGTCATGATTTTATTTAGAGGTATTAGAATTATGTGAACTAGTAAAATATTAAAAACAGAAAACAAACTACTGAATTAACATTCTGATTTGAACATTTTTCATGCTTATGGTGTTTCCTTAAGAGAGGTAAATAAATATGTCTTATATAAATTGTATTTTGATCTGTCATACTGCCTTATTCAGGTAAAGAAAGAGGTCACAATTAAGGTTGTTTTTATGTATACTGCTTTTATAAGTAGATTGATGACATTCTAATATAGTTTTCTCTTTTTAGATTATTAATTAAAAGGTATTGTAGATATTAAATAACACATATATATTATGTCTAATTACAAAATTATACCTCAAAGTGAAATGCAAACAATATTATTATGATTGAAAGGTCAAATTCAAGGGGAATATGTTAATGCTTCAGGTTTTACAAATAGAAGGAGCCAAAGCCATCATCTATTTCAACCCACTCATTTTTACATCTGAGGAAACTGAGGCCCCCAGAGGTGAATAACATGACCAAAGTTACACTTGTGCCAAAAACTCCATATTGGAAATAATGCTAAATTTGAAGCCAGAGAATCTGGCTTCAAATTTTAGTTTAGCTGTCATTCCTTATGTGACCTTTTTAAAATTTCTTCATCTCTGGGCCTTGGTTTCCTCAACTATAAAATGAAGGAATTGGACTAGATGATCTCCAAGGTCTTTTCAGTTAAAAATCCTGTGGTATTAAGTGGTTGAGCCACAATTTAAATCCCACTGTGCTGCAATTTGACCAGAGTTCATCTATGGCATATTTTCAATTTAATCTGTCAATATGAATTAGATATTGTCATATCTTATATCTAAAACAGGTAAGGTACTTTATGATGGTATAATTATTCCTGATTTACTTGGCTTTCCACCTTTAAAACTACGAAAGTAAAAATAAGATCAATTTTTTTATGGACTATGAAAAGTCATTTCCAATTGTTTTCAGAAAGGAAAAAATAAAAAGTAATTCTCATATGAAAATGAAGAATGATATGTAGTTATTATTTGTAACATGTAGTATTAATTCATAGCAATAATAAAATCTATCAAGAAATTACTGACTAAACATTTCCTGAGGTCAAAGTTTAAGGGCTTTGTGTGTAGTCTGAAGTCCTGCCACAATCATTCATTTCAAGGGAGGCACTTCTGAGATCATGCCATCTCCTCTCCTAAGGTAGTAAAATTAATTATGGAGATGTGCAGTTTGCTGATCCATTGGATGATATGTTGCCACCTAAACTACAAAGTTTCCCTGTTCCTTTGGTGCCTGGGGGAGATTTGGTTGATTCATCACCTCTTTCACTCAGAGGGCCAATCATTTTAAATGACTTTATTGACCCATGGCTCTGTTCAGCATCATATGCTTCACTGAACCAAGCAATAAACAGCTGCTACGTGCAGGTGAGGCATCGTCATGGAAAATTCAAGGACTGAATGAGCTTGCAACCTGCTATCATGTATTCCCACCCTGTCCAAGTTTTCTGAATTACCCTTTGCTAGATGTTATTTTTGAAGTCCTTTTCTTCACTTTTCTTCAGATCTTATACAAGCTATTTCTTTTAATGTCTTAAAAGAAATTTAAAGATACTTAAGAGGGGCAAAGTCTTAGCGCTAGCACTTTAAAAAAGAAATGATAATTATCATCTGAGTTGAATGAATTTCAAAAGAATTCAGCTTAAATCAACGTAATTGAATTGAATTCAAGAGATATTTATTTTAAGGGTCTTGTGTGTCAGGGAAGGATTGATTGGTAGGTGCTAGGGAACCAGTGACAAAAATACAAGGGCAATACAGTGTATATACAAAAGTGAAGCAGCATTGCATAATGCGGAGAGATTTGTTGAAACTCCTGAGTGAGTTCAACTTCTACCTCTGTCACTTACTAGCTGGTTGACTTTGGGCAATTCACTTAACTCCTCACTTCTCTGTCCCTGCCCTAAGCAGTTCTATAAAACTATAATTTGCTGAGCAGGTGCTAATTTGCATTAGTGGAGGGAATTTTCTTATATGGGGGCTCCCAATACCAATGAAATCATAGGTCCAATCCAACAAACGCACATCCAAACGAAACCATACGTCAGTATAGGAAATGGATTACTAGGAGAAATAGCAGGTACTCCCCTATTTGAGGCTGTTGAGTGTCTGGCTAAGTATTTTTTTTCAGATTGTTAAAGAAGAGATTTGTTTTAGATGTTTGACTACTGGATGACTGCATATATACCATCCAGCTTTGAAATTTGGTGATTCAGTTCCTTCTTCCAAGTGGTTTATTGAAGACTGATATGGTGAAAATTCTGCAGTATCACATAACAAATCACATGGAGTATCACGGGGTGAGAAAAAGCTCTTAAGCTAAAAATATGGAGAGTATTTTCTATCATAGATGGTGTTTGCCATTATAAAGTATTAGAATATACCGTAATAATAAAGGGCTATTTCATCTCCTTCTGAATACAAAATTATTGCATGTATAATATTTGCACACTAGGGGCACTTAATAAATGTTCATTGAATTTAATATTGGTCTTTCTGTGGTATTCAAACAATAGGGTTGATAACCATAAGAACACTAGTTCTTTTTTTCAAATATAAGATTCTATCATTGTTATAAACTAGTTACATAAAATAAAGCTTATATTTGCCTCTGAAAGTCTACCTTTACCAAGATTATACATTTAGGAATAGATAAAAGGGTTTACGTAAAAGGAATTTTATGAGGTTGAGAAATTTTCAGAGGCATTTTGACATTGGATAGAAAGTCCTTCTCTGCATCAATGTGACCTGCATCCAAGTCCATCCTCTAAAACACAGGTTCCCAAATTTACTTAGCCTACCGCCCAGTTTAAAAAAAATTATTCGGCACCCCCTGGAAATCTACTTTCTTTAACTCTTCAACAGTTTTTCTTTTTAAAACTTGCATCATTTCAAATATATATTTTAAATGACACATCATAAATTTAATAATTTATTGTAAATTTGTGAGTGTTGTCCTGCATTGAAATTTTGATGATGCAATATTATGTCATGTAACCATAGAGTATCATATTGTGAACAGGTCATTATGTGCACATATTCCTGCTGGTGCATGCTGCACTTCCTGACAGTGTACTACACATTCACCTGCCAATAGTTGCTTGTTAAGACCTGTTGGTGGACTTGACCACTGATTGGCTATAACTTGCATTTTGTGTGTTTATTTGGAAAATACTGTAATCACTATGATTTCAAATCTGTTATACAACAGATGAAACGTACAAATGGTTTTCAAAATTTCCTTCTTTTCTTTCCTTATGCTTCTACTGCCCCCTTATTTTTATTCAATGCCCCCCAATTGTACCCAAAGCTTCTACTGCCTCCCTGGATTATCCCAGTGCCCCCAAGGGGGCAGTATTACCTAACATATACTGACCTTGCAACTGTGGGTATGTTTCTTCACTTCCCAATGTCCCCAGAAAATTCTCCGAGATGCTGAGGTGAAGAGTGGTAAAATATTGGCCCAGAAAGTTTACTTGCTGGGAGTTTCCTTCCCCCGTGAAGCACCATTCAAGACAAAACAAAACAAAATCAAACAAACAAAGACAACATTAGGTAAATTTAACTAGACTGTTTTGGGTGGGGTGAGTTAGCTTTGGCTTTTTTTTTTCTTTTTTTGCTATAAAGACTGATTCTTTGACTATCTAGTAACTACATTTAAAAAACTGAAATGATAAGATTCATAATTCAGCAAATCATCAAGAATAATCTCCAATTCAAATGTAAAAAAGGGAAGGGGGGGAACTAACATTTATAAAATACTCACTATATGCCAAGCACTGTGCTAAGCACTTTGTGTATGTGTATGTATATATATGCATATATATATACGTATATATGTATATACACACATACACATATATATATTCATATGTATGTGTGTGTATAAAATTTTGTCTTTAAATTTTATCCTTGAAACAACCCTATGAGCTAGGTGCTTTTAAGGTCCCCATTTTGCAGTTGAGGAAACTGAAGCAGACACAGATTAAGTGACTTCCCAAGGTCACATAGCCACTGAGTATCTGTGAAAATGAATATGCTAACTACCTTCATTTGCTTGAGCTCCCCAATTATTCAGGTAACCCACCAAGGGAACTGTGTGGGATTGACTTGACCAATTGGTATACACAATTGCTTGACAAACCAATAATCCAGAGTAAATCCAGCTGGAAGTGCAGAATCAGTAACACTGAAACTAGCTTAGCTCAAACCACCTTTGGGCTTCCCCTGAGCTATCAGTTAGCCTTAGACCCTTGGAGACATCCTATTTATCTTGTTATCTGTATTGGAGCCTTGGACTCTGCTTTATCATGATTATCTTGCACCAAGAAGTCAGTTCCCCTGTTCCTGGAACTCTGTCTATAACTAGACCTGTTCTTCCCTTAATCAGCTCATTTCCTGCCTCCCTTTCCCATTTCTTGCTTTCCTTTGCTAGAAAAGCACATAAACTACTTCTTGCTTTCCTTAAACCGAGTTGTTAGAGCAGGAGACTGTCTGATCCCCATGAACATGTTTGTAACTGCTTAATAAAGATCACTCTTGACAATTACAGCTGGAGTCTCCCTCTTTTTTTCTTCTGATGTGAAAAGCAGGGCTTGAGTCCATGGACGACTGGCTTATCCACTCTCCATTTTTCTTCCATTTAGGAAAGAGGGGTCCAGGTCCCGTAGGGTTCATGCCACAGTTTACATGAGGTTGGAATTAAACTCAGGTCTTCCTGACTCCAGGCCCAGAGCTCTATCCAATGAGCCACTTAGCTAATTTTGTCTTGTATTAAACATCAAAGGGACAGCACTGATAATATGTTTGTGTTTTGACATTTTGTGATGCTTGGAAACTTTACAGGTGAAATAACAACTAAAACGAGAAATAAATGCATTATAAAGTATAGAAATTCTGTTGGAAAAAAGAGACCACTTTATCAAACAATTGTGCTGGCGGATGATAGGTACTTGCTTCTGGATTTGTTGCATGTAATAAAAATGGTTTAGCCTCTGGATAGAGATTACAAAATGGTTAAGAAACTCCAAGAGTGTGATCAAGAGGCTCTCCATTGGTGATTTACACATTAATTCAACTAACATTATGTCAAGAAAGAAACATTAAATAAATGGCTGAGTCATGAGGATTTGTTTGTACAAAGGAAGAGGTTTATGACAGTAATACAGGATGAAGTGAGATCCACTAGAATCATAAAAAAAAAAATTAGCTCAGAAGGAGCTTGGTTTTATTGATCAAAGTGGATTGTGCAATGAAACATTTAAAAATTATACCATGCATGACAGTAGGTAACAAAAATTTAGCTCCTAGCAATCTCCTAGGAAGATACAGACTAATGTCTGGAATTATTTATCAGAAGCTAAAAAAAAAACCTTCACAAAGTAAGAAATGATGAATAACAATACTAAAAATATAGACCTCAAAATATCCTTGAAAACTTAAGGAATAACTTGTACTACATCAGCCCCTCAATCTTAAACACTAAATTATTGCCAATAATTGCCTGGAAACAGTATAGATCCACAAAATTAAAAAAATAAGATAAACATTGCTTTTTTGATAGCTGTTGCCATACTAAAAACTCATCTCTAAATTGTAAAAATACAGTTAACTAGCAAAATGATGTGGGGAGAGGATGAGGTATATTATATCTATATTTTCCAGGGGTATTATACTAAAGCTGTTTTTTTGACTGGAAAATGAGGCTAAATCTCTATACTTTCATTCTTTTTAAAAATATTCATATGTATATATGTATATACACACATACTGTACATGTACACACACATATGTATAACATTAGCTTTCTTTTTTAAATTTTGAATTCCAAATTACCTCTATGCCCTCCTAAACCCATTGAGAACATAAGCAAAATGATATAAATTATATATGTGAAGATATGTGTATTAGCCATGTTGCAAGAAAAATGCTTCATCTGTACTCAGAATTCATCATCTCTGTCTGGATGTAGATAGCATTTTTCATCTTGAGTAGTTTGTAATTGTCTTGAATCACTGTATTGGTCAGATTAGCTAAGTCTTTCAGGGCTGATCATCATTACAACATTGCTGTTACCCTTCAAATTTCTTTTAGATCTGTTCACTGCACTTTGCATAAGTTCATATGTCTTCTCACATTTTTTAAGCCAACTTGCTCATTATTTCTTATAGCACAATAGTATTCCATCACAATCATATACCACAACTTGTTCAGCAATTCCCCAAGTGATGGGTGTCCCCTCAATTTCTAATACTTTGTAACCACCAAACGAGCTGATATTGAACTTTCTGTGTTCAAATCCAGCTCTGACACTTACTAGCCATGTGACCTTGGGCAAGTCACTTAACCCTGTTTGCCTCCGTTAGTCATCTGTAAAGTAAGCTCTAGAAGGAAATGTTGAACCACTCCAGTATCTTTGCAAAGAAAATTCCAATTGGGTCATGAGTCGGATACGACTGAAATGCCTCAATAACAACAAAAAAAAAAGAGTATTTTTGTATAAGTAAGTACTTTTCTTTTTCCTTTTTTTTTTCAGGATACAGACCTAGTAGTGGTATAACTGGTCAAATGTAGGAACAATTTTATAGCTTTCTGGGCACTGTTCCATACTGTTCTCCAGAAAAGTTGGACTAGTTCGTAATTCTAACAACAGTGTTTTAGTATCCCTATTTTACCATATTTCCTTCAGCATTTTTCATTTTCCTTTTGTGTCATATCAGCCAATCTGATAGGTCTGAGATGGTAGCCCAGAGTTGTTTTAATTTGTGTTTCTCTAGTCAACGATGATTTAAAGGATTTTTTTCCCATATGACTATTGATAGCTTTGATTTTTTTTTCTTCTGAAAATTACTTATTTATATCCTTGATCATTTATCATTTTGGGAATGGATAAATATTTTTAAATTAAATTTAGCTCAGTTCCGTATATATTTGATAAAAGAGGCATTTGTAAGAGAAATTTGTGGTATTTTTTCCTATTCCCTCATTCCTTTTAATCTTTTTATATTGGATTTGTGCAAAAACTTTTGAATTTGATGTTATTAAATTATCCATTTTTCTTCCCATTAGCCTCTCTATCTCTTCTTTGGTCATAAATCTGCCTTTATTTACATATCTGACAGGTATTTTTTTCCATATTTCCACAATTTGCTGATGATCTCACCCCTTAGGTTTAAATCATGTACCCATTATTTTATTATTACCTTATTTTGGTATATAGTATGAGATGTTGGTCTATGCCTAGTTTCTGCCAGAGTCCTCTCCCAGCAATTTTTGTCTGAGTGAGTTTTTGGCCCTAAAGCTTGTATCTTCTGTTTTACCAAACATTAGATTACCAGAGTCACTTATTACTTTGTATCTTATCTATTCCACAGATCCACCAATTTATTTCTAGTACCAGACAGTTTTTGTGATTTGAAATATAGTTTAAAATTTAGTACTTTTAGGCTTTCTTCCTTCATTTTTTTATTGATTCTCTTGATTTTGTTCTTTTGTTCTTTCACATGAATTTTATTACTTTTTTCTAGCTCTATAAAATAATTTTTCTTAGTTTAATTGGTATGACAGTGAAAAAGTAAATTAAATTATGTAAAAATGTCATTTTATTATATTGGCTCAGCCTATCATGGGAAATTAATATTTCTCCAATTTTTCAGATCTTTATTTATGTGAAAAAATATTTTGTAGTTATGTTCATATCATCCCTGGGTTTGTCTTGGCAGGTAGATTCCAAAGTTTTTGATATCACTTAAGGTTATTTTAAAATTTCTCTCCTTATTTCTTGCTGTATATTTTACTAGTAGCATATAGAAATGGTGATGATTCATGTACGTTTATTTTGTATTCTGCAATTCGGCTGAAGTTAATAATTGTTTAAACTACTTTTTTGTTGATTTTCTAGGGTGTTCTAAGTATACAATAATATCAACTGCAAAGAATGATAGTTATGTTTACTTATTGCTCATTCTTATTCCTTCAATTTATTTTTCTTTTCTTCTTGCTGTATCGAGCATTTCTAGTACAATATTGAATAATAGGGAGATACCGGACATCCTTGCTTTGCTCCTGATCATTTTGGGAACTTTCCAAATATGTGCCCATTACAGATATTGCTTATTCTTTGTTTTAGATAGGTACTGCTTTTCATTTTAATAAGGGTTTCATTGATTCCTGTGCTTTCTAGTCTTTTTAATAAGAATTGATGGTATAGTTTGTCAAAAAAAATTTCTGAAGCTATTGATTTCATCATATAACATTTGTTGGTTTTGTAATTGATATAGTTGTCCTGATAATTTTCCTAAAATTGAATATTTTTCCTAATATTGAACCAGTCTAGCATTCCTGGCATAAATCCCCCATAGTCCTAATATATGATCTTTGTGACAAATTGCTGTCTCCTTGTTGGTATTTTATTTCAAATTTTTGCACCAATATTCATTAGGGGAATTGTTCTCTACCTCTCTTGTTCGTCTTACTGTTTAGGTATCAAAAACCTATTTGGGTCTTAGAAGTAATTTAGTAGCACTCTTTCTTTACCTATTGTTTTCAAATGGTTTGTGTAATATCAGAATCAATTGTACTTTAAATATTTAGTAGAATTCTCTTGCGAATCCAGGGTTCCTGAGGATCTTTTCTTAGGGAGCTTATTTATGACTTGGTCAATTTTTTTTTCTTAAAATTGCATTATTTAAATATTTCTGCTTTTGTTAATCTGGAAAGTTTATGTAATTATAAATATTTATTTCACATACTCATATTATAAAAATAGTTATTTTATTTGACTGTTTAAATCTAAGATCAAGTTTAAGTGAACATTAAATATCAATGAGTATTACCTGGATTATGACTTGCACTCACATCATCTATATCTGAATTCCATTAACAAAATGAGAATGCAATAACCATATTGATATTTTTATTCTAGTACAAAGAGTAGATACTTTATCCACTTTTGCAATAGGCTATAAACAAATAAAAATAATGAGATCAGAGAAATAGGAAAAGAATTCCTACATCCAAAAGTATTTACAGCAGATCTTTTTTGCACTAGCAAAGAATAGGAAACTTGGTGTTAGGGTGACCATCAAGTGGGAAATCACTGACTAAGTTATTGTATATGAATGTGGTGGAATATTACCGTAGCACAAGAAGTAATGAAGGGGATGGTTTCAGAGAAACCTGGGAAGACTTGTATGAACTCATGAGTAGGGATGTTTGCAGAACCAGAATGAATTTTGTATAATTATAGCAAAATTATAAAGACAGACAACTTTGAAAGACTTAGGAAGTCTGATCAATGGGATAACCAAAAGACCAACCAGGGTATCAGAAGACTAATGATAAAACATAATTCTCACCTTGTGAAAGGTAATGGATTCAAAGTATAGACTGAGGGATTATTTTTGGTGGGGGGGGGGGCATGACTAATGTGGAAATTTATTTGTCCTAAGTCTACTTGTTAGATGATAGAGAAAAGACAGGAAGTTGTCTGAGCTCTCCTTACTTTCCCTCCAAAACAATGTTAAATCAAGCCTCTAAATGGATTCTGGAGGGACAGAACTTACACAAAGAGGAATGAAACAATTTTCTAGCTTAAGATAACTGGAAGGACTTCAGGAAATGTCAGTCTCACTTGGGTAAAAGGGGAGCACAGCAAAGCATAAATGATGTCCAGTTAAATCAGGGGAGGCTCTTAGACACAGCACAGATCAGTAACTGAGTCCTCTTGGTCCTGGCTCAGCAGGCAAGAAGCTCAGCATGCCAGTTGTGAGACCTCCAGATCAAGTGCAGAAGGCAAATTGCCAGCCTCAGAATCCAGGGCAAAACAGGTACCACTAGGCTGGGCCAAACCAATGAAGTGGGCAAGCCAGCAGCTCGTAAGGTCCCCAGAAAGTCAGTGACCAGGCACTGGCCCCCAGCACAAGAATTTTGGGACAGTGCTGCCTGCACCCCAGGAGCAGAGCTCAACTTTAAAAGTCACAAAATAGGCTAATAAATCAACAACAAAACAACAGAAAAGAGCCCTGACCTTAAAATGTTATATGGCAACAGGGAAGATCAAAATAGAAATTCAGAAGCCAACAATGTCAAAATGCTTACACATGAAGCCTCACAGGGGAGTAAGAATTTGTCTCAAACCCAAAAAGCCTCCTTAGAAGAGCTCAAAAAATTCAGTCAAGAAAATAACTGCTTAAAAAGTAGAATTGCCCTAATGGGAAAGAAAGTACAAAATCTAAGTGAAGAAAATAATTCCTTAAAAATTAGAATTGGGCAAATGGAAGCTAATGACACTATGAGACATAAAGAATAAGTCCAACAAACTTTTAAAACAAGAAGAAGAAAATATAAAATACCTCATTGGAAAAATAACTGACCTTGAAAAATAGATCTAGGAGAGATAATTTAAGAATTATTTGACTACCTGAAAGCTGTGATCAAAAAAAAGGGGGGACCTGGACAGCATCTTTCAAGAAATTGTCAAGGAAAACTGCCCTGATATCCTAGAAACATAGGGTGAAAGAGTCATTGAAAGAATCCACTGATCACATCCTGAAAGAGATTCCAAAATGAAAACTCCAAGGAACATTGTAGCCAAATTCCAGAATTATCAGATCAAGGAGAAAAATACTACAAGCACACAGAAAGAAACAAATCTAGTATTTTGGAGCCACAGTCAGATTACACATGACTTAGTAGAATCTACATTAAAGGATCAGAGATATTCTGGAAGGCAAAGGAGCTTGGATCACAACCAGTAGTCGAGTACCAAACAAAATTGAGCATAATCTTTTAGGGGAAAAGATGGTCATTCAATAAATATTCAAGGTTTCATGATGAAAGAACAAAGTTGGACTGAAAACTAGATCTTCAAATATAAGACTCATGAGAAGCATAAAAAGGTAAACAGGAAAAGAGTTATTCAACAAGATTAAACTGTTTATATCCCTACACAGGAAGATATATTTGTAACTCTTGAGAACTGTATCTCTATTAGGGCAGTAGGAAGGAGTATAAAGAGATGTTGTGGCTGTTAGTTGACTTTGATATGATAATAAAAAAAAATAAGGGGTGAAAAAGGATTGTACAAGAAGAAGAGGAAAGGGGGAAGAATAATAGCGTAAATTATATCATGCAAATAGGTACTAAGGACATATTGAAGTAGAGGGAAAGAAAAGAGGGGGTGAGCATTGTTTGAACTTTACCCCATCAGATTTTGCTCAAAGAGGGAATAACATACACACTTAGTTGAGTATAGAAATTTATCTTACCCTATAGGGAATCAGAAGGGGAAAGTGGAAAGAAGGGAAGGGGGCTGAAAGAATGGAGGACAGAAGGGATGACAGAAGTAGAAGGAGGAAGTGGAAATAAAAAGGAGGGGTAAGGCTGATAGAAGGGAAGGCAGATTGAGGGGAGTGTTGGTGAGAAGCAAAACACTGGTGAGGAGGGACAGGGTGAAAGGAGAGAGAAAAGTATAAATGGGGGTGGGTAGCAATAGGATGGGGGGGGAATAGAAAGTTAATAATCATTACTGTGAATGTGAATGGGATGAAGTCTCCCACAAAAATGAAGCAGATAGCAGAGCGGATTTAAAAAAAAAACAGAGTCCTACAATATGTTGTTTACAAGAAAAATATTTCAAGCAGAGCAATACAAAGAGAGCAAAGGTAAAAGGCTGGAGCAAAATATAGTATGCTCAGCTGAAGTAAAAACAAAAAGGCAGGGGTATCAATCCTGATCTGAGACAAAGCAAAACCAAAAATAGATGTAATTGAAAAAGATAAGGAAGGAAACTATATCTTGGTAAAAGGTGTCATAGATAATGAAGTAATATCAATGCTAAACATATACACATCAAATATTATAGCATCCAGATTCTTAGAGGAAAAGTTAAGTGAGTTACAGGAAGAAAGAGAGAGCAAAACTATAGTAGTGGGGGACTTCAACTTTGCCCTCTCAGAACTGTATAAATTTAACCACAAAATAAACAAGAAATAATGAGGTGAATAGAATTTTAGGAAAGTTGGATATAACTCTGGAGAAAATTGAATGGTGATAGAAAGGAATATACTTTTTTTGCAGTGGTACTTTGCCTACACAAAAGTTGACCATATATCAGGGAATAAAAGCCTCACAATCAAATGTAGAAAAGCAAAAATATTAAACGCATTATTTTCAGATCATGATGTAATAAAAAATGCATGTAATAAAAGGCCATGGAAGGATATGTTAAAAATTAATTGACAACTAAATGATATAATCCTAAGGAAAGAGTGGGTCAAACAATAAATCATAGAAACAATTAATAATTTTGTCAAAGAAAATGACAATAATGAAACAACATATCAACATTTGTGGGATACAGTGAAAGCAGTTCTTAGGGGAAATTTTATGTGTTTAAATGCTTACATGAATACAATAGAGAAAGAACAGATCAACGAATTGGGCATGCAACTAGAAAAGCTAGGAAAAGTACAAATTAAAAATCGTCATTTAAATGCCAAATTAGAAATTCTGAAAATCAAAGGAGAGATTAATAAAATTGAAAGCAAGAAAATTATTGAACTAATAAATAAAATTAAGGAGCTAGTTTTATGAAAAACCCACAATAAAATAGATAAAACTTTGATTAAGTCAGTTAAAAAAGAAAGAAGAAAACCATATTGCCAATATCAAAATGGAAAATGGTGAATTCATCACCAATAAAGAGGAAATCAAAGCAATAATTAGGAGTATCTTGTCCAACTGTATGCCAATAAATCTGATAATTTAAGTGAAACTGATAAATATTTACTAAAAAATGTAAATTGTCCAGAATAACAGAAGAGGAAATAAAATGCCTAACCCCATTTTAGAAAAAGCAACTGAACATTCCATCAGTGAACTCCCTAATAAAAAAATCTTCAGGGCCAGATTGATTTACAAATGAATTCTACCAAACATTTAAAGAACAATTAATTCCCATACTATACAAACTATTTGGAAAAATAGGTGAAGGAGTTTTACCCAATTACTTTTATGACACAAATACAGTGCTGATACCTGAACGAGGAAGAACCAAAAGATAGCCAGAAAATTATAGACCAACTTGCCAATAAATATTGATGCAATTTTTAAAAATAGAATATTAGCAAAGTGGTCGTGACAGTTTATCACCTGGATAGTACACTATGACCAGGTAGGATTGATACTAGGAGTGAATGCTGGTTCAATATTAGGAAAAATATCAGCATAATGGATCATATCAATAACAAAACTAAAAGAAATCACATGATTATCTCGAAAGATGCAGAAAAAGCTTTTGACAAAATACAACACTGATTCCTATTAAAAACACTAGAGAACATAGGAATAAAGGGAGATTTTGTTAAAATGTTAAGTAGTATCTATCTAAAACCATCAGCAAGCATTATGTCTAAGTGGGATAAGGCAGAAGTTTTCCCAATAAGATAATTGGTGAAACAAGGATGCCTGTTATCACCTCTATTATTCAGTATTGTACAAGAAATGTTAGCTTTATCAGTAAGAGAAGAAAAAGAAATTTAAGGAATTGGAATTGGCAATGAGGAAACAAAACTATCCCTCTTTGAAGATGATATGATGGTATTCTTAAAGAATCAGCTAAAAAGCTACTTGAAATAATTAACAACTTTGGCAAAGTAGCAGGATATAAAATAACCCCACATAAATCGTTGGCATTTCTATATATTACTAACAAAGCAGTAAGAGATAGCAAGGGAAATTTCACTTAAAATAACTGTAGATAATAAAAATATTTGGGAGTCAGCCTGCCAAAACAAACCCAAGAACTGTATGAACACCATTGCAAAACACTTTTAACACAAATAAAATCAAATCTAAACAACTGGAAAAATACCAATAGCTCATGGTTAGGACAAGCCAAGATAATAAAAATGACAATTCTGCTTAAAACGATTTACCTATTCAGTGCTATACCAGTCAAACTACCAAAAACTTATTTTGTTAAACTAGAAAAAAATTTTAAAAAATCATCTAGAAGAACAAAAGGTCAAGCGTATCAAGGCAATTAATAACAAAATGCAAAGGAAGGAGGCCTAGCCTTAACAGATCTAAAATTATTATGTAAAGCAACAATCATCAAAACTATTTTGTACTGGCCTAGAAATAGAGTGATGGATCAGTGGAATAGATTAGGTACACAAGACACAGTAGTAAATGATTATAGTAATCTACTGTTTGATAAACCCAGACATGAGCTTCTGGAATAAGAACTTACTATTTGACAAAAACTGCTGGGAAAACTGGAAAATAGTATGGCACATTGTAGACATAAGCAAACATCTCATGCCTTATACCAAGATAAGGTCAAAATACATACAAGATTTAGACATAAAGGTGAAACCATAAAATTAGGAGAGTATGGGAGAATTTACCTGTCAGATCTATGGAAAGGGGAAGAATATATGACCAAACAAGAGATAGGGAACAGTATAAATGTAAAATGGATAATTTTTGTTACATTAAATTAAAAAAAAGGTTTGTACAAACAAAAGGCATGCAACAAAGATTGGAAGGAAAGCAGAAAGCTGGGAAACAATTTTTACTGATAGTGTTTCTGATAAAGGCCTCGTTTCTCAAATATGTAGAAAACCAGGTCATATTTATAAGAATACAAGCTATTCCCCAAGTGATAAATGGTCAAAGGATATGAATAGGGAATTTTCAGATGAAAAATTAAAACTATCTGTAGTCATGTGAAAGATGCTCTAAATCACTGTTGATTAGACAAATGCAAATCAAAACAACTCTGAGGTACCACCTCACATGTATCAGATCACATATGCTGGGAGGGAAGGTGGGAAAATTGCGACACTAATGCATTGTTAGTGGAGCTGTGAACTGATCCAACTGTTCTGGAGAGCAATTTGGAAATATGCCCAAAGGGCTTTGAAACTGCATATCTCTTGATCTAGCAATACTACTACTAGGTCTATATCCCAAAGAGATCATAAAAATGGGAAAAGGACCCACATGTAATAACAATATTTATAGCAGCTCTTTTTGTGGTGGCAAAGAATTAGAAATTGAGGGGATGCCCATCACTTGGGGAATGGCTGAACAAGTTGTGCTATATGGACCCAATGGCATACTATTAAGCTATAAGAAATGGTGACCTGACATTTCGGAAAAACATGGAAAGACTTACATGAATTGATGCTGTCTTGGGGAGCAGCCAAGGAAGGGTGAAAAATTTGGATCTCACAATCTTATAAAATAAATGTTGAAAATCATCTTTAAATGGGAAAAGAAGATACTGTTAAGTGGGGGGGCAGTATACTTGTTTATAACAGTAGTTTTGTTTTTCTCTTGCTTTCTTAATGGGAGAAGGAAGGAGCAAAGTGGGAGTGGTGAGAAGATGGATAATCATTTTAAATAATTTTTTAAAAAGTTACCACTTATTTCTTGACTTGTCAAATCAGTTCTTATTTCCTTAATCCTCATTCCTTTTGATTCTAGTCAACATTTGATGTGGTTCACCACCCTGTCTTTCCTGTTTACTCTCTAATCTCTGTGTTTTCATGAAACTGCTCTCCAGTTCTCCTTCTGTCCCCCTCACTGTTCCTCAGTGTCTTTTGCTGGACCGTTATTCATATGCTTTCTCTTAAATAAGGAAGTATCCCAAAGTTTTGTTATGGGTCCCGTTCTTGCTTATGCTAGCCTTATCAGTTTTCATAGATTCAATTATTCTTTATGTAGTTTGACTCCCAGATTTATACATCCAACCCTGGTTTCTTCTAAGTTATCTTTTTTGTCATCTATTTTATTTTGGACATTTCCAAATGGATATTTCATCTGTATCTCAAATTCAACATGCACAAAACTAAATTCCTTTTATTTTCTCCTAAAATCCACTCTTCTCAACTTCCTCATTTTTTGATGACATAACAACCTTTCTAGGTTTGCAACCTCATGATTATCACTCAGTTCCTTCCTATCCCTCAATTCCCATATACAGTTAGTTTTTAAATTGTGTCTGTTATACCTCTGTATTCTCTTTTTTATCTGTCCCATTTTCTCCTCTCACCGAAGCACTATCTCAGTTCAAGGTCACATAACCTCTCACCTGGACAATGGCAATTACATACCAAATGTTCTTCCTTCCTTATGTCTCTCTATCCTCCAATATATCTTCATCACAATTGCCAAAATAATTATTTCTAATGAAATGGCATGACTACATCACCCCTCTGCTCAAAAATCTCTGGTACTTTCCTATTGCCTCTAGATTCAAGAACAAATTCTTCTCTGGCATTTAAATCCTTTTACAATCTAGCTGCAATTTACCTTTACAAACTTATTACATGATATCCCACTTTATTTGCTTTATGAACCCCCCAAACTCTGCTACTTTATAATCCTGATACAAAACACTACATCTCTTGTCCTTCTATGTTTACACAATCTGTCCCCCATGTTCAGAATATATGACTTACTTGAGTCCACTTCTTAGTATCCCTAAATTCTTTTCAAACTCACATGTTACTTCCTACAGGGGAAACTTCTCAATTCCTTTAGCTGCTGGTGACTTGTCTCCTCTACCTCACAATTATCCTGTTTCTACACACATGCACATACACACATATGTGTATGCATGCAGTATGTCATATGTGTGTATTAGATATAAACATAGACGCAGGTATATACATATGTATATGTATGTATATGTACACATATACATAACAGTGCATATATATAAGTGCATTCATATACATGCATGCATGTACGCATATTTAGATAGACACATACATGTTGTGCATGTTACTATCCCTGAAAGAATGTAAGCTTCTTCAGGGCAGGAATTATTTTCTTTTTTTGGATTTCTCAACTTAATCATGTACATAATATGATGTTATGTGGCAAATAGTAAAAGTTTATGAAAGGCTTATTGATTGATTCTCTTCACAGCCTGCCTCCATTCTTGGGATGTTGGTCCTCCTTGAGTCTATATTTTAATATCCCTAAATTCCTTTAAATCTCAAAGTAGGAGAACGACTAATGAATAATGGAGTAGGGACTTCTAGTTCTTTTGTATTGTAGTGCTCAAGGTAAGCATAAGCCAATAACACAATATAAAGACAATTGTATTACATACAACCAAAGTCTCCCATATTAGGTGAAATGGAGAAGTTCTATAAAGAAAATGAGAAGTACGTATAAACCTCAATGTATACCTTGATAAGCAGTTGTTTCATTGCAAAGGGGAACATGAGTGATGAAATTGTTGGCTTGTTATGTTAAAGAAAAATGTCAATGCTAATATTGAAGAAAATGGACATGAGATTAACTATATAGGGTCATGGAAATTCTATTAGTTCTGTTTAGAGTAGCAACTCTGAAAAATAGTACCTAAGCAAAAATGATGCTATTGCATGATTACCATTTTTAATGTAAGTTTAACTGAGGCAAAGTAGTAACTACAATGAGGAAGCAGAAAAAACCGGAAATTGTTAGTCAACGAATCTCCTTCCTACCAGGAGGATAAATGAGACTACGAAAGCCAAATGTGTTTTAGATTTAGTACTCAAAATTCATTACAGGGCAAGATAATGAAAGATTGTGATAAATTATTTCACAAAACAGTTAAAACTACTTAATGGAACATGGCAATATATGGAACTTCATATGCATATCAGGTAAAACAAACAATTCCCAGAGAACTGATAAATAAACTTGAAAAGTTTTCAATGGTTATTAAACATAAAATACAACAGATCTAAGGGACAGAACCAAGATGATGGAATAAAAGCAGGGACTTGCTTGAGCTTTCCCCCAAATCCCTCCAAATGCCTGGAAAAAATGAATATCAACAAATTTTAGAGCTATAGAACCCTTGAAATAACAGAGTGAAACAAGTCTCCAGCCCAAGATAGCCTAGATAGTCCCTGGGAAGGTTCTATCATACTGTGCTGGGAGTGGGGACTATGCCAGCACAGGCCAAGCCAGAGCTGACTGGACAGAACAGGCCTCAGGGCACTGAATCACTGGCAGCTGTCACGGTTTCCAGACTTCTCAACCCACAAACTCTGAAGACAACTTAGCAGGTCAGTGGGAAAACTGTTGGACCTGAGTGAGAGAAGGGCACCCTCCAGACCCAGACCCAGGGCCAAGGAAGGTGGCTGTGGCGATGGTGACACAGCAGCAACTGCTGCTGCTTCCAGAACTCCAGGCCCACAGACAATGGGGGGAATCAAGAGGTTCATCAGAGTGGGACTGCAAGGATCTCTTTGCTGGTGCTGAAGTAGGGCTTACTTGCTTTGCCCTGCTTCGATCTGGGATGCAATCCTAGGTGGTGGTCCTAAAGTGAGGAGGAGTGGCTCCTGTGGTAGAGCTTGTGGTGGCTATGGAGAGGGAGTCCTCCTAGCAGTTCCAAGGCAGAAAAGAGTGCTTGAGGTCCTCACAGACCAGACCACAGGCCACTAGAGGAGTAAACACCTCTCCTTGGATCATACCCCCTCAGAAGAACTGAAAATTTACAGGTACCTAGAAATAACTCTGAAAACAGCAGTGAAAAACCCCTGAAACTTGGGACAGAGCACTCTCTACTCTTGAAGCAGAGTCATACCTTGACAAAGAGCTCAAAAGTCAAGTAACTGGCTGGGAAAATGAGTAGACAGAGTAAAAAAAAATCTCAGACTATAGAATCTTACTTTGGCAACAGAGAAGATCAAAATATATGGCCAGAAGAAGACAACAAAGTCAAAGATCTTACATCAAAAGCCTCCAAGAAAAATATGAATTGGTCTCACTGGTTGAAAATCAACTAAGAGAAGTAGAGGAAAAATTGTGAAAAGAAAATGAGAGGTATACAAGAAAATCCTGAAAAAAGAGTCAACAGCTTGCTAGAGACCCTCCAAAATACAGAAGAAAATAATACCTTAAAATTAGACTCACTTGGGCAGCTAAGTAGCACAGTGAGTAGAGCACTGGCCCTCAAGTCAAGAGGACCTGAGTTGAAACCCGGCCTCAGACACTTGAAACACTTATTAGCTGTTTGACCTTGGGAAAGTCACTTAACCCCAATTGCCTTGCCTTCTCCCCTCCAAAAAAAAAGTACACTAACCCACATGGGAAAAGAGGTCCAAAAAGCCAATAAGGAGAAGAACACATAAAAAAGCAGAATTGGCCAAATGGAAAAGGAGGTCCAAAAGCTCACTGAAGAAAAAATTCCTTAAAAATTAGAATGGAGCAAATGGAAACTAATGACTTTATGAGAAATCAAGAAATTATAAAACAGAACCAGAAGAATGAACAATAGAAAACAATGTGAAATATTTCATTTGAAATACCACTGACCTGGAAAATAGATCCAGGAGAGATAATTTTAAAATTATTGGACTACCTGAAAGCCATAATAAAAAAAGAGCCTAGACATCATCTTTCAAGAAATTATCAAGGAAAACTGCCGTGATAGAACCAAATTCCCGAGTTTCCAGGTTAAGAAGAAAATATTGCAAGCAACAAGAAACAATTTGAGTACAATGGGGTAAATTATGTCACATAAAAGAGGCAAGAAAAAGCTGTTATAATGGAAGAGAAGAGGGGGGAGGTGAAAGAGAATGAGTGAACCTTACTCTCATGAGATTTGTCTTAAGGAGGGAATAATATACACAGTCGATTGGGTATCTTACCCTACAGGAAAGTAGGGGAGAAGGGGATAATGGGGGGGATGGTAGAAAGGAGGACAGATTGGGGGAGGGACTAGTCAGAAGCAAATACTTTTGAAAAAGGACAGAGTCAAAGGAAAAAATTGAATAAATAGGGGACAGGATAAGATGGAGGGAAATATAGTTAGTCTTTCACAACATGACTATTATGGAAGTATTTCTTATAATGACACGTGTATAATCAATATTGTTGCTTGCCTTCTCAAGGAGGGTTGGTGGGGAGTGAAGGGAGAGAATTTGGAACTCAAAGTTCCAAAAACATATGTTAAAAAGTGTATTTACATGCAACTGGGAAATAAGATATACAGGCAATGAGGTATAGAAATCTATCTTGCCCTACAATAAAGTAAGGGGAATGGAGGTAAGGGGGGGGGCGAGTGGGGTGATAGAAGGGAGGGCAAACTGGGGAAAGGGGCAATCAGAATATATGCCATCTTGAGGTAGGGGTGAGGGAAGAGATAGGGAGAAAATTTGTAATGCAAAATTTTGTGGAAATGAATGTTGAAAACTAAAAATAAATAAATGAATGAATTTGACAGAAAAAGAAAAGGAAATAAAACAGATCTGTTATGTTCATTACAGTGACCTATTGTCTTCATCGAAACATTCAAAATCTACCAGCTCAATACTCTTAAGTCATTATATGTGTCAAGATATTTGGAGACACCTTCTTTCCTAGAGTCAAAGCTCAGCAAGCAAGTTGTGCCCTGAGCTTGGCATAACAACAATCCTTTGTGCTTTGGATGATCTCACTGTATGACAAAGTGCCTTGCTTTGGCTCCCACCAGATATTTACTGAGGGATATATGTTTCATATTAATCAATAACTGCTTTGTTGGAGCTCCCCCTGTTTCCCAGGGACCTGAAAGTCATCCATCACTCTCTTTGACATACTCACAGTCTCTGTTTCTTATAAAAGCTAAGTGAACTGTAGCAGGCACCACACTTTTGTTCCCTCCACACTAACTCTAGTTCTGTTTGTATCTGTGAAATATTCAACTTGGAGACTGTTTCTACAGGACCCAAGAACACCTGCATTGTTCATACAAGAGCCTGCCATAGGAACAGCTATTCAAGACCTAAGAATGATTATGTCACTTATGTATGTAAAGTACTGCCTTTGCCCCAATATGTTAAGCCCTCCTTCTCAGGAGGATTTCTGCTCACAAGCATTTCTTCACTGAAATTAACCTTCTGTTTGTGTCCTGACTCTCCAGTATCTAGACTGCTCTGTTCAGTTCCATCCACCCACAGATTAGAGGCCAGTTCCAGTCCAGTTGACACATGAGGAGGAGGGAATCAATGATTTTCAACAAAATGGACATGAAGACAGTGGGGCACATTGAATTTGTATCTTAGTGACTCTGGACACATCATAATCTCTATGCCTTAGTTTCCTTTACTATAATATGATGAGCTCTGGCTTCAAGTTCCCTTATATCTCTAAATATATGAATGGACCTGAATAAATTTGTACAAATTATATCTGCACTAGAAATAGCATTTTAAAGACACTCATATTTTCCCTAGATGGAAAAAAAATCAGATGGCACAAAAGGTAAACTAATTGATTTTTTGTAACTACCTACTTATATGCCTAGCTAGGTGGTTCAGTAGGGCTGCTTGGTGGAGCAGTGGATAGGATACCTGCTTTGAAATCAGGAAGAATCATATTTCTAAGTTCAAATCTGGTGTCCGACACTTACTAGCTGTGTGATCCTGGGCAAGTCACTTAGCCCTGTTTGCCTTAGTTCCTTATCTTGGGGTAAAAAAAATTAAAAATAGCTGAAGAAAGAAATGGCAAACTACTCCAGTATCTGTGCCAAGAAATCCCCAAATGAGGTCAAGAAGAGTTGGACAGGACTGAAGATGAATGAATAATGACCACAACAAATTCAAATTGCTTGCCACTTTTATCCACTTGAGTAAACAACTTCTTTACAAGTAAAAAAAAATTCTGATTTGTACATGTTTTCAATAAAGATATGGGATCAGTGCTGCCTCTGATCCAATCTTATTATATTATAATAGGCAGATGAGATTAGTGCATATGCCCAAGGGTATTTCCAGACCACTATTCCCTTCAAGTTGGCTGCACAAGTACCCAAAGACTAAAAGGTCTTGGGGTGACTCAGATTATCTCCGCAGCAGGGGCTGTAATTACACAATTGTTCTAAGGGTCATCAAGTATCAAAATAGTGAGGTTTAAAACAGGAAAATACCTTCTCTATGTTTACTAGTGCTATGAAAAGATACATTACATGTCAAAATAGACAAAATGTTCCCTACAAACTATGAGTCTTGGAATGTTCTTAGTAACAGAAAACATGGTAATTATCGCATTGAGCCCTGGAAAACTGAAATGTGTCCTTAGTAAAATACATAATGATTTGAGTGAACTCATACTACCTATCCACACTGGGGAAAAGAAACGTGCCAACAAAAAAAACAGGTGGTTAAAAATGCTTATTCAAAATATGGTACCCATTTTTTAGGCTGTCCTTTTGTGGACGCCTAAGAAATATTTAAAGAGTATCTATCTATCCACATGCATACAAACACATTTGCTCATATGAGAGGTGCTGCTCATAGAGAATGTGCCTAATCAAGTAAGAGAAGGACATTGGACTGAATTAGATTTAGGAAACTCACTAAAACAAGGACAGATAGGACACAAAATGCTGCAATTAAAACTGAAATATTCAAAGCTCAATCTGTAAGTTTTACCCTAAGTGCTTGAGTCCAGGACTTATTAGTGTGATATTGGAATATTAAAAAATTCCTCTGTGAAAATATTTAGGAAGTTTATTTTCTTTCCATAGTGCTCTCTACATTTGAACATTGTGGAGAGGAGGAACTGGGAATGGGACTAGGTCATGTGTTTTAGTGAACATAGTCTCTCCATACATTAGGGCACTGGCCCAAGGAAATTAATGAGCTCTAAAATTTGCATAGTAAAATGTCTTGGTATTGATGACCTTTTACTAACTGAATGGAGATGAGACTTTGTAGCACTGGCCCAAATTTTATTCACACCTATTACTTCTTAAATGATTTATGCATAAAAGTGACAGGGGAATTACTTCCAGGGCTTCTCATAACTAGTCCTTTATGTAGTTATAGAATATACAACTTTTAATTTGAAGGAAAGTCAAAAAACAAAGAAGTTATGGATATCATTTTGATTTTTTTCTTCATCGGTTTGAAGCTTTGTTGTTATTTAAAACGTTGCATTGTTCTTTTGAAAACAAAGGTGGAAAAATCTAAGGAGATTTTAAAATTTATAATGTATTTGTCCAGAGGCATTTGTGTATTTATACAACAGCTAGCATTTATATGTCCCTTTAAAGTTAGCAGAGTGCTTTATATCTTATTTCATTTGATCCTCAAAAAAATTCTGTGAGGTAGTTGCTGCATTTTACAGATAAGGTAGCTGAGGATGAATGAGTTTAAGTGAATTATCTAGGGTGACACAGGTAGGAAGTGAATGAGGCTAGTTTTGAACTCAGAGCTTCTTGAATCCAAGTCCAGCACTATCCTTTGCACAACCTACCTGGCAAATACATAAGAACTATGGTCAAGTGCCCAACTTGAGAAGCAGGACAATAATATTTCTCAGGAAGCTAATTATTGGGAAAATCTTATCATCCTACAATCAGTGATGACTGAGCTCAGGAATAAGAATCAGAAAGTACTGAATGACTCACTGGAGTAATAGGAAAACTTCAAAAGCTTTAAAACATTTCTTTCAAGGAATCTCTCTTTCTCTCTGCTTCTCTCTCCTTTCTTCCCTTCCCTTTCCCTTTCTCAACAATATATTGTGGTTCTTTTTGTAGTCATTTTACAACATTTTAAGTCACCATTTAAAGTTGTTAGTACCGAGTTGAGGTGCAGTTGATTAAAGAAAAATTCTCGGCAAAAGAAATAGCTAGTCCTACAGATCTAGACCTAACATTGTATTGATTTATGTCAGAAGCATTCAATAACTGGATAGCAGGAACTACATCCAGGACATTGATACTAGCCAACTACTGGAATTTATGAAAAAAATATGGAAGTAAGAAATAAATAATTAAAGTAGTCAAGGGTGGTTGTTTTAGCAAACAAGTTAATTTGCCAAAGTAGTACAAATCTGGCAAAGAAAGAGAACAAGGAGATTATGAAAAGAAGTGTTTTTTTCCCTATCAGTTCCTCTGCAGGACCTCCATGAAGGGCCACGTGCTCCAAAGTCATGTCATTAATTTTGCTGCAGAAATAGATTTCTGTGTACATTGTTCCAAGGATCCCTCTGAACATAATGAGTGTCTTAGCAAAACAAAATCATTTCTTGGCTCTGTTTGCAGGGCTTATAAGAGTCAAATAAACACCACAAAAGGGGGAAGAATACTCTCCATCATACCCTCACTTTCAAAGTGCTTTCCTAAAAAGAGTGTGCAAATGTACTTTCTTTTCTCAGTACACTCCATCTAATGATGTTCCTTGTATAATGGCCAAGTATTTATCTATAGCACCTTTAATCGTGAAAACACTTTACAAGCATTAACTTAATTAGCTTACTACTGCTGTGAATATTATTATTTCTAATTAATAGACAGGAAGAAAGAAAGAGAATAGTTAAGTGGCATGGCCAAAGACTCCAGATGGAATCCATCTTAATGTAAGGATTAGAACAAAAGAGCTATTGATTCCTAATAGATTATTTCCTTCTTTAAAAAAAACCTGGAAGGCTGCTGTGTTTTTTTTTTACAATAGACATGGGGTGAGGGAAACAATATTCAAAACAATTTTATTTACTTTAAAAGCCGTTTATAAATGTATACAGTCAGTGATCATTTAACACCAACTCAGGGAGTAGAGAACACCACTGAGTAATAGAAAGTTTATTGTTCTTGGGATCAAAAGTGCCACCTTCAAATCTCAGCCCTACCACTTCTTTATTGTATGGACATATTTTTGTCATTTATCCTCTTAGATACTCAGTTTTCTCATCTGCAAAATGAGCATAGTACACCTAGAACCTCACTGATTAGTTATGACAATAACCACACTGCTCTTATGTGTTGAAGACAAGATTTGCTCTCTTGTCTCTCCTGATGCCAAATCTAGTCTTCTTTTTGTTATGCCACTCTGCTCTGTTACAACTACAACAGTGACTATGTGCAAAACATCATGCTCAAAACTTAGAAAGATACAAAAAAGTATAGATAATATCATCCCTTCTCTAGAAAATATTTTAGTCTTTTTGGGGAAATGAGATATGAACATATTAAAAATGAAATAATGATATGAGGCAGTCTATAAGTGCTCCAGCAAGTGAATGCTTTAGCTCTCCAGAAAAGGGAGAATTAATGTGAGCTGCAGCACTGGTAAAAGGCCATAGGAGGTCTTACTGAAGAATTAGAATTGGGGCAAAATCTTGACAGCCAGCTATATGGAGTTCATTTTGGGGGGAACTGCCTATTATACATTACAAACTGGCTTCCTTTTAGACATTTTAAATTCAATATCCCAAATTCTTTCCCCAACACCTTCCAACCTTCCATATTACGATTGAGATCACGATCTTTCTACCAGTTCTCCAGACACACAACTTAGGTGTCATCCTCAGTTCCTCACTATATCTCACTCTCCATATCCAATCCATTTCCAAGGCCTGTTGATTTCATTTTTTTAATTTCCTAATGATTTAGAAATCATTTTCTAATGATTTCTAATTTTTCTATTTCCTGAATAACCGTCCTATGCTCTGATACTGCCACCGCCTTTGTTCTAGCCCTCATCTCCTCACACCCAGATTACTGTGATAGCCTGTTGGTTTGTCTGCCTGATACAAGAATCTCCCATTCTAGTCCATCCTTCACTCAGTAGTCAGTGATTTTTCTAAAGCAAAGGTCTAACCATGTCAATCTTTTATAAACCAAATAAAATCCCTTCTTCTACAACAGGCATTTCCCAATCTCTTAATTCTAATGCCTCCCTCTGTTAATTATTACATATTCTGTTTATAGCTTGTTTTGTCCATAGTTGTTTGTATTTTGTCTCCTTTACTAGATTGTTAGCTCCTTGATGGTAGGAACTGTCTTTTACCTTCCTTATTATTCCCAGTGCACAACACAATGCTTGGAACACAGTAGGCATGTAATAAATGTTTATGGAGTGACTGACTTTATCGTAAAATAACCAACAACTAGAACAGAGATTGTCTTGGAGAAGAGAGAAAGATAACAGGATCAGACAAAACTATGGACAATATTGAAAGCTAATCAAAAGAGCATGAAGTTTACTCTATAGGCATGGGGGGGGACTAGCTATTAAAGATTTTGAAGAGAATGGCTTGATGAAATCAGTGTTTTTGAAATTTTAGAGTGGTGTTTTAAAAGGCAGAATGAGAGAGAAGAAGGGATTTTCAGCAATGAGAGAAGGTTCATAGAATTATAGATTTAGAGCTGGAAATTACCTTAGAGATTATCTAATCCAACCACTTCATTTTAAAAATTCAAAAAGTGAAACCTAGAGAGTTTTCCTTGGCCAAAATCACAAAGGTGGTCTGTAGCAGAGGCATCATTTGAACCCAAATCCTCTGACTCCAAATCTTGTTTTCTTTCAAAAACACTACAGTAACTCAAATTAATTGCAGATATGATGTGTGTAAGAACAGGAAAAAATGCCTTACAATTCTTTTTATTCCTCATAGTGTCTGGTATCATAACTTGCCAGACATGATCAATATATGAATATTGTTGCTTTTTATGGAAACCTTGACAATTAAACATTGCCCATTGTTTCATAGTTTAATTCATTGTACATTAAGTTAACAAACTTTTTTCCCACACAAACTATTTTTTTGCATGGAACTGTTTTAGGGACTAGGGGTACATTGGATAGACTGCCTGACTGGAGGGTCATTATGATATGAACTTAATTCTTTCCTCAGATGATTTTTAGCAATGTGACCTTGATCAAGTAATTCAATCTCATACAGCCTTTCTTTCCACACCTGAAAAATGGGGATAATAATAGCACTAGACTCACTGGGTTATTCTGAGGAGCACAGATGAAGAACAAACCTAAATTGCTCTATAAATATTAGATATTATTGTGAAAATTTAGATAGGACATAGTCCATGCCTTTAAATATCTCACAGCCTAAGTGGCTGTGACTAAGGACAGTTATTTATAATGCATAAGATTTCAAAAGTGTATTAGAATGCTGTAGAACCAAATGCTATATGATTTCTGATGGGCAAAGTCCATATTAACAGGTTCAGATAAAGTTTTATAAAAATGGTGTTTGAAATGGGACTTAAAAGATGAAATTAGCATAGGAAAGGGAGGACAAAATAGGCATAGTGAGCAGTGGAGGCATGAGTTTATGGCGGATTTGTAGGCAAAGGGCAATCCAATTTGTCTGGAATGTAACAGCATACACATAATACAATCATATGAGTATGGAAAGGTTCAGTGTCATCAGATTTTCCAGGGTGTTGAGCACATAAGGGAGTTTTATATTTACTTGGTAGTCAAGTGAGAGCCACTGAAAATTTTTGGAGCCAAAGAGATGAGATCAGAACTATGTATAAGAAAGATTATGGTGCCATGTGCATGAAAGAAAGATTGTAGGGAAGAGACAGTACAAGCATAAAACATGATTTGTTATCTGTTACAGCTAAACTAGGGATGTTCCCTCAGGTAATCTGTTTTTGTGCAACAGAGGTAAAGCTAACAATCATAAAAGTTGATGGATAGAGCTGCCACAGAATTCAGTCCAGTCCTAGATTTTGGTCCTACCCACAACTCAGTTTATGTGCTTGTTTTTTTGTTGTTTATTTTCCTCAATACTGTTTGATTTTTGGGGGGAGCAGTTGTGTGTGTGTGTGTGTGTGTGTGTGTGTGTGTGTGTGTGTGTTTCTGCGTTTCTGTGTTAAACTTTGGAGCTATCTAGAGAAATGCAAAAAATAAAATACATGATCAAACCTTGTACCATGTTATCCAGGGCCTGCCATATGCCTTTCTTTTTGACAAGCAGTTGCATGTCATAGTTCAGAGTGGCCATAAGTTCAAATAGTAGAATGATTTTAGATGAAACATATGTAATCATTCACCATTTCAAATTTTACCAGCATTAAAATAGTTTGTGAAAAAAGCACTTTCACATGTTAAATGCAGAGATAAGGTCTCCCCAAGTTCAAATCTTAGAATTGTTAGGAAACAATGCTGACCTACTCATTGGAGAATCAGGGTGAAATTGATGAAGGGGGTATGCACTTCATAAAATAAGAAATGAAAATCAAAGGCCCCCTGTGGTAACAGAATAGTATGAAGTTGATTAAATCACAAGGACATGAATGAAAAAGAAAAAGCCTGGTCACACACCAAGCATCAGGGATAACAGATGGGCAGCTGATTTTTGCATTGGTGTCCATAGCATATTAAAAGAATCAGTAGTGGGACTGTAGCCTGTTTGATAAACACTTTATTGAGAGATCACGTCAAAATGTGTAGAAGAATTATACAGGATGAGGAGGACTGGAATGATTGTAAGCTGGACCAGTAGAGGGAGTTCTCATATCAATGAGTTTCTATCAACCAAAGGCAAAAATATATTCAGGTCTCCCCACAGACAAATCAACTTAATTCAGTATAAGAAATAGCTTCCATTTTTATTATTTTTTAAATCATCCTGGATATTATAGTATTCAATAGTACAATTTACAGATCACAGTGAGAGTTCCCACATTTGTTTCTTTTTATGATCTGTGACAATACTATGTTAGCATATCCAAATAACCAGTTTACCTTCCTTCCTTCATAGCTACAGATGTCTCAGTAATTATCATGCTCATGTGGTCCTGAGAAAGGAAACTGTTGTTCCAACCAGAAAACACAAAGATTGAAGCTGGTTCAGACGAATGCTAATCGTGTAATTTGGGCAAATGACTTAATCTCTCTGTGCTTCAGTTTCCCAGTATGTTAAATGTTATATGTATTGCTTACCTTGCTGAGTTCTTATAAGGAAAGCACTATGTAAAACTTAAAATGCCCTACTAATATGAACCTTGTTAATTTCTTTAAGGATCATTGTTCTTAAAAAAAAACATTACACATATTTCTCTTATACATAGACTTATGTTTTGTCCTCTGCAAAATTGTGAAATACTTGGTGGAATTTTGCCTTCAGTGCCCTTCACTTTTAGTTTTTTCCCATTCTTTATCCCTTAATTCTGTTCCCCATCAACCCAATTAATCAGTGCTTTTCCTTCTTGTTCTCTTATTTGCCCTGTTAGCAGAGAGTTATTTTTTTCAGTGAATACTTCTACATATCAACCCACAACATTGAAATGATAGTGTGAAGAACATTAATATTTATATTTTAGAATTATATTTTAGAAGAAGACAACCAGGTGAGGAAACAAAAGGAAGAACTCTCTGATTGTGTAATTTTAGACACTGTTATGAGCCTGGTCCAAGCATGCGTCGGTATCCCTGGGAAAATGATACTTCTAGAGGGAAAATCATGTGATTACAAGCAGAAAAATTCCCACTGCATCTCTTCCCCATTTCTAGCAATCTGCCTGGCTTTCCTGAGGACATGATTGTGATGATTCTTACACTCAATGGGACATAATGCAGGTTAGAATCAATTATGCTTCTTTTTGTTTTATTCTATCTTATCTTTTATACCTAAAAGGTGGGAAGAACCTGAAAAGCATCTCAAAACTCGGGTAGGCAAAGAGAATCAGTGCAAAGAACACTGACTTTGGAGTCCTGAGGGGCTGAGTAAACAATTCAGATTATACTGCTTTCTTTTTGACCTTTGACCAGTTGTTTTACCTCTTTAGGCCCCAGTTTCCCTATATACATATAGATAGAGGAATAAATATGTTGAATTTCTTTTCACCTCTAAATCTCTACTTTTATGACCCTTTTGAATCTCAGAAAAGAATGGGGCATAAATGAGTATTATTTAATCTCCAGGAATTAAGCTATAACACCCTGTCAATCAAATTGGTAAACTAAGTACCCAGAGGGTAGGTAACTACTACTCTCAATGTTCTAAGGGTTACTCTGATGGGCTAGGTTTCTATCACTGTTGCTTATGAGCCCCTACTAGTAGGTCTCTCATCTATAATCTTCCAAACTTAATCAGCCTTGTTGCTAAGTATTAGGCAGTACAATTAGTACAAAATATTCCTCCTGAATACCTGGAACAATCTCCTACAATGTACACAGAGTCTTTGTGGATAGTGAACACAAACTTAAAGTATAAAGAAAGACACATATATAAAGGTACCATAGGGCAAAAGGGCAATCAAAACTCCTAGTTAATGGAAATCCTTTTCCTCCTTTGTGAAATCCTCATGAAGTTTCTCTTAGGTATAGTTCTCATCTGGGATCTGGGGGTCATAGACTCTGTATAGTTATTAGCCTGTATTTGCAGTTAATAACCTATATCTGTATAATGGAACTGAGAAGTTCTGCTCTCTAAAAACTGCCTTTCACTATCACTCCCAGGTGAATGTACTGTGTTCAGGGCAACTACTCTCTGATTCCAAGCAGGATTCATACTTGTTCAATCTCTGATGGCATGGCATGAGCTGGATGGGGAAAGTAAAGAGCAAAAAACTATCTCTTATGCTTCGAAGTAATTCTCTTTCAGGTATATAGTTCCAATACCCAAACTGGAATTCTCCAAAATGGAAGTTTTCAATCACTAGACTGGTTCACCACTTAAATGAGTTCATTGTTTATATGACTTCTTTTGAAAGTGTGTAGTATTAATGTGACCAAAGATCTCCCTCCCCCCCATTCATTAGGCCTCAGGTAAGGGTAGGTGGGAAAGCTTGATTATATCTTTGTTTGTAAGCAGGCCTAAAGCCTCCACTTACTAGTTACTAAGCCAATTTGGGTGTGAAGCCCTCAGGACCCTAAGAGGAGTTGCTAAGACCAGAGACAATGATATGTGCACTGAGTTCTAGTCAATCAGGCTAGGACTGTATATATGGAGAGCCCAGAGTGTGAGGGAACCAGAACTGAAGAGGGACAGAAATGAGAACAGCAGAACTGAGAGAAGCAGAATTGAGACGAAGACATTGAGGCAGCAGATGTCAGGAGGGTGCTGAAGAGCAGACATTGATTGAGAGAGCTGTGTGACAGAGCTGCAGAAGAGAGTGCTGAACAGAGAGTTGGGAATCAAGAGTGATTGTTAACAGAAAGGCCCTAGCAGGGGGGAAGGTTACATGATGACTTGGTTCCTTGCTATAATGCTGTTATAATTTCCTTGTTGCTACATTGAGGTGGGCTTACTTGTTTTGTAATATAATTACTGCTATATAGAATTGGAGTCATTGCTCTTGGGATTTTGTCCTCTGGAGTCTAAATAAATGTTATACTTCCTCTGCCTTCTACCTAGAGAGTTTTTCATACTTTGTCTTTCAGAACCATACAGACATATTAACGGTCATCTTCGAGGTCATGAATCTTGCCTTACTGACACAAAATATAAACCCAGAATTATATCAGATTCTTTTATACAACCAAAAGATGTTTTCTCTTTGGTACATCTACCTTTATCAAATGGACAAAAATTATAATACTTGCAAACAGAATAAAGACTAATCCACATCCAATTTACAATCATGATTAATTAGTTGATTTGTTCAATCATAGACTTCTATGATTATGTTCACTGGAGTGGTAGGTGAGCTCTATCCTTACAAAGCCAACGGAAAAGCCCCTTTGAAAATCAGGATCTTCTATCAAGGGTAAAGACAGACAGGTGGGTCAGGGGCTTTACAGACAAAAAGGTTTACTAGATAGATGTTTGAACAACTACTCTTCCAAATAACTATTCATCGAAGGACTCTTTTACTCACTTGGATGTAACCTTACATTTCAATGCATAATTTACCACTTCCTTTCTGATAATAAAATCCTAGAATTAGAAGCAACCCTCCTCAATATGAATTCTACAATATTTTTGATATATGGTTACACCTACCTTAAACCATTCCCACCAGATTTTGATACCAGACAGCTGTATCAATGAATATCCTGTGTGACTATCACTAGTCAGTAAAGCTATTGCATTACCTTACTTATTTCTCTTCTGACTTCAACCAAAGCCTTCAATGACAATGCCAAAATCTGCAGTCTAGTTCCCTGATAATACTTCTGCCAAGTAAATGGGTAAAAGAGATACGAGTAGGGAGGGCTACCTTTGTATCCTTTAAATCATAGCACATTTTTTGTTTTCAGTCATTTCAGTCATGTCTGACACTTCATGACACCATTTGGGCTTTCTTGACAAAGATATTGGAGTTGTTTTCAATTTTTTTCTCCAGCTCATTTTACAGATGAGGAAAGTAAGCCAACCAGGCCAAACTAAGGCGAACAGGGTTAAGTAACTTGACTGGGGTCACACAGCTAGTAATTGTGTAAGGCTGCTTTGGAACTTGCAAAGATGAGCCTTCCTGAATCCAGACGCGACACGCTATCTACTGTACCACCTAGCTGTCCCTACAGCACATTTATGTCCTCCAATTTCATGTACTAAGAAGGCCAGCATCTTTTGTTTATTTAAAAGGACGTATTGGCAAACATGTTCTATACATGAAGGGAATATGTTTATATGTTATATTTTTATTGAAATATAAGTTATATTAATGGAAGTTTAAATTAAAGAGTCAGAGATCATTATAAATGGAAGAAATTTTAGTGTTCATCTTTGCATAACATAATAAGTTTAGAAATGGAAGTGTCCATAGAGGTCCTCTAGGGCAAAGCTGACAAAGTAATGCCTGTGGGCCAAATTTGGCTACTCTCTGATTTTGTATGGGTTTTGTGCTATACATACATATACATGTATATGTATATATGGATACACACATATATTTTAGTATCCAGCCTTTCCATTTTAAGGATTCATCATCTGAAAGTTCAGAGAAGTTGAATGATTTGTGTAAGGTTGCAGAGAAAGGAAATGGCAGAGCTGAGATTTGACCCCAGCTCATTAATCTCCATTTCACTGTAACTGACAATTTTCATATTCAGAGGATGAAACTCTGATGTCAATACAGGTGAAATGACTTGCTAAAGATTATGGAACTGTCAACAAATCTGGTACTAGTACTATTTTATGTCTTCCTGATTACTCCTTTCTTGATAAGATAAATCCTTTAAGAGTTAAATTTTTTTTTGTTAAAATGATTTTAACTATGAATGTACTAGAATTAACATTTTGATCAGCCCTTCTCTGACCAAAGTAGCCTCCTATGGTTTCCCAAAAAAGTTTCAGATTCTGTCTTCTTGGGGTACTTAACATGTCAAGTAAGCAGCAGAATCAAAATTTTCATCAAAAGAAGATTTTTCAACACTTTTCTTTGCCTGCTTTCTATTAATTCTTTCTCTTCTTATCTTTGACCCTAGTGTAAACCCTTGTCACTACTACAGGAGAAGTAAGGAATGACTATTTCAAAGAGGAAGCTAAGTTCCTCTGTCTCAGCAGTGGTATCCTCAATTCTCCCCACCTTTCACCCTTCACAAAATATACAGTTTCATAAGGGAAACTACAAAAGTTTCTCCTTTTTCACTTTTTAGTAAGTTTCATTAAAGGAAAAAAAATGTGAAGAATGATTGAGATACCTTAGGTAGAGCTACATTATCGAGTGTCTGGAGCAAAGACAATTGGTTCAGCAATGTTGGAAATTGTTGAAATGTTTGCTCATCACTAAGAAAGTATGCAAGATATTACAATGTGTATTAGTCAAAGGGATTCTCCGATAAAGGAGTAGAGTCAGGGTATTCAGAACCAGTTCCCACATTACTCTGTGTGTGTGTATGTGTGTGCATGTTTGCATGTATACGTGGGGGGGTATGGGTGTGTGTGTACATGTTTGCTTGTGTATGTGTGTGTGTTTGCTTGCTAACCTTTGCTTTGCTAACTGTCAAATTTTGTAGGAAGAACATGCATTTTAATTAAATAGTTTGATTCCTACAACTTATGCCATTGATGCTATTTCCACTTCTGTTTCTTATTTGAACAGATAGCATTCATTTTCAGTAACCTATTTTCTTCTCAAAGAATACTACATGCCAGAAAACTGATTCACTCCCCAATTCAAAGATGTTTACAAGAATGTGCAGAGGATGTTTCTCCTTTAGGAATGCTTTTTCCATTACACTTTTCTTATAATGTAATATCACATATGTATAAAAATGGCACATTACTGATAATTGTGATATTTTCTTTTATTGCTGCTATTAAAGACCTAACACTGTGTACCTACAAGTAATAATATGAAAATAAGTAAATTGCAAAATATTAGATATATTATTAGCATATTTTTAATAACTACTTTTTCTAAAATCAATACATTCTCATAGGTCTTTATTGTTTCTGTTTAAAAAAAAAAGCTAATTCAAGAAGCACTTGTATTTTTTTAAAAGAGGAAAGACAGTATCAAGAATAATAAAGTTGCCCAATGTAGTCTGCAACACGAATAACACAGTAAGAAAGAGCCCCCTAACGGCTCAGTTATCTGTGGAAATAAAATAGATTTTTTTCCCTCTGAGTTTTGGTCTTGCAGAGTCGTGCTATGAGTAATCAGGAAAGACTAGTGATGCTATTCCATTAAAAGTAAACTTGAATGAAAGGTCATCTTTAGTTATGCTCAAAAATGCAGAGAAAAGGGAATATCTCCACATTTGTTAACAGTGAGAAGAAGGGGGGAAGGTTTAAATGAAGAACTATGCATTTAAACACAGAAATGATAAACACTTGATCTTCTAACTTAATGCTACTATATGTAACCCTTCTGGAATTTGGCACAGATTTTAGTCCCTACCAAGAGAATACAGCAGCTATAGCATTCACAAAAGAAATCATGATATTATGATTCTTCAAACTAGTAAGGGATTTAAGAGGAAAAAGCTATAAAGTATATAAAGATAGAGGGAATAGAGCAGAGTGGGAAAGAGGGAGAGTGAGTGCACATCACAGAGCTTAAGTAATGATTAAAAGCATGAAAGATAGGGTATCTATGTCTGTGAGCTATAAAAACAAAGGGATACTTAGGTGGGTTCATTTTTTTAAAGTTAACTTGTTTATGCAAGAATGGCAAACTTCATAATGTAAAATCTTCAAATATTTAGCCCTATATACCAGTTTAAAGGAATGTCACACAAAATAGGTACTTTGCTAAGAAGGTAAAAAAGTAAATTTTAGGCAATATTTGAATATAAGAAGTAATTTTTAAGCACTATATGTTGCAAGCTAAAAATGTTTAATAACAGTAGATGAAATAATTAAATGTACCTCATAATTCCTATGAAAAGATGAATGACTTTATCAGTGAAGATGAAAATATTAAAAATAAATTGGGTATTGATTGAAAAAATATATATACATATAAAACATACCTATACATATACATATACATATTTTATATACATATATACATGTATACACACATCATTTTATAAAGAAATCATTTTGGAAAAACTAAAAGAGAATTCTACATATGCATAGGAATATAGTATGGGAATATAGGCATATGAGATATAAAGTACTGACTTCTTTTCATGGCTAAATATTTGCTTTCTTATTTTCCCCATTTGACAATGAACATAAAATGCAGAGAGCATTGTGGTAGAAGCATTTGTTTTAAACAACATGTGAAAGTACATAGTTTCAATTAACTCTCAGCGCACATCCCTGTCTCTTTTAATGAATACCACATTCTGAACTTTGTAGGTACCTAGGCTGCAATGTAATTCGATTATTTCTAGATCTTGGGATTAAATGCAAATTTTAAGGCAGACATTAATAAGCAGACCCATCATAATGGTAGTGGGATTTTTAGTATCTTGTCTTGTCCTGTTCGGGAGATTACAGAAATGTTCCAAAGCATTTTCATTCATGAACACAGCTTTGAACAGTTACAATTTGTTCAGGGAGGCTGTTGTGACTAGGGGGAAAGAGAATCACTTTATAAAACATTCCTCACACTACATGAGTGACCACTAGGGCTGTCTAACTAATGGAACAATCCATCAAAAGTTGCACTTACTTATGAATAGCAGCTCTTTCCCCCCTTTATTAAAGCAGTGATTCAAGGAAGTACACTGAAAAAGGAACAAACCAACTTGCTTCAATAGTAAGAATTCTTTCTTTGTGGATCAAAAAGAAAAAAAAGCAAACACTGACATTAAGTGTATTACAAATCATCACAGCTCCTGCAGGCATGAGAAAAATCCCTTTTGTCTGGAAGCACAAGGCTGTCTTTTTAGCAATTGACTCTTGTCACCTGTAAACCTGAAGTCGATCAACTCTGTGACTGCTGCATTGCCCAAAGCCGATTATTCCTATTGAGACCTAGTGCCTTCTATAGACATAATGAAATCTCTTCCCATCCCCTCCACAGGCCCAGATGAGACTGTAATGTGTGAAAAGTTTACCAATACCTAGAGACACTTTAAGAGACAAGTCTCATTGTCACGTCAAAACAATCAACCTGATGGGCTGCTATAGCTCCAAACAGCAGACATAAGAATAGCCATGAATCCCTGTGTCTGTGTTTTGGTCCCAGACAGAACACTTTACCCTCGTTATCATAACTATAATATGATGGCAGTCTAATGCCTTTTTATTTAAGACAGATCATTTTAATGCTTAAGAGTTGACTGTGGTCAAAAGACAGATCACATGCACACACCACATTCACACACACACACACACACACACACACACACACACCTACTGACAATCACAGAGAAGTATGTGCCATCCTGTGTGTGGAATATATAGTAAGCAATTAGCGCGATGGAAATTTGGTGAAACACTATTATGCACAAAGTTGCTTAGTATCTGCAGGATAGTTTATATTGAAACATTTCATGAGTTAGAAAAAAATGTCTTTTATAATTGCCCTATTTTCCTATAATGTGCTTGTTCCTTAAAGTCCAATTCAGGAATCTCATACCACTACATTTTCTTCTGCCGTGGATACGCAAACTGTTAAAATGGAAAATATTTACACACAGACTCTCAGGGCAACATTGGCACTCATATATGTATATGGGCAGCTGTAGATAAAACAAATACCTAGAGATTTTGGAAACATGCAAGGCAAGACAAGGATACATTTTCTTTGAATGACTGAAAAGGAAAAAAAAAGCCAGAGAGATAAAAGCATTTTTTCCTTACCTGGAGGCTCAAACAGTATATATTCAATGCTGGGACTTGGGAAGGTTGGAAAGGGAACTTGAAATATGTACATATATTTTGTTCAGGAAAAAAACCTCTTCCTCAAAGATATAGGAGTAAGGTGAACTATTCCAAGATTCAGTCTGTTTTCTCTTGCAGGGACTCAGAGCTCGCATCCTCTTGCAAGGTAGCTCAATAACTTGTTCACTGTGGGAGCTGGGTATCAGAATTCTCAGGCACCAGCAGTTCCATACTGATGCTCTAGTCTGTAGACAGGCTGCCTCTCTGCGCTCTCTCTCTCTGCTCGCTCTCTCTCTCTCTCTCTCTCTCTCTCTCTCTCTCTCTCTCTCTCTCTCTCTCTCCTCTGCTTCTGCTTTTTTGCTTCCCTCTCTCTCCCTCTCTCTCTCTGTTTCCCTCTCTTTCCCTCTTTCCCTCCTCCCTCCCTCCCTCACCTTGACGTTCACTCAGCTCTGAGCCTGAGCTCTTTCTGCTGCTGTATAATCAATCTAGCCTGTCTGAAGCTAATAGTCCTCTATTTAACCAGCCAATCAATAGCCAGGATTCCACTGCTGGTCTCAAGGGTCTTTTTCCAGAAGTGGTACAAACGATAAGAGTTTTGCCAGCAGTTTAGCCAAGTATTTTTTTTCATTATTTTATCTTCCTTCAAGATAGGCTGTGAGAGATCACAAGCTCCAAGCTCTTCAGTATCGATAGAGCTTTAAGCATTTCTTTTAATTTGTCGCTTTCTATACAGCATGTAGGTACTTTGGACTGAACACACACCTAGCTGAACCTTCCATCAGCATTTCAGCTATACTGCATAGTAGCAGTATGTTAAAGATCTTTCTGCCCCAATTGAAGCATGGAAGATAAAATGCAGTAAGCAGAATTCCATGAGCTGACAAGGACATTTTGCAAGGAATAGTAATGTCTCCAGTCACATTTTTGGCTTCTGTTAATTACAGGACCCTGCAATGTATTTCTCCATTGCCAAAAAAAGTATACGTTCTATGCTGGAAAATAATTCCTTAGTAGTTTTGCTTCTGTTCATGTAATAAAAAGAGGAAATAAATGGACAGAATAAGTTTTTCAATTCTTTTGAGTTTGGCATCAGTTTGTGTGACATGTTTCCAATTTTTAATCATAAAGGCTCAAAATAGTCTCCCCTGAAGTCATCCAATAGGTCTTCCACACCTAAATCATTCCCTTACAAGGTTAAGAAGATTTTCTTCTCAAGTCTACTCCTTCACTTTCGGCGGCTGTGACCAGCCATAAATAAGACGAAACGCAAAGCAGGCAATTGAAGGCCAGGTTATCTGCCACATCCCACATGCTACAAAAAATAGATTCCATTGACCCAGATCTTTTCATATAGGGTCAAGTTATCCAAGCCCTGGGAAGAAATGACTGTCTGTTTCAGCCTCTAATTAGAAGGTGTGTGCTTATCTCAATTTCACACAGCATGGTCAGCCTCACAGTTCCTTCTTCCTTTGTACCAGTGCATTACTGTACTCATTAAGGTAAATTGTGTAAGAATGCTTAACTTCCCCTCAATTCCCACTGCAATTTCAACCCTGAACAGAATTCATCTTAGGGTCAATCTTCAACTGCATATGATACCAGGAACCTTTACCACACATCCTAGCAAATAGAGAAATCCAAGAATGTTGTACTCAGTGTTGGCAAGTGGGAAAATAACATCAGCTGGGGATCTGACATAGAAGTATTTAGCATGAGAAACTCCTGCTTACCATAAGGGAACTTTGCTTGATTGAACTAAGACCAGAGTTTAAGTCTTACTTCTAAAATATACTGACAGTGGGATTTTGGGTAAGATGTTTGATCTCACAGTGTACTGGTCAACTCTTAATGAATATAAACTGTATAGCAAGTGCCAGTATGTATTGGTAGGAGGAATTTCCTCATCAGGAATGGTATATGCCAATGAAAACACAAGGCTGTTCCAAAAAAACAGAACAATTTCAGTAATATTACCGATGAAACCATGCACTCTTTAATACCAGTTTCTACTAATGAAGGATTTATCCCATGTAACAGAACCACAAATTCTCCAAGTTAAAATGGACCCCAGAGGGCATATAGTCTAAATTATAGTTTTAAAAATTCATTTTACAATATATCCAATAATTGATCATTCAGCTTTTTCTTGGATTCTTCTAATTAAGGGAAATCATTACCTTCAAGATATTCTATCCTAACTGGATAAGAATTATTGTTATGATTTTTCCCCTTGCTTTGAGCCTGAAATCTGCCCTCTGAAATTTTTGCTCAGAGTCCTGCACTCTGGAGTGGAGACAGGCAGTGCAAATCTGATCTCTCTTCCACATGAGTCATTCCAATATAAGAAAACAAAACAAAACTAGCCACTCTCTTCTGCCTTCTCTTTCCCCAGTATTGCCCTCATAAATTCCTTTTGTTGAACTTCATGTGGAATTCTTTCTAGTTATCTTAACATCATTGCTACTTGTTTCTGGTTGCTTTTTAGCTTGTCAATACTCTTCTTAAAATATGGCAACCAGAATTGAACACAGTAATCTATATATGATCTAATGTTGCCAGAGTATGGCAAAACTGTCACTTCCCGATCTCTATGAGATATCAACCTTTTGGGGTATCATTTTGATGTGTTTTCCTCGACTGAGCTTGTAGTAAAATAATCCCTTGACTTTTTCAGGAAAAAAACAAAACGAAACATTCTAACAACGCCTTCTTCATCCTGAAGTCGGGGAATTGAAATTTCCAAATTAAGTATAGGACATTATGATTATTTGAATTAAATTTCATCTCATTAGCTCAAATTCCTCTAAATTCTGATGTATTTTCATCTACCATATCCTTTTCAATTTTGTGCCTACTGTGTGCAAACAAGCAAGGGAACATGGATGGCATAGTAGATGGTAAGCTGCTCTCAGTGTTAGGAAGTTAGGAAGTTGGGTCCAAGTCAGGCCTCTGATGCACACTGGCATTGTGAAGCTGGACAAACCACTTAATGTCTCAGTATCTCAGACAATTTGATATGACTATAAGTTTAAAAACAGGGGCTGATCTGACTTTTGCAGAGGAAGTTTCCCCAAAACAATGAAATCACAGAAAGTTTGATGTGCATAGATAGCTTCTCAGAAAGCTAGAAAGTTTAGGTAAAACATCACCCTTACCCCATGGAATGTATGCTTGGATAGGTAAGATACACACAGTTAACCACAACACAAAATAATATATAGCTACATTGGAAAAGTATAAGACAAAGTGCTATGTGAGCTTTAATGGGAAAAATGATAATGGGCTATGGGAAGGAAGGCCTAACATAGCCCCTGAGATTTGAGTGGAACTTTAAAGAATGTGTGACAATTCAAGGTGAGTAGCAATTGAAAGAAAATCTTCCAAGGGTAATAAACTATTAATAAAAACATGCTTGTGGAAGCGAATAGTAGACATTCAACTAACAGTGAATATTTCATTTCAGCTAAAATTTTGAGTGTCAAGGAGACATATACATCAAAAAAAATAGATGGTCTAGGAGAACACTGTGTACAGTAACAGGCACAGTTTGAAAGGGCTGACTTTGATGGACTTAGCCCTTCTCAGGAATGCAAAGACCTAAAACAACTCCAAAGGTCTCATGATGGGAAATGCCATCGACATCCAGAGAAAGAACTATGGAGTCTGAATGCAGAGTGAAACAGACTGTTTTCTTTTTTTGTTTGTTTTGTTTAGTTTTTTCTTTTTCATGGTTTCTCCCATTTGTTCTAATTCTTCTACACAGCATGAGTAATGTAAAAATATGTTTAATAGGAATGTATATGTAGAGCCTATATCAGATTGAAGACCATCTTGGGGAGGTAGGGGAGAGGGAGGGGGAAAAATTTTAAACTTATGGAAGTGAATGTTGGAAACTAAAAATAAATAAATTAACTTAAAAATAGATGGTTTGTGTTTGTTTCTTTTAAGATTATATAGGTACTTGAATACCAGGAAAATCTAGACATGACTTGGTAAGCAATACAGACTTTTGGAAAGAGGAGTTATGTGATCTGATCTATGAACAAGGAAGGAGAGTCTAGTGGGAATAGGACAAATAGTTCTAGATGTGATAGGTCAAATAGATCTTTCATACCTAAATCACTCCATGGGAGAAGGAAAGACCTTTTAAAAGTCTATTGCAAAAATCCATAGAGATGCCCATGAGTTTCTTTACTAATGTTAATAGAGAGGAGGTCACTGATATGAGAAATTAGCAGATGGAATTGATTGGATTAGTAACAGATTGGACATGCGACATGAAGGAAAAGTAAAAAAAAAATTGTATATATGTGTACATATGAAGTATGTACACATAAATAATACCTATATGTAATACAGTCCCTATATAATATATACTACCTATTATATATAACCTATATTATATATGCCTATCATACACATACATATACCTATATACACACACAGGTACATACATAGATTAGAATTTACCCCAGTGTCAGAATTATATAATTTATGAGATTCAAGATACCAACGAGACCATTTATCTCAACCTTTTCCATTTTACTATATAAGTAATTGAAGCATAGAGAGCATAAATAATTTGCCCAAGGTCGTACATGAGGACCAAATTTCTGACTCATTATCTAGTGCTTTTCCTTTCCATCATTTTGTCTCCCATAATATCAGATTTATTCTACTTTATCTCAACTATATGACCCTCGAACTCTTGTTTATCAGTACACCCCTTTGTGTAGCTCATTGGTACTCTCCTAGTTTCTAGCTACTCCTTTTTATTGTATCAGAATGTAGATCCTCTACTATTTCAGTTTGGTTTCTTTGTCCTGTTCCCTAAAAACAATGCACTATTTTTCTTTTAGGCATATGAAAGAGATTTTACTACATACTACCACCATGAATTGTTTAGGATATTTAATGCAACCAAGAGGAAAATATTCAGGTTTACCTGACTATGAACTTAAATGTCCCAGAAACTGGGTTTTAATTTCCCTCTGTCCCTTTATTTGTTTGGTTCCCTACGTCCTTCTCCAACAATTTTGTGCTCAATGTCAGACTTACCCAATGTTTTTTTACCCTTTTATCCTTTATATTAATGTCTCAGGCTGCATTCTTTTAATATCACCTAAATTTTCTTTGTTCCATATTTAACAGCTCATTACAAATCAATTTCTCTGTTCTTTATTATCAAGTAACTTTTAGAAAGTGGTACCCTCTCTCATTTGTCTCTGACCAAGATGAGGCCCTCCCCCCGGTCTATTTGCTGTATGAATGGTCTGCCCTCCTCTAATTTATAAAATTTATTTCTCTGACCTATTATCTTAGTCTAGTTGCATTAAGATCATTTTTTCAGAGTCCAAGGTAGTCATACGTAGCATGTCAGGTAACCCCACTTTCTTCTGCCACTGCCATGAACAGTTACCCTATTCTTCCTCCTCTTGCTCAATGTTCAGGATATGTCAATGGATGAAATGAAGCAAGTCTGGCTTTGACTACTGTGGCTCAAGCCAATTGGCACTTTCCTAATTTCTTATCACTACAATGATTATTACATGGGCCTCCAAATAAAAATACGTAATATCAGATTCTCAGAGTTCCAATGAATGGATGAATGAATGAAAAAAAAAAGCATTTCTTAGATACTGTGTGCTGACCACTAAGAGGAAGAGGGAAAATCCTGCTCTCTAGCTTCTTGCATTCTAGTGGAGAGAAACAATATATAGAAGGATGTGATAACCAGGGAGAGGCATTTTGATTTTGGAAGTCACTGGCTACTGCAATGGAAGTATTGACTCCTGGTGAAATATGAGAGGGAGAGAGAGATACAGAGAGAGAGAGAGAGACAGACAGACAGAGACAGAGAGAGAGAGAGAGAGAGAGAGACAGACAGAGACAGAGAGAGAGAGAGACAGACAGAGACAGAGAGAGAGAGACAGAGAGACAGAGAGAGACAGAGAGAGAGAGAGAGAATGGCAAAAGGAGAGAAGACAAGAAGATGTCTAGCTGGCTGGGTACAGTGAGTTATATGAGTTTACACACACACATACTCATTAATCAGGGCAGTGTGGACTTCAGGATGGAAGTTCCCAAGGGGATGGACGTTACAGACTCTGATATGACCCATCCTTGAAGAATACTTCATTTAGTATATCTGACAAGAGATTGTCTAATCTTTGTTTAAACATCTCTAGTCTCCCAGGTCATCCCGTTCCCATTTGGGGTAGTCTGATGGTAAGCATGTTTGACTTCACATAGAGATCAATCTGCCTCTGTAAAACACATACATTGATTCAACTTTTCCTGTCCGTTGCCAATCAGAATGAGCCAAATACCTCTTCCTCTGTAGAAGAAACATAGCCAAAAAAGACAATCCATATGACTGGTATTTTGAGAAATTTATATTAGAAATATTCCCTTAGGAAGACCTCCACGTAAATATCTCTACCCATGCTAGTTTTATGGATTTTAGGGTAGAAAAAAATTATTGTTTTCTTAAGTAAACTATGACAATGCACTATTTCAACAGCTATTCTTTAAATATAGTCAAATTCCTTAAATATAGTCAAAACTCACACTTGCTACCACAAAAGAGGTACTATTCCTCTTCTATACAAAACTGGAAATAGCATAAACATTTCAAATATAAGCAACAAATGATATTAGTTTCAATGTTTAACCAATGTCTATAAGTTTGAAATAATCTTGCAAGATATCTAGAGAAGTCTTTCTCTTGCTGATAAGAAATTGAATGATTTTCTCAAGGTCCCACAACTAGATAACATTATAAACAAATGACCAACATATGAGAATCCATAAATTTTTCATAGTTCATTTAGCATCAGTTGAAATGGTTGAATAGAAAAAAAGTTAAACATTTACTGTGTGCCAAGTCTTGTGTTAAGCATGAAGGACACAAACATACAAGTGAAGACAGTCCATGCTCTAAAGGAATTTATATTCTAGGGGTAAAGGTAGTGCATAAAACACAAAGAATAGTGCTGGTTAGGAAAAGACACTTTGGTCCAGTTATAAGGAAGCTGTAAGTTATATGGATGGTGATGCCATAAGGGAATATTTTGAAAACATTCCATCAAGGGAAAAAATAGCACAATTGATTTGATCTTAGTTCTTGGTTCCAGAACTGTTTAGGGTCCACAAAGGAGTCGGGCAAGAGTTAGAAATCTTCTGGTGGTGATGTGATTTTTGAATCTGGTAGCTGGAGCATTTCTGAGTAGTTCCAAGTATAACATTTTTTTTCAGTTTTTAGGAGAATGGCATGTCCAAACCCATGCTTAAATGGAGTTAAGTGATTTCCCCATATCCTGGGCCATGAAACTTACATGCTCTGTGAAAGATTTTAAATATGAAGCTAAGATGATTGTATTTTATCCTTCAGGAAATAGGGACTCATTGAAGATTTTTTGAGCAATTCAGTGACATGGTTATATCTGTGCCTTAGGAGGAAAGAAGATTCTTTTGGAATCTGAGTTAAGAATGTACTGTGTATATGTTTCATCTCCCTTCTCAAATGTAACTTTCTTGGAAACAGAGGCAATTATTTAATTGTTGGATTTACTCTGTATACTTAACACTGTAATTTAAAAAATATATTTTGTTTAATTGAAATGAATCTCTGGTGCAATTTCATTTAAGTACTTCAATCCCATTGACAACATCTGCAAAAAAAATATCATTAAGTTGGGCTATATCTAGAAATGTTTCTGCAGATACCCAAACAGCCACTGAATGTGAAATCTTTGTTCTTAATTTAGTTCTTGACTGTGTTCCCAGTTTCTGGGACACAATTTTAGTTCTTCGGTCTACAGCCTTTTATCAATATGACATTTCATAAAATTATTGTTTTCACACATTTCTTTAGTTTTAAATGATGGTAGTGGCAAATACCTACAACAATAAATGAACCAACCAACCAACTTGGAATTCATGCAGCATTAGTCATTTTGATTATGAAGATATGGTTATTCACAAAAAAATTTAGCAGAAAGACCACTAGATTTGTCATCAGTGTTCTTGAGTTGGCATGCCAGATATTATTTCAATGACCTTGGCAAAGTCACTTGACTTCAGAGCCAAAAGTAGGACAGTGATTGGGGTTCTGCCCCATGGTACTGACATTCAGGGGACATGCTGCCTTCTTGTGGTGCCTCATATCATTCTGTTCTAGTGCAACATAGTCTACATGATCCAATATTTACAGCATGATTGCCTTTTACTCTATTGTCTCACCTGGACCTTCTCATCCAATGGGCATTCACTAGTCTTTTCTTCTCTCAGAGCTTGTTTTCTTTTACCTCTGTACTGGTCCACTCGTCTCTTATCTCAAGAAGCAGTGATATGACCTACCTTCCCCCAGAACAATTCTACGAGTCTGAGGTAAACTCTCCATTGCTATCCCTCCAACCTGTGGACCACTTCCATATCCTCCTAACACAATTGCTTTTTCCCTATTCACTAGAATTGCTAGTTACAGGTCAATGTCACTATGGTCCAGTTAGTTCACATTTCTGGTCCTGATTTTCTTTATATTTGAAATGAGGTATTTAGATTAGATGAATTCTAATGTCCCTTCTAGCTCTAAATCCTATGATTACAGAAAATAGGGAGACCAGGAGATAATGTAGATAACATTAGACTAAAAATAAACAAGTACTATCATCATTATTATTACTACCATAGCAAATGTAATAGAACTGACATTTCTGCTGGTCTTAAAAAATGAATTGAATGTGACTTCAAAAATATCCCTAAGGGCTGATCTAAGATAGATCTAAAGTTTAGAAGGTAAAGGAAATTCAAAGGAAGCTAATGCTACCCACCCACATACTCCTTTCCACTACTTGTTCAACTATAGATATTAATTAATTCATTCATCAAACATATTTAATAACTGTTCTGGGAAGCACTACTGAACATTAAGGCCAAGCAAAGATGAGTAAGACATACTTACAATATTCAAGGAGTACCTATAGTCACAACTTGAAAATCACATAAATATATTTGCTTCCAAGAGGCTTATAGAATACTTAGCAAACAGGTTATTTAAAACATTTCTCTAGAACACTAAAATAATGCAAAATTTTGCATCACTGCTTGAACCTATTTTTTCATAATTAATATTAAAATATTGAGAAATATGAATTAAGTTTGTTGGATTTTAACTTTTAAGAATTCATAATAATATCTAAGTGTTCAGGGTTTTGCTAAGCACTTTTCCTATTAAATGTTAAGGTCTTGTGTGTTTAAAGGAAAATTTAATCCATGTGTTTCTAATCTGTTTATATACAATTCATCAAAAGAAAATAATTTAGAACTATTTTATTGTCAAGAAGACTTTCTAAGCTTCAGAATGTTTAATGGGAGGAAATTGTGCTCTGACAGTAGTGAAAATATTTTAACCCCTTTGGATAGTATTCTAAATAATACTATAATCTTTTAAACTCCAGTTCCACAAGATATCTGCCAACCTATATAGTCCATGGAAGTTAGTGAATTCAGGAGCAACACTAAGAGCTTTCCAGTTGACAGAGATGTAAGCAAGTAGATTCCATGCCAGCTAGTGAAGGCATCAGGATTGAAGAGTTTCCCAGCTGATAGGAACTGGGGTGAGTTGGAAGGAAAGGTATCAGCTGGCATATGATTTAATTTAAAGTTCCCAGGCTCATGTGATTTTTTTTGTCAAGACAAATGATACTCGTGTTCTTTATCCAGCTGCACCTCTCATCTGCCTCTTGGCAGCCTTAAATCCATACTTTAAAGCCCATTGGGATTCTCTCATTTTCATCTTACTTTCATATCTCTTATACTGCCTCCTGACTTTGGCTTTTCCACCCCAACAGGTTCCCTCCATTCCTGGTAATGTGATATTGGTCTTTTTTCCCCATTATCATGTGGGTTAGAACTCCATATTACCATTCAATTTAGCCATTAATTTGCATTTAAATATAACATATTCTCTCATTGTTATTTTAATTCCACCAATGCATATACCATGTATCTGTTTCTTGAATAAAATGCTGGGCCTAAGCAAGTTTCATTGTATTAGCAAGGATGACTTGCTAACTAGAAAAAATGTAAAAGACAAAAAAGTGACCCCCCCCTCTCCCACAACAAAACACGCCCTCCCAAATTGCTTTAAATATATTCAAGAAAAAATAGGTGGTCATTCATGGAGAAAGGGTGAGCTGCAACAGAAGTGGTACTTGAGGAATACCCAGCGTTTGGAATGAAACTATAATTGGCAAGTCCTCAATGGGCAAGTTGGGTAAAGAAAAGAACAAGAATTGCCCAATGTGAGATGAAGAAAGAGAATGGTCCATATTGGTGGAGGTTTGGATGAGATTTCTGTATCACCAAATTACAAAGTATTCATGAACCATACATGTGTAAAAGGACATTCATGTCTCTTCGAAGAATTTTTAAGTTCTATACAGGCAAAGATTTTTACCTTTTTGTTTTGTATCCTATGTAGTATTTAGCATAACCTGAGCAAACACTATGTATTTAATTTAAAATGTTAATAATTAATGTATATGGGTGATTTTGATTGTGAAGATACGGTTACTCACAAAAAATAATTAAAATTGAGATTATTTAATTCAAAAAGTCATGAAATCATTCACAGAGTGCGTTATAACAGAAAGAGTATTGGATTTGGATATGTTTTTATTTTCCCTGGTTTAGTTATTGAAACCATATTTGTGTCATAAATATCACTCTTTAGTGCCTGTTTTTCCAAATAGTTTATATAATACTGGTCTATGTGTTTTTGGTGATTCCAAAGTGGAGTGATCTAAAGAGAGGTGGGATCATTTCTCTGGTCTTTACCCAGGAAGGGACCTTGTTCCTCCCTGGAACTGTGATTAGTTTCCTCTCTGTGTGTAACAGGTCCTCTTGTAGTTGCAAGTGTTAATGCTCCTTTCTGCCCTGGGAATGAGACCAGGGCCCCAACTCCCTTGTAAGGAACCACAAGCATTCTTCTCTGCCTGGCAGATGTGACTAGATCTCCCGTTCCCCTGTGGCTGCAAGTGCTACTGCATCTTTTGGTCCTGACTGTGACTCAGGCCTTGGTTTCTGTCAGCTGCAAGTGCTAGTATTCCTTTCTGCCTTAGAACTGAGACCAGGGCCTCTTCTTCCTTTTGAGCTACCACAAGAACTTGTCTCCATTCAGGGCCTGTGACCATGGCTACTTCTGTCCTGATGCTTCTCCTCTTTGCCCTTAAACTGTGGCCTAGAACTCTATCTAGACAATGCAACAGGTTCTTGGATCCAGTGCAAACAAAAGGTCCTTTGTAGTCTTTTTCTGTCCAATTGTCCAACCCCTTATCATCTGTGGGCTGAGTGCTCCAGAAGCTGCCGCCACCACTGTTATAGCTCAGTACTGCTATCATTGCTGGGGTTTCAACTGTGCCGTGCTCTAGGCCTGACCACCATCCCAATGTGACAGTCCTTTCCTGCAAATCTCCTAGCTTGCATTGGGCTGAAAAATTGTTTTACCTTGACTTTTTGTGGGTTCTGTTGCTCCAGAGTTTGATTTGTGGCATTATTTTAAAGTTCTTTGGGAGTGAATTTGGGGGAATTTGGGTGAGTTCCTGCTTCTACCATGAACTTTCATTCTAATGTGGGAAACAACTACATATAAAATATATACAACATAAATTTTTAAAAAATGTTGAAATACATATACAATGTAGTTAAATATAAAATAGCTTGGGTGGGAGATCACTGTCAATTATGGGTATCAGGAAAAATAATGCAGGAGATGGTGCCTGAGGTGCATCTTAAAGGAAAAGGGGACCTCCATGAGGCTCTATGAGTAAGGACTGAATACATTTTATACATTGAGGTGTGGTCAGTACAAAGACATGGAGATAGAAGTTGGAAGATGGGAGATGGAGTATTATGAGTGAGGAACAGAGAGAAGGCTTGTTTGACTCCTTTCAATTTCATAGTGTATGAAACAGTACTTTCCAGTGAGGCTAGCAAGTTAAGGTGGGTCGAGGTTGTGAAGGGCTTTAAAAAACTAAGCAAAGGAGACTATGGTTTATTCTAAAAGCAACAGGAAGCCCTTAGAGATGGTTGAATAGAGGAGTCACATGGTCAGATCTGAGCTTATGTAATATTTCTTTGACTATAATGTGTAGGATGTATTAGAGTGATGAGAGATTTGAAGCAGGGAGGAAAATTAAGAGTCTGTTGCAATTACATAGCAGAGAGGTGACAAGCCCCTGAACTAAGGCAGTAGCTATGTGAGTATGGAGGGGTCAGATGTGATAGGTGTTGGGAAGGTAGCAACTGTAACATATGGCAATTGATTAAATATAAGAGAAAGTAAGCAGTTGAAGAGATAGACAAATACATATAAATATTTATATGTACATATTTTTAATGAGGAGGTAACTGGAGGAAATATTAGATGACATATAGTCCTAAGTATTACTTAAATTGAATGTATCATATTTCCTCATGTATACAATGCACCTTAATTTTGGGGCCCGAAATTTGAAAAAAATGTATTACATAAAGGTATTGAACATCATAAAATTCATACAACTCTTCATCACTGTCAAAACTCCCATCCATTAGGGGGGCGGAGCCAAGATGGCGACCAGAAAGCAGTAACTGGCATGAGCTCCCCACCAAATCCCTCCAAAAACCTATAAAAAATGGCTCTGAACCAATTCTAGAGGTGCAGAACCCACAAAGTGGCAGAGGGAAGCAGGGC
>CM053622.1:270875825-270946052 GCA_028646595.1 Phalanger gymnotis | reverse complement strand
GGGAGGGAAGACTGGGGAACAGGGCAACCGGAATGTACGCCATCTTGGAGTGGGGGGGGAGGAAATGGGGAGAAAATTTGTAATTCAAACGCCTGTGAAAATCAAGGCTGAAAACCAAACATGTCAAAAATAAATTAAAAAAAAAACTCCTGTCCATTAGCTTGTCCTCATCTGTGTTTGATGACTAATCACTGTCTTCATATATTGCTTCGTCCTCAGTTCCACCTATGGCATTTGAAATGCCAGGCTTCTTAAATGACTTGACAACGATCTCAATCTTGGTATTATCCCAGGATCTTTTCACCCAGGTGCAAACTTCTCCCATAGTTGGTTTCTTCACTCTTCTCTGTCATGGCCTTCTTCTGCCATGGCGTTTTCAGTAGGGTTTCTTCTTCCCCTAGCCAGTATCAGATTGTTTTCTCAGTTGGAGAAGGAACAAACTTACATTCAGCAGCATGATTTCCATTCACTTTTGCAAACTGGATCACTTTTAACTTGAATTCAGCATTGTAAGAAAATCTTTTCTGAGTGATTTCTGGGCAGAACGTGGCAAAACGCAACCTAATATACCAGTAACAAATGTGAAACAACGTACGCAAAGACAAGCAGGAAAAAGCAGGAAATGTAAGTAAAAAAATCTACAACAATGAGCACAAAAACGAGCACAAAAAAGTGGGAAATGCAAGTAAAAATATCTACAACCACTGTATAAGATGTACCCAGTTTTTAGACCATAAATTTTTCGAAAAAGTTTCCAGTTCTCTGGAAAAGGGAAGGAAAGACACAAGTATTTATTAAGCACCTATGATATGTCAGGAACTATACTAGGTACTTTATACCTTTTATGGTTTTTGTGAGGATCAAATGGGATAATAATTGTAAAGCCTTTAGCAGAGTGCTTGGCAAATAGTAAGTGCTACATCAATGTTATATATTATTATTATTATTAATAGTAGTATTAGTATTATTACAACAATCCTGGGAGGTTGGTGCTAATATTATCTCCATTTTAGAGCTGAGGAAACTGAGGTGAATGGAGATTAAGTGACTCAATCAAGGTCATACAGATAGTAAGTGTCTAGTCATCAGTTCTTCCTGAATCCAAGTCCAGCATTCTACCCACTGAGCCACCTAGCTGCCTCATTTTCTGCTTTGTATTTTCAGTACCTAGCAGAGTTCCTGAATCTCAAGTCAATATATATTGATTCAACTGAATTTAATGACTTTCCAAATTCCTTAGCAATGAAGATACCCGAGAATGAGGGGAAAACACAACCTGTGAGTGGCCTCTTCCTCTCCTCTTTCTCCCTTTCCCTCTCCCTTTGCACCTCCATCTCCATCTCCCTCTCCCTCTTCTGCCCAAAGGAAGGTACATTTCCATGGCTGAAGGCTTCTTCCTTAACTCAGAGTTTACTGGCTAGATTTCTTTCTCAAAAATCAAGCCTTAACCCCATATCATTCTGGAGCTCATAGATTGGACAATAGGTCCCTGCTCTCCTTGAGCAGAGTGAACGTAAATACTAAATAGTAACTGTTTCTCTTTTGGCCAGGAACCCTGAGGGTCTTCCCCTCCAAGTTTGATTTTTTTTTTTGAGTTTCGATTTAAGAGGCTATCCATTGATTAACTTCTTAAAGAGGCCTATTCACTGAATGGGCCTTACCTCACTCAAAGTGAGAACCTGCAAAGACCTTAGCCTGAAAGGACCAGGGTCTCCCAATGCATCCTTCAATTGTCCTGGTGAATATCAGGCCACTGTACCCAGATGGCTCTGGAGGAGAAAGTGAGGCTGGTGACCTCATACAGCCCTCCCTCACTCTAATCAAAGTCAACTTCAACTCATGTCATTTCCCTGATGTCATGGTCCTCTTCATGAATGAAGGACAAACACAATAACAACAAGAATACAACCTGAAAAGAAGTGATAATAAGCCATGTTAAAATGAGGGCTTTTGCATTTAAAATTATTGATAATAACAATAATAATTAACATTTATATAGTACCTACTATGTACCAGGTGTCATGCTAAACGCTATATAATTATTGTCTAATTTGATCCACCTAATATCTCCTATTTGGGAGATCATGCCCATGATCTTTGAAAACTAAAATATCATTTTTATAACACCTTTACCCATGGATGATAAAAGCTGACATTTATATAGTTATTTACAACTCCAGAAAATCATTCACTTACCTCTATCCATCCCTGACATCTTAGTGCGTCTTGTTATGTGCCCTAATGTCGATCCTTTCCTTCATGCATAGAATAATGCCATCCCTGTGAGAAATCAACCCTTCTTCTCTGGATGAGTTAATCATTCACTCAGTTTGGAACCATGTCTTAGGAGTGAATATGATTAACCCGTGAATGAGTACAAAATCCACAAGGATCTGTATTGAGCTTTCCCCAAACCATGCTTCCTTTGCATCCAACCTGGACATTTTGGCACTTCTTGTACTTTACTGTGCTACTCTATTTACTTATCCTCATCTTTCAGCAGTTCCACACCTGCTTCACATCCCTGCTAATTCCTACTTCTAGTGCACTTCTATTTCTATTTCTAGTTCTACCATGGCTCTATAACTAGTTTTAGAAAGGGCATGACAATCACCTGCCTCATGGCTTCATTCAAAATTGATGTAACTTCCAAGACACAAATTCCCTTTCCTGGCCACGACTGTTTCCCTCTTGAACAATGCAAGGATCCTCAGGGCAGAGACTATCTCACTTTTCTCTTTATATTGTTAGCACCTAGCACAGTGCTTGGAACATATCCAGTCATTTGTCAAATTCTTACAGTTTCTAACTTCAAATAATCTCTTGCTTCCAATGCTTTCTCTCTGCCACCTATCTATCTACCACCTATGTTCAGGTTGGTATTTCCTCTCTTCTAGATTGTTGCAACAGCTTCCTAATTGGCTGCAAGTCTCTCATCACTGTAGTTCGACCTGTACCCTGCTACAAAAGTAATGAATGCTCCATAAATGGTTTTTATCTGTTTATTATATGCATTAATCTCATTATCCTGTAAGGTATTATTAATCTCATTTTACAGATAAAGAAACTGAGGCTCAGAGAAATCAAGTGGTATGTTCATAGTAATGCAGATTCTATTTTTAAGGGCTAAGGATCAGTTGATTCTTCTGGTATCACTTCGCAGAAAGAAACAAGGAATAGCAGAAAGAGGTCTGGATTTTAAATCAGGAAGATTGAGGGGTTTTATTCTGGTATTCTGGAAAGGTCTTCTTGAATCTAAGCCCATCACTTTATCCGTTATATCATTGCATTCTGCTAAATCCAAATAGGAAATTTAGGTGGAAAAATGGTTAAATATAGTTTAACAACATTTTAGTGTTTTAAGCTTTATAAAAATAAAAACAAAATGGTTGAGGCTTCATGGTTTCTCTTCTAGAAGAATCTGACGATAAAGTTCCAAATAGCAAACACCAACACGATGCTCATGCATCCTGTAGGTTAACAATTCAGAACGGTAGGGCTTATTTCCATTTTCCCCAAATATAACACTTATGGCATGACTGTAGGAAATGTTACAATCACAGCATGGTGATTGTATACACCTGTATAATGTGAACCATCAACTTATCAGAGCAAATGGGACACTGAAATACATAGAAGCCATTCCTTGGTTTAGACTCAGAGTAGATGATTTGGAAATAGAAGGCGGGTAGTCAGTCCACTTTTTCTTTGCTTCTCATTAAAATATCTTTATTTGACTCGACTCTCAGGATGCCAATAAATGAAAATTGGAAGTTTGTGGAAAAGTGTAAGGGGTTGGTGCTGACCCCGGGGCTGTTAGGACCCTAGCACTTGGCCTGTTTCCTGGGTAAAACCAGACAGGCTTAGTAGGAGTTGGAATGGCAGGCGCCTGGAGGGAGGGCCTCTGCCCTTAGCAGCCCCTGTAGTCATCCTACACATGCAGGCAGAGTCTCTCTACCAAGGACTCTCAAGCCCAGGAGGAGAGATCCAGCTGGCCATTACCTAATGCTCTTGAACCAGTGCCTAACACAATGCCTCACACAATGCTTTGTTACTTTGCTTACTGGAACATCTTTGATCATTTACGAGGACATCCTGCCTCGTGCCTCACATAGCTCATACAGCTCTGATACCATCTTGCAACATGCCCAAGCATTCCCATGCCTCCGTAGATACTGCAGGGCAACATCCCCCCCCCCTTGTTCCCATACCCCTACAGAGACTATCTTGCAACAGTCTTAATCTTTCCCACACGCTTGTAGATACCGTAGTGTACCATACATTGCAACAATCCAGATCCTTCCCATACCTATATCGATATCCATACTGGAACAAAGTACAACAATGTACCTGTACTGCAACATTTCTATCCTGTCCCTCTGCAACATTTCTGTTCCTTCCCATGCTGTCATCCTTTTACCCACTGGCCACTTGCTTATGCTCATGTAGTGCAAACCCTATAAAAATGGAGGATTTCTCCCAATAAATCGGAGTTGCTTCCACCTTGACTCCTGCCTCATCCATTGCGTCCTGAGATTGGGGTCCTTGCTGGTCAAGGACCCCCAACAGAAAAGTAGCCTAACTGGCATCTTTTATTACTCGAATAACAGAACATGGTTAGAGTGGATAGAGTGGTGGTGGGAGACATGGTGGGAGGAAGAGCATTATATAAGTACCAAAGCAAACAATGCATTTAAATAATGCTATAATATCTGATTATTGGTTTACATGTGTTTTGAACTGATTTGCTTATGTACTGCTCATTTTCAAGCATATTGCTTGATTTCCCTACTCAGTGATTATTTTCTTTCTCTCCCTCTACTTTCTCCCCTCACTGAATTGGTAAATTCCTGCCCCTCCTTTCTATTCTGGCCTTTGGTAACACTGCAGATTCTCCAGGAAGAAAAAAATGCCCCTGCTTCTAAATAGATCAATGAGTAGCATTGTCCATAGGTCTTAGCACTTGGTTCCTTGCTGTTCTTAGGAAGACTGTGAAATATGTACTGAATTCTTATCGATTCAAGTTTTATTATTACAAAAGATAGGGTAATATTGTTAGTTTACTGCAAACAACACCAACTCTGTCCAAGAGAAATAAAACTTGTCGTATGTTTCTATTCAGTATATCTTTAGGTGGTGATTGTAGGAACTAGAAGATCCCAGTTGGGGTTAACTAAGGAAATAAAGTTGAGGTATCTGTAATTGTCAATCTATGATATGAAAATCTAAATCATTTTATTATATTTATACTTGAAGTATTTTTTTTTAATTTTGTTGTTGTTCAGTGTTGTTTTCTTTCGAGGCATGTCCAACTCTGTGACCTCATTCTAGGTTTTCTTGGCAAAGATAGTGGAGTGGTTTGCCATTTTCTTCTCCAGTTCATTTTATAGATGAAGAATTGAAGCAAACAGTATTGCAACTTGCCAAGGGTCGCACGGATAATAAGTGTCCGAGGCCAGATTTGAACTTGGGAAGATAAGTCTACCTGACTCCAGGCCCGGCATCCACTGCACCACCTACCTGCCCCCTTTTATTATTTAGCTATTCCATTGTAGCACTACTTCCTTTAGAACTGTTCTTCCAGATAAAATAATAAGTTCAATTTAATTCAATAAATACAGAGTACCTACTATGTACAATACATTACAATAGTAGTGAAAATTTTGAAAGGATAACAATAAAGCTTATATGGTTCCTGAATTCAAGGATCTTTCAATCTAGTTGGTAAGTTAAGGCATATAAGCATATATCTTAAACATATAATCAGATAGGGGCATAAAACAAAGCAAATAAGAAAGGTGAGATTTTTAAAGAATGAGGGGTAAATCAGAAACAGGGAAAGCTGCCAGTTGAAATATTATCTCTTTCAGGTGTGTGTGTGTGTGTGTGTGTGTGTACATGGGGAAGAGAGAGAGAGAGAGAGAGAGAGAGAGATCTGATGACAAAAAACTAGGAGCAATGTGACTAGTTTGCAAGAGAAAGAGTTAGGCTAGACATAAAGAAAGAGTTGCTAATAATTAGCACCATCTCAAATTGGTTTTGGCTACTTTGGAAAAGAGTCGGTTTCTGCCCCAAGATGTCTTCAAGCAAAGGCATTTTGAGCAATTGTCTAAGTTGAACTAGTTGGCTTAAGGTTCCTTCCAATTATGAGAATTAGCAACGGTGCTTAGTACTTCTAAAAGGACTCTATTCCCCCTACAATAAGGCCACTTTTTCATCACTTCTGTTTATACTCCTGCCACTCAGTTGTGACATGATAGCTTGTTGGTAGTTTGATGCTCCTTGTTTCCAGATTTTATCTCTAGGTGATGAAATATGGTTCTAGCTGCTTAATATCTCATATTCCATTTCTTCTATTATTTGCTAAGACCTTTGGTTTCTTCCTGTGACACTGAATGAGTAGAGACAGATTTTTTTTTTACTCAGTCATGAACCATCATGTTATCAATGTAATTCTTAAAAAAAGTAACAGAAAGACAGTTACTTCAACTATCCACAGAATGACCTTCAAAAAAACCCATGTTACTTCTAGTTACTCAAAGACTATTTTTGATACTGAGGAGATGACAGGAGGGGGAAAAATGAGAGCTAAAGTAAAGGGTGATTCAAAAGAAAAAGACATTTAAATAAATACACTGCAGAGGAGGAAGAGTAAAAAAGAATAATATGAGAATGAAAGAAAAATGGTAGTGAGAAAGTGCAACTTTTATTAATAATATATTTCTTTTGGAAACAAGAGACAAATTAAAGTCCTCCTGAGTAAGCCAAATGCTTGAAAATACAGAGATAACTAAAGGCTTCCTCAGGTTTTTAATTTACCTACCATATCAGAATAGGGAAGTAGCTTCTGAAGTAATAGATAATAAGGCATTTTATGCTACATAGATTAAACATCCTTATACTGCCCTGGGCTTTGCCTGGTAGAGGGACAGATGTTATCCCTTATAGAAATGCATATTACAGTTGATTAAATCTCCCTTGAAATTCATTTCATGAACTGGAACTGGAAGTGACTCTTGAATGATGAGACCTCATTGATTTAAAGGTTTCTTTGTTTTTTCAAGACTGGAATTCATTGAAATATGAAATTTTTTTTCTATCTGGTGATAAAATACTTCCCAGCTTAATCTGTAAGGCGACATATAGATAGACAAAAACAAAAATACATGGGGAAGAAGGAAGAAAAAAATAAAAGAGGAAAAGAGGGAGGGAAAAAGAGAAACAAATGAAGAACAGAATGTTATGCTCACTGTAAAAAATATAATAGTGATCCACAAATTCGATTCATCATTTAGAATTCATGTTCTGCTTGTGATATGCCTCACTCTTTTAAAGTTATTGAATCTAATAATTCCGACTTCTATTTTTCAAGGATCTAAGATCTTGTTGGTGTGCATAATCTCTCCATTGACAGAGGTAGCTGTGCCTTTATCGTTTAATAGATAGTCTTCAAGAGCTTCCAGGTGAGAAAGATTCAACAATTTTGGCCGTCCAACTGATAACCACCACCCTTTTCCCTGCCAACCTAATCCTTTCCTCCCCATTTCAACAAATCAATTCAGCTACGTTAGTCCTACGGTTAGAATATATAATTCAATCATTTGGCTTTTCTAGTTTGGTTGTACCTGGAATAATCATAAAGTACTAGGTTTATGTTCATTTTACAGTGAGATGGACAGCTAATAAAAAAAAAATTTCCACATCCAGTTTGTCTAGCTACACACACACACACACACACACGTCTGTGTATCTCCTGTGCAAATTATATACATACACACATCCACATATATGTAACAATGAATTGGCCTCGGATGTGTAGTGAGACCATGGTGCAAGGGAGCTACGTGTAGCAAAGTCTGTCTTTGTGTGTACGGCTCAAAGGGTGGCAGAACAGACGTCTCTAACCTCTTTTTTCCCAAAACTTCTCCAAGGGAAGCAAGGAGACTTTCATTCCTGCCAGGAAGGTAAGCAAGAAATTAAGATCAGAGGCCATCACTTTGTTCTCAGAGAGAAGGAGGTACCATGTTAGAATTATATCTATCTGCTCCTTAATATTGTTCATCATCCTAGGGGATATTGGATTGTAGCTAAGTTTCGATCACTTTGTCATTTCTGGGGTCAAGGGGAACTCCAAGCTCGCTATGCAAGGATTGATGCCTTTCCCACACCATTTACAAAGTTAATAAAAATAGAGAACAGAAAAAAAAATAAAATAAATCCATTTATGCAAATCACAGCAAAATAGAAATGAAAGAAAGTATACGTAGGAAAATATATATCAGATCATACAGACTGAATGAGTGATCCCAGTAGGAGAGAGATAACTCAGTTCAATAAAGAGTTTTCTAGATCTCACTTAAGGGAAAACTCCCTGAATACTCTCTATGTTGTCCAAAATGTGGCCTGCGGGCTACATGTAGTTGCAGTGTGATTTATAGGGCCAGCCTACAAGCACAGAAATTTACATAAATGCTTTAGTAAAGAAAGCCGAGCTCCCGCAGACCTCTCACTAAAATGGCAAATCAAAATATATTGCCTATTGTTTTAATAAAAACCTAAGGTTGGACAGCCTTGCTGTAGAATAGCAAACTGGGGAATAGGAAACTGAAGGAAACTGTCTGCTCCTTTCATGTCTTTTCCTTCTGCAGCCTGAAGTGGGGTGGCCTCTTCCATCTTCTCTCTCAAAGCTGGAAGCCAGGAACACCTGAAGTAGTTCATTACTTCCACTATCCACTCAATAACCTTCAAGGAAATTTATGCTACTACTAGTTAACTCATTGGAAAATAAGAGGCAGTAAGACAGGTCGAGTGGTCCCCTTTGACAAAAACCTATTTTTGAGACTAGAAAGATGACAGGAGGGGAAAAAATGAAAGCTAAGCTAAGGATGATTCAAAAAAAAGAAATTTAAATGTACTTGAGAGGATAGAGAGTAAAAAGGAATAATATGAGAGTGAAAGGAAAAATACTGGTGAGAAAGTATCTATCACTTTCGTTAACGATGTATCTCTTGAAGAATCAAGACAATGAGTCACCAAAAGGGACACAAAGGACCTGGAGAAAGCCACTCTCTTGTCTCTCACCAACTTTATCAGATGCTTCATATGGGACAGGGCCTTCATCTCTACCAATAAGGAGAAAGTACCATACCCATAGGCTTAGGGATGGGTCAAACACACACATGTACACACACACACACACACACACACACACACACACATTCAGTATCTTCTAAAATGTGGTCTAGTTTTGGGTCAAAGTTCCTCAGTTTTTCAAAATCTAAGTGTCTTACATAACATCTTTTACTCTGCTGAGATACTATTGAGCTGGGTATAAGAAAGCAAAGCATAACTGACCCTAAACGGGATTTCTAATGTTAATTAGCATGCCAAAGTCATGATTCAGCTTCTCTGATAACAATAATGTAAAGTAAGAATGAGTAAGATAATGGCAAGTTAGGGAAAGGGGATAAATTACATCTATAATTAGCTCCATAGCCTAAATTTTATAGTCCTTATTTTATGAAACAACAAATAAAAAAGAAAAAGTCAACCACTACCGCCCGCCACCACCACTACCACCTACCACCACCACTACTACCACAATAATAATTCTCACAACTCCTGAAGGTTTAACTTGAGGATTTTTTTAAATGAAAGGAATAATTGTGATGCATTGTTATATATGCTAAATAGTTTGATAGTAACTGGGTTTTTAAAAATATTAATATTAATATATATGTATGTACATATACAAATATATGTACATCAAAATACATGTTTGATCACAACCAAGAATAAATGACATCATGACAAGCAATTGCTAATAACTTTCCCTGTCCAGGAACAAGTAAGTAGCAACAAAATGAGATGTCTTAGAGTCCAATACATTTTGAGAACAGAATACAGTGCCAAGATAAAACAAATAAATTGAGTCTTATGTCTGATCACCCATAAAAGGGAAAGAAAAGAAAATGTTGAGAAATGCTTGGTAGTTGGGATTCTACAGAAGCCTTGTCTCTGACAGCAGCTGTAGGAGTCTTCTGATTGCTAATTTAAAATCAAATTCACATTGCCAAATTGTACCCAAATATTTAGAAAGACAAAAAAGCACAACATAAAAATGATAGGCTTACTCAGAAGACCCATCAACAGAGCCTTCAGAATGGATAGTTAGCTATATGAGTTAACATGAAAGACAGAAAACATTGGATTTCTCTTTCAGCAAGTGATGAGGGTGAGAGGACTATTACAGTGATCTAGTAAGTTTTACTTGTATTTCTGACAATAGCTCACATTCTTATCACCTGCACCCATATCCAATCAGTTTTTCTATCAATTATACCTTCATGACATCTCCCGTATAAGCTCCCTTCTCTCCTCTGATACTGCCAGCACCCTGATGCATGCCCTCATCATTCATGGCTGAATTACTGCAGAAGCCTACTAGCTGGCATCTCTGTAACAAGTCTGTCTCCACTGCAGCTTCTCCTCCACTCAACTATCCAACTGATATTTCTAAAGCACAAGTCTGACCATGTCAATGCAACATCCCCATTCATTAAACTCTTTATCTCCCTATTACCATCATATTACTATTGTGTATTATAAAATTCTCTGATTTTAAAGCCCTTAATAATCTCGTTCCTCCTTTCCTTTCAACTGTTCTAACACTCTAGTCCCTTTCATGTAATCTACAATATAGCACTAGCCTCTTTGTTCCTGGGACAAGATATCTGGTCACCAAACTGTGAATTTTCACTGACTGATCCACTCCACATGGCTGAAATTCTTTGCTTCCTCATCCCCATCTCACTTCCCTGAACTCCTTCGGGTCCCAAATAAAACTACCTTATAGAAAAAGGTTTTCCTGATACCTGAGCCTGTTTTCTGAGATTATCACCATCTTATCTTGTTTTATCTTGTTTTACATAGTTGTTTGCTTGTTCTCTTCCCCATTGGACTGTGAACTTCTTGAGAGAAAAGACTATTATTTGCTGTTTGTTTCCCCAGCACTTAGCAAAGTTCCTGGAAACTAACAGATGCTTAATACGTTCTTGTTGACTTGAATTATTCTATGTGCATGAAAGGTGGTTTGCTCAGTGTTCCTTTAAGAAATATAAAAGCACTTAAAGAAAAAAAAAACAACAAAGAGGAAAGAGAACCCAAGGATAAACTGGGGAATCCAATCTGTATTATAAGATTGGTTTATGCAACAATGAGACACAGAGAAGGAAAGGAACAAGAGCCACAGATATTTTGGAGCTATATAAAAGGGTTGAAGTTCTTCCCATCAAGGGTAGAACTGTAATCTTTGAGGATGAAATGAATTGTTACGCTGAATGCAAAAGTGATGAGGCTCCATCAGTAGAAAGAGCATCCATTACTAATATTAGGAAGCAGGGATGATTGGTAGTGGCGGGTGACTCTTTCCTAAAGAGGAACAAGTTAGCAACTTGATAATGTAACTTTAATCACAATCTTTCTATAGGACATGATGAAAATTCTCTAAGGACTTGTTAAACTTACCTACTTCTGTTGTCATGTCGTAACAGCTGATATTTCCAGAAGGAATTCAGGAAGCAGTTTTAGAGATATTTCTCACAAGAAGTATCTCTAAAACATTACCTTCACTCATACCTTGTACTCTAGATACCCTTTGTATAATATCTACCAACAAACCTCTAACACTACTGACACCACTTCTTAAATAGGTGGACCTAAGGCAAAATTGGCTGGTCTATGGTGCTGCATATCCAGGGGCCTCAGATGTACTATTTCACCTTTTATTTTTTCTAACAACAGTTTCTATCACCGAATAAAGAAATAATACTTTAAGAATATAGGTGATGAATCTACCAGGGAAATGAAAGTTCAGAAGAAAAAGGAATATAAAAACTTCAATATTTGGATTAAGTAAATAGTGTCTGAGAACTAGTTTTGGATTTTTGTACTAGGTTTTTAATGATGACACTGTTTTGCAGAAACAGAGGGCATCTGATGAATCCAGTTTAAAATATGTTTGTTTCCAGACATTTAAATCTGATCACTGTTTTCCAACAAGAAATGTAAGTAGGGTGAGAAGACATGCATTTACTGACCTAAATTTTAAAAATAGTGTAAGGTACAAGCTAGCAAGATGTTTTGTGGATTGGTCCAATACTTTTCAAGAAACAAGGTCCAAGAAAGATAATAAAAGACATGGACTCAGATATTTATGTAGAAATGCACAGAGTATAGCTTTTATTTTTTTTTTTATGAAATAGAGATCTCAATGAAAAGAGGCAAAGTTGATCTCATAAAAAAGAGTTACGCTTTGTGGAATATGAATTGTCACTTGAATATAAGAATGGAAAGTTGAATTCTATTCAAGCAGAATGTATTTAATAAAATAAAGAATAGATAAGATTGAATAATATCATATGTCAAGAGAAAATAGTGTACTGTGAAAAGAAACCTTTGAATCAGAAGAGTGAAACATAATGGAAAACATTAGGATGTGAAAGAACAGGAGTGATATCAATTGGAGGGAAAGAGAATATTATGGTGATCCTGTCAGAAGGCAGAAGCCAAGATGAGTTCCAAAGTTTTTACACAAGCCCAAGATAGACACATAATAGAATAGTGATGGTCCATGTCACCTATCTGTATGTCTCTTGGAGTTCTTTGTTTTACAGCATGTTAGTAAATTATTGACTTAACAGAAACACTTTCATAGTGCAGAAGGTAGAGGAAATGATAAGATATAGTTTTATTTAATCTGGATTTTATTTTAACCAATTATAAAATAGGTAGATAGACATAAATGGGTAGATAAATATGTAGATATGGATATAGATAGATCTAGATATAAAAATATAAAGTGTTTTCCATGTTCAGGGGAGTATTCTAGACCCACTGAAAATATGAAAACAGTTCTTTTCTTTCAAAATACAGCTCAAATAGTACTTTCGATGTGATACCTTTCCTGGGACGCTCAAATCATAGTGTCCCACCTCTTGAACTATTTTGAATTTAACTATTTTGCACCTACTTGCATTTATTCATCATGCATATATAATTCACAACTGCAAAGAAATATACTAATGTGTACAAATGCGTATAAATATATTATATGTACATGTATGTGTATCCATACATGTGCATGTATACATACATATGTATATATGACTCGAATAAGCTTTTATTAAATGCCTTTTATGTACCAAGAAATATCATAAGTGCTTTGCAAATATTATCTCATTTGATCTTTATATTAATACTGTCAGGTGCGCTGCTACTATCCTTGTTTTACAGTTGAGGAGATTGAAGTTGGCAGAGGTTAATTAGTAAGTGTCTGGGCTGTATTTGAACTCATGTCTTCTCGACTCCAGGCACCTTGTTCTAACTACTGTGTTCTATCAACTGCACTACCTGGGCACCTCATGATACATATAGATAAATAAACATATATATTTATATGTAACTTTATATATTTATATGCATGTATGTGTGTGCATATGTGTTATACATACATATAATTGTGATGAAGAACTTCTAAATACTTATTAAACATGATGACCACTTCTTACTTCTTTTAACTCCTGTGGTTAACAAGTGATAAACTATTGACAAATATTTCATGAGTACCTATTACTTGCCAAAGTACTGTGCTGGATGTTGGGGGTAGAAGTACAATAAATAAAACAAATTATAATTGTAAGTAATAAGAGTGTGGGGGGTGTGTGTGTGTGTGTGTGTGTGTGTGTGTGTGTGTGTGTGTGTGTGTATTCCAGCCAGAGCAAGATTCTGCCTTTTGGTTTTCTGTTGTACAGGTACCCAGAGGGGTTTATAAGTTCCATTTATTTTCAAGCCTTTTGGGTCACCTTGTCCTGCCCTGAATGTGAATGGCACTGGAGGAGGTGGGGCCGATGAGGATGTGAGGAGTTAGGATTAGTTCTTACTATTGTTATTTAATTAGATTTTGACCTTATTATCCTAGACCAGAGGTTGGGGAACCTATGGCTTCAAGGCCACATGTGGCCCTCAAGGACTTCAAGTGCAGTGAATCCAATGCACAGAAGGACCTAGAAGGCAACATGTAGCCTCATGGCCGTAGGTTCTCTACCCCTGTCCTAGACCATCAGAGCAGCTGAAATGGCTTTATATCTTGCATATAATTTCCATTTCAAAAAGGTTTGAAAATATTTATTACCTCACCAAGCAATGATAAGATGTCGGGTAAAGTCTTAATACTTCTGTCCTGCAGCAGAGGCCTGAATACTTCCTGTATTTTGGTTATTGCCCACCTTGCCAAAACTGGACAAAAGTAGAATTTTGAAGAGTCCAGGAAGAAGATATTAAAACTTGGGGCCAGAAAAACTTTTATGAAGGATATTAAGAAGGAATTTGTGGAAGAGTTCATATAGCTAACTGTCCAGCCGAATACCATGTATGAAAAATGCTACCTAGACACCTCCCTTGTCAGATCCTAAATTTCCCACAAACAGGTGGAAATTGCACACTGGGAAGGGGCCAGGTACATTTCCCTTTGAGCTATAAGAAAGGAGAATGAGCTCATTTGACACTACTTGGCCCCTCAGATTAAGGTCATCATTTCCTGAAGTATGCTTGAATTCTACAACAGGTTCAAAGGAAGCAACAGTCTGACAGAGTATGCCAAGCAATATGGAATCTCAGTTTCAGTTACCCCCAAGGACCCCTAGAGCATGGATGGGAACCTTATGGATATCAACTAAAGGGCAAGAATTCTGGAGAACTCCAAGAACCAGGTGCTTCCTGGCCTCTACATAAGAGACATAGGACCCTACAAAGGTTTGCAACATCCCAGATAGCTTAGAAATTCAGTTCAAGAAAGGTGTTGCCATGCAAATGACCATTATCAAAGATGGCAAATCCCACCACATGTCCTTAGAGCCCTTCCTCTATCTGAATGAATTTGCAGGCAAACATGAGGTCTCCTGAATATACATTGCAGAGAATTGATTCATCAGGTTGGAGTTTGGAGGATATAAGAGACCAGAGCGCGAATGATCCGTACCATGGTCATTTAGCTAGTGAGGCTTTCATCATGAATTAAGAAATTCAAAAAGTCAAATAGGGGCTAGACTTGAAATTCCACAATTTGATGTACAATGGTTTCTGGCATAGTCTGGGGTGTTAATTCATTGTGCGACTGCATTGCCAAGTCCCAGGAAGGGGTGGAGGGCAAGATCCAGGTATCTTTTTTTCAAGGGCCAGGCCATCCTCAGCTGAGAGTCTCCCCAATGAACAATGAAAAACTGGTCAGCATGAATGTGCAGGGTGATTTTGAGCTCTCAGATGCCACTGAGCTGCCATGAGCATCAGCTTCCTCAGGTTAAAGTAATATCATCATCTGCACAGCAAAGCCACCACCTAATAGACCAACAGCCATCAATAGTATTGAGCAGCTCTTAGTGATGCCGATTATTTCCCCAAGTAACAGCACTTAATGTCCTGGCATTTTGTAATTGTTACTCTTGTCAGACGCAGCCAGGATCTGTTTCATGTTCCTGTAGCAAACTGAGGTGGTCAATAATAGTGGTGGAGGAGGACCGAGTAGAAATTATAATAATAACGGAAAGGTGGGCCTCTATCTTGTTGATTATATGACTGGAATATCTCCATCACACAAACACACACATTCTGGTTGTATGAACACATATACATATATTTACACAAACATAGATTTGTACAAATGTATATTCTTGCATGAATATATAGGCATTTATATGTTTTCTATATATGTGTTACATATATGCATAAGTAGTATCATGGTACATATACATGATGCATTGCTATATATGTGTGTGTACAATTGTACATAATGGATATGACCTCAAATGGACATAACCTATTTTTATAACTGTTTCAGCACTAAAAAAAATTAGAGTGGAATTAATATAGACTTGATCCTATAAGATAAATAATTTAGTTCAGTAAAGTTGAAAAGCTTTATGTGAACAAAATCAGTTTTAGAATTAGGAAAAAAAACAGTTGGGGGACAAATTTACAGGAATATGTCAGCTAAATTTTAACTATCCAAAAAATTTTTGCAGGTATATAAATATATAAGCATAAAAATCATTACATAATTATCAAATCAAAGAATAATAAGAGAAATGCAAATTAAAACCACTACAGGGTTTCACCTCATGCTTCCTAGATTTGTAAAAGTCCGTCTTTTTTCAATGATGATTGGATTAGCTTTGCTGTATAGTTCATTTTGGGTTACAATGTGAACACCTTTGTTTTTTGACATTTCCCATTGAATTTTATTCTGTGATTTTTTGTGACTTCAAGTTAATACTGAGTTATTTGAGTTGGCATTTTTTTTAATTGTCAAGATGCTTTCTTCTGGCTTCTTTCAAAATGTTTTGGTTGGTATGAAATTGTTAAGCGCTATATATCTTTTAGTTTCAAGCATATAGTTGTGTGTGTGTATGTATGTGTCTGTGTGTGTGTGTCTGTGTGTATTTGTTTGTTTCCTGGAGGCAATCTCTGGATTTGACCAATGAGTACTCTTCGGTTTCTCTTCAGTTTCTAGCATTATTCTTATATTTTCCTATAGTATCGTATTCAGATTTTAAAAATTTATTTCTTCTATCATTCCTATGATCCTTGAATTATCTCTGAGTACCTTTCTTCTGTGTCAGTCAATTTTATCAGTATATAATTCATGCCTTTTTTCAAATTTACTTTTTTTTTATCTGCTAAATGTTCTTGCACTTTTTAGTTTTATTCTTCTCTTTCAGAGAATTATGAAGCTCATCAGACTTGCAATTTCTGGGCTATGCAGTCCAGCTCAGTCAGCTCTTCATGAATCCAGATGCTGCATTGTCCCATCAGAATAGAATTTAAAGCAAGCCATCTATCTAGGTCACTTTATAAAGAAGTTGCAAAGCCTGCTCTCCTCTCTCTTTTTCCTTCTTAAACCATATATAGCAGTAAAAAGCAATGGGTTTATGAGAAGCTTCACTTGTCTCCAACTTCAGATGGTAACGAAAGTCCATAGCATTTAGTGAAGCTGTTGGCCAGTGAAATCAATTCTCTATACCACCAACCAAAATCACTTAGTCAAAGCCTTCTATCAGGTGACAGCTTCTAGGCTATCACGACTCTCAAAGAGCTGTTTTTCAGAACCCCTTCAGTTCTTTTTAGGTTCCTCCCGGCCCCATCCCTGAGCCCAAATGGCTTAAATAAAAGCCTCCTGATGCACAATGGCTTACCTTTCATTTAACAAGGAAGGAACTGTCAATGATTTCTCTAGGAAATCAATAATATTTTTTAAAATTAATTGTCTCAAAATTTTCATTTAATTTTATTATTTTAGCTTTATCATTTTTAGTCATAAAATACTTATTTATAAAAGAAAGGGCTATGTTATTATAAAGTCTATTGATGGTCTCTAACCCCTTTGATGTCTTTGAACTGAATTTCTTAAATCCTTATCTTTCCACTTTTAATAAATATATGTTCTTTCATTGTCTCTTTAATATATCGAACTATTTCAAACACATCTATATAATTTACAATATAATTGAAATGCTTATAGTTATGCAGCAACATGGTTTCTGTTAAAAAAAATCTCTCGAATTCTACTTGAAGTCTATTTTATACAAATGTTTTTACCATTTTTATTGAAAGAAAATTCTTTTCTTGTCCTTTCTGGTATCAGAATATTCATGTATAAATGTATCAATTACTGAGCCATATGAAAAAGGGTGTCTCAAAGGATCAGTACTAAGCAATACTAAAAGAACTTGCAAGGGGCGGAGCCCAGATGGCAGAGTGAAAGCAGGAATTCACCTGAGCTTTCTGACAGACTCCTTTAGATACCTCTGAAAAGCGAATCTGAACAAATTTTAGTGGCAGACTCTACAAAGAGACAAATTGTGGCAGGTTTCCAGCCCAAGACAACCTTGAGGGTCTACAGGAAGGATGTATTGCACTGAGGTTGGGAGATTAAATCTATCTATAGTGATATGAAAAATGCTCTAAATCATTATTGAATAGAGGGATGAAAATCAAAACAACTCTGAGGTACCACATCACACCTATCAATTTCGCTAACCTGACAAAACAGGAAAATGATAAATGTTGGAGAAGATGTGGGAAAGTTGGAGCACTAATTCATTGCTGGTGGAGCTGTGAGCTGATCCAAGCATTCTGGAGATCAATTTGGAACTATGCTGAAAAGGCTATAAAAATGTGCATACCTTTTGGCCTAGTGATTGCATTTCTAGGGCTGTATTCCAAAGAGATCATAAAATAAATAATGATTTATTTAAAAATTTACCATTAAGAAATGGTTTGTGAAATCTTGGAGATAAGTTGCGATCACCAATAACCTCCATGATCAGATGGCCACATTCAAATAATTTTAATATATTCAAATTTATTTTTTTCTTTCAAAAGATTAGATATTATAAACATGAGACAACGGAATTTCAACTAAATATTTGACAGAAGATCTTGTGATAACTTTGTTGATGCCATATAGAGAAATGGCTGATATGATAGTTTTAATTAGCTGGACTCAGAACTGGTTTGATTACTAGACCCAAAAAGCAATAATAGTGAATAGATTGATGTCAACCAATAGACCATGCTTAAATGAAATTACTTTGAAATTATTTTTGGCTTTTCAATGTTCAATATCCGTAGCAATTGTTTAGATAAAGTATATATATAAACACATGTGTATATATGTAAATATATATACATACATGTACATATATACTTATGTATATGTACCTATACATGTGTATGCATATGTATATATACATCCATTCATACATATATGTATATATGTGTAGATATAGATGCCATATTTCCCCATGTATAAGACACACTCTTTTGTGAAAAATTTGGGGTCTAAAAACTGGATGCATCTTACACAGTGGTTGTAGATTTTTACTTGCCTTTCCCACTTTTTGCACTTGTTTTTGCGCTCATTGTTGTAGATATTTTTACTTGCATTTCCAGCTTATTCGTGCTTGTTGTCTTTGCACTCATTGTTTAACATTTGTTACTGGTATATTAGGTTGCGTTTTGCCACGTTCTGCCCAGAAATGGCTCAGAAAATATTTTCGTACAGTGCCGAATTCAAGTTAAAAGCGATCTGGTTTGCAAAAGTGAATGGAAATCATGCTGCTGAACATAAATTTGGTCCTCCTCCAACTGAGAAAACAATCTGAGATTGGCTACAGGAAGAAGAAACCCTACTGAAAACGCCATGGCAGAAGAAGGCCATGAAAGGCAAGTCAGCAAAATGGCCTGATTTAGAGAGGGAATTGAAGATATGAATTGAGGAGCAAAGGGCAATTGCAATTCCTGTGTCCACAAAGATGGTTCAGCATGAGGCAAGAAGAATTGCTGATGAAAAAGAAGTTACTGATTTCAAAGGAGAACACAATTGGCGCTTCAGGTTCCTAAAATGGAATGGTCTAGGCATGTGTACAAGCACCAGACTTGCCCAAAAGAGGCCTGAAAGCTATGAGCAGATGAATAAAACCTGAGTTCAATAACTTTAGGTAATACATTTTTTTTCAAATTTTGGGCCCCCAAATTAAGGTATGTCTTCTACATGGAGAAATATGGGATATAGATAGATATAGATATAGATATAGATATAGATATAGATATAGACATAGACATAGACATAGACATAGACATAGACATAGACATAGATGTAGATATAAATATCGTTTGAGAGTGATACAAAGACAAAATATCAAAACTATTGAATGCCATAGCTGGTATCCAAAATATGTATGCCAAAAGATTAACATAGCTTTTAAAAAAAGGAATGGGATTTTGAACTATGCTAATAAAGTTGATATCTAGAACTATGGAGTCAATGACCTCACAATATTTTGTGTCTGGGGAGTCTATATCTAAATTATTGTGGTTTTTGATAGGTACTGCATTTTAGAAGGGCTATTTATGTTGTGGAAAATACAAAGGAAGATATCTAGTTGAATATGGAACTAAAGTCTATTCTATAAGAAGATCAATTCAAGGAACTGAAAAGTTTAGCCAAGACTCAGGATGGACATGAATAGACATCATATAGATATTTTTAAAGGCAGAAGGCAGAAATGAGAGCAATGAAAAAGATCACAGAGAGAGCTAAATTTAATTGCATATAAGTAAAAGTTTCCTTGTAATTAAGGCTGGTCAAAATGTGGAATGCACTGCTTTGAAAAGTAATGAGTTCTCCACTAATAGAGGAAGCTAAATAATTAGTTGCCAGAGATGTTATGGATGAGGTTCCATTTAAGGTAGAATTTCAATTAGATGACTTCTAAAAAAATTTTGTAGTTCTGAGATTCAATGATTTGATTATAATCCATTGCATAATTAATTCTCAATTGCATAAGGCCAATAAGTTAGATATTGGTACTACATTGAACAACATAGTAAAGTGAAAATAATTTTTAGTATTGATATGCAAGTTCAAGTTGTCATGAAATATCCTCCAAATGAACAAATGAATACTTATTATTTTTTCAAAGGCACTACTACTTTCTTTCTCCTATGTTTTTAGAAAGTAAACTAGGTATTTACACTCATAATTCCACCAATCCATCAATGCAAATCTCACTCTTTTATACCTTCTCATATATTAGGGTGCCGGGTTTTTTTTAATTTTGTTTTTTAAAGTAGACAATCCAGCATCAGAGCCAAGATGGTAGAGAAAAGGCACAGAGTTGCCTGAGCTCTCCTTAGTTTCCCTGAGAAACAATGTTAAATCAAGCTTCTAAATAGATTCTGGGGCAACAGAACCTACAAAAAGATGGAGTGAAATAATTTTCAAGCTTAAGATAACTTGGAGGAACTTCAGGAAAGATCTGTCTCACTTGGGTAGAAGTTGAGTGCAGCCCAGCCCAGATGATGGTGCTTGAGCAAGCCAGTGGGGTCACTTAGCTATAACACAGATCAGCAACTGAGGCTTGGAAGTTCTAGCTCAAAAGGCCAGATGTGAGGCCCCTAGCCCTGGCCCAGAAGGCAAATTCCCAGCCTCAGAACTCAGGGAACAACAGGCACAACTAGGCTGGGTCACAGAAATACAGTGAGCAAGCCACCAGCACCTGAGGCCCCAGACCAGAAAGCAGTGACCAAACTTCTGGTCTCTAGCACAAGAAGCTTAGAACTGGGCCCCCTGTGCCCCAGGAGCAGACCTCAACTTTAAAAGTCACAAAATAGTCATAAAATATAAGTTACATAATAGTCATAATAATAGTCACATAAAAGTCACATAATAGTCATAAAAAAATGAGCAAGAAACAGAAAAGAATCCTGACCATAGAAAGCTATGGCGCAATAGGGAAGATCAAAACACAAATTTGGAAAAGGACAACATTGTCAAAATGCTTACATGTGAAACCTCAAAGGGGAATTTGAATTGGTCTAAAGCCCCAAAACCTTTCTTGCAAGAGCTCAAAAATTATTCTAAAAATCAAATAAGAGACATAGAAGGAAAATTGTGAAAAGAAATAACAGGTATGAAAGAGTCAACAGACTGGAAAAGGAAGGACAAAAATTGGTTGAAAAAAAACCCAAATCCTTAAAAAATACAGTTGGCCAAGTGGAAAAACAAAATATACTGAAGAAAACAACTCCTTAAGAAATGGAATTGGCCAAATAGAGATGGGAGTACAAAAGCTACCTGAAGAAAATAATTCCTTAAAAATCAGAATCGGTCAAGTGGAAGGTAACGTTCATTAAGAATCAATCAAACAAAATAAAAAGAATGAAAAAAGGAAGAAAATGCAAAATAAGTGACTGGAAAAACAACTAACCTGGAAAATAGATTCAAGAGAGATAATTTAAGAATTATTGGACTACCTGAAACCATGATAAAACAAAAAGAGCCTGGACAGCATCTTTCAAGAAATATTAAGGAAAACAGTCCTGATATCCTAGAACAAGAGGGTAAAATAGTCATTGAAAGAATGGACCAATTACCTCATAAAAGAGATCTCAGAGAGAAAACTCCAAGGAATATTGAAGCCAAAGTCCAGAATTGTCTGGTCAAGGAGAAAATACTGCAAGCAGCCAGAAAGAGATAATTCAAATATCAAGGAGCAATAGTCATGGTTACACAGCACTTAGCAGCTTTTACATTAAGGGACTGAGGGCTTGGAATATTATATTCTGGAAGGCAAAAGAGCTTGGATTACAACCAACTCAGTTATATTGAGCATAACCTTAAAGAGGAAAAGATGAATATTCAATGAGATATGAGACTTGAAAACTTTGCTGATGAAAAGATCAGAGCTGAACAGAAAATTTCATCTTCAAATAAAAGACTCAAAAGAAGCATAAAAAGGTAAAGAGGAAAGAATAAAACACATTATTCAATAAGAATAAATTGTTTAAAACCCTACGTGGGAAGATGATACTTGTAACTCTTGAGAATTGTATCTCTATTAGGTCAGTTAGAAGAGGTATACATAGATAGAGGATGTGGATATAAGTTAACTTTCATGTGATAATATTAAAAAATTAAGGGGTGGCGAAAGAAAGTACTGGAAGAAGAGGAAAGCAGGGGGCAGAATAGGGTAAAGTATATCACATGAAGAGACACAAAACACCTATTAAAGTAAAGGGAAAAAAGAAGATGGGATGAGCAGCATTTGAAGCTTCCTGTCATCAGATTTGACTCAAAGAAGGAATAACATACACACTTAACTGGGCATAGAAATTGATCTTACCCTATAGGGACATGGGAGGGAAAAGGGAACAAAAAGGGGAAGAGCTTATAGAAGAAAGGGCAACTTGAGGGAAGCAATGGTCAGAAGCAAAGCACTGGTGAAGAGGGACAGGGTGAAAGGAGAGAGAAAAGTATAACCAAAGGTTGGAAATAGGATGGAGGGAAATACACAGTTAGTAATCATAACTATAAATGTGAATGGGATGAATTCTCCCATAAAATGGGAGTGGATAACACAGTGGATTAGAAACCAGAATCCTTCAATATGTTGTTTAAAAGAAATACATTTGAAGCTGAGAGGTAACACACAGAGTAAATGTAAGAGGCTGGAGAATATATTATGGTTCAGCTGGATAAAAAAACAAAAAACGGAAACAAAAACATGGGTAGTAATCCTTACCTCAGACAAAGCAAAAGTAAAAGTAGATCTAATTAAAAAATATAAGGAAGGAAACTACATTTTACTAAAAGATAACAGACAATAAAGTAATATCCATTCTAAACATATATGTGCCATGTAGTATAGAATCCAGATTCTTAGTGGAGAAGTTAATTGAGTTGCAGGAAGAAATAGACAATAAAACTATACTAGTTAGGGACATCAACCTCCCCCTATCAAAATAAGATAAAAGGAATCACAAAATAAGAAAGAAGTTAAGAAGGTAAATAGAATTTTTCAAAAGCTGCATATGAAGGAGGATTCTGGGAAGATGGTGGAATAGGTCAGAAAATTCCATGCTCTCAAGATTTTTCCCCCCCAAAAGAGATAAGATAGCACTTCAGGGTGAATAAAGTGTGGGTAAAAATAAATGGGAATAGGGGCATGATACACTAAGGCAATAAAGACAACATCAATGATAATTGTGAATACGCCTATGTAGTTCTGTATCACAAAGTACAAGAGACTCTCCATAAAGAAGGTCAAAGAAGTATAACATTTATTCAGACACCAGAAAATCATATCCAATAACCCAATGTTCAGCTCACACAGCCAGTCAGCCCACTTCATCATAACAGCAAGGAACTTAAAACACCATAACACAACCTGGAAACTTGCTATCCCAAAACCTCTCTGACTCCCTGCTGGGGACTTCCCCAAAACAAACTCACAGTACAGCTAAGTCAGCCTGTTCAGTTCTAATGGTCATTATGGTGGCCATTAGCAGCCATTAGTATCCATAACATCTTTCTCTGTCTCAGCATTTTCTGTAATATAACTTCCTTTTCCTATCAGGAAGCTCTTCCCACCATGTAACTTAGATTTCCTGTGTTGTAAACAGGTCACATGGCCTATTAATGCGTGGGAAAGATCTTCAAATCAAAATTGCTACTAAATCCAACTCCAGGATCTTTCGTATCCATTTCATAGGGCAATGGGGATTTGGGGATAACAGTGTCAACAGGATTTTACACAACAATATAACAGGGATAACAAGAAAAGTATATAAAACAATATCATCATCCCCCCCTCAAACAAATGGGGCTCAAAATCTTGGGGTAAGGGGCAAAGGTCTCATCCTCCAAAGCTTCTTCCTGCTGTCCCTGCCCCAAAAGATAGAGTCCTATTCAAGAGATCAGTTCTTTTGCAAGCTGTCAACTGGAACTCAGTTTATGCCAGGTCCAGGGATGACACATCACAGTCATGGACATGTCCAGAGGTGACATCTGAACATATCAGAGGGTGACATCTGGCTTAAGCAATCAGGCATCTGCAAGTGGATGGTACTAAGCCTGCCCGAAACAAATCTCACAAACAAATTTAAGAGACAAAAGACAAAAAGAAACAAATCACAGCCTCATTCATGATAGAATACATGAGTCAAGGCTACAATTTCATAATTATTTTCTCCTGGGTAAACAACTGTTACAATATTGTCTTTCCCATGTGCTATAATTTCTGCTATAATTTGGGAACATTTTCTGGCTTCTGTTTTACCCATACTTTAGCTCCCAATTTTGTTCTATCAGTAGAACCAAATCCTTCCTTTCCTCCGCTAGTTATTTTGGAAGGAAGGTCAGTTTTCACAAGAGGTATTGTTTCACAAGGAATAATAATCAATTGAACCATTCTATCATTTTTATACAACTGTATAGGTTTTTCACCTAAATTCTGGAGTGTCACAATAATTTCTCCTTGATAACTAGAACCTATCATTGCAGCCAATACATGTTTTCCTTGAGCTGCTAATCCTGGTTTAGGTACTATCCATCCAAAATGATTCTTAGGGATTCTCATACATATCGCAGTAGAGATTTTTCTTAATCTGTTTTCTATCTAACCAAAAGTTCTCTAAACAATGTAAATCATATCCTGCCAAACCAGGTATTCCTGGATACAGTGGTGGGACATCTTCCCTCACAGTCTAATACTCAATGTTTTGGATCTTATGTGTTTGTTGTTTACTAATTTCCAGATTCGGGTTATCATTCAAGCTAGAGGTGTACTTCCTCCTAATGGTCTATTATTCAAATTATGTAAAGCAGTGAACAAATTATCCTTCCAGTGTTGATATGATTTATTAGAACTTAACTTTCTTAACTGTTCTTTCAACAATTCATTCATTCTTTCTATCAATCCAGATGCTTGTGGATAATGTGGAATATGATAATCCATTCTATATTGTTCAATACACAATACCTCTTGTTACACAATACACAAAACTGTTGCCTTGGTTTAGAGAGTTTATCATTTCCATCAATGTCAATGCTTGTGATAGATTCATGTAGAGCAGAAACTCTACTTTTGCCTGTTTTTGATCTATTCTGAATATACCATTTCCATTTAATTATACTAGCCTCTTGTGCATGTCTAATTCTATGAGATGCTAGGGTACTCATTACCCAAGTCATAATTGGGATTCCAGGCCTTAATATCACTTCATGGCCCAGAGTCAGTTGTTCAGTATCTACCAAAGGACAATATGCAACCAATGACTGCTTTTCAAAAGGCATGTATTGTAATCCAGATAAAGGTAGGTTCCTTGACCAAAATCCTAAGGGTACATTTCTGCTTTGTTGTTTCTGCCATAAACTCCAATTCACATAGTTATCTTGTACAGTCACTTGTAATTCCACCAGTTCACTTTGCATAGGCCATATATCCAGAGCTAATTATATAGCAGCATTAGCTTCTTCAAAAGCTTTACTCTGTTCAAGTCCCCAATCAAATTCATATTTTTTTTTTCCTGGTAACTTGATATAAGGGTTTCAAAATTTGTCTGAGATGTAGTATGTGATGCCTCCAATATCTAAATAGTCCTATGAACTTTTGTGCCTCCTTCTTATTGGTGGGGATAGGAAAATCTTGAATCTTCTGTTGAGCTTGTGGGAGAATTTTCTCACAGTCCTTTATGCCGTTGTATTCCCCAAAATTTTACAGTTTGAGCTAGTCCTTGAATCTTTGCAGGGTTAATTTCCCATTCTTTGCTTTTCATATGTTCAATTAAAAGTATCAAACTCTTCTCCACTTCTTTTACATTTTCTCCCTGTATCAAAATATCATCTATGTAGTGGGTAAGCTGTACTCCAGCTAACTTCAATTCATCCAAATGTTCAGCCATAATCTTATGACAAATAGTTGGACTGTGCAGATATCCTTGTGGCAAGCATGTAAAAGTATATTGTGGGTCCTGCCACATGAAAGCAAACTGGTTCCATTGTTTGGAGTCTATTGGGATCATAAAGAAAGCATTGGACAAATCAATAACTGCACACCAAGTTCCATCATATTTCTAGATCAAGGTAACAGTATCTGGAATAGCAACATACAAAGGTGGCATCACTTTATTCAATTGTCTATAGTCCACTGTCATTCTCCATGTTTCATTCGACTTTTGTACTGGCCATACAGGATTATTCCATTGAGTGGTAGTAGGTACTAACACTCCTGCTTCAACATATTCCTTTATAGTGTTAACCATTTCATCTTGCCCACCTGCACAGGCAAAGGAGAGCAAACCCAACCACGGAAAACTATTATGGGAATAGAGAAGACCAGGGTTCTTCAGAAGTGGATATTAAAGTAAAGTAATGCCAAAAGAGTAATGTCAAATGGTCACCTGCCCAAAAAGAATTCATAGAAGCTCTTTAAAAAGACTTTGAAAATCAAATGACAGAGATGAAGGAAAAACTAAAAAAACAAAAACAAAAACAAACCATAAGAATAATCCAAGGAAAAATAAGAAGATTGGAGGAGTGGAGTCAAGATGGCACTGTGAAAGGAAGAAACTATTAGAGCTCTCTCATAAATTCTGTCAGATGTGTCTAAAAAAGTGAATCTGAGCAGCTTTGAGAGAGTTAGAAGCCACTAGTAAACTGAGAAGGGCAGGAGCACCAGGCATGCAGAACGGTACCTGACCAAACCAACTGGAACTCAGCAGAGAAATCCAGCCAGAGCGCAGGTCTGGGAGAGCACTGGGTGAGCGAAATGCCAGAGCGAGAACAGGCCAAGGGCAGAAGTACTGGCTATGGCTGCCATCGAGCCCTAGGCCTCTCAGCCCAGGACATGAGTCTGTCAGAGCACAGAGCCTGAGGCCATGGGAGCAGCTAGCATGGAGGCCTCCAACCCACAGTCTAAAGGTTTGAAACTCACCTTCTTGAACTTCCAGGAGCCATGATGTGCAGGTAAAACAGCTTTTATTCCTCCCTTGAATAAATCCAGAGAATAATACCCCAGGAGAGACAGACGAGCCAGAAGAGCCAGAAGAGGGGCTTCAGTAGTGAGAGAAGTCAGGGAGAGGGCCCTTCCTGTGGTGGTGGAAGGAGACTGGTGCAGGAAGAGAGGTGCCCTCACTTCAGCAGAACAATGAGAGTAACTGAGCCCCAGGGGGTGGAGCTGACTAACATCAATGCCAGGAACCCAGACATGGCTTTGCACAGCCAGAGGAAGTGGCAGACACTAGCACAGACAAGAGCTGAGACCACCCATTTTGTTGAACAGACCTGGGGAAGAGGAGACCCCCCCAGAAGCCAGACCACCACACCTCACAAAACCAGAGGCCATAGAACATAAAACCAGTGAGCAGACCCACAGATTCCTACACAAGAACCTTGGGATGGAACCCGCTGAGCCTCAGAAACAGAGATCCATGTTAGAAGCCAGGAGAACAGAAACACCATAAAAAAAAATACGCTAAGAAGCCAAAGATGATTGATTCGTGTTATGGAGACAGGGAAGATCAAAATATCTATTCAGAAGAGGACAGCATGGACACTATACCCACATCTGAAACCTCAAAAGGGAAAGTGAACCGGTTTCCAGACCAAAAAGCATTCCTGGAAGAACTCAAGGAGGACTTTAAAAACCAACTCAGGGAGGTAAAAGAAAAAATGGAAAAAAATTCAATAAGGAAAACAAATCTTTAAAAGGTAAAATTGGGGAAATGGTTTTGGAAAATCAGAATATAAATGGAGAAAATATCTCATTGAAAAGTAAAATCAACCAAATGGAAAAGGAGATGGAGAAAATAAAGGAAGAAAAAAAATAAGAAGACTAGGAAAGTTAACCAATTAGAGAAGGAAATATAGAATCTAAAGGAAGAAAATGACACCTTGAAATTTAGAACTGAAAATTAGAATTAGTAAGGTGAAGCCAGCAAAAGTATAAGAGATCAAGAAATAATTAAATAAAACATAAATAATTAAAAAAATAAAAGAGAAAGTGAAACAAGAAAAACAATGGATTTGGAGAACAGATAAAGAAGAGAAAACATTAAAATAATTGGACTAATTGAAAGTTATCTTGATACTATAATGCAAGAAATTATAGAAAATTGTCCTGAAGCATGAGAACAAGGGAGGAAAGTAGAAATAGAAAAAAATCCATTGATCACCACTTAAAAGAGATCATATGAGGAAAACCCATAGGAATATCCTAGTCGAATTCCAAAAATCCTAGCTCAAGTATAAAATATTAAAAGCAACAAAAATAAACCATTTAAATATGATGGTGCCACAATTAGAATCACACAAGACCTAGCAGCAGAGACACTAAAGGACTGCAGGTCTTGGAACACTATATAATGGGAAGCAATAGACCTGGGGCTCTGGCTGAAAATATCATACCCAACAAAGTTAGGCATAATCCTGAGTGAAAAAAAATGGACATTTGATTAACTGTCAGATTTTCAAGATTTTATTAAAAAACAAACAAACAAACCTGAACTTAATAAGAGATTTGGCGTAAAAGAGCCTAGAGAAATATAAGGTATATAACAAAGATTCACTATAAAGGATTCAATAAGGACAGACCATTTAGTTTTTTTTATATGTAAAATGTGAAGCATATGTCTAAGATTGTTATTAGTAATTGGGTGGATCATAAGAAAGATTGGAGAAAACATGAGTATGATGTGAGTTTAAAAAATAAAAACATTTAGGAATAGCTAAAAAGAGTAATTATTTTATACACATGAGGTTCAAGAGGAAGAATCGATACAGAGGAATTTCATTAGTTTTAGTAACCTACTTTCATCAGGAATGGGTTTAAGATGGAGCAATACATATATATTTAGAAGAGTATAAAAGCCTTCTAAGGCTTTAGGGGGGAGAGGAAAAAAAGGGGATCTCTAGAGGGGAGTGTGAGGGAATAAGTAAAAGGGAGGTATAAAAGGTTGTTTAGATTTATGGTAATGGCAGGATAGGGGAGGTATCCTTGGAGTGGGGTAGATAAGTAATAGGAGGGCAAGGTAGTGGGTAGAAGTAAAGTAAAGGAGGCAGGAGGGATAGGAAACAAGAAATATGAACAAACATAAAAAAAGATCAGGAGTAGAATTTGTTAGGGAAAGTATATGTCTGTATATGTATATGTATATGTATATGTATGTATATATCTATAGGTATAGAGAAACAGATCCAAACTTAATTGTAGCCTTCTGGGGAAGGAGGTTGGGGGAGGGAAAAAAAATAAAAAAGCGCACAGCAGAGAACAAAAGAAAACTTACAAGGAAGCAAAGAAAAAATGGACGATTCTCAACACAAAGTATATTATTTATCATACAATCTTTCTTGAAATAAAAATTTATTGTTATATATTTTGAATCCTCTCTTATGTTCAGCTATGCATATAGCATGTTTTTTTCTTTCTTACTTTGTATTTGTTTCAGTATTTAAGTTTATGATACATTTTTGTTTCTTTTCTCTATTCTGTATTTGTGTTCTGGCATTTGAGCCTAAAACTAAATTAAAAAAAAGTTGCATATGATAGACCTCTGGAGAAAGTTGAATAGAGATAGAAATGAATATACCTTTTTCTCAGTGGTACATGGCACCTACAAAAAAATGACCGGGAGTGGGGACAGGGGTGGGGAACCTGTGACCTTGAGGTCATATGTGGCTCTCTAGGTGCTCAAGTGCAGCCCTTTAACTGAATCCAAACTTGACAGAACAAATCCCCTTAATAAATGGATTTGTTCTGTAAAACTTGGACTCAGTCAAAAAGCCACAGCCAAGGACCTAAAACACCACATGTGGCCTTAAGGCCACAGGTTCCCCACAGCTGAACCAGGGCATAAAAACTTCACAATCAAATGCAGAAAGGCAAAAGGATTAATTACATCCTTTTCAGATCCTAATGCAATAAAAATTACACATAATAAAGGACCATGGAAAGATAGACTAGAAATTAATGGGAAATTAAATAATCTAATCCTAAATAATGAGTGGGCCAAACAATAAATCATAGAAACAATCAATAAATTCATGAAAGAGAATAATAATAATGAGAAAACACACCAAAACTGACAGGGAGCAGCCAAAGCCATTATTAGGGGAAATTTTATGTCTCTAAATGATGACATGAATAAAATAAAGAGCAGATCACTGAATTGGGCATGCAAATAAGAAAGTTAGGAAAAGTACAAATTAAAAATCCCCAATTAAACACCAAATTAGAAATCCTGGAAATCAAAGGAGAGATCAATATTGAAGTAATAAATAAAACTAAGAGATCATTTTATGAGAAAACCAATATAATAGATAAATCTTTGGTTAATTTGATTTTTTAAAAAGAAGAAAACCAAATTACCAGTATCAAAAATGAAAAGGGTGAATTCAACACCAGAGAAGAGTAAAGTAAAATAATAATTAGCCATGATTTTGCCCAGATGTATGCCAATAAGTCTAACAATACAAGCAAAATAGATGAATATTTACTGAAATATAAATTGTCAAGATTAACAGAAGAGGAAGCAAAATACTTAAATAACCTCATTTCAGAAAAAGAAATTGAACAAGCCATTAATGAACTCCCTAAGAAAAAAATCTCCAAGGCCACATGGATTTACAAGTGAATTCTATCAAATATTTAAAGAACACTTAATTCCAATACTATATAAACCATTTGGAAAAATAGTTGAAGAAGGAGTCCTACCAAGTACTTTTTATGGCACAGATATGGTGCTGATACTTAAACAGGGAAAAGCCAAAACAGAAAAAGAAAATTACAGACCAATTTCTCTAATGAATATTGATGCAAAATTTTTGAATGAAATATTAGCAAAGAGATTACAGCAATATATCACTAGGATAATAAACTATGACCAGTTGGAATTTATACCAGGAGTGCAGGGATGGTTCAATATTAGAAAAACTATTGGCATAATTTTCAATACCAACAGCAAAACTAATAGAAATGATATGATTATCTCAATTCATGCAGAAAAAGCTTTCGACAAAGTACAACTCCCATTCCTACTAAAAACAGTAGAGAGCATAGGAATAAATGGATTTTTCCTTAACATGATAAGAAGTATCTATCTAAAACCATCAGTAAACATAATATGTAATTGCAATAAGGTAGAAGCTTTTCCAGTAAGATCAGGGGTGAAACAACGATACCCATTATCACAATTATTCAATATTGTACTAGAAATGTTAGCTTTAGAGAAGAAAAAGAAATTGAAGGAATTGAAATAGGTAATGAGGAAACAAGGCTATCCTTCTTTGGAGATGATATGGATGGTACGCTTAGAGAATCCTAGAGAATCAACTTAAAAAACTACTTGAAATAATTACAACTTTAGAAAGTGGCAGGATATAAAATAACCCCATGTAAATCATTGGCATTTCTATATATTACTAACAAAGTCCAGCAGGAAGAGATAGAAAGAGAAATTTCATTTCAAGTAACTGTAGACAACATAAAATATTTGGGAGTCTACCTGCCAAGACAAACCCAGGAACTATATGTATACAATTACAAAACTTTTCACATAAATAAATTCAGATCTAAATAATCGGAAAAATACCAATTGTTCATGGGTAGACCAAGCTAATATAATAAAAATGACAATTCTACCTAAATTAATTTACTCATTCAGTGCCATACCAATCAAACTACCAAAAATATTTTATAGAGCTCAAAAAATATTCATCTGGCTAAGAAATAGAGTGGTGGATCAGTGGAATAGGCCAGCTACATAAAACACAGTAATAAATCAGCATAGTAATCTACTATTTGATAAACCCAAAGACTCCAGCTTCTGGGATAAGAACTCACTATTTGACAAAAACTCCTGGGAAAACTAAAAAAATAGTGTGCCAGGAACTAGGAATAGGCCAACATCTCACACCATATATCAAGATAAAGTCAAAATAGGTGTATGATTTAGACATAAAAGGTGTTACCATAAGCAAATTAGGAGAGCAAGGAAAATTCCTTCTCTCTGAGAAAATATGGAGAAGGGAATTATATGTGACCAAACAAGAGATATAGAACATTGTGAAATGCAAAATGGACAGTTTTGATTACATTAAATTAAAAAGGATTTTGTACAAACAAAGCATTGGAAAGAAAGCAGAAAGCTGGGAAACAAGTTTTTATTGCCAGTGTTTCTGATAAATTCCTCATTTGTAAAATATATAGAGAACTGAGTCAAAGAATACAACTCATCCCCAACTGATAAATGGTCAAAGGATATGAACAGGCAATTTTCAGGTAAAAAAATTAAAGCCATCTATAATCATATGAAAAAATTTTCAAAGTCACTGTTTATTCAAGAAATGCAAATTAAAACAACTCACCTATCAGATTGACTAACATGACAGAAAAAGAAAATGATAAATCTTGAAGAAGATTTGGGAAATTGGAGCATGTTGTTGGTTGAGTTGTCAACTGATCCAACCCTTCTGGAGACCACTTTGGAACTGTACAGGACATAGCATTTTCCATCATAAGTCTTTTGGAATTATCTTGGATTCTCGTATTGCTGAGAAGAGAGCTAAGTCAGTCATACATGATTATCGTACAATGTTGCTATCATTGTGTACAATGTTCTCCTTATTCTCCTCACTTCACTTTGCTTCTGTTTATGTAAGCTTTTGCAGGATTTTATGAGAGCATCCTGCTCCTCATTTCTTATAGCACAGTAAAATTACATTACAATCATGTACCACAACTTGTTCAACAATTGCCCAGTTGATGAATATTCCCTCAGTTTCCAATTCTTTGCCACCACAAAAAGAGCTCCTATAAATATTTACACATAAGTCCTTTTCCTTTCTTCTTATTTTTTTTTTAAATAAAGACCTTGTGTAAGTATATCTAGCTCAAAGGGTAGGCACATTTTGATTGCCCTTTGTGCATAGTTCCAAATTGCTCTCCTGAATGGCTGGATCAGGTCACAACTCCACCAATAATGCATTAGTGTCCCAATTTCCCACATCGTCTCCAGCATTTAGCATTTTCCTTTTCTGTCACATTAGCCAATCTGATAGGTATGAGGTGGTACCTCAGATGTTTTTAATTTGCGTTTCTCTAGCCAGTCATGATTTTGAGCATCTTTCATGTGACTATAGATAGCTTTGATTTCTTCATCTGATTACTGCCTGTTCACATTCTTTAGCGATTTATCAATTGGGGAATAATATGTGTTTTTCATCTTTTCTTTTTTCCTGCTGTGGATGGTGAGATGAGACTCACATTTGTATGGGCTAATATATACTCACAGGTTTTGTAGACTTTGTTAGTTGGATGAAATGAATATATTTTTTTACAAATAAGATAGTTTGGGGAAACTCATTGGTGATAGAGAATACTTCAATCTGGGCTCCACAAAAGGCATATTATCAATTGAATGCAGCTTTAAAGCTAAAAGTAATTATCTTGTCCAAATCCGTTATTTTAATAATAAAGAAACTGATACCCCGAGAAGTAAAATGAGTTGTTCTATGTTTACAGGTAGGAAATGGCAAAAATGAGATTCAGAACTAGGTCATATGATTATATATACACCAAACTTCAGATTTCCATGTTTTTGACAGGCACCTCAGATGAGACTATATCTCCCTGTCAAACCCAGTTTTATATCAGTATTCAAGAGATTACAGAACAAATTCTATAGATGCATTTGTCTTACAATTATGTATAATTTGGGATGTGTAGAAGATATCCTTATTTAGGGGTGTTTTCAAGACTGCATTTAGTCCTACCAAGATAAATGCCTTTTTTTAAATTGCCTTGGGATATTTTACAATCTGTATTTCTCAGTAATTTGGTTAAAGATGCTATTTACTATGGAAAACTATGTGTAATCAACTGTCTTTTTTTTTTCTTCCCATGTTTTCATCAAGGACAACCCACAGTATATGCATAGACCATTCACATAAAGATTTTATAGAGATCAGAAAGAAACACATGGACTTCTAACCATATTTCTTGTTCACAACTTTAAAAAATACATTTTAAATGCACTTCAGTATTTTACATTTCCTTCAGAATCTTCCTATACTCCTCTCAACTAGGTATTAGATGAGCTAAATAAATCAGTAACTGACTGGGAAATATGTAAGCTGTAATTTTCAGCATCTGAATCTTCAGTATTTCTGCAAAAGCAATCTTAATGTGCATTGCAGTGTTTTCAGCTTCACCTCATTACACGATAAAATTGCTAACACAGAAGCACAAAAAATTTACCGAGAGCAAAATCTCTAGAAACTTACAGCAACAAAGAAGACAGACAAAATGAAGTACAATGAGAGAGACATTTTGAGTTCATTGTTCCTTGTCAAAGAAAAGAAAGTCTATTTGTTATGAATAAGTGGATATGTGGAATTGTAAAGATCAACCTTTACTCTGAATTGTAAACATAGAAAATAGGTGCCTTCATCCAGGTCTGAGATGACATATGTACAAGTCTATTAATCATGCCTATATCTGCAATTCCTTTTACCAAGAATTGCAATGACCAAGGTCTGTCAATCATCACTGTAATTATACTCACAGTTTTGTAGAAATTCAATTTATTATTTTGTCTTTTCTATATTCTGTGAAAATACAGTACAGACCCTTCATGATGATAATATCAGGAGACAGGTCTAATACCTACCTAACACATTAAGCAGTATATATACTGGAGTCTCATTATAATGCTCAGGGGTCATGCCATGGCACTGAATAATAGATGCAACTACTGTATAAGGTGCTTCCATATGGATTTTAGTAAGCCTACTCTGTTATGCAGAATCTCAAGATGTTAAAATAGTTATTGCATCAAAAAGAACATTATATATTAAAATATTTTATAATTAAAAGTTATACATTTATTTTATGTCAATAAATTTGATTAATTTACTGTATCCTAGCTAATTTTCATATCACTTCTAGCAAATAGTTTATATGTATATACATACATATATAATACATACATATATACATATTTATATATCTCAGATCATCACTTCCTGGTTACCTCCTAACTTAGACTATTCTTAAAATCCCTACAAAGAGAGACAAGGCCTAATTAATAGATGGCTGACCACAACAAAGATGACTTAGATTCAACGCTACCTCTGACATGCATTTGTTATATGATTCTGTGTACTTGATTTCTAAGTGGCCCTGATAACTCTCTTAACACTACAACCTTCAGGATGGTTGCACACTTTCCTTGGTAGAAGGCATTTCCTCAGTGAGGTTTCTCTGTGAAAAAAAAGAAGAAACAAAAAACAAAAAAAAATGATTTTATATATAGTCTCCTAGTCACTACATAGCTCACTTTCCTGCTTACATATGAACTTCCTTATTTATTTCTCTCTATCTGTCCAACTGTATTATTGTGAAACCCAGAAGAACATGAAAGTCCAGCCAGATCTGGTTGGGGGTTTGGTGGCTAAATTCATAGAGCAATCTAGATGTACACAAGTCTGACTTAGTCTGTGTAAGAGCCATTTCTTAAGGCTCTACCCTAGGCAAGGTAAGTGATTTTTTTTCCTTAAAATTTATTGAAGTCATTGTCAAAATACTTAATTCCTTTAGGAGGGTAAAGGTCAGTACTGGTAATTTAAATTTGAAGATCTTCTCATCCATTAATAGGCCCATGTGTCCTGCTTAAGTCACATGGAAGCCTAAGCTACATGAAGTCTGTGGTGGGAGGAGCTTGGTGAATGGGTAGAACAGGAAAGAGTAGAGCAAGAAAGGTGGAGCAGTACTAAAAAATTTGACTAGAGCAGTTAAAGCTGAAGGAGAGAGAGGAAGCAAGCAAGCAGGCTAGCTGTGAGTTTTTGTTTGTGGGAAGGCCCTAGAAGGGGGAGAGCTTGGGAATGGCAGTGCCCCCTGCATTGTAATCATATATTTAATTCTTTGTGGTTGTGATAGATTTGGCTTTCTGGTGTTTGAGTAAATGTTTTGATTCTGTCTTCCATACAGAGAGTTTGTTACATTTTGTGATTCAGAACTATGGCAGCATATTCAGAGTCACTATTGGTGCTGTGATATTGAGTTTGCTATACAAGGCTCATGACAGATGTGAGATTTCTGGGGCCCTAAGTAAAAAAGGCAGAGCACAAAAAACCTGTTTCTTCCCTCAGTATATTACCATAGAATGTTATGAGTACATTTTGAACATAGTGGGAACTAGACACAATGGAATCAATACTCTATCCTTGTTGAATACCCTTTGCCTATCCTGAATAACCTTCTTTCTTCTTTGGAAAAAATAAACCTCCTTTTAAGAAAGAACACTGCTTTTGAGAACATTACTGTGTGAATAGAGAAGACTGGGATTCATCTTTGGAGGAGGCTATTGAAGCAAAACAAAAAAAAAAGCCAGGGCCATCCCAAAGAGTAATGTCAAATGGTCACCTGCCCAAAAAGAATTAATAGAAGAACTTTTTTAAAGACTAAAAATCAAATGAGAGAGATAGAGAAAAATTGTTTTGTAAAAAAAGAACAATTTAAAAAATAGGAAGATTATGAAAAGAAAGTTAAGCAGAGAGGATTCTGAGAAGATGGTGGAGTAGGTCAGAAAATTCCAAACTCTCAAGATTTTCTTCCACAAAAGAGATAAAATGGCACCTTAGAGTGAACAAAGTTGGTGGGGGCAAAAAATAAGAATAGGGGCACAACAGGTGTCTTCCTGGCATAATTGGAGAAGATCAGAAGAAAAATCCCAGTATAAGTTTGGTCCCTGTGAAGAGCAAACACCTCCTGGCTAGGGTCCATATTAACAACAAGCAGGAAGCCCTGGGGTTATTTGGTTTGGGAGGATGCCTTGGCCTTACCCACAGGAACTTTTACCCCTGGGATAGTGAGGGGAGTTGGACATTTCAGCTGGGTAAGATCTAGGGAACCTATGCTGACAAGGAACGAAAGATCCAGCTGTACTGCAAGAGTGGCAAGGGTGAGAGGAATCAGCACACGACTGGTGAGCGTAGAAGTGGGGGTGGGGGGAATGCCCTTAGCTGTGGGCACTTACAGGAGGCTGGAGGTTTGGCTTTGATTCCACACTAGAGGGGAAACCTGAAGATCTGGGGCAAGAGGCACCATCTGTACCTCATCTCTCCTGTCAGATTGGCTAACATGAAAAAACAGGTAAATCATAAATGCTGGAGAAGATGTTGGAAAATAGAAACACTGTTACATCATTGGTGGAGCTGTGAACTGATCCAGCCTTTCTAGAAAGCAATTTGGAACTATGCCCAAAGGGCCATAAAAATGTGCATACTCTTTGACCCAGCAATATCACTGCTAAGGCTGTATCCCAAAGAGATCACACAAGTGGGAAATGGACCAATATGTACACAAAATATTTATAGCAGCACTTTCTGTGGTGGCAAAGATTTGAAAAGCAAGGGGATGCCCACCAATTGGGGAATAGCTAAACAAATTGTGGTATGTGAATGTAATGGAATACTATTGTGCAATAAAAAATGAGGAGCAGATAGACTTCATATTAACTTAGAAAGACTTACATGATCTGATGCTGAGTGAGGGGAGGAGAACATTATACACAATTACAGACACAGAGTATCAGTGATGAGTAACTTTGATAGACTTGGCTCTTCTCAGCAATACAAGGTTCAAAGATAGCTCCAAATGACTCAGGATGGAAAAAGCAGTCCACATTCAGAGAAAGAATTATGGAGTCTGAATTCAGACTGAGGCAAAGTATTTGCTCTCTTTTTCACTCTTCTTTTTTGGTTTTGTTTCCTCTTTCTCTTGATTCATTCCATTGGATATAATTCTTTACAACTTGACTATTGCGTAAGTTTAATGCGAAGGTATATGTAGAAACTATGTCAGATTATATGCTGTCTTGGGGGAGAGGGAGAAGAAGATGAAGGGGGAGAAAATTTTGAACTCAAATACTTGTGGAACTGAGTGTTGTAAAGTAAAAATTAAAAAAAAAAAGAAAGAAGAGGCACCATCCACTGCCATATCCCAGGACTAGAAGTGATTACAAAAATTAAGCTATTACCACTAAAAATGGACAAGCAAAGGAGAAGAAATCCAACCATAGAAAACTCTTATGGGAATAGAGAAGACCAGGGTTCATCTTCAGAAGAGGATATTGAAGTAAAGAAACCCCAAAAGCGTAATGTCAAATGGTCATCTGCCGAAAAAGAATTCATAGAAGAAGATCTTTGAAAAGACTTTAAAAATTAAATGACAGAGATGCAGGGAAAACTTGGAAAAATTGATAGAAATAGAAAAATTGATACCTTGAAAAATAGAATTGGGCAAGGCGAAGACAGCAAAGTTAGAAGAAATCAAGAAATAATAAAACAAAATATAAAGAAAGAAAAATAGAAGAGAAAGTGAAACATCGTGTAAGAAAAACAACTGATCTTGAGAATAGATCGAGAAGAGAAAACAACAATAATTGGACTACCTGAAAGCTATGATCAAAAAAAGAATCTTGATACAATAATACAAGAAATAATTAAAGAAAATTGTCCTGAAACATTAGAACAAGGGGGAGGAGGGGAAGTAGAAATAGCAGAAACCATCAATCACAATTTGAAAGAGATCCAATGAGGAAAACTTATAGAAATATTATAATCAACTTCCAAATCCCCCAGGTCAAGGATAAAATATTAAAAGCAACAAGAAAAAAAAAACCATTTAAATATGATGGTGCTGCAATTAGAATCACACAAGACCTAGAAGCAAAGAAACTAAAGGACTGTGCATCTTGGAACATTACATATCAAAGAGCAAAAGAACTGGGGCTCAGGCCAAAAATATCATACCCAGCTGTACTGGTAATTACAATGGGACTTTTTTTTTTTTTTTACTGTTTTCTCTTTTGGAGCACTAAGGTAATCAAGTGCCTTTGATGAGTCTGGCCTTTGCTTCTTTGATTAAATCGGAAGTCTTTCATGACTTGCTTATGTCAAGGGAAAGCCTACTTCACAGAGGGTTGAGTCACATGGTTGTGACTCCCTTTGACCCTGAACAGGGTATATAAACTCAGAAGTAAGCCTTTTGCTTGAGGCTCTCACTCACTGAAGAGTGTCATGTGATTTGACCAGACAAGACTCTGGAGCCCCAGGCTTTGAAAACCCAGATGTTGGTGCCTTACGTAATTCTTTAGTCAGACAGATAGAGGCTGTCTGTTGATCTCTATGTGTTATTTGCTCTGTGTATATAATTTCTGCTTGTAATTTCTGTTTGTATTTACTCTGAATTTCAGAATGCTGGCTTTTCTGCCTGAACTAAGTGAATGGTATGTGCATGCTTAATTGAAGTGAGATTGTTAACCCCTTAAAGTTGCTTTCCCTAGAAAAGCAGATCAAAAAACATGTGCTGGTAGCCCTTCTTTGTGCTGGTGCTATTGGTCTTACATAGCCACAGTAGCAGCAAGCGTCATTGTTGTTGGAAAATGGCATAGTTGTGGCAGGATCTGCAGATTAAAAGGAAAGTATGGGATTTTGGGATACTGGGATAATGGCTGGATGTTTCCCAGTTATTGGGTTACTCTTGATACTTGTGGTGGCTATGGTTTTGTAGAGCCCCAGGAGCAGCAGAGGCCTGAAGGAAAACAACCAAGTAGCAGTGACAGGAGTAGTTTCCTGGGTACCCAGATCAGGGCCCCTGGGAGATAACCTGTCCTTAGCCCTCCCTACCCCACTAGTACTCTGGAAGAGACAGGTTGGTGCAGCAACTGTGGGAAGAAAACAAACAGAGGCTTGTGGGAGGTGGGGCTGGCCAGAGCCAGAGCTTGAGTAGATTAGCCTGGCTCTGGATTGTGCTGAAGGGGGTGAATGTCCTGAGATTGTACGGTATGTGGAGCCTTGAAACAGGAGTGGAGAACTGCCATCTTATAGACTTGACAGGAGCAGTTGGCAAAGCAAGAGAAAAAATGGAGAATGTCCTTTGTACAGACTTGGCAGGACCAAAGAATTACATAACTACCAGAAAGAGAGGCACAAACATCTGGGTTTTCAAAGCCTGGGGCTCCAGGGGCTCCCCAGAGTCTCCTCTGGTCAAATTACATGACACTCTTCCAGTGAGTTAGGGCCCCAAACAAAACACTGGCCTCTGAGTTTATATACCCTGTTCAGGGTCAAAGAGAGTCACAACCATGTGACTCAAACCTATGTGAATTAGGCTTTCCCCTGACATAAGCAGGTTGTCAAAGACTCCCAATTTAATCAAAGAAACAAAGGCCAGACTCATGAAAGGCACTTGATTACCCAGGTGCTCCAAAAGAGAAAACAGTAAAAAAGTCCCACCCTAATTATCAATACACCAGCATAAGTCAGCATAATCTTGAAGAAAAAAATGGACATTTGATCAACTGTCAGACTTTCAAGACTTTGTTAAAAAAAAAAAACAACAAAACCTGAACTTAATGGAAGATTTAACATACTAGAGCCAAGAGAAATATAAGGTTGCGTACCAAAGACTGATTATAAGGGATTCAGTAAGGACAAACCATTTACTTTTTACATATGTAAAAATTCATGTCTAGAATTGTCATTAGTAATTGGGTAGTTTATAAGAAAGATTGGAGCAGACCTGAGTATGATATGACTTTAAAAATAAAACCCTTTGGGAACAGCTAAAACGAGTAATTATTTTATGCAAATGAGGTACAAGAGGAAGAATTGATACAGAAGAATTAGGTAGGGGAGGAGGGCTGGTAGTTCTGGTAACCTACTTTCATCAGGAGTGAGTTTAAGAGGAAACAATACATCTATATTTAGAAGAGTACAAACGTCTTCTAAATTCAAAAGAAATAAAATGGTAAGGGGATAAGGAGCGAAGAGAGGACAAGGGAGGGATCTCTAGAGTGGAAGGTGAGGGAATAGGTTATACGGGTCTAGAGAAGTGTGTTTAGATTTATGGGAATGGGAGGATAGGGGAGGGATCCTTGGAGTGGAGTAGCCTAAGTAGTAGGAGGGCAAGGTAGAGGGTAGAAGTAAAGTGGAGGAGTCAGGAGGGATAGGAAACAAGAGATATGCACAAAGATAAAAACAAAGATCAGAAGCAGAATTTGTTAAGGAAACTATATGTCTATATGTGTATGTATATGTATACATGTATATGTATACGTACATAGCTATATCTATGTAGAAATATATATGCATTAATTGTAGCCTTCTGGAGTGGGGGTGGGTAAGGAAGGGTGAAAAAGGAACAAAGTAAACAGCACAGAGCTGAGTACAAAAGAAAACTTAAAAGGAAGCAAAGAAAAGATGGACAGCTCTCAACACAATGTTTAGTATTTATCATAAAGGCTTTCTTGAAATGAAAATGTATTGTTACATATTTTGAATCCTCTGATGTTCTGCTATGCATAGGACATGTTTTTCCTGCCTTTTCTTACTTTGTATTTAAGTTCTAGTATTTAAGTTTATATTATGATTTTTTTTTCTTTTCTCTATTCTGTATTTGTGTTCTGGTTGTTTCAGTCTAAAACAAAACTTAAAAAAAAAAATAAAGAAAAGAAAAATCGACCAACTGGAAAAGGAGATCTAGAATCTTAAGGAAGAAAATGACTCCTTGAAAATTAGAACTGGGCAAGGGGGAGCCAGCAAAGTTATAAAAGAGGAAGAAATAACAAAACAAAATATAATGAATGAAAAAGATAGAAGAGAAAATGAAACATCTCATAAGAAAAAACAATTGATCTGGAGAACTTATCAAGAAGAGAAAATGTAAGAATAATTAGCTACCTGAATGCTATGTTTAAAAACAAAAACAGAATAATTCTGTGATTAAGAACAAAACAAAACAGAATCTTGATAACATAATACAGGTAATAATTAAAATTATCCTGAAGCGTTAGAACAAGAGGAGAAAGCAGAAATAGAAAAAAAATCCACAGATCACCAAGAGATTCTATGAGAAAAACCTATGGGAATATCGTAGCTAGATTCTGACATGCCCAGCTTAAGGAAAAAATATTATGAGCAACAAGGAAAATAAAAAAAATATGGCAGTGCTACAGTTAGAATCACACAAGACCTAATAGCAGCCACGGTAAAAGACTACAAGTGTTGGAAAACTACATATTTGAAGAACAAAAGAACTGGGGTCATGGCCAAAAATACCATACCCAGTAAAGTTAAGCATAATCCTGAATGAAAAAAAAAGGATATTCAATGAATTGCCAGATGTTTGGGATTTTGTTGCAAAAAGACCTGGAATAATAGAAAATTTGACATACAAAATCCAAGAGAAATATAAGGTAAACATGAAAGACTAAATATGAAGAATTCAATGAGGACCAACTGTTTACTTTTTATATGAGGAAATGTGAATTGTACATCTAAGATTGTTATTATTTGGGTAGTTTTTTAAAATTCATTTATTTACTTTTAGTTTTCAACATTTATTTCCATAAGATTTTGAGTTCCAAATTTTCTCCCCATCTTTCCTCTCACCCCTACCTCAAGATGGCATGCATTCTGCTTACCCCTTCCCCTGGTCTGCCCTCCCTTCTATCATCCTTCTCTCCCCTTATCACCTTCCCCCTTACTTTCTTGTAGGGTAAGATAGATTTCTATAGCACATTGCCTGTATATCTTATTTCCCAGTAGCATGTAAAAACAATTTTTAACATTTGTTTTTAAAACTTTGAGTTCCAGATTCTTTCCCTTCTTCCCTCTCCAACCATCTTCCTTGAGAAGGCCAACAATTTAATGTAGGTTATACATGTGTACTTCTGCAAAATGTTTTCATAATAGTGATATTGTGAAAGACTAACTAGATTTCTCTCCATTCTATTGCACCTCCATTTATTCTATTTTCTCCTTTGACCCTGTTCTTTTTTGAAAGTGTTTTCTTCTGACTACTCCTCCCCCAATCTGCTCTATCTTCTGTCATCCCCTCCTCTTATCCTCTTCTGCCCTACTTTCCTGTAGGGTAAGATACTCAATTGAGTGTGTATGTTATTCCCTCCTTAAGCCAAATCAGATGAGACTAAGATTGACTCATTCCCTTTCACTTCCCATCTCTTCCCTTCCATTGTAACAGCTTTTTCTTGCCTCTTTTATGTGAGATAATTTACCCTATTCTATCTCTCCCTTTCTCCTTCTCCCAATATATTCCTCTCTCACCCATTTATTTTATTTTTTTTAGATATCATCCCTTCATATCCAACTCACCCTGTGCCCTCTACATACACACACATACATGTGTATATGTGTATATGTATACATGTATGTGTGTATGTATATATGTCTGTGTATGTATATGTGTGTATGTGTGTGTATATGTTTATTGTGTGCGTGTATGTATGTATGTATATATGTATGTATGTTTGTATGTATGTACATATTCCCTTCAACTACCTTAATACTGAGAAATGTCTCATGAGTTACAGATATCATCTTTCCATGTAGAAATGTGAACAGTTCAACATTAATAAGTCCCTTATGATTTCTCTTTCCTGTTCACCTTCTCATGAGTCTATTGATTCTTGTATTTGAAAGTCAGATTTTCTGTTCAGCTCTGGCCTTTTCATCAAGAATTCTTAAAAGTCATCTATTTCATTGAATATCCAATTTTTCCCCTGAAGCATTATACTCAGTTTTGCTTGGTAGGTGATTCTTGGTTTTAATCCTACCTCCTTTGACCTCCAGAATATCATATTCCAATCCCTTTGATCCCTTAATGTAGAAGCTGCTAGATCTTGTGTTATCCTGATTGTGTTTCCACAATACTCAAATTGTTTCTTTCTAGCTGCTTGCAATATTTTCTCTTTGACCTGGGAACTCTGGGATTTGGCTACAATGTTTCTAGGAGTTTTCTTTTGGGATCTTTTTAAAGAGGCAATCAGTGGATTCTTTCAATTTCTATTTTACCCTCTGGTTCTAGAATATCAGGAAAGTTTTCCTTAATAATTTCTTGAAAGATGATGTCTAGGTTCGTATTTGATCATGACTTTCAGGTAGTCCAATAATTTTTAAATTATCTTTCCTGGATCTATTCTCTAGGTCAGTGGTATTTCCAATGAGATATTTCACGTTGTCTAGTATTTTTCATTCTTTTTGTTCTGTTTTATAATTTCTTGATTTCTCATAAAGTAATTTTTAAGGAATTATTTTCTTCAGTGAGCTTTTGGACCTCCTTTCCCATTTGGCCAGTTCTGCTTTTTAAGGCATTCTTCTCTTGATTGGCTTTTTGGACCTCTTTTGCCATTTGGGTTACTCTATTTTTAAGGTGTTATTTTCTTTAGTATTTTTGGGCTCTCCTTTAGCAAGCTATTGACTTGTTTTTATGATTTTCTTGTTTCACATTCATTTCTCTTTCCATTTTTTCCTCTACTTCTCTTACTTTATTTTCAAATTTATTTTTAGCTCTTCCATGGCCTATCACCAATTCATATTTTTCTTGGAGGCTTTGGATGTAGTCACTTTGAGTTTGTTGTCTTCTTCTGGTTGTATGTTTTGATCATCTTTGTCACCAAAGTAAGATTATATAGTCTAATTTTTTATGCTCTTTGCTCATTTTCCCAGCCAATTACTTGACTTTTGAGCTCTTTGTCAAGGTATGACTCTCCTTCCAGAATGGAGAGTGCTCTGCCAAACTTCAGGGGTTTTGTGTTGCTGTTTTCAGAGATACTTCTAGGCACCTTCCTACTTTGTCTTTGGCATTTCTGGGTTGAGAAGTCTGGAAACCACCACAGCTGCAAGATATTCAGTCCCCTGTGGCCTTCTCTGGCCCAGTCTGTGCTTGCATAGTCTGAGCTGGAATGTGCTCTGCTCCCAACCCAGTGCTATAGACCCTTCCTGTAGGCTTTCCAGCTTGTCTCAGGCTGGAGATTTGTTTCACTCTGCCATTTTCTGGGTTCTGTAGCTCTAGAATTTGTTTAGACTCATTTTTACAGATATTTGGAGAGGTTTGAGGGAGAGCTCAAGCAAGTCCCTGCTTTCACTCCTCCATCTAAGCCTAGCTGGGGAGTTTTAAAGAAATATTGGGATAGAACTGAATATGATGTGATACTAAAAATGTAAGATATCTAGGAAAAGGTAAAAAGGTCAATTATCTCATACAAATGAAGTATGAGAGGAAGAACTGACACAGAGGAACTAGATGGGGAAGGAGCGTTTATAGTTCTGGAACCCTACTCTCATCAGGAATGGGTTAAAGAGGGGACAATACATATATTTTTGGAAGAGCATAAAAGACTTCTACGTTCAGACAGAAAAAAAAGATTATGGGGATAGGGAGTGGGGAGAGGATAAGGGAAGGATCTTTGGTGGGGGTTAGGTTAAGTAGTAGGAAGGCAAGGTAGTGGGTAGAAGTAAAGTAGAGGAGTCAGGAGGGATAGGGAATAAGAGATACATACATACATAAAATAAAAGTCAGGAGTAGAATTTACTAGGGAAAAAAGCAGAAGTAATAATCATGACCTCAGACAAAGTTAAAGCTAAAATAGATGTAATCAAAAGAGAAAACTTGGGAGACTACACTATATGTCAACCGTATTAATCAATATTGTTTTAGAGTATTAAAAATAACTAGACAATATAAGGTTGGAATAATGCAGTGGTGTAGGAAATGATGAGTTGGTGGACTAAGAAAAATATGGAAAGACATGGACTTATGAAGGAAGAGGCTATCCACTCTCAGAGAAAAAGTATAGCATGGTCTTACACAGATGCATATGAATGTATATGTCTATATATGAGTATGATTATATATATCTAAGTATGTGTATGTGTATGTATGTGTATATGTATATATATGTATGTTTGTACATGCATATATATGTACATATATACATACATATACATGTGTGTATGTGATAGGGGAAAAAGAACAAAGTACAAGATACACAGCAGAAAACAAAGGAAAACTTACAGGGAAGCTAAAAAATGATGTACAGCTCTAAATATAATGCCAAATATTTATTATATAGGCTTTCTTGAAATGGAAATTTATTGTATATTTTGAATAGTCTCTTATGTTCTGCTTTGCACATGTCAATTCTTTTTTTCCCCTTTTCTTATTTTGCATTTAAGTTTAATATAAATTAATAAAAAAAATTAACCTCCTTTTGTTAAATGTCAGGTATTTTACAAGTATCTCATTACGTTAAAACCTGAGTTACCTGAACAGCTTGATGTAAGAAAAGGCTATTACAAGCTCTATAACTTGAAGCTGTGTAGAAAAGCACTCCAATATTTACTAAAATATTAAGATCTAACATTTTAGTGAAGTGCACTGTCAAACAATAATCATTTGAATCATTTACTGAATGTGTTGTGACAATGGAGGGAGATTATCATTAAATTGTTTGATCTTTCTGAGCCACAGCTTTCTCATCTATAAAAATAAGAATAATTTTTGTGATTCCTATTTTACATGGTTAGTATAAAATTCTAAAGAAATTTCCTTTGGAATAGCTTTGAAATCTCAAAGCACTATAAAAACATATTGTAATGGATTTGTGATAGCTATTGTTTGTGCACTCTTTCCAACAAAACTGACTACACACCATGGATACCTTTTAATTCTATGTGACTCTTACCTTCCCCTCTATCTGCCAGAAAGAGCATTCATATAATGTTGCCTTCCTTAAGATCTCCTTACACTATATACCTATGGGACATGGCTATCTAAAAGCTATTGCTACATATCAAGCAATTGATCAAACAAGGAAGCATCTATTAGGTACTTACTATATGCCGGTTACACTTCTGGGTTCTGTAGAAAAAAGACAAAAGCAAAATTGTCCCTGCCATCAAAGAGCATACACTCTAATGGGGGAGACATCATATCCATATATAGGCATATGCAAAATACTTACAAAGCAGATAGGTAATGTTTGAAAGGAAGGTACTAATATTTGGAGGATGGGGTGGGCAGGAAGGATATCATGGAAAAGGTAGCACTTGAACTGATGCATGATTTTTCAAACATTGTTGACAGTGGCTCAGCAATCACATCTACCATTTCTCTCAGGGCCTAAGAAGATAGTTCATCTGGTGCAAATAATTTGAATTCATCTTGGGCAGGTAGTTGCTGTGTTACTATCTCCTCACTCTTCTTTCCCAGGCAGTTTCTCCTTTCTTAGTTTTTCATTACAATGTTCTTTCCTGGTTTTCTTCCTATCTATGTGCTACTTTTTCTCATTATCCTTTGTGGGATCTCCAGCCATGTTATTCCCATTAATTATACGTCTCTCCGAAGGGTCTTAATTGGACCCCCTCTTCTCCTTTTATAGCAAGGGCCTTAATTTTGTTCTGTCCTGGACTGCTTTGGCAGCCTAGTGAAGTCTGTGGATCTCTCCTGAGAATGATGTTTCTACATGCATTAACGTAAATTTAAAGGGTTACAGAGGATAGAAAATATATGAGAATAGAGTCTCTCTGTCTACATATATATGTATTTATTTATGTGTATATACACATATATACATGTATACATATGTATACACACAAACACACACATTCTCCTTGTCTTCTAATTGTCAGTCTTGCCATTATCACTGTTTTTAGGATATCTTAAACTGGACGCCTAGTAGGAATTTCAAACTTAATAAATTTAAAACTGAATTATTTTTTCTTTTCTTATTTTAAATTTATTTTTAATTTCTAGTTTATAACACTTAGTTCCACAAGTTTTTGAATTCCAAATTTTCTTTCCCTCCCTCTTCTCCCTCCTCCCCTACGAGACAGCATGTAATCCAACATAGGTTCTACATATACCTTCATATTAAACTTATTTACAGAACAGTCAAGTTGTAAAGAAGAATCATAACCAATGGAATGAATCATGAGAAAAAAGAAACGAAACCAAAAAAGAAGGGAAAAAAGAGTGCAAAAAGTTTGCCTCAATCTGCATTCAGACCCTGTAATTCTTTCTCTGAATTTGAATAGCTTTTTCCACATGAGTCTTTTGGAGCTGTCTTTGAACCATGCATTGATAAGAAGAGCCAAGTCTATCAAAGTTAGTCCTTAGAGATATAGTGTGTTTGTAATTATGTATAATGTTCTCCTGGCTCTTTTCCCCTCACTCAGCATCAGTTCATATAAGTCTTTCCAGGTTATAATGGAGTCTGTCTGCTCCTCATTTCTTATAGCAAAGTAGTATTCAATTATATTCATATACCACAATTTGTTTAGCCATTACCCAATTGATGGGCACCCCCTTGATTTCCAGTTCTTTGCCACCACAAAAAGATCTGCTATAAATATTTTGTACATATTGGTCCATTTCCCACTTGCGTGATTTCTTCAGGATACAGTCCTAGAAGTGGTATTGCTGGGTCAAAGGGTATGCACATTTTTATGGCTCTTTGGGCATAATTTGAAATTGCTCTCCAGAATGGCTGGATCAGTTCACAACTCCACCAACAATGGAACAATGTTCCAATTTTCCCACATCCTCTCCAGCATTTTTCATTTTCCTGTTTTGTCATGTTAGCCAATATGACAGCAGAGATGTAGTACCTAAGAGTTGTTTTGATTTGCATTTCTCTAATCAATAGTGATTTAGAGCATTTTTTCATTTGCCTATAGATGTCTTTAATTTCTTCCTCTGAAAACTGCCTGTTCATATCCTTTGACCATTTCTCAGTTGGGGAATGACTTGTATTCCTATACATTTAACTCAGTTCCCTGTATATTTATCATTATTTTGCATTTTACAATGCTCTCTATCTCTTGTCGTGCAACGAATTCTTTGCTTTTCCATAAATCTGACAGTTAAGTTGTTCCTTGCTCTCCCAAATTGCTTATAGTCTCAGCCTTTATTCCTAAATCATGAACCCATTTTGACTTTATTTTGGTATACGGTAGTTTCTGCCAAACTATTTTCCAGTTTTCCCAGCAGTTTTTGTGAAATAATGAATTCTTAACTCAGAAACTGGACTCGTTGGGTTTATTAAAGAGTAGATTACTATAGTCATTGACTACTGTGTCTTGTATGCCTAAGGTATTCTCCTGATGCACCACTCTATTTCTAAGCCAGTATGAAGTAGTTTTGATGACTGATACTTTATAAAACAGTTTAATATCTGGTATGGCTAGGCCACCTTCCCTAGCATTTCTTTTCATTAATTCCCTTGATATTCTGGAACTTTTATTCTTTCAGATAATTCTGTTATTATTTTATCTAGCACTGTAAAATAATTTTTGGTATATTGATTGGTATGGCACGGAATAAGTAAATTAATTTAAGTAAAATTGTCATTTTTATTATCTTAGCTTAGCCTTCCCATGAGCAGCTGATGTTTTGCCATTTATTTATATCTGACTTTATTTGTATGAAAAGTGTTTTGTAATCATGTTCATGTAGGAGGCTGTGGGCTTGCCTTGGCAGGTAGACACCCAAATATATTGTAGTGTCTACAGTAACTAAATGGATAATCAAGTATCCCATGAAATATTTTACCTTTTATTAACATATAAAATCTAATTATATTTTTCTTCCTAAAATCATTTTAATATCCCACTATATCTTGTACTGTAATTTGCTAAGCATTCTAAAATTGTTGTGCATGTATTTTTCCCTAACTTTTTTTTTTAAAAAAAATCCTTATCACAAATGATGCCAAAATGGACATTTTTTTTCTACTTGTGGGCTTTCTCTTACTATCAGTAATTTCTTTGGAAAATAGTCAACTTCAAAATAGGATAGTTTAAATGTCCTCTAATCACAGATGTCTCTCACAGTTCTGTCCTAGGGTCTTTTCTCTTTTTATTCTACATCATTTCACATAGTGATCTCATCAGCTCCCATGGATTTAACTCTCATATCTATGCTGATTCTCAAATCCTTCCCCAATATCACTGACTTTAATCTCACATCTCCAAAAGCCTTTCAGACATCTTAAATTAGATGTCCAGTAGACATCTTTAGCTAAACAGGTCCAAAACAAAAATTGTTATCTTCCTTCCAAATCCTCCAATCTTCCCCATTACTGTAGAAGGCAACACCACACTCAACCCCTCAGGTTTGAAATCTAAGAATTGCCACTACTTCTCACTATCTTACTCCCCATATCCAATTTTTTGTCAAGGTCTTTTGATTTCAACTTTGCAAAATGTTTCAAATATACCCCCTTCTTTCCTCTGATGTTGCCACCATTCTCATGGTGCCCATCGTCTCCTTAATCATCCACTATGTCAACGGCCTATCTCAGCCCCTTACTCACTAAACTCCAGTGCTTCCCTATACCTCCAGGATCAAATATAAAATTCTGTTTTTTGACTTTCAAAATCTCTAATAATCCAGTTATCTCCTATCTTTCCAGTCTTCTGACTTACCATCATATATTCTTTCATTCAGCGACACTGCATCCTGGCTGTTCTACCAAAAAAAAAAGGCACTCTATATCTTGGCTCTGACTGTCCACCTACATAGAATTTTCTCCCTTCTCAATTCTACTTACTTACTTCCCTAGCTTCTTTAAGTCCCAACTAAAATACCAGCTTTTAACTAGTCAAAACAATGAACAACTTTAGTAAAGTTGCAGAATGTGAAATAAACCCACACAAATCATCAGCATTTCTATATATTGCCAAGAAATCCTAGAAGGAAGAGTGAGAAATTCCATTTTAAATAATTGCAGAGAGTATAACATGCTTGGGAGTCTACTTGCCAACACATACATAGGAACCGTATGAACATAATTGCAAAATATTTTTTACATAAAGACAGATGCAAATACATGGAGAAATATTAATTGCTTGTGATTGGTCAAGCAAATATAATGAAAAGTGAAAATGTGCCTAAATTAATTTACTTATCCAGTGCTATGTCAAATACATAACCAAAGAATTACTTAATAGAAGTAGAAAAATAATAATGAAATTTATCCCAAGGAAAAAATTCAAGGCTATCAAGTGAACCAGTGATTTTTAATGTGATAGAAGGCGCTGAGCAATACCAGATCTCAAACTATATTACAAAGTTGTAATCATCAACATAATTTGATATTGGATACATTGGTTAATCAATGGAATAAATTAGAAACAAAATATACAGAAGCAAGTGGACACAATAACTACTCAGTACTGAGAAAAACTGCACAGACAACTAGACATTAGTCTGGCAGAAATTGGACATAGAACTATATATCATACCATTTACTGTACTGAGGATCAAAATGGATACATGATTTAGGCATAAATATGTGTCTAATATTGATATCATACATAAAGTAGGAGAGTCTGGAAGAAATCCCTTTGATAATCAAGTATCCCATGAAATATTTTATCTTTTATTAACATATAAAATCTACTTACATCTTTCAAAACATTTTAAAAAATATTGTATTTCTATCATACAAGTAATTTTGAACATTTTAAGTGTTTATTAATAGTGTACTCCTCATTTAAATACTGTTAATACCATTAGTCAACTTCTGTATTTGTAAATGGTTTATCCTTTTATGATATCATTATCAATTTGCTTTTGATGTAGGATGCCAATTCTTTATTACAGATAGTGAATGCAAGAAATCTTACTCAATCCATACATTTTCTTCTCAGTTTATGTACATTGACTTTATGCTGCAGAAGTATTAAAATTCTATATAAATTAGAATATCTACATTCTATTTTTATGTATTATCTATTACATGGCTATAGACACATCCTTCCATCTTTAATTATTTTAAAGTGTGACTATACATACATTCATGCATACACACATACATATGCATCATCATTATCATTATCATTTTTCCTTTTGGGATTTATGGAGAAATGATGTTACATGCTAACATAGATTAGACCTATTTTTTTTCCAGATTCCTTTATACTTTTCCTGGAAATTCTTGACTTTTTGTTTCCTATCCTCCCAAAAGAGAAAAATTAATTTCATATTAGTTAATGTTATTTGGTTTAGCAAATACTAGACCAATGTGCACAATTATTCTTAGGCCTTAGTTATTTAGCCTTCTATATGAACCTGCTTTTTCTATGTTTTGGTTCAGTATCAGAAGCTTTTTATAATATCTAATTTTTATTATACATTGATATCCAGTATCCTCAAGCTATCCTTCTTACTCCTTTTCTTTCTTCACTTGATACCTTTTTCTCATTGTTTATTTGCTTAAGTCAGTTTCCTTTCCCATACCATACTTAGCCACTCTTCTGCTTATTCTAATCTATTTATTTTCTTAAACTCTGTATAGTTCTTTATTTTATATAATATTTTATTTTTCCCCGATTACATGTTAAAAAAATTTAAAAACTTGTTTTTGAAAGTTTTGAGTTCAAAATTCCATCCCTATGTCCTCTCATCTCTTCTTGGGATGACAATCAATTTGATATAGTTTATGTAAGTACAATCATGTGAAACATTTCCATATTAATCATTCATTTTGTACGAGAAGAATTGAAAGGAAGAAAGGGTAAAGAGAGAAAGAAACTAAAAAAAAAGAAAGAAAAAGGAAAGAGAAAGAGAAAGAAAGGAAGGATGAAAGAAGGAGAGGAAAATAGCATGCTTTAGTTTGTATCCAGACAGTATCAGTTCTTTCTCAGGAAGTAGAAAGCATTTTTCATCATGAGTCCTTTGGGATCATCTTGGAATGTTGTATTGCTGAGAATAGCTAAGTAATTCACAGTTCATCAAACAATATTGTTGTTACTGTATACCATGTTCTCCTGGGTCTGCTCACTTCACTTTGCATCAGTTGATGTAAGTCTTTCCAGGTTTTTATGAAATCATCTTGCTTGTCATTTCTTATAGCACAAAAATATTCCATCAAAATCATATACCACAGCTTGTTTAGCCATTTGCCACTGGCTGAGCATCCTCTGGATTTCCAATTCTTAGCCACCACAAAAAGGTGCTATAAATATTTTTATATAAGTAGGTAATTTTCTTTTTTCTTTTTCTTTTTGGCGTGTAAATCTTTTTATCTTGCAGACTAAAGAACTGTTTGGTTCATGGAAGATCCTGTTTTCCCAGACATTTCTTCTGTGTTTTATTTGAACTAACTTTTAAGACACAGAATGCTCCTTTCTTTCATAGGTCATTAGGTTATCTCATAATGCAGTGATCATGATAAATATTTGAAATAATGGCAGCTTATATATCAATATCATTTGTAAAAGGTGAAAAGGCCAAGAAATGTATAAGTGATTTAATATGTTCCTCCGAATTAAATAAAACATATTTTTATAAGTAATGACTTAATGGAAAGGTAAGCACAGGCAAAGTGGGGAAGGAGAGAACTACAAAATATTGTTCAAGAGTCATGAGTAAGATAAGTCAAAAACATGTTGACTATAGGTACTTCACACTTCCACATCACTGTTGAGTATTACACATCACAATTGAGTAGTGAACTTGGAAGTGATGGATATGGAAAAAATCAAACCAGAAATAATATCATAAAATCTAAAATTGTATATATATTCAACCTAGAAATGACTGATTACTCTTGCTGGAGTCATTCATAATTCTCCTATGTGTGGTTATATAACTTGTTAAAATAAATATTAATTTTATAGATAAATATAAAAATTATAAAAATGAGAAAAATATGATCTGAAAATAAAACAGCTTATCCTGTTCTATTTAAATAGCTAGAGTAAATATTTGCCCTAATTATAAAAAAAACCTTGTAAAAAGTTTAACCAATATAAATTAAGTGACATAATGGAATTTACAAAGATCAGAATATGCCTTAATTAGTGACAATGTGATCATCTTGGCAAGGGGACAAATATGGTAGTCAATGGCAAGGAAATTTCCCATTGATAAAATCTCATGGAGAAGATTACATGATTGGCAAGATGGCGAACAAAACTCTTCACCTCCTCCCCCTAATTTAAAAAAAATATATACCAGATAGAAAAATAAAGCTTAATCTATGGCATGACAGAAATTCTTCATAAAGTAAATCATCTTTTAATAATGATCTCCAAAGTTATCATTTATTGTCCCCATTTCCCAATGATGACCAAATGAATGAGAATATATCCTAATTTCTGAATGCAAAAGTGAATTGTTTAAGTTTCCTAAAGACCACAAAAAAATGAATGGTTCAAAAGATAGATAATATCATAAATATAAATATTCAGTTCAATTAAATCATAATGCAAAAGTAATTTTGATTTAATCGAGTTGAATATTCCATGTAACAGTGGAAATTACAAATGATTCATGGCTGACCATCCTCTGTTTTTTTTTTTATTATTTTTATTTTTAGTTTGCAACACATGGTTCTACATAATTTTGAATTCCAGATTTTCTTCCCTCCCTCCTCCCCTCCCTCCCCAAGATGGCATGAAATCCCATATAACTTCCATGTATAACTTGGCATTGAATTAATTTACACACTAGTCAAATTGTGGAGAAGAATTATGACCAATGGAATGAATCACGAGAAAGAAGAAACAGAACCAAAAACAAAACCAAAAAAAAACACAACCCAACAACAAATACAAAAGAGAGAAAAAGCCTTCATTAGGGAAAGAGTGCTATCTACATGCAGAGAAAGAACTATGAAGTATGAATGCAGATCGAGGCACACTTCATGCTCGCCTTTTTCTCTCCCCTTTTTTTTTTCATCCTCTGGGTTTTCTGTCATGCTTGCCCCAAAATCACAGGGAGTTCACCTAATGTGACACAGGACTTCCTCACTTTTTCTTAACATTACAAGGATAACAATGGAACTGTTCATGAGGTCTAACTTATTTTTCGAATCATATACTTCTCCAATGACATCCCTTACTTTTGTTCTTCAAAATTCCTTTTGTATTACTATCTTATCAAACTCACCAAATGCCACTCTATTTTTCTCTAAGTGACCACCATTTTCAATTTTTAGAAATAATTATAATCCATGTTTCACAGCTATATGGTAATACCAGTAGAATATTATTATCTAAAAGATGAGTCTTTGTTTCTGGGATAAATTGGGAAACAAAGCAATTTTGCAATTTTTAAGATGATTTAAACTGCTCTTTTCTTCCCATTGACTTCTAGGCTCTACTGTTCATCAATTTGTTCTCTGTTCCAGACATGAATAAATGAATGACTGAATGAATGAATAAAAAATGCTTGTAAAGTATTTTCTACGTTCCAGATTGAGTTCTATTGGCTAAAGAACACAAATTTAAAAAGCAAATATAATTTCTCCTTCAAGGTATTTATATTCCACTGGGGAGACAAATACAAATGTGGGAGTGGTAGTGTTTGAGCTCCTTTTTGTTTGAAAGTTATTAGGATGATGAGCCATAGGGGAGTAGAGAGTAGACTGATACACCATTTCCAGCATTAATGATAGATGGATTTGATCATGTTTCCAGAACTGGTAGATCAGGGAGGACAGAAGGCATGTGTGTTTTAGCAGACTTGATCTATAACCTAACTGTCTGATCTCCACTTCTAAAGTCTCTCAGTAATCTCATCAGTACCCCACTGTGATACTGAAAGAGATTCCCAAAGATACATAATTAGTCCATATCTTTTTAGCAATACTGGATGAGTAAAGACATTTTTTCTTATCTTCTCTAGCTTCCTGCTAGAGGAAACTATTTCTAAGCTATTTTTCTAACTTTCCTGGTGGATAAGTCCACTTCAGTGCTAAACTTGAGTCATTGAGAAGGTGTTAAATTCATAAGGTAATCAGCCTTAATCCTGGCATTTTTTGAGCTTTTAAATTCTGCTATTTTGACTAAGTGCTGAGGCAGCATAATAAATTCAATGAAAAAGCTGAATCCTTGAATATGCAAAGCTATCCAGATTTTTACTCCTATAATCTTTTAGGGGGTTACCTTTCATGCCATAGAGGGCAATTAAGAGCAAAACAGGTAATGGTTTGAGTCTTCTCTTTCTTAAGTTTTAATAGAGAGCAGGGCAGTCTTTCCCCTGCCAGGACTTCCTCCACCCACAGGATTCTCCTTACCTCCAGTAAGTCCTTTAAAACATCACTGCTTTTCTCCAATCTGATTAGTTCTCTGTGTCAACACAGAACCTCTACATCAATTTAGTTCAGCTCCTATCAGTCTCTCAGTCCCTTGGCTTCCAAGTTCCATGAGCTTCTGTGTTCTACAATTTGTCTTCTTATATCTTGGCTTCTCTAGTAGTTACCCTGTGTTAAACTCCTTCAGTCACTGATACCTGACCTAGCTTCTAATCTTCCTTCTATTCTGACTTCTTATATAATATCCTAACTGAAATTGGGGCTTCCTCATGTACAGTGACCCATTTCTAACTTAGAATAAGAAAACACAAATCTATATTTCTGTCATAAATGACACAAAATGTGATGTTTAAAAAGTTTGAGAGATGTAATTTCTAGGTGATTAATCATTTTATTCATAATGCTTGCATTTTACTAAAAGGTCAGTGGCATTTTTTGAATGCCAAAGACCCTCAGGGCAGTGGACTCAAGGTTTATATTGCCTTGGAAAAGTGGGTGTTCCAGAGGATAGCAATCAACTCTGAATGGTTAACAAATAATGAGAAAGAATGAATATTAAAATAAGGGGATGGATCTATTTGAATGAACTTTGATTATATCATTTACTTCTAAATTGCCCAGTCTTGGGCAATCCATTCAAAGACTATATCCACACCCAAACCTGAGTAGAAGGTTGGGTGGGGTTTGACCAAGATTGAGGAGAGTTAATTTAGTCATCAGTATTGTCCTTCAAGAGACTAAACTTTGAAGTAAGGCCTATAGGAAAAGGGGGAACTCTGGATCTCTCCAAATCATTGGTTATTAATAATCATTTCTCTCAAACATTACATATACTGATGTGTCCAAATAGTTATTCATTTTAAAATTTCATATCAATGAACACCCAAAGTCCTAAAAACAGTCATATTTAAATTAAATGCTATGAAACAGTGTGCAGAATCATCTTTGGTATGAATCAGTAACTTTGCTTTCAGTTGCTTTCACTCGATTATTCCTAGGAATTTTGTCAAAGGGTCATAGATTTAGGGATGGAAGGGATATTAAAAGCTATAGAGTTAAATATGCTAATTTTTTAGATCAGGAAATTGAGATCCAAAAAAGTTAACTGACTTTCCCAGGATCACACAGCTCATAAGCGTCTGAGTCAGGATTTGAAAAGAAATCTTTCTGAAAATAAGTCCAATATTCTGTCTACTATACTACGTGTTTTCTCTCAGGTCCTCACCACTTTCTGTTTTTCTCCTGTCAACCTGAAAGTTTGGTTAAAGTAGGCAAACAAGCTAGGTGATGTGTAAATTCATATTGTTTATTCCCTAAAGACTAGCGGATACATACATGTATGGTGTCAGACAAAATCTGACTGTCTGAACAGAAGAATGAGAAGGTTTAGATACAATTTTATAACAGTCACAACTCAACATGCCTGTATTACTCAATTTTATGATGCCCATTTATGTTTAACCATGATACAAGAAAGGGATCTTTTCTAAATAGAATAGATTGTAAATACAATAAGAGAGTTGACAAGGGTCAGTTGAAACTACAGCCCAAGGTTTCTGTGTTTAATTTACCATTAACATTCCATAACAAAGTATATGCCCACAAAATACTAAGCATGATAGTTTATCCGGTTAAGGGTCTTAAACTTAATGGCTAACAGACACATCTAAAGAATGCCCTTAAGTCAGCCTGATCTAGCATTGTTGACATAGGAAGAGGTACTCTCTGAGTTTACTCAGAGAACAAAAAAGCTTATGTTAAGACTCTTCTTCTGGTTAATCAGTTTAAGCTCTTTGGTTAATCAGTTCAGGCTCTGACCCTTATTGAAGTTACTAGATTGATATTAAATGATTATCACTCCTCAGGCTAAGTTTCTGTTTTCAACAAATTGTTCTTTTTTCCTATCCCTTCACCAAACAAAATGCCCACATTAGAAAGGTAAAATACCTTACACTGGGTAAAGGATATTTCTTCCTAGCTTCCATATTTTCTATCAAAAGTAAGTAAATATTTTCTAGATATGCAAGCACACAACCTAGAACTCATCCTTAATTCTTCACTTTCCCTTTTCTATCATATCCAATGAGATGCCAATTTTTTTCAATGTGATCTTCCCCTTTCTCACAACTATCTACTTTTAACACAACCACTTTAAGTTCAGGCCTTTAACATCTTTCCACAGTACTACTACAATGGAGTCTTAATTTGTCTCCATATTTTCAGCCTATCCTCTCTCCAATAGTGGATATTGCTGTCAAAATTACAACAAGTAAAGGATAACTGTTATTCTCATGCTCAAGAAACTACATTGGCTTTCTATTGTTTTTATATAAAATGCAAACAACTCTGATCGATATTTAAAATCCTTCATAGTTTAGATATGGGACATTTTGCCAGACTGATTAAATATCACTACCCCCACCAATTCTTTGGCTTATTTTCTATTCTCTGTATAGGGCATTAAATCTCTCACTTTGGTGTCTGCACAAGTTTTGATGACTAAAATACTTACCTTCCCCAACCTTTTGTCTTAAACCTCACAGGTCCTTAAAGGCTCAGTTCCAATGACACCTCCTTAAACATGCCTTTCCTGTTTTGTGATATTCCAAGTTGTTTATACAGCATTCCCAATGTATTTTGTATCTATATTTATTTCTGTGCTGTGATCATTTTTCTGTGAACATATATTTTGAATAGAAGGAAAGATTATTGAAGATAAAGACTCCATTGTTTTTATATTTAAATTCTCAAGGAATAATATAGTGCTAAGAAAATAGATGTGCTTAATGGTTATTGATAGAACACTTCAAGACAAGACAAAATATGCTCAATTAAATATTTCATTTTGCCTTTGGACTCATGATGAAAATTAATTCTAACAATCATTATTGTCATCTCTCTAAGGAATTGCAGAAGCTATCATCCTTCCATTTACCTACAGCTTCTCTGTTTTTTTTTTCTAGAAAAATGTATAACAAATGAAAACCAATATGGATATGTTCAATTCTTTAATCAAGTTATCTTTATGGATCATGGGACAAAGATCAGATTCTAAAAGTACTGACATATGTAGACTTTCTAAGGAGTGACTCTTAGTAACCACTTAATTTCCTCCTTTTGTGCCATTCTACTACTGTCACAATGGCATCAGGTGGGAGTCATATATGAGAAAAGATCTTAGTACCCCAGTGTCCCATTGCCCAACACATACTTGGCATTTAATAAATGTTTATTGGATGATTTTGTGAGTTGCCATGATAAAAAAAAATCCCCAAGCAACTAACATAATAAAACATAATAAAGAGAAATGGGAAAAATACCTTTCCCAACTCTGGGTGTTGGGCAAAGGATAAAGGGTGTGATAAAATAAAAGAAAACAAACTAGAAAACAGTTCCAACTATATAAAAAAAAAAACTTTTTTCATGAAAAAGTGAGGTAGCTTTTTTTTTTCCTCCATGACAAGAAAGAACCCTTTGTAAGGCAATTGTAAAAAATACTACTTTGAAGATAAATAAAAATAATGAAATCTTCACATACTCATAAATATGAAGAATGTGTAAAAAGTCAATATGATAAAGGAAAGTAACAATAGTTTGAACAAAGGTACAAGGAAGAGCATTTATAAGATACATATGGGGAGTTGTTTAGTTTGACTAAATAGCTGTGTATGCAAAGGAAAACGGTATGAAATAAGACAGGAGAGGTAGTTTGATGCCAAATTTTGGAGGATCTTGAATACCAGGAAAAGTAGTTTGAAATTTAATTGGGAGCCAGTAGATAGTCACTAAAAGATGACCAAAGAAAGATAATTTGATTAATTAATCTAACATTTTAAAAAATGTGGTTAGTATGTGTTAGGGCCTGTGCAAAGAAATTCAAAGAAAAAATAAAGTCCCTACCTGAAAGAAGCTTACATTTAATGGTGAAGATAAGTACTATACAAAGTATGTAGTGATTAAAAATAACAAGAATAAGTACAAGTAAGTGGGAGACAGAGATAATAAAGTCCAGAGGTGTTTCAACAATCTGGCTAGCAGCTGTTGTGGGGATGGAAGACCAACACAAGCCCAACAACAAGAACGCTACCAGCAAGCTGCAAAAGCACAGGTTCTTTTGATCTGCTTTAGTAAGGAAAGCAATGTTAAGGGGTTGACAAGCTTACTTTAATTCAGCATACAAAGATAATTCACTTAGTTCAGGGGAAAAAACCAGCACCCTGAACTTTGGAGCAAAATACAAAGTACAAACATCGACAGACAGACCTTGTCTGATTCAAATCCCAATACATAGTTACCAGAGTTCAACAAAGTCCCAACACCCAGATTACAAGCTGGAGGGCTCTTAGCTACAGCTGCCCGGAGTCACTCGAACCACCACTACTGTGGGTAAGAGCTCCAAAGAAGAGAAAGCCAACCCCTGGTTTTTTATCTTTTTCAGGGTCAGGGGTGAGTCACACATGTGACTCAGCCACGTGACCTAGAATCATCACAATGATGAGACTTAAACTTCTTGGTCTAAAAGCCTCTGCTGTCCCAAACATGTCACTCAAACTCATGTGTAAACTAGGCCCTCCCCTGAGGCAAGGAGGCATCAAAGACACACAAATCTAATCAAGGAAACAAAGGCCAATCTCTTCAAGGGCACTTAGTTGAACTGAGTGCTAAGGGCCCATTTTGCTTACCAAAACAAGAGGGAGGGTATCAGCAATTGGGAGAATCAGGAAAGGCTTCATGAGGAAAGTGTTGCTTAATCTTCATCTAGAAAGAGGAGGAATATTTTAAGAGGCAGAAATGAAGAGGCAATGTATTCCCGGAATGAGAGTAGTCAGTGTAAAGGCAAGAAGATGGAAAATGGAATGCAATGTATGAGGAAGAATCCTCTGGATCACAGAATATGGGAAAGGAGTAATATGTAATGAAGTAGGTATAACAACAATGCTACTTGCTGCTACTGTGGCTGCATAAGACCAATAACACCAGCACACAGGAGGGCCACTAGAATAGGTTCTTTGATCTACTTTTCTAAGGAAAGCAACTTTAAAGGGTTTACGATCCCACTTTAATTAAACATAAATATATCATTCACTTAGTTCAGGGGAAAAAGTCAGCACCCTGAACATTAAAGAAAACAAATACAGAAATTACAAGCAGAAACTATATAAACAGAGAAAATAAGACAAATCAGCAGACAGGCTTCCCGTTGTCTGTCCAAGACATTACATACATAGTTACTAGAGAGAGAAGCACCAACCTATGGGTTTTTCAACGCTGGGGGACTCCAACTGCTACCCACATTCTTGTCTGGTCAAATCATACAACACTCCTCCAGTGAGTGAGCCCCCAGCAAAAGGCTAACTTCAGAGTATATATACACTTCTTCAGGGTCATAAGGTGTCACAACCATCCAACTCAAACCCATGTGACCTAGGCCTTCCTGTGACTTAAGCAGGTCATAAGACTCCCAATTAAATCAAAGACTCTTGATTGAAACAAAGGCAAGACTCAAAGGCACTTGATTGCCTTAGCGCTGAGAAGCACTCCAAAACAAAAGACAACAAAAAGTCCTGCTTTACTTGCCATTACAGTAGGAAAGGCATTATGGGGCAAGATTATGACAGGATTTAAAAGATAATTAGAGAAGTTTTTAATTTGATCTTACAGGCACTAATATGCCACAGAAGAGTGTTTTTGTTTGTTTTATTTTATTGTTAGCCAGGGAGTTACATTGTCAAATATGCACTTGAGGAAAATAGGTAGTTTTGTGGAGAATTGACTAGAGAGGTCAGCGATTTGAGACAGAGAAAAATTAGAAGGCTATTGGAATACATCACTACACATTATGATGATAAGATCTGCAGTAGTGTGAAAGAGGGTTTGGAAGAGAGTATAGAGGTAGAAAGAGAAGGAAATAGTTCAAATGACTAATAATAATGGCAAGTACTATGGTGGAGACAGTGAGAATTGAATCAAACCCATAATCTTAGAAGACAAGAAAAAATATTTTATTATATATTAAGGTTGTAGAGGACAAGAAAACAAAAGTTATTACACCTTAGAGCTGACCATGATAAATATGTGTATTAGCATTATATTTCTCACTGCAAAATTAGTCCTTATATATTTTAATACAATTCTAAAAAGGCTCATTGACCAAAGTATTTTAACTGGCTGCTGCAATTAAAATAATTTACAGGTTTTATTTGATTTAATGCTACATTAATATAAGGTCATTAATTCTTGTAATTATCCCCAATGCCATTTCTGTAACAAAAAAGGGACAAATAAAGCACATAGTTTCTCTTTTAAAAATCTATGTACTGAAAAAGAGATTATATCACCAATTAATTTCTGGTGTTCTAGATTACTTGTGCATTTAATAAGTGGGGAATAAAGACTTTCAAAATAGAAAAAAAATGTAAAGAAGTAAATTTTAAAACTCGGTAAATTTTTAGGAAATTTTTTTTGTGTGATGCTAGGGAAAAAGTCCTTTTTCAGACTCTATATAAGAAGCAATTAAGAAGGAGAATTGTCCTATAAAACAAATTTTATAAATAGCTTAAATACAGATCTTAAGCTAAATTTCTACTTGCCTTTCATGCCAATTCACATTTATTATGCAACTACTAAGTTCTAGGCACTATATTAGAGGATTTCTATTGACTTTTTGGTAGACAGTCAGTTATGGAAGAGAAAAATCCTTGCTCTACAACAGTGAGAATCCAGATGATATTTGCTAGTATGCTTATGTAATAAATCCATTCTGCAAGATTTCATGACATTCTTCAGAAGTTTTCAGCAATGTGGGAGAAGTAAGGCACATAATAAGGAGATATAGCAGTAGGACAAGAAGGTAATAGATTCAATTGTTGTATATAGATGAATTTGCCAAGTATTACCTCAAATTGTGAATGAAAGAAAAGAGGAAGACAGCAGGAGAGATTGACTGATAGAATCAAAAATATTACGGGAATTACACATTAGATTGAAGATGCCAAAAAATGTTAAGGATGGGTATGGAAAAAGGCAGTCAGTCAATAAATATTTACTAAATGCTTACTATTTTGAGAAATGGGAAACTGTTTTCTCAGAGATTAGTTTGAGAATTTTCAATCATCAAGATCAATTTGTTTTTATTTTATTATTATTATGGAGGCAATTGTTAAGTGTCTTGCTCAGGGTCACACCCCTCAGTAAGTGAATAAGGCCAGATTTGAAATCAGACCCTCCTGACTCCAAGGCCCTGCAGGCCTACCTAGTCACCCCAGGATCAACTAATTTTGAGTAATGGTTGGATCAAGAACCATCTCTGTTTGTTGCTTAAGTGGAATGAAGGTGGAGGTTATGAGATTTGAAAAGGCAAATGAAATGTGAGGTTAGGAGTTTTAATGAACATTGACAAGTATGTTGAGGTCCCTAAATATAAGGGAAGGGGTTGTGTTAGAGAGAAAAAAAAAATAGTAAGATACCAAACTTGAGAAAAGAGGAAGAATGCCTTGGACTTTGGAAGATAAATGCAAGAAGGTGATGGATTAGGTCATTAAGACAGAGTGGACCTCAAAGCAAGATGTCAATTAATAATGAAAAAGGGAAATCTTGATGGTGAGAGAAAAGAGTAAGGAATATACCTATTCCTCCTCCTGCCTCTATTCTTTGAGGGTTATGAGAGAAGAAACATTTGGCTTTGGAGAAAGTTGCCATAGATACTGAGGAGAAAAATATTTCTTTTTAAAAATGTAATAATTTATTTTCTCCAATTACATGTAAAGACAATTTTTAATATTCATTTTTTTCAAATTTTGAGTTCCAAATTCTCTCCTTTCCTCCCTTCCCCTTTATTGAGAAGACAAGCAATTTGATATAGGTTATACATATACAGCAATGGAAAACATGTTTCTACTTTAGTCACATTGTGAAAGAAAACACAGACAAGAAAAATAAAAAGTATGCTTTGATCTGCATTCAGGCTCCATTCTTTTTATTGAGATGGATATAGCATTTTTCATAATAAATCAACCAGAATTGTCTTGGATCATTGTATTGCTGAGAATAGCTAAGTCATTCTCAGGCGATCATTATAGAATATTGATTTTACTGTATACAATGTTCTCTTGGTTCTGCTCATTTCACTTTGTATCAGTTCATGTAAGTCTCTCCAGGTTTTTTCTGAGAGCATCCTGCTTGTCATTTCTTATAGTATAATTGTATTCCATTACAATCATATACTACAACTTATTCAGCCATTCCCCAGTTGATGGACATTCCCTAACTTTCCAATTATTTGTCACCACTAAAAGATCTTCTATAAATAATTTCATACACATATATTATAATTTCATACACATATATTATTTCCTTTTTAGAACAGTATTTTCAATAGCATAAGAAGACAAGTATAATCTGATTTAGCATAAAATGGACTTAGTTAACAATGAAATAAGAAATCAAGATACCACAATGCACCTAGGGAAGAGGATGGTATAGATTACAAAAAGGGAAAGATTGGTAGCTATTGATCAGATTATGGGATGATACATGAAGGATAGAGTATTTCCACCTATGCAACTGTTACTCTGAAAGACAGGGAAAAGGTGAGCATTAGCTAAAAAATCTGCCTACTAAATGTGAAATACTCTGTAAAGAATGATCAGTATATGAGGCTCACCTGCTTTCTATGGTGATCATAAAGTTAACATGAACCCTCATCATCTCCTCCCCTCCCTCCAACCCCAGGATAGCCCAAGTTCCTTTGTATTCTGACATTCTTTTGCAGAAAAAGAATAAATTGGTGGTCAGGACTTTGGAGGATGAAATGAACTCATGATACACTCCCCATCTTTGAACATAATTGTAAGATGGTGGAGTATGAGATTTATGCAGAATCTACCTTACACACTGCCACAGGCTCTTTCCTACCCAGAAAGAAAGGCTGCCACACTACCTCAGATATAATGAAGCTCAGCTTCTTCAAGGCCTTAAAGTCCCTTTCATAAGAGACATTTTGTGATCCATAGCACTTAGAGACATGCCTGATTAGATAAAAGGTCATTTAGTAGGACAAAATAGTAGCACTTGGGGGAATGTGAAAAGCCCCCTGCAGATGTTAGAAATTATGCTGACTCTGAAAGAAGCCAACAATTCTGAGTGATGGAAATGAAGATGGAGAGCACTTGGGAGTGAGGAACAGCCCATTCAAAAACACAGAAATGTGAAATGGATCATTACCTACAGCATATCGGCCAATGTGGCTAGACAACGTGGTGCAAGAAGTGGAATAACATGTAAGAAGACTAGAACAGGAAAGAACTAGGCTGTGAAAAGCTTTAAATTCCATATAGAAAAGACCGTATCTTATCTTAGGGCTAATAGGGATGCATTTTAGTTTATTGAACTAGAAAAGTGATATGGTTAGACCTACACTTCAGGAATAATTCTTTGATTGCTTTGGAAATGCTGGATTGGACTGGGGAGAAGTTAGATTCAGAGAGACCAGTTATGAAACTATTTTCAAAGTCTAGAGCAGAGAAGTTAAGTTTCTGAGCTAAGATTATGGCTATGAGGGTGAAGAGAAATGGACATATACAAGTGATATTGTTGAAATTGAAATAATGCAATTTGGCAACTGGTTTCCTTGAATGGGCATGAGGATTTGAGGATGACAGTAAGGTTCAGAAACTGAATTATTAGAAAGATGATGATGCCCTTTACAGTAATAGAGAAGTACTGAAGACAAGTAAGTTTCATATTAAAGGTAATTAGCACTATACTGAATATTTTGAATTTGTAATTCCTATAGGATGCCTGATATTAAATGTCTAATAGATAGCTGGTGATGTGAGACTAGCACTCCAACTAGATATATAGGACTGGATGACACCAGCATAGAGATGATCATTTAATCCACAAGGGGTGATGAGCTCAACAAAATATTATAGATAGAAAAAAGAAGAGGACTCCAGACAGATGCTTGAGATATGCTCCCAGTTAGTACAGATATGGGAGATGAAGGTCCAAAAAAGGAGACGAAGAAGGATTGATCAGACATATAAGAAGAGATCTGAGAAAGAAGAATGTCACAAAATTTCAGATAATAGAGTATACATGAAGAGATGCCAAGAATGCCAAAAACTGCAATGAGGTGAAAAACCACGAGAACTGAGAAAAGACTATTATATTTGATGATTAAAATTGTTATAACTCTAGAGGGAAGAGTTTTGGATGAATTGTGATGTCAAAAGGCAATTACATTGGTTTTAGTTGAAAATGAGAGAAAAGCAAGTAGATACAACAAATGTATAACTTTTTTTTTCAAGGAATTTAGCTAAGAGGGGAGTTATAAGACAATGCCCAAAGGGAAATGGAAAGATGGAATAAATCTTGGTGAATTGATACTATACAGGTTATATAGAATGTTACCAATGATAGTTGTGCATGAAATGTGTTAAACTCATCAAGGACATAGAAGCCTCAAAAAGGAGGTGGTAGATCACATAAATATTGGGATAATGGAAAATCCCTTTTTTGTTGTGGTGCTATGTTGAGCCGCACAAAATTGTCAGCCTTACTCTCTCCTCCAAAATCACTGAAGTCCAATGGCAAGACAAAAGTCACGAGCAATGGCATGGGATGTAGTAGGTGACCTGGGCCATTCCAAATAAAGGTCTTTTCCAAATGTCAGTTTGTCTAAGGCAGTGCCCCTCCAATAACTAAAGGCTAGGTAAGAACTGAGACAAAAGATGGCCTAATTTACCATCACAAAAATCGCAATCTGGGAAGAGAAGAACTCAAACAGAAAGGTCAGAACAGAAAACAGTTGTTACTTATGCTCATTCTACCAACAACAACAACAACAAATAGCCAGAAGAAGGCCTCCCATTTAAAACAAGGCAGAACAAAAAATCTGCCCGGAAAATATGTAGAGACATTAAAATGTATATTATAGGTTGAGAAGCCATATATGGATTTCCATCTTCACCAGTGGAGAACCCATCCACAACACTAGGCGGTGAAGTAGATAAAGTGCTGGACCTAGGGTTAAGAACTTCTGAGTTCAAATCTGGCCTCAGGCTTTACAAGCCATGTGACCTTGGGCAAGTCTCTTAACTGCTGTTTTACTAATTTTCCTGTAAAATGGGGATAATAATAGCACTTACCTCTAGGATTGTTGTAGTGATCAAATGAGATAATGTTTGTAAAGCACTTACCATAGTGTTTGAAACATAGTAAGTGTTATGTGTAAGTTATTATTATTATTACTGTAAAATGGTTCCATTATAATATTTAATTACTTTTAAATATTATGTAATTACTGAAGGAAGTAAAAGAGGAAAATACCAAGTAAAATTATTAATCAGGGTTCTATTTGCATTTCCCTTAAAGCTTTCAGAACATGAAAATGTTGCTGGAGCCACCTACAGTGATCAAACAGTGAGAGAATTTGCTAAGAGATTAACAGTTCAGAGAGAGTTAATGAAGCTTATTTTATGGAAGTAGACAGTGTCCAAGCAAACAGAACAATGTGTGATTTATAAAGAGAAAAAAATTAGAGATCCACAATATTTACAGAGTGCACAATGGACACTGGAAAGTAGAAGGAATTCAGAAATCACATGTATAGAATACAGAATCTGGGGAGAGGGTACTAAAGAGAGAGGCACACAAAAATAAAATGGTTTATGAAACATGAACATATTGTTTAATGAAAATCTGTTTCAGAAAAAGAATCAGCTTAAGACAGTCATTTTATATAATTCTTTTGCTAGGTACAACCTCCCTTCCAAACATATACATACATATACATATATATATATATCCATGGAAGATAGAAGAAGAAGCACATACAATCCACCAGTAGGCTGAAACTGAACAAAAATAAAGAAAAGAGGTGATATCCAAGCACATTTAGTTTGTACCTCCCATGGTGCCTAGCACAGTAATCTGTTCTACATTATAGAGAAAAAAATGGCTCCTTTATTAATAAATGTTAGTTTGTAAATTGATAACCCTCTGACATCATATTTTCAGGGATATAAATAAGTATCTTGCCTTCTCAGTGAGAGGAGGAATAGAATTCAGAATTCAAAATAAAATAAAAAATCTATTAAAAACAAAAAAAGAATAAATAGTTTGACAAATTAGCCTTCAAAGAAGAATTATAAATATGACCTTAATGAATTAACTTACTACTTTCCTATGCTTAAGGACATTTAGCATACTTTTTTTAGGAAAGCCCAAACACCCCAACTCATAAACAGGCATAAACATGAATAGCTCAAATACTAGAATTGTACAGATTTCCTGCCCTTTCTTTTCAGACAACAGAGTGTTTCTTTTTCTTCCCTATTTTATATTACTGCTGAGAAATATCAAGAACAGTGCTCACTGTAGCCACAATTGTTCAACTTAATTCAATTCTATCAGCAGCAATATCCAACAGAGATTTGAACTAGATTTTGCTACTGAGACTACTTCCATTGAATGGCTGTGATAAAAAGATAACCCCAGAGATACTCTTCCTTTCTCTCAAAATTAGAATTGTCTTTTGCTTTGATATAGCCATGCCTGAACTCCAGTTACTGTCTGGTCAAATGAAGTAAAAGCAATTAGCAAAATCCCATTTTGTCTTGTGAATTCATTAAGACTAAGGACCGTGAGGTATATGTGCATGCGTGCATGCATGTTGGTGTGCTCAGACTCTCATTGAGCCTGTAAGGAAGTGTAAATTTGCCATTTGAAGTACTCTACTATAGGTAGTAGATATGTGTGACTAATTATTCATAAAATTTTATGTAAGTAGAATAAAACTTCTACTTTTCACTCTGCCAGCTGAAGATAGGATAGAATTTGTTCTGTGAAGTTTGGATTCAGTCAAAGGGCTGCATTTGAGGACCTAGGGGGCCAAATGTGGCCTCAAAGCCTCAGGTTCCCCACCCCCAGAGCCTATTCCTACATAAACTTCTAGAGAATTTCAGTTGCAGATTTATCTGGTTCTGTACTCCACATGTGAGCTTAGCTTAAAAAACCAAAACAAAACAAAACATATAGGAGGAGAATTAGAGGTAGCTCTTCTTTTTGTTCTAAATTCCCCCCACTCCTAACTGTAGTAGTCCTTCAATATTTTGTTTAGACTCCTTTCTCTTTTTCCTCAATAACATTTCATTTGGTGATCTCAGCAGCTCCTCTATATTCAATTATAAACTCTTTACTAAAGAATCTCAGAAATATTTATTGAGTCTTAAACTCCTGACCTTTGATCTCACATCTGCAGCTGCCTATTGGATTTTGTGAATTGGACATTTTAAACTCAATATGTGCAAAAATGAATTCATTATTTACCCCTCAAATCTTCCCCCTATTCCTATTACTGCCAAGAACATCAACATCCAACTTAAGTGCAATCTGATATCACTCTTGACTCCTTATTCACTCCCCCCACCCCTGTCAAGTTGAATCTGCTGGTATGGTCTCTATATTTTAATTATGCTAAGTCTGTCTTATATCCCTCTCTTGTCTTCTGACACTGCCTCCCTACTGCTACAGGCATCATGCCTCGTGCTTGGATTGTCACAATAGTCCGTTCATTGGTTTTCTTTTCTCAAATCTCTCCCTACTCTCATCTATCCTCCATTCAGCTTTCGAAGTGATGTTATTTATGTCTATTTGTTTCACTTCTATCTAAAAAATTCAAATGGTGCCCTATCATCTTCAGGAGCAAATATATAATCCCATTTGGCTTTTAAAGAACTTGATAATCTGGCACCTTTCTAGCTTTCCAGTTTTGTAATTAATCTGCTCCACATATTCTGCAATTAATTGTCACTGCCCCCCTTTCTGATTCTTGGAAATCACACTCCACCTCCTTACTTCAACTATTTTCATTAGCTGTCCTAAATGCATAGAACGTTTTTTTCCTCCTCATCCACATCTCTT